>OZ014534.1:42074960-43279097 GCA_963966105.1 Volucella zonaria
GTAAGTCTGATATTGATGTTTGACTATGACACGAATTGTCACTAGCCGTTTATTTCCAAAGAATCCACAACTTATTCCCACCTTCACGGACTGAAAAATGGCTATTTTTGTGTGCCCGTAAGATGTGTGTACATAGCGCGGGTGGCAGGAAGTTAGGGGAGGAAAGAGAGAGATACCGATGTGCGTTGGTCTTAAATTTTTGCAAGTATAGTGACTAGAGAATAAAGAGCTCGGCTGGGCATTCCATAGACGAGTCGTACGAATCACGATATTTCAGAGTACGTCCGAAGGTGGGCTTGAGGGTATACTGATGAGCATTCATAGCGAGGCCGGTGTTACGGTTAAAAAGTTTGAAGGGGCAGAATGCTACTGGCGATTTCTATGGAAACACGTCGGTGTGAGTGATATAAGTATCACCTATCAGTTTTATCGCACGGCTTTGAATCCTACCTAGCAGGTGGAGAGATGATTTGGGCGCACCCGACCAGATGTGAGCATTGTACTCCAATTTCGGGCGGACAAAGCCTTATACATATATTGAGGCCAGAGCAGAGGGGGGTAGAGTATTTCTTACATCGCTTGAGGAAACCTAGACATTTCGCAGCATTTTTGGCGACACCGAATATGTGGTCATTCCAACGTAAGCTGTCATTGACACACATACCGAGAATGGAAATTTTTTGGTTTCAATCATGCAAGTGCCAATAATGGATAATGGCTGGGTATTTAAATTCCGCTTTGACGACAGCAGACAGCATTATGTTTTCGAAACATTAAATTCCACTCGGTTGATAGTTCCCCAATTGGTTATGCTGTTGATATCGGAATTTAATGAGCTTTACATACGCTGCCGTTCACGTTCTACAGCCGAAGAGCAGGGACGTGAGTTCGGAAACGAATATGAAAAGTAGAGAGTACTGTCGTCGGCAAAGGAATGTATTGGATTAGAAGTAGCAAACAAGAGATCATTGACGAAAATTAGAAAGAGTGTCGGAGACAGAACGTAGCCCTGGGGCACAGCAGCATTTATTTTGTGAACATCAGGTTTGAAACCATCCAAAACAATTCATGCTACTACATGAGTGCGAAAATGGATTCGTCCCATTGAAGATTCGACACACTGTGTAGTGTAGGCGGAGATAAAGCACAATCTGGAAGTGTTGAACTAGCCCCCAAGTGAGAAGCAAGCAGATTGTCTTTTTCTAAAGAGCTGACAGCTATAATGTCATTGTAAATGAGCGTTTGAGATGGAGGATGACGTAGAATTTCTAACAATTTTGATGAACCGGAGGACCGAAAAAACATTTCTCTAACCCTGACAGCCTCTTTACAGCTCTAGTCATACCATGCCTTTTCTTCTGGTCTGATACTCTTAATCCGATAAGGGATAAAGGATCTCATTCCAAGGAGAATAGTGTCAGTGATTTTATCAGCAGCGGCATCCACGTCGTTATTGAGGAAACATAACGACCAGTTAAAGTTCCTAAAGAAGGTGTTAAGTCCTCTCCAATTGGCTTTCTCGTTTTGCCATACGGTTCTTTTAGGGATTTTTTCTCTAACTGTGTGGTGGGTGTACGAGAAGTTAGCTGATATGACACCACGGTCTGACGAGCCTAGAGGGGAGAGCACATCGACGGTGTACTTATCAGGGTGACAAGTTAAAAACAAGTCCAGGGTGTTGGCGGTATGACTATCATCGTCCGTTATCCGCGTGGGCTCATTTACAAGCTGCGTTAAGTTGTTCTCAGCAGAGAAGATCTCCACACACCGTCGTTCGGGTGTTGTCTGTCCAGAATGTCGAAGCGACCCAGAATTGTGTATTTTGGAATCGACCGTAATAATGACTTCAGTATGGGGAAACAGGAATACAATTCTTTGAATGGAGTCAGACAGCGCATCAAACTCGTGAAAGGTCGAGTTGCTGTCCAGTTTGGGGCTTCTGTAAATAAAGTAGTAGTGGATAATTAGCTTACGGAGATGGAGTTTTAACCACATGAAATTTGATTCCGGATTGGAGCAGGGACTACTTTATGGTGGAGTTTGGTAAGCTACATCACTACACACGTAGACGGCGAAACCACGGTGAGAGAAGAATAATGGCACTAGTACGTAGCCAAGTAGCTTCAGATCAGAGTGATCCGAGAGGTATGGGCGGGAATCTACCTGCGTTTCACTAAGTGCCAAAACAACTGGTTTGAATTTACAGACGTGGACGTACGCGGAAAATGATTACTTTTTAGCCCGCGTATACTTGCTATGTCCACTCTAAATTCCCGAGTCATTACAACCTAACAAACACAAAAGACACAAACACCGACGATGCTAAGCAGGGCTGCAACGTGGACACTCTGACGTTGGTTTGGTGGTTCAGATTGCGGATTCAGCTTATTTTGCGATCCAGAAAGAGGGTATATGGTACGAGTGTTTTGTCAGTAAAAACATTTAGAGAGGAAGGAATGTGAGAATCTCCTAGGATGAAGCCAGTAATAACGTCTTCAATTCTGAATCGATATTGCGAGGTATTTAAATCAGGAGCCAACAGGAACCAGAGCAATTGGCACCTTCTACCACCCAAAGAGTGCAGAAAAGGTTCTGGCGCTTTAGAAAGGTTCCTGAAATAAATTATCACACCGAGTAGGAGAATTAATGGTACAATGGGACTAGCGCCAAGTTCTGGCGCTACAGCAAAATCTCTAATGAAAAATGTCTATTTGGAATGTGTTAACCATGGTGGGCAACGTATGTGAAGAACGGCAACTTTAGAGGTGGTCTTGACATCCAAGAAGTGGAGTGTTAAATAAAACTAAACAGCTGTCATGCACCACATCGGACAATCGAGTATCGAGAGTCTCGATCCATAGATTGGATGACGGTTTTTACCACGTTAACTTCACCGTGATTGTAATTTTTATCAGTGCCCAGCTAAATAAAATCTTCGATTGGGTTTTGGATATAGTCTGGTATGATTAATTTGAGAAATAACTCTTATAAATATGCCCTTCGCTAAACTATAAAACCAATTTTGTCATCAATCACATGGCGACGTTCTACATAAGTTACTTTTTATTTATGTCCGGAAAGGCTGATAGATCAACGTTACCCATTTACGGTATACTTGGCGGTAGCTTTTAAAAGCAATCTCGTGATTTTCTTACGACTCATTGCCATTACAAGGCGACCAGAGGTCACGCGCAATTTATTTTTCCAGACATCGTTCCGATCACGTTAGCGAAGTCTGATTAAGCACCCGCTTTTGCGTTTATATTCTGAATTTACTAAAAATTTCAAAAAATTTTACTGTGACACATGACTTTTACGCAGAAACTGAATTTATTCAGAAACTAGTTTCATTTCTGCGTGCACTGCTACCTCTATCTATTTCAATCTCAAACTAACGACATTTTGCATTGGAACACGAGATTCGAGAATGCCAGAACAAATATTAAATGAGTTACTGCCTTAAGGCTTAAATGTTCTCGCCAAGAACACTGAAAGTTGTCTTGATCCAATGCCATTAGCTGGGCCATTGGTAATGACTTTAGAAATACGAATACCAACGGCATCATTTTCGACATATAGTAAGATACAAACATATGTACACAGTTAGACGCAAATAAGTTTCATACGGGTACAACAATAAAAAGAAGAAAAAAAAAACCAAACAAAATAAATAATTAATTTTAATAGTCTTCAATTGAAAAGCGTCACCAAGCGTAACATTGTGTTCTTTTGGTTGTTCTGCATCCCATCAAATTGTTTGAAGTTCTAGAGACCTAACGTAAGAGATACAGAACGGGTGCTGAGCACTATAAAAGCCGCATAGAGCCTGTATCTAAAGGGGCAAATGTGACATTTTCAATGCTGGCAAATTATTTACTCGGCACTCGAATAGGATTAGGTACTCGTATTTTGGCTTCACCTACTCCTATGCATGAGTACCGAAAATGTGTTGGTTTAATGCGAGATTGGTGACGCAATTTGTTTTAACATATTATTATTACACACAATGCTTCGGGAATGATTGGCAACAAAAAAAAATAAAAAAAAAACTCCATCAGCTCAGATTTCAAATCAGATTATTCTGAAAATATTCCAAAGGAAAGATATACAAATATGTACGAGTATCTGCACCTATATATTGTTGTATATAGCACTGTTTAAGGATAAGCCCAAAATATTTATAAAAAAAGAAAGAATATTTCAATTTAATTTGGGAGGAATGTGTATCTTCACCTTCGCATATCTCTTTTGGAAGACAGGAAGGTAATTCTTGGCATAACATTGAAATTACTTATGTACCTTCGCCCGTTTTATCGTATTTCACTTGGAAAACGAAATACGACTATAGTGTGCTGTTACAATACTTTTGGAAATGGAAATTTTTAAATTCAAAACTCGAAAGCAAACACTGTAAAATTGGATGTTCTGGAAACCCATACTTTTAAATTTTATAGATTCGTGACGTTCGTAGGTTGTTTTTGTATTTATTTACTCAAAGGAAAGCGATAATTTGTTTTAAGGAGCCTCGGGATCAAAACAATTTTATCGAAATATTTAATTATCTTGATTTCGTCTGCAGTTATGATACGGGTGCAATTGTCAGTTCCTTGGCCATCATAATTTATTCCTCAGACCTCGTTTGTTTCTGCTGTACATATTGTTAAGTCAAGTACTTATTCTCTTTAGGTGGCAGTATAGTGTAGGGTTGCGCTGGGCTGCCACCAACATACTCGTAACTCTACAGCCAATGTTATCGTTTGCGAGCTGCTTCCGTGAGGTCCCTCTCCACATCCTTGCGAATGGATCTCCGTTACATTTTCCTTCCGTGATGTATTTAAAGACTTTTCAAAGTGCAACACTTCTGTTCAGCCAATGAATTTCGTTAGTTAAGACCATGTCGCTGTATACTTCTTACAGTTCCTGATTAAATCTCCTCTTCAGCACTCCGGTGATGCAAACAAGGCCGTAGACTACTCGTAATACTTCTCTTCCGAAGCAATCGAGCGCACCGTACGCCATTTTGAAAAAGCCCACACATTTGCACCATACAGGAAAACTGGTACGATCAGTGTTTTATAGAGTGTTATTTTGGTTATCCAAGAGAATACCCTGCTCCTCAGTTGCCTTATGAACCCAAAATATACCAATTTGAAAGAATTTCTCGTTGTTTATGTTGATTATATGGGTGACGTTCAATGACAACATAAACTTCGTTTTTCCTTGGCCAATCGCCAACAGCTCGCTGTGTTCTACCGATATTGCCATCCGCATAGACAAGTAGTTGTACAGACTTTTGAAATATTGTGCCTCTGGTTACTGATTTTGAAGAAATTGTGAATTGGTAAAATCATTACCGACCCTCAAAAAGTAAAGAGCTTTATCCATACTCATCCTGCAGAGCTAAACAAGTTATGCGATATGACTAAAAACTGAGGCGAAATATACTACAATGTCCCAAAGGTAATAAACATTCTTGGCCGTTCGTCAAAAACATTAGAAATTCTGCTTCGTCCTTTAACTCAACGCTCATTTCGGCTGTCAGCTCTTTGGATAAGGTCAATCTGCTGGCTGCACATTTTCCGGCCAGCTCAACGCTTTCAGATTGTGCTTTGTCCCCGCCTACAGTTGGGTGCGCTGAAACTTCAATGGCACTAATCCACTTTTACACTCATGTAGTAGTAAGAGTACCTAAAGATCTTAACATTCACAAATCCGCTGGTCCAGATGGTGTATTTAGCCTTCTTCTGAAGAGGTTTTCTTCTATCGTGCTTTCAGGACTCTTTTCGAGCAGATGAAAAACAACAATTGTACCTAAAAAAGGTAAACCCTAAAACCAAGGAAACGCTGGTAAACCAACCGTCAACTCACGAAATATCTCGAAACACAAAAACTTCTTAATGAACAGCAGTACGGTTTCCGTAGCAATAGATCCACTAGTGAGTTGATGACATGTTTTACCGAAAAGTGCAACCGAAGCATACATCAGTCTGGCGGAAGTAAGATAGTTGCGCTTGATATTTCTAAGCCATTTGATAGAGTGTGGCATCAGGCTGTTTTGTCAAAATGAGTGCATTTGGGATATACGACTCTCTTCTTCAATGGATTAGAAATTACCTTTCGGAATGCCCAATTCAAGTTGTCTTGGATGGTTACAAATCTGATATTCACAAAATAAATGCTGGTGTACCCCAGGGCTCCATTCTGTCTCCGAAAACCTTTTTAATTTTCATCAATTATCTCTTTTCTGCTACTTCTAATCCAATATATTCCTTTGCTGATGACAATACTCTCTAGTTTTCATATTCGTTCCCGGACTCTCGTCCCTGCTCTTCGGCTGTAGAACGGGAATGGCAACGTGCGCTTAGTTCATTAAATTCCGATGTAAGCAGGATCACTTAATGGGAAACCTCCAACAGAATTTAATGCTTCCAAAACACAATGCTGTCTGCTGTCGTTAAAGCAAAATGTAAATACCCAGCAGTTATCCATGAGTATCACTTGCATCGTCGAAACCGAAAAACTTTCCATTCTCGGTATGAGTGTCAATGGGATGACCATACACTATTCGATGTCGCCGAAAAATATTTTACCCCCTCTGATCTGGCCTCCATATATAAGGTGAATAATGCGCACATCAGAGCAGGTTCTCTTAAAACCTCTCTACACCTGCTAGATAGGACTCAAAACTTTCGACAAGACTCTTAGGTGATGCGAATATCAGCCAGCTAATTGACAACCTCGAACACCGACGAAATGTATCCTGTCTCACCTTGTTCTATCGCTATTTCCATTCTCGTTATGAATGCTCATCAGTTTACTCTCAAGGTAGTGCGATGGCTTCGGATATTTTTCCCGATTAGCGCCTATACACCTATTCACATAGGTGGTCTTTCAATGAACAAATACGCCATGTTTGGACCTTGATTATTTTTTTCAAGATCTGCACATTGATAAGGATCAATTAATTGACTGACAAAAGATTTTGTACGATAAAATAATAGGGCAAAGAAGATCTTATTGCCATTGTTGAGGAGATTAAAAGCTCTATAGTTGGCGTAGACTAGAGATTCTTATTTCTCCAATTTCAGGCTACAATGCTGACCTACCATTCGCTTGAGATATTTTCGTTGAATTGCTACATGCTTTTCACAAAGTCATTTCGCGCCACGTTAAACAGTTCGGCACTAACGTCAACCTTGTTGGACATAAGTTTGGCCATGGCAATTATTGTCGATTTGATTTGCGGCTCGGATCAACCCCGGGCAGATAATAAATGCTTATTGCAAGCTTATTCTTAAAACTAACAATTTTCATTTAAAACTAAAGATAAAAACTAAAGGGTGGGAGCGGTTAAAAAAACGTTAGGACGTGAGGCATTGGTGGAAATAAGAATATTCTTAAAAGAGAGTTTGCTGAGATGGTAGTCGAAGAGAGGCAGAATATCGTTAACTTCACGAAGCATTCTAGACATTGGCTCAAAGTGTCCGTAATTCGTTCTGTGAAGATTGAGCCGGAAAAGTGGCACAGACCTAAGATTGCGTGGGTTGGTATTAAAAGAAATAAGTCGAAGTAAAGAAGGAAAATCGATATTACCAACTAAAATTTGATGAATAAAGAGAATGTCGGCAACTTTTCGACGTATAGAAAGGGGTTGTAAATTTATAAGTTTCAGCCGGTCAGTATAAGGTGGTAAGTTTTGGCTATCATCCCAGGGAAGACCACGTAAAGCGAATCGTAAAAACCTGCGTTGAACAGCTTCTATCCGGAGGATGTGTGTTCTGTAGTAGGGTGACCAAACTTGGCTTACATATTCAAGAAGAGGCCTAACAAAGGTTATGTAAAGAGATTTGGTAATACAAGGATTGGAAAACTCCTTATACCAGCGCTTGATGAAGCCAAGGGCAGAGTTGGCTTTCTTTATTATACTATCAATGTGAGAACAGAAATTGAGTTCCTTATCACAGATAACACCTGAATCACGCAACTAATTCACTAAGGGAACAGCCAGATTAAAGATTAGATAGCAGCGAGGTGAAGTAGGGGGCCGCTTATGGGTATACGTTATAGCCTGACACTTATTGACATTAAGCTCCACAAAATTCTTCTGACACCAAGTTCAAAATCTGTCAAGATCTTCCTGCAGCTGTAGGCTGTCTGAGGAAGAAGATATATATCTAAAGATTTTCATATCGTCTGCGTAAACAGCTATATATGAATTTTTAATGATGCAATCAACATCATTAATGGGCAGATAAATAGTAAGGGGCCAAGGTGGCTGCCTTGAGGGACACCAGAGGGTCCATGGGTCAGAAACCATGGATCTAAATAAGACATAGTAATGTCTTTCATTTAAATATGATTGAAACCATGTAATAAAGTTTATTTGAAAACCAAGAGCTTTTAATTTCAGAAGGATTCTATCATGTGAAATCTTATTAAAGGCTTTGCTGAAATCGGTGGGAATCACATCAACTTCATTTCCAGATTCCAGTGCACATAAAGTGCTTGATGCGAATTCCGTTAATTTGGTGGTCGTTGATCTACCTTTGAGAAATCCGTGCTGGTTTTGGAAAACAATAGGTTTACAATGGAAAAGCATTATGTCATAAATAATGCTCTCGAAAAGCTTAGGTATGCAGGACAGCTTAGCAATTGGACGATAGTCGGAAATATCATCTTTTCGGCCTTTTTTATGTAGGGGAATAATAAATGACCTTTTCCAGGTCGAGGCCTGGGTGATAGAAAGCTGAAAGAGAGCTCTAAGAGGTTGAGCTAGGTGCATTTTACATTTCTTTAAAAATATAGGAGGTAGGTCATCAGGGTCGGCAGAATAATCATCTTTGAGGTTTATTATTTTATCTTTAACCTGCTCTAAAGTTATAGACACAGATTCCAAAGAACGCTTGGATAAAAAAAACTGCGAAGGGATTTGTTATAATTTGGGGATCACCCGAGGACTTATCTAGAAAATTCAGAGATGATGGATAGTTATCCGATTTACTTTTAGTTTTGATGAACTGAAAGAATCGTTTGGGGTCGGAAATGAGTGTGCGGTCCATTTGGTTTAAATAGTTGTCATATAGAGTTTGACAAAGTACAGAAAAAGTTATTTGGGCAGACTGGTAGTAAAAGAAATGGGTGTCGGAACGCGATTTTAAGTAAGTACGCCAGAGCTTATTTCTCTTATTACTAAGAGATCGCAGCTATTTATTATACCAGGGTGGTGTCTATCATCATCCAGCTTTCATGGTTGTTGTTAATTCATATCGCGGTAGTGGTTCTTCCATATCTTTTGCGAATCTTTCACTAGATTACCTCGTCGTGCTCTTTTTCCTTCCATCTAATGCTCTGTTGCAAAGTTGCTCTTGGTTTCTCTGTATGCGCCTTCCGGCATCCATAGCCAAACCATGGATTTTACTATGGTGATCGGGTGAAAACTTGCACATCAGATATCTGAATGGTTATCATCAGCTTTGCTTCTGCGTTTCAAGACAAGAATATTTAGGATACTGCATTGATGGCAAAGATATTAATCTGTTTTGCAGTACATTGATCAGGAAACCGTCAGTCCCCTAATGTTGAGGCGCGGAAACCTGCTTAGTACGATAACATTTAGCCCGAAGCCGGGATGTCGGAGGTGGTATCGTGGGGACTATATTTACCATAATATGTGCGACCAAAAATGTCCTCATCTTCTCATAAATGGTCCCACAACCGACTTTCTCCTCCGTAAGGCCATGCCCGAATATTAGACTGATATTGCCAAATTCAGCCTTGATGGATGGATAGTCACGAGGCATGCGTTCATATGCCTGAAAGTCAAAACTTTGTCTAAATTTTCCCCTTATGACTAATCCACATTCAGGTACCCGGTCTGCTCAGTAGCAATCACCAGCCTATTCATTCCGTCGTACTTCTCCGATGCTGGTTAGATCTGCTCTACAGCAGTCTATGGGCTACAGTCAACAGCTATATTGTTAGTATTCAAGTCATTCGGTTGTTTCCTAATCTTATATTTAATTGCCGGGAATTAAAGCCGACGAATGACTCATACCATGAACAGGCAGGCTCTTTGCGGCACCGTCTGGTCATAAGGAGCCGGCTACAGCCGAGTTAGTAGCAACCGACGATGTTATGAGCGCTGCAGTTTGTCGCTACCATTTCTTCTTTATAAACCCTTCAAAACAGCTAGTTTTGAAAATCTTTTCAGACCTGGGCTTTGAATATGTCAAGGTACCTATGAATAACGATTTACAAAAGCAGTATTCAAGGTGTTTTAGGCGGCCCCCGCCGGTTCTCCAATAGATTTTATAAATTTTGGTTTGTTGAATCTATTGAAAACTGAAAAATTTTTACTAAGCAGGTATGCTAAAAATAATGTATCTCATTTTTGGGTTTTGCTGCTTTTGTATACAATCCGCATTGTCATCGCATTGAATGATGAATGCTTTGTTGGCAGTTTAATTATAATTAAATATATATTTAATATACTTGTACTATAATGTCTTTCAGGAATGATTAAATAAAGGTATCTTTAGGCAAAATATAATTTATTCTGAAACAAATCCACAAACATAATTTCCGTCTGCAACCTTGTAACAAATAATGACTCCCCAACACACAAGCATGACCTTGTCCAAGGCCATTTTCACCGAGCCATACAATGTTTCCTTAATTTAAAAAAAAAAAATCAATTAGTCTTGACACGCAATGTTCGTTGGTTACGTTTTTGTTTTTTTTTTTTTTTTGTTTTAAATTACATCTTTCAGCGAGCATTAATTAATTTTCGATTAGCAATTGGTTGGTGTCAAATTTTGTCTGGGTTTATTTAACCAAACATATACAGTCAACTCAAGAAGCAGTCTCTCACGCGACGGAATTGTTTAGTAAATATCATTTGAATTAAACTGTCAATAAGGAAGATAGTCAAAAAGTAACAGCTAAGTCCGCGCAATGAAGTATTTTACTGATCGTAAATTTTGGAGCCGATTATTTATAATTTAGGCATTGAAATCTGGGAAAAAAATCAGTTCTAATGAAACAAAGGAAGGAAAAGGTTCTGGCATCTTCTCAGAAGGCCCAAAACTAAAAGTGTCTATAAGACTAACGGACGCAAGCAGTGTCTTCCAACCAGAGGTTCTGGCTGTCCTCGGGGCGGCTGAGCTAATGCAGATGAGATCGGTACCCGAAAGAGATATCGCTATCTACATCGATAGGCAATGGAATCAACCAACGCAACTTTGATGAAGTTAGGGGCGCTCGGTCAGAACAGAGTATCTTACTCTTACCGCTGTGTGCGGTATTAAAGGAAATGAACAAGCGAATAAGCTGGCAAGAAAAGGAGGTCTACTCGACAATAGTGAGGTTGCCAACATCAAACCACCCCTTTGCATAGTGAGGGGCACTATCGAGGAAAAAATCACAAAGTCTGCCAAACTAAGGTGGTCAAGTCTTGAAGGACGCAGGGTATCCAAGGCTCTTTGGCCGCTTTTTAACGTCAAAAGATCTAGGAAGTTGATAAGATTAAACAGGGATAAGCTTAGGACAGTAATACGAATTCTGATAGGACACTGTCTCCTGCTGAAACACGCAAAGAGACTCAACTTGTCAGATATGGATGTCTGCAGATTCTGCGGTGATCTGCATGCTGCTGACAACATAACAAACATACTGTGTGAATGCGGGGCAATATCGCGGATTCGAAGAAAATTTTTAGGGAAATACTTTTTCGAAAATCTTGAGGAAATACACAGCATAAACTTCAAGGGCCTTCTTGGCTTTTGTAAGAAAATTCGGTGTTTCGTCAGGGTGATTGTTTAAGTTTTTGCCATTTGAAGACAAATTCACTGGTTGCATAGGGATCGCGATGGGAACGTTTTGGTGCGTGGTGCATGTGCGATGGCATATCCATCACAACCCTGTTTAATTTAGGCTTTGAAATACTCTAACAATGTCCAGGGTTAATATGATGTATGACGGTAAAGCATATACCTGTTGGATGTGTTCAAAGTCAATTCTAAAGATATTAGAACTAATAGTTCCTATACCACTTCTTTATCAGGCTTACATCCTCTTACTACCTCCAACGCCTTGTTTTATTATATTTGCAACTTCTTGAATAAATGATTGCTCCAATTCCAGTAGAAGAAGCAAAGCGCTTATCATTAAAATTGGCTGAGTTGCTAAAGATTCACAGAAAATAACTGTGCCGGTGCTGAATGTAAACTATGTAAAGTAAATAAAATCAGTAATCCTGAAAAAAACTATTTGAGAAAAACTAGTAAAAACAAATATTTGTCATCGAAAATAGCTTTTTTGTTTTTTTTCTAAATACACATCATGAAGATCAATACACGTTTGCGTTCATTTGGACCAATTTTCCAAGCGCCTTCTTCACTCCGAACGAGGTAACTCCAAAATATGCATTTTAAACGCAACAACCGCTTCTTGGGCCGTCTAAAAACGTTGACCTTGCAATTTAGTTTTGGTGTGCCGCCGTAAAAAAGATGTCATTGGATGTCAATTCGATGTTTTGAGTGCTCAAAAAAGTCATTGGATGAGCCGACCTTCACGGCATTTATCCTGAAGCGAACAACGACCACGATTGAATTCGGAAAACCCGCGAAACACAATGGCCTTAATGGTGCTTCATCACCCAAAATCGAAGCGAGTTGATCGGTACACTATTTGTTGGGTTAACCCACGTCAAAAATCCTAAAAAATCATCGCACGAAAATGTTCACGATTTAATTCCATTTTTTGGTTGAGATGAATTTTTCAAGTCTCTGGAAAAAATCGCAAGTAGTTTCACAGCAACAAAGCCGAGTTTTTGCATCGATTCATAACTATGGATGAAACATGTGTCCATCACTTCACACCCGAGACGAAGGAACAGTCAAAACAATGGACTCAAGGAGGTGAACCGGGTCCACAGAGGCCGAAGACAGTTCCATCCGCAGGCAAGATCATGGCGTCAGTTTTTTTGGGATGCGCGTAGGATATTTTTTATTGATCATCTTTAGAAAGGAAGAACAATCATCCACGTGTATTATGTGAACTTATTGCAGCATATTAAAGATCAAATCAAAAAACGCCCCCATTTGGCGAAGAAAAACGTTTTTTTTTCATCAAGACAATGCAGCAGTTCACTCATCCGTCATCGCGATGCCCAAAATCAATGAGTTATAATTCGAATTGCTTCCTCATGCCAGATTTAGTACCCTTGGATTATTTTCTGTTTTTGAATTCGAAAAAATGGCTCGGTGGTAAAAGATTTGCCAACAGTAAAGAAGTTGAGACAGATATTTTAAGGAGCTCGACGATTCTCACTATAAGCAGGATATCGAAGCTATTGAACATCGCTGGGAATAGAGTATTGAACTAAAAGGAGACTACGTAGAGAAATAAACATATTTTTGCCCATTTTTTTTTTTGTGTACTCTTTGTCGAGGTCGAGTACTTCTAAAGCTACACTCGTGTACGCTCACCTTATAAGGACATGGCAATAAGAGTAGCTTGCTGCAGCTGAAGTCATCTGAAACGCCATTAAAATGGGGAAATACGCTGTGTGGCTATGACCACGAATCACCGACAAGAGCAACTAGTAGGTTCTTTTTTTTCTGTCGGAACATCGAACTAGTCCCTGTTGGTCCTTTAACTGGAAGTTTTCAGTTTTTCGTAGAAAGATAAGGAAACACTTCAGTGATAAAACATTGTAGGATATAGTGTCACATATGCCTACCACTAGTCTTTAGAAAAAGCGAGGTATGTTGTGACACATTAGTATACTGTTTTCCGTACTGAGGGATAGTAGGTAAGTCGCTGACCTTTTACAGACATCGAGAAGCATTTGTTTTGTCTGCCGGCATCCTGGAGAGTCATGTCATTCAATTATCAACAATGGAAGCAGCCCTAACGAATGTTCAGGTCATGAGAAACTTTCCTTTGCGTCTCGCCTTGCAAATTCATCGGCGATTTCACAAGACTGAACGCAGCCTTCTGACTGCCTTCAGACAAGCCTTGCCTACCGTTCTTTGAAGTCAGGCAAATGCGTAAGTGTCTTTTTTCGTGAAAGCTGGTTCCACCAGACAACCGTCGGAAAGAGTTTAATTATTATCGAGGACGGTCATCGGTGACAAGCCCCAAGTCTTAATGAAAGCCCTCTTAGCAGTTTCTTCCTTGGATCGCTTCAAGTCGCCGGTGGTGTTTACCCAGTTATGTTACAAAAAGGTATAGACCAGCTGCTGGCAACTCTAAAGAGTATTCTCACTGCTAGCCTGGCACTGGCATGCATACCGAATGCCTGGCGAATACTGAGAGTGGTTTTTATACCGAAAATCGGAAAAGAGGACTACTCGGTTGCCAAGTGTTTCAGACTTATAAGTCTGACTTGCTTTATGCTGAACAGCATCGAGAGAATGGTCGCGATTCATGTGCAAAACTGCCTTACGAATGCTTTCTCTGTCGGCGATGCAACACGCATACCAACGCGGAAGATCCTGCGAGAGTGCGCTTCAGAATCTGGTAGACAGAATTGAAGGCGGACTCGACAAGAAGAAATACGCCTTGGGCATTTTCATGAAGGTTGAGGGTGCTCTCGACAACGCAACTTTTGACGGCATGTGTAACTCGGCCAGACAACATGGCGTAGACGGATCACTAGTTTTGTGAATAAAAGCAATGCTGGTGAATAGGACTTTGATTGCAGATGCTGGCTGCGGCCAATATGTGGTGCCTCCATTGCTGTGGTGCATGTTGGTCGACCCCCTGCTCAACGCGCTCAATAGTTCTAACATCAATGCACAAGCATACACGGATGATGTAGCTGTATTTGCTGTCTGTTGGATCGTGTCTAGCGACTGTCTCCTCTAAAGCGCAAGAAGCCCTAGACGCGATAGACGATTGGTGCGCTAGTAATGGGCTTTCAGTCAATCCTCTCAAAACTGAGGTTGTTCTCTTTACGAGAAAGAGAAAGCTGCCTGGTTTGATTTATCTAGCTTAAAGGCATCACCATTCAATTCTCCAAAGAAGCTAAATATTCGCGTATCATCCTGGAAACAAACTAAACATGTTTAGATGTTACGTCGAAAGCACCTAAGGCGCTGTCGGCCTTCTGGCAGTGTAGAGGAGTTATCGGCAAGACACGGGGCCTACCACCGAGAAGAGTTCTTTGGATCTACACTTCTAGGATAAGGCCAATTATATCCCATGCGTCGGTTGTCTAGTGGAACAAGCTCTCGCGAAAATACGTGACTGCTGCTTTTACTAAACTCCAAAGAACTGTTTGTCTCGGATCCATGAGGGCTTTCTCCAACACTCCTGGCTCTGGTCTAGATGCATTGATGAATCTCCCTCCCCTTGATATTCATATCATGGGCTGCTCTCTCAAAGCCATCTTCCGTTTGAAAAGAAGTGGTCTTTTGTACAGCACGCACTGGAGCTTTGATGACCTTGCGCGTCGGCTGTTTTAGGACTCTAGTCTTATGGACATGCCGTCCGCTGCAATGACACCACAACTTTTGTTGCGGAAAAAATAAGTAATCGACTTTCCTTGTGCCCGGGACTGGTTTCGGCCAGAATCTGAGCCAGGAAAGGAATGTAGTCGGGTCTTCACGGAGCTCCAAAACCACGTCAGATTTCGCTTCACGTTAGGAAAACTCGTATCTGTCGTCCAAGCGTAGATTTACGCAATCTTGATGGCAGCGAACTGTATTGCGGAGAACTGGTGGAGGGGGCAAAGCATTTGCATCTGTAGCGACTGCAAATCTTTGCTTAGAGCCTTGCTGAACCCTCTTACGACTTCCAAGCAAGTTTAAGAATGCGAGACATCACTGAACGCAGTCGGAAGGCTAAATTTAGTGACTCTTGTCTAGATCCCACGTCACAATGGGATCGCAAGAAATGCAGTCGCCGATGAACTTGCCAGACAAGGTTCAGAGGAGAGTTTTTCAGGACTCGAACCTACGTTGGGTCTGCCTGCGTCCCCGGTTAAGACTTCTATTGACAGTTGGGTCTCATATGTGCACAACTGAAGATGGCATAACTCCTCGGGATGCAATCAGACCACACGAATACTTCCCGACGACGTCTCTACGAAATTAGCGGCTTTTTTGCTATCCCTCAGCGGTGACGACACCGCGGAGCAATATTTCTATGAATATCCCATTTACGCTGGCATCAGGCTGCAGGTAGTCGGCGCTGACGTGGCGGGTACTGTAGGCATCATATCGCTGAAGCGCTTACTCATCTTTCTTCGTAAGACTGAACGATTTCATAAAAAGGAACTTAGAAAGAGTACAATGGAGTTAGTTTTAAATGCATTTTATTATCTTAATCATTAACCCTTACATACTAACAAAAAATGCTTAAATGCTAGCTTAAAATTACTTAACAATCTTATACTAACTTACTGGCCCCACACAGGCACTCTAAGCTACTCTAAATTCTTGTATTTATGTCTTTCGACTTTATTTACATTTATTTTTTTACATATATATCTTGTATACTTAAGGCTAAGAAAAAAAATTGTTAACAAAAACTTAGCATATGGACTTAATTTTCTATAAAACTTAATATCTAACTTAAAATATACCTTAGTCTACCTAACCTACATACACAATATACACACATATATATAATACACAATTATATACATATATTAGTATATACCTTTGTATATACTAATATATGTATATATTTCTTAAATGCTAACCTAAACCTATGTAAGCTGGCCATCGCTATTCACAGAGCAAATAGATCTGTCAGCTCTGCCCAATTAGTGAGGCTGGTCAGTAATTGACGGAAACGACGACGACGAAACATCTTCTCCATCATTCAACCACCAGAAATGCTGGTGCTGCCGAACGACATCCCTCTTATCGCGATTCCCCACCGCCCTACTGAACCTGAGACGATCCACACTGCCGTGTGCGACGTCTCTGCCGTAGTTGAGTCGCCTGTCCCCAGCTTTCAGAGCGACATGGAAGATTAACGGGACCGCTGATCTATCCTGGATCAACCCTATCTGATCTAGGTAGAGGAATGCTTCCGGTGGAACGAAGCCGTCAGAGCGCACACTCTCGTGGTAAAGGTAGTTGGGGTAGTAAGCCCCAGATATCAGGTTATTCGTCGAGGCCATTGCTCTTGCAATGTGCCTTCGAGTCAGCTTAATTACGAAGTTGTCCACTCGTATTAGGTTCGCCCTGTTGTAAAGGACCTCATTACGATAAAAATTTTTGTACTCCGACTCTGGTGTTCTGTACAAGCGAAGGCAAGCCCTAAGGCAAGCCCTCTCAAACACCCGAATCTTTTCCATTAAGCTTGCTCGTATATTGAACCACACGGGGCACCCGAATACCAGCATGGGCCTGATAAGGGCCATGTAGCAGATTACCTTTACCCTCGCATCGAGTTGGCTGCTATAAAACAGTCTCTTTGTAAGGGCAAAAGCGCCTTTGGCTCTGGCCAGAGCAGCATCTACATTTTTGTCAAAATACAGAAACTGATCTAGCCAGATTCCAAGGTATCTGACTACATTTCGACAGGCAAGAGGCTGTCCGTGTTGTCCAATGATCGAGAACTTTCGCCAATTTTTTCTGGTATCCCTAGAGGCTCTAGACAACGGCGTCCTAAAGAGAATGGTTTCCGACTTCCGAAAGTTGATTTTCAACTTCCAGTCATCGCAAAATCGTCTTATCTTATCGAAATCACGCTGCAAGAGAGTATTAATGACCTCGATTTTTGTACCTGTTCTGTACGCTATCAAATCGTCTGCGTACGCAATAGTATGGGGAAGTGAACCTATCAAGTCGCTTGTATAAATATTGAATAGGATCGGCGAATTGACCGCGCCTTGCTGAAGACCATTTTTAATTTGAAATATTCCAACAGAAGTCACATCGCCATTTTTCACGATGAACTGTCTGTTGGTTAGCATATTAAAAAGAATGTACAAGAGTGGTTTACTGATCCCCAGCCTAGTCAGCTTATAGAAAAGACCCTCTAACCATACAGTGTCGAAGGCCTTCTCCAAGTCAACAAGGCAGGCACCAGTGCATTGGTTTTTGCCTTTATTCCATTGGATATCGGACACCAGTTTAGACGCGGCATGTGAGATATCATGTCCCGCCTTAAAACCGAATTGATTATCCGGAACTATATGTTTGTCCTCAACCCACCTAGACAGAGCTCTATTGATTACTTTTTCAAACACCTTACTGATATTCGGAAGGAGACTTATCGACCGGAGATTCGCCGGATTGGATATATCCTTTCCCTTTTTGGGGATAGGTTGCACCACCGCCGTTTTCCAATGCGCTGGATAATGTGCATTATTCATTGCATTATTAAACAGGGTAGTGTAAATGTCCACCGCTTCTAGAGGAAGATGTCGAAGCACGATGTTCGGAATACCATCGGTCCCCACTGATTTCTTAGCCCTGATTGTGTCGAAGAGTACAATGGACTAGTTCTTTGGGTGAGTGCTCTGTTCCGACAGGGAAAAAAAAATTCCATGACAAATAAAACAGGGGTATTTAGTGTAACTAGTATGACCCAATAAAAAATCTACCATTTTTAAATCTACACAAATTAACCATTGCCCTTGAGCAAACGAGATTTTATCTAAAACAAATTTGATATTTTCATATTCTTCCTTAAGTTTCGTTGAACGACCTATCGGAATTGAAGCTAATTTCTTTCCATTATGCGGTAATACACATTTCAAACTTCTTTGAAGGTCCATTGAATTTAAAAGCCCAGGAATATCCACATAATACAAGATATCATTGTTCTCTGTAAAATATAGAAGACTATCTCGCTATCCAGTCTGGTACAATGTTATTGACACGTCAGGCTGAGGACTGTGTTTTTCATTAAGTCTTGATGCAAGAAGCTCGATAAATTTTTTCAATAAATTTATATCTCGAATGAAATCGTTTAGTCAAGGTGAACTAAGAGAAACCCTAAAGTGTAGTACTGCATGGTTCAAGTTCATTTTCACTGACGCTTTTGCTCTGTGTATCTAGTATTTCAGTATCATCACTGTCCACATTTGATAAGGCATAAAATACGAGTATTGGTAAAGACAAGTCTTTACTTCTTCACAAAACTATGAGCTGTTTTTAAATCGGATCATACCCCTTACTTTCACGGCACAAAAGCAGCAATCATTGAAGCGGTTTTTTGGATCGTTCCATGTCATCAACACTCCCAATGGAAGCCCTTCCGTCCTTCCTGACTTATTAATACTAAGCTTACTTTTAATTTTTTTCAAAATTCTTCAATTTACGGAGAAACTAATTTATAGTTTTTTTTTTCTCTATAGACCGGAGGAAATGAAGACCCAGATTTGGTGTACCTGGATACGGAAATGGAAAAAGTCTTTGCCAGTTCAAATAATCTAAGAGATAAATTTGATGTATCATCATTCCTAGATGCAAATGATCCCAAGTCCGCAGTCGGACCCTTTAAACAGAAACGTGAGTAAAGTTTTCTTTAGAATAATCTTTTTGTTATAAATAAAAAAAAATAAAGTAAAACCAATCTATGTATATACAATACAACTACATAAACACTTAAACACAAATACGAATACAATTAAAATTGTAAAAATTTCTATATTTTGAATGAAAACAATTTTGTAGAACAGCGGAAAACGAGCGGTGCAGACTTTACCGTTGGCGAAGATTCTGAGAATGAGAGTACGGAACCAAGCTGCAGTATTACAATACAAAATTACGATGACATTCCAGAGGATTGTCCGTTAGTATCGCAACGTGCTGAACATGGTGATCATTCGGTAAGATACATTTATTTTCTTTTTTTTATATTTCTTCTAAATGATGTTAATAGATGGGATGTGACTTTTAAGATGCATCTTTTCGTTAAATAAACATATACTTACATAAACATTCTCCTTTTTACAGGATAATTCAGCCGATGAGAAACACGTACAGTTTACCAAGAAAAAAGTTGTCACACCTCCGAGTTTAGAAGACAAGCCAAATGATAATTTCAATGAAAGAAAGCGACGGAAGAGGTAATTTGCTTTGAATTTTGTATTTACGTCATATTATCATAAAATGTACAGCTGACCAGGGAAGGACTTATTTTTATTTAGGTCCTCTAATCCCTATATCACTATCGTGCTTAGAGCTCTGTAATGCGTTTGAGTTCCCTCGAAGTTATCCCCAAAGATCTGAGTTCCTCCTTGACTGACCTTCTCCACTGCCACTTTCTCCTTCAAACTCTTGACGTCTATTGGCTAGAAGATCCTTAAGATGTGAAGAGGGAAGGATGCTTTTATGTACGACGGCGATATAGGTCACTTTCCAAGTTTTAGTTTGGTTTTTAGAATGAAAAACAGCATACCGAACGCAGCTTTTGCTCTGCGTATTCATTTGTCCACATCCGAGTCCGTATTACCATAACAGTTCCTAACTATAGAAATCTGCATAATTCTAGCGGGCAATGTACCAACAATGGTTGTGGTATTTGTTTTAGACATATTTGTTTTGAGCCCTATTTTGCTTACCCACTGACCACAAACTATAGGTGATCTGGTGCAAAACCAATGTTCTATGTATAAGAATTAACGTAAAAAAATAGATAAAATTGTATATTAAATCAACATGAACTTATTTTATTTTATATTTGTTCTACGAGTATTACGTCGAGCAAAGACAAAGTTCAGTTTCTTTCTGTTCCATTTTATTTCATGTATGCAGTTTTGACATTTATTAAAATTCTATATTTAAGGAGTTGCCAGAAGAGCAAAATAATATTTATTTATAATTATGAATTTAAGTAGTACTTATAATATTAAATACAACAATATTTATTTATTTTCTTTTTTTAATTAAATATTACATCATTAAATTAACCATGGTTAGAACTGTCCTGGTCGTTAGGGTTCCATCACTTTTTTTTTGTTTCTGTAAAAATAAAAATACACACATGAGTAATCTTAGCTCTACTCTGCGGTAAGAGGTATTAACTACTCGTGCTTAAAAAACATTGATTTTTCTTTATAAAAGAAATAAATATATTCAAAAACAAAATAAAAGAAACAAAAATAATTATTCATAAGCAGAAAAAAAGGAAAATCAAAAACACTGTAACCATATCGATTTTAAGCTGGCTAAAACAAAAGAAACTACGTAGTAACTTTTCACATTTAATAATAACCATCGCCATGAAACCTTTGTTTTTGATTACTGCACTACACCTTCTTCGCATACTCTCGTTCATATTGGAAGTTATAGAGCTTGGGATGTCTTAAGCTCGTCCCTATTTCTGCAGTTCTCCCGAACTATTCGCCGATTTACAATCTCCCGTAGATCTTCTAACGGGTTGAAATCGGAGCACTGGGCTGGCCATTCCATAACATTGATTTTCTGATCCCCAAACCACTCGAACTATTTTTGAAGCATGCTTCGGATCATTATCCTGCTGAAGTAACTATTTCAGTGGCAATTCCTCCTCAGCGTGTATTGTTTTCAAGTATACTTTTTTAAATAAGTCGGTCCATAATTCCATTTATTTTATGTTCCCGACCAATTTCATGTCCAGAGAAACATCTTCAAGCCATAATGTTATCTCCTCCATGCATCAAAATGATTCATTGATTGGCCGGCGAATGCCATCTGACCGCTTGGATTCGTCCGAAAATAGTATCGTTTTCCACTTCGATAATGTGTGGAAATACTTAATATGGTCATTTGCAAATTTCAGTCTTGCTCTTTGTTTTTGGCTGAAATAAATGGTTTCTTTGCGATTCTGGTGATGAAAGATCACCACCAACAACTCTCCGAGGAAGTGTTTTAGCGCTAACCTTTGTACTAAGCTCGTTTTGTAATTCCCTTGATGGCATAAAGGGATTACTCTTTTGACTTCCCGGTATGAGGTAACTCTTGGCCTACCACCTCGGCTTATCACCGATTTTGGGATTGAATACTTTTGGATAATTCAGATTGTGAAGTACAGTGTGAATTAACCCGTTAGTCGCAATGATAAAAATTGATGGTTTTCATTAGAATTATTCCTCTTGTAATCCGCAGTCAAATTTTAGTTTAGTTGCATCTCGTTTTTGAAAGTTACGTCCTGTATTCCGTAATGAATGCTTGTTGCTAATCTACGGCGGCCAAAATTATCCGTTACAGCTACAGCAAAGTATCTCAGAAAGTCAGAGAGTCTTGTGATGAAGTGGGTGAAACGATTTAACGAACATGGAAAGGTTGGCGATTTGTCAAAAGCCGTTAAAAACAAAGTGCTTACAATTTTTAAAACAAGACAAATGTCATTAGAAACAGGTTATGAGGGTTCCATCTTCAGTATTCGCAAAATTATCAGGAAAACTATTTTAATTTTAAAGCCGTTGCGGCCAAGTCTTTTTTAACCGAAAAAGATTTGAGTGGGCTCGCTGTTACAAAGATATGAACTGGACCAAAATTATTTTCAATGACGAAGCTTCATTTGTTTTCAACAATCCCTTGAGACGTGTGGACTGCTCACAGTTAAACTGTCTTCTAAATAAAAGTGAAACATACGGTAAAAGTAGATGTTTATGGCTGTTTCTGTGTGGCAGGTTTCGGAAAATCGGTGACCATTACCGGGAATCTCATTACTTAAAAATTGATCCAACTGTGTAAGAAAGAATTGCTGGGATCCGCTGAAATGCTATTCGGACGTGGATAGGCCCCTACAAGAGGACAACGATCGTAGTCGTATCTGTCAGGGCTTCAAAAGGAGAAATGACGTCAATGTATTGAATTGGCCATCTCAGTCTCCAGATGCCAATCTGATTAAAAACGTTTGGAAACACTTATGAAGCAAAGGCTTAAAGAAAAAAACGTAAGGACAATAAAACAGCTTAGACTGTTTTTAAAAAGAATTTGATGACAATTACCGCAGGACTATGCAAACAAATTGGATCTAAGTTGTCGACAAAGGTGCAAGGCGATAATTGGAAATGGAGCAGACTGGACAACATATTAAGTACATTACGCAGTAAGGGAAATATTAAAAGCTTTAAAATAAATAATTTTGTTTTCCTAAGCCGAGCGGTTGTTTTCTTTTAAACCACACGCTTTTGTCAAACACATTGTATACATATTCGATAATAATTTTTTTCTTTAATTTCATTTGAGTATTTATTTCTATCCACTTTAGATAGAATTTAGGGAACAAGATCTTTAGATTTTGCTGCAGCAGACTAATACACGCGAATGAGTCAATTATCTTTTTTTTTAATCATCACAATTCAGAGTAGTTTAGTCAAAGTAACGGTTTTTTAGAACGGAGAACTTTAAGGAAAAATTATGGAGCAAATTGATTTTGTTTTGGCCAGCTGAAAAGTAAAGTGAATTCAATTGGATGTCTGTCTCATTGATTTTATAAATTAATCAACAATACTCCAAGCTATGGGCAACATTTGTTTTTAACTTTGGACTAAATTTATATGAAATGTATCGCAAAACACGGACTTGCGATTTTAGTTGCTTTAGTTTTGGCCAACACTGTATATGTGCAATATTTAGGGAACCAAAGAAACAATAATAATAAATAAGTAAATTGGTTGATGGTTATACACATGTGCTCTGCTATCAATTTTCACCCTGAAATGGTACGAGGGCAGATGGATTCAAGAGTCGTGCGAATGGTGATCGCGATACTCGGAGCAGGAAACACCGCACACTCCGAGTATTTGGAAAAGATGACTGAACAAACAGCTAGCATGTAATTCATCTAAATAAAAGTGTATGAATAGAGAGATATTAGAGAAATTTAAGTGTAATGAATGGAGAGATATATCCCAGTTCCCCTATCCATCCGCGCTACCAGAGCGAATGCTCTTACTCCATTTGGCGCAATAAAAAGAAAATTAAATGCACGCACTTCCGTCCTCCACCATCCGACAGCACCGTCATACAAAGTAATATCACTTAAGGATTTATATCAAATAATATAAAGGACGCAATACTCTGCGATAACACAATAAATATATACTACTCAAAACAAAATAGGGCCCACTAAGTTTGTAGGCTCTCATTTGGGCCCCCAAAGCGGTCAGTTTCGTGAATGCATGGGTTGGTAAAACGTACTCGTTTACCGTCACTATAAAATTTGACCTTACATTCGTCTGTAAAGAGTACAGGACTCCGGTTGTCCATAATCCAATCCGAATGCTCACAGGCGTAGCTTAAGCGCGCTGCCCGATGTGCCTTGTCAGTTTCGGTCAAATGGCGCACACTCTGGACCGCTGACCTTCTTCGTGGAGTCAGTTACGTATGGTTTGATCACCTACTTGAGTGCCCGTAGTTGATTTTCTAACGCGCGGGCGGTTACGGTACGCTCCCGACGTGCCATTATTCTCATGTATAATACATTATTCTTATGTATTCTTATGTACTGCGCAGTTGTGACTTTGATTCTTCCAGATTCAGGACTCCTTGCTACACTCCCGGGTTCTTGGAAGCGTTCCCTGACGTTTCGGATAGCTCACCACGATACACCGATACGAATTGTGACAGACCTTTACGACTCTCCCTACTGAAGCAAATTTAGCGCTCTTACTGCTCTTTCGATATCTACATAATCCCAAGAACCGGGCATGGTAATCACAATTAATAACGTTGTCGAGGAAAAAAATTACAGAAAGTAAAAACCTAGCGACAACGCTTAGAATTAGACTGAGAAAACAAGTACAGAAAATTTTGCATTAGTTGTTTTTTAGAACAATGCGCTTTCTCTGCTTACTTAAATGGAGGCAACTGTAAAATTGTTGCTCAAAGTATTGATAAATACTCATAGATAAGCAAGTTATACAGTTAAATACCACCTTGATCAAAAAGTTCAGAAAATTTAAAATACAAGTTTATTCATCTAAATCTATATTGTCCCCTTCAAAGTAATCCCTATCAACTGCAACACACTTATGCCAGCGCTTGATCCAATCCTCGAAACATTTTTTATATTCGGTTTTCGGTATGTCCATCAGTGCTTCCTGCGATTTTTCCATTACTTCCTCTCGGCTGCTGAAACGCGTTCCCCGTAGTGGTTTTTTAACTCAATTGAACAGAAATAAATCACAGGGAGCCGCCAAATCAGGTGAATTCGGTGGCTTTTGGATGGTATTTGTTGCATTTTTTGTCAAAAAATTACGAATAATGTTGGCACTGTTCGACGGTGCGTTATCATGGTACATGTGGGTTTTTTGCCCACAATTCTGGTCTCTTTCGGCGAATTGCTTCACGTAAACGACTCCTAACGCCCAAATAATACGAATACTCTTTGTTTATTGTTTGGCCTTCTGGCAAAAATTCATGATGCACTACACCGTTATAATCCATGAAAACCGTGAGCATTGCTTTCTTTTTTGACTGAAAACGACGTGGTTTTTTTGGTCTCGGCTCATTTTGTGAACGCCATTCACTTACCTGATGTTTGGATTGCGTATCGTACTCATAAACCCACGTCTCGTCTCCAGTAATGATCCTTTTGATGAATGTGGAATCGGATTCAGCCTCGCAAATCATCTCTTTTGCGACGTCAACACGGTCTCTTTTTTGCATGAAATTGAGATCTTTTGGCACCAACTTTGCTGCTACACGACGGAAACCCAAATCATTAACCAAAATGTCTTGGACGGATCCATAGGCAATGTTCAAGTCCTCCACTATCTCTCTGATGGTTAATTTGCGGTTATTGACCAACATTTCTTTTACTCGTACTTCATCAATGTTTTCGTCGGTTTTCAATGTCGATGGTCTGCCACTGTGTTCATCATCTTTTATTTACTCACGACCACTCTAGAACCGCTCGCGCTCGTGCCACTGGTAACCGACCGTTTTCGTTGCCGAAACACTTTTTCAACATTTCCAACGTTCGCGCACCATTAACTCCGTTTTTTACGCAAAATTTAATACTCGTACAAGTTCGTTGTTGCAAATTTAAATCCATTTCTAAAATTGAAAAAAAATCGCCAACAACACAGAGTTAGATGTACTCTTGGCTACGTAACTTTTGCAAATGTCAAACTATGACGCTAAGATTTAGAGGGAATATCAACAACAGATTTTCCAAATTAACAGAAAAAAACAGAACTCAAATCGGAACAATTGGAGCGCCACACGGTGGTGTGGTGCGGGAACTTTTTGATCAAGGTGGTATCTACTTCGCTTCGATAATGTTATCCAATAGAGTAATTTTTAGACAAAAATCAAAATAAATCTTTGGCGGGCCCTATTTTGTTTTGAGTAAATAAATATACAGTGTGAAGCATAAGTCATGATACCCTGAGATAATTTTTCCAAGTAATTAGTAATTAATTAGTAATCAAATTAGTGGCATAAAAAATTTAAAATACTCTAGCACTGCTATTTCTAATAGAATGTGTTCTTTAATTTAACAAACAAAAAATAACAAAATTCAACTAAACAATAAAAACAATAATAATATTACATTTAAATCCATAAAATGTGTGTTGCAAAAGTCTTGGTAGCCCTGGAAAATTAAAGACCTAATATTCAGTGGGAAATCCCTTTAGTTTTAAAATCTCGTTTAAACGGTTTGGCATGAATTTCACAAGCTTTTTTGTTGTATCCAGAGTTATTGTATTTGCTGTCATTCTTCTTTAAGTAAAACTTTGAGATGACATTTACTTTTGATTTCATGTTTTCGCAAATGTTATTCCAAATGGTCCCATAAGTGCTCTATTGGGTTGAGATCTGGACTTTGTGGTGGTGTTACAAGTATATGGGGTGTGTTATAAACGATCTGCATCTTAACATCTAAGGCGGTATGTTTAGGATCGTTGTCCTGTTGAAAGTAAAAAGTGCTCGGGATACCCAATCTGTCCGCGCTCGGTTGAAGATTTGCTTTTAAAATATTCAAATAAACTTCTTTGTTCATGACCTCCAAATTCCTCACACCAGCAGACGTCATACATCCCCACACCATAACACCACTACCATCGTGTTTCACTGTCTTTATGGAATTTTTTGGGTTAAGAGCTTCGCCTTGTTTCCTCCATACTCTTAAACGTCCATCGGAGCCAAGTACATTAAATTTCGACCCATCCGCAAAAATCACATTATCCCAAAAGTCATTTGCCTTACCTTTAGACTCATTGGCAAAGTCAATTCTCTTCGTCTTGTTTATTTCACTGACAAGTGGTTTTCTGCGAGGTGTACAATAATTCTAATCGGATCTCTGAATCGATCTTCGCACAGTCGAAGCAGACACGGTTGATGTTTCAATATCTGCAGCTACTTTTGGAGCACTTTTAAATGGATCTTTTTGAATGATTGCTGCAATTTTCCGGTCATCTCTTTCTGTAAGCTTACGCGGGCGTCCAGGCCTCGTCTTATTTCTAACAGTGGTTTATTACCTTCTGAATCGCTGATTTAGTTCTTTCCACTATTTCAGCAATTTTAAGATATGACTTTCCTTGTTTGTAACAAATTATAATTACCTCCGTTTCTTCTATCGTTAATTCTTTCTTGTTCATTTTGTAATTTTAGTTTTTGTGTAACTTTTTCGTAAGAACAGATGAAAGTTGTACACCAAACTGACAGTTCTACTCATTGCCTCTTCCATTATGACGAAATTAAGTTGAACCAGAATTTTCGTACAGTGGAACCTTAACAATTATAAGAGTACCAAGACTTTTGCACTGCCATTTTGTTGTCTTGAATTGCAATTGTGTGATTTATTTTCTCATATTTGTTAAACATCATTACTTTTTGTTTGTTAAATTAACGAACATACTTCATTACAATTAGGAACTCCAAAATTTTTAAAATTTTAAGCTTATTACTATACGGTAGACTCTCGATACCGTAAACAATTAAAAACCAAGGGAGTTCAAATTTTAATAAAATAATATGGCAATCCCACTGTAGAATTTAATTTTAAAACGTTTTATCTTTAAGAAATTAAAAGTAATGCATTTTTACTATTACATAACAGTATATTTAATTCATTTATTTAATTTTAAACAAAAACTTGTTGCATATGGACATATAAAATAGAAGGTTATGGCACAAAAAGTAACATTAAAAATTGACTGAGCACGGGTATTACGGATACAAAATTTAATGGAAAAAATCAGTCATTTGGTTTTGCATCTTCTTTTTCTCCAAAAGCATTCTCACTGCTTTTTCCCTAAGGCCCCTTAAGACACTAATGTCATTTTGGCTAACCAGCTCACCTTCAGCTCATTCCAAAGCTTTGTTAAAAATGGAAATGGCTTCATTAGGCTTAATTTTTTCTTTTGGCAATTCTAGCACACCGTCAGCACCACTTTCCTCATCACTTATGATGTTTGTACTCTGAGTGAAATTATGGTCTTCTTTGTCTTCGTTCCATTTGTGGATGTCTTCAGCTGTGCAGTTCACCTACCGAAATGATTTGATTAAAGACAGGAATCCTAAAAAAGTAGAAATCAAACCTCAGGATTTATAGCATCGAGCAGTTTCTTTGCATTGTCCACTTCAAAATTGATTTCTAGATACAACTTCTCTTTCAAAACACTTAAGGACAGAGACGAATAAAATCTGTAAATTTTAATACGGGCTATACTTCCAATGCGTAAAAATTGCAATCCCATTTTGTACCCAAATTAGCCTGTATATTCTCTAGTTTCAGTTTGTTATTGATTTTAGTTCGGTGCGGTTTAAAATATTTATAAAGTATGAGTCAAGAGGAACGCCGTAAAAAGATCATCGACAAATGGCTCGAAAATACTTCGCGTCCAAATCATTTCATCGCAAAAAATTTAAACATAGCACGCAGTACAGTGGATTCTGTTATTAAACGATATATGGAGACGTTGACAGTTAAGCGAAAGCAGAAAAGTGGAGTTCAAAGTGGAGCACATGATACAAATTTGAACAGGAAAATAGTGGGTACCATCGTGAAAAACCGGACTATGTCATCCAGAGATGTTGCTCGGAAATGTAATACAAACAATGGTACAAAGATCTAAAAAACGTAACCGTCTAAAAAGACGAAAAAAAAAACAAAAAATACCAAAAGTTACTGAAAACCAAAAAAAAAGTCATAAAAACACGAGCCCGAAAGCTATACGAGTTGATCGGCAACAAGAAATCGTGCTTGGTTTTGGATGACGAAACTTATGTCAAAGCCGACTTTACTACTTTTCCTTGAATGCATGGGTGCGCAGTTTTACAACTCGTTTACAACTCGTTTGAAGCTGAGATTCTTCTGCAATTAACAACATCGATTGGGATGGAAAAATTCGGGTCAAAATATCTCGTTTGGTAGGCCATTTGCCAATGTGGACACAGAAGCTCATCGTTTATTACAACGGGAACAATTAAAGGAGAAATGTATATTAACGAGTGCCTAAAAAACGGTTGACTCCTTTCTTAAATAAACACGTGGGTTGAACATTATTTTGGCCAGATTTAGCTTCAGCTCACTTTGCTCATGCGACGTTGAGCTTTCTTGTTGCTAAAAATGTCGACTTCGTCCCAAAAGACATGAATGCACCCAATGTTCCACAGTGCCGTCCCATTGAAAGGTATTGGGCTTTGGCCAAAGCTAAATTGAGGAAAAGTGAGCAATGTGCAAAGGACGTCAAAGATTTTAATAAATGGGAACCCAAACAATTTTTTTTATTTTTTGTAATTGTGAATGAATTTAATAAAAACAGAGTTTTAAAGCAAATAAAAAAAATTTACATGAATTATGAAAATATTTTTTTTTTACCTTGAAGTTTCCAAATTTTATTCGTTTCAGTCCTTAGTGGAATATCATCTTCTGGATCATTTTCATTACCTACGAAACTTAAAATAGTTTTCCACCACTTTACGATAGTTTCCGTTTCCAATCGATCCCAAGCTGATTTTAAAAATGAAATGGAATCTCTTAAATTTAACTTTTTCAGTTATTCTGGAATAGCCGCTTGTTTCGCTACAACCAAAGCTAACAGACTAATTCTATAGTAAAGCTTTGTTATCCGGATCGCATTTTGATCCATGGGTTCGATCAGTGGCGTTACATTTGGAGGCATAAACATGACTGTAATAGAGTAATCTTCTGTGGTTAGCTCACTTACTGGAGGATGCGATGGAGCATTGTCTAACAGCAGAAGGGCCTTCACTGGTAGAACCTGATTCTTCATAAATGATGTTACCGAAAAAAAGTTTAGTATTGAAGTCTATATGCATTTGGCTAATTTTCGTCATACATGCTTGTGGCACAAATGAATCATGAAACCATAGCTGCGGTCATCCAGGATGATTTCGAATTCTTGTAGTCTACTGGTCAGTTAAAATTTTTGAATCAACGAGGATTTTTCGCCTTTCCAATCACCAATGGCTTCAGCTTATGCAATCCAGTTGCATTTGTACAGGTGAGGAACGTTATGCGATGTTTATCTGTATCTGCCAGGAGTATTTTTTTCTAGCGTCGAAACATATGTTTTGTCTGGCAAAAGCTTCCAAAACAGCCCGGTTTCGTCCGCGTTATAAAGTTAGTCGGTGGTCACCCCCATCGTATCAATCGTTTCCTGCAGCTTACGTTTGAATGGGTCTACCAGCTCGGGTTGGGAAGACAGTTTTTCAGTAGTGATTTTAATAAATCTCACGCCGTATCGAGTTTTAAATCTCTGCATCCACCCATCGCTAGCATTGAAGCTGCTTTGGTTCTCCTTAATTTGGGAATGCAATGACAAAGCCTTGGCCTTTATCATCAGGCTATTAATCGGATAATTTTTTTCACGTTGTTTGAGAAACCATCGGTATAGCGCCTTTTCCGCTTTGGGATGTTCCGATGATCGAAGTGTTTTGCTTTTCCCTGGCCCCGAAAATGTGTTGTTTATACACTTTAAAATTTATTCACTCTTTTTGCTAACGGCACAAATAGTAAACTCTTCAACGTCGTATTTTTTTGCCAAACTTGTTACACTAGAACCACTACGGAATTGCTAAATTATCGTGAATTTGTCCTTAAGTGACAAAAACTTTGGTTTCTTTGAGGACATGTTGACGCAAAGAACTAAAAAACCAAAACCGTAACGCGTACAAAACTTATGATGACAAAAAATAAAGAAAACCGCAAAAATCGAGCAGACAAGGCAATCGAAAACAGTTAATGTAAGGAACAACGAGGAACAAACTGACACGAACTGACGTGCAACAAACCGGAAACTGTACAAGACGAAGTATTGTACCAAGAATAAGGAATTACAAGCTAAAACACAGCTTGCTCAAACAGTTTACAGTTAACCTGAAGCAAAAATTGTTGTTCACGTTTTAGAGATGTCGAGCAAAAAAAAAAATCTGTTCTCGTTATCCGATGTTCACACTAACGGGAGCCTGAAACGCGTATTTTGTTAGTGAGATCGAATCACATACAAGTACCAGCGCCACATTCCATTTTTGTCTCGTTAGTACATGACATCAGAAATTTAGGGGACAGATGTCATCGTGCATAGAATCAAATTGTAAACGTTGATCATTGCCCTTAAGGTGATGAAAGCGCTTCTTTAAATACCAATTGAAAATCATGTGGAAGAAATGCACTTTTACTTTAGTGAATGGTTGAGGCCCATTTAACACCTTTCGCAACCAACAACTGCAAAGAATCGTCATAAGGGGTCCTGGTCAAGTCTTTGGGACCTTGTAGCTATTCCAATTTCACGTTTAGCCCTCAATAGCATATAGCCTGCAGGCGACATACTGTTTCACCCTCATAAATTCCTAGTGTGTTTATTATTTTCCGTATTTAGGCATTGTAGACTATAGTCTACACTCCAATCTTCGAATCAAGCTCAGAAACAGTGAACAAAATGATGTCTCGCCTCTATGCCTCAAACAAAGAAATCCCGTTAGTAGAGTGACAATTTCTAAAAAGTTGACGTAAAAATAATAAAAAATAGTTTTTGTGTTATTTGGTGAATTTTTTTGTGAAAATCTATAAAGTAAATGTTATTATAATTTTGAATGTATTTATTGTTGTTTGCGTCCTGTAGGCTACATTGTGTTGAAAGGGTATGAATAATGTAAATATTTACTCCGGGGGTTATGTTATGTTATTTTAGGATGTTTCGCCGACGAGAATTTCATGAGAACGAGATCGATGTTGCACTTCAAAATCGTTCTGAAAGTGAAGATGGTCTCGATTTTGATAACGATAGTTTTGCAGACCCGGATTTCGAAGATTCTACTGAAGAGTCTTTGATGGGAGTCGACTTTGATATGGACGGATTATTAGACAGATTGGATGATAACGATTATACTTCTAATTCTGATCCAGAAGTAGAACCTACGCCATCTAGTTCAAATATTGTATTATTGATAATTCAGATCCTATCGCAAAACGATCAAAACTTGAAAAGCTTACATTGCGGTGGAAAAAGAAAAACTTAGAACTGAATGCACGGCAGTTAGCTTTTACTAGACACGAATCACTGAGAACTGAAATATTGGATCTTGAAACTCCAGTACAGTTCTTTTTTTACCTTTTCTCACCAGACCTTATTAACAAGATTTCTGTAGAAACAAGCCTCTATTTGGTTCAAAACAACTCTTTTCGTGTGAATGACACCGATATCCGTCAGTTTATATGTATGTGGGTTAGGTTTACGTGAAGTCATTGGTTTAGCTTCCCAGAATAACTAACCATGTCTTCTAATAAATTTGAAAAGATACGGCAGTACCTTCATTTCAATGACAACTCCAAATGTCTTCCAAGAACAGATCCTGACGCCGATAGGATCTTCAAAATCCACCCAGTTGTTGATGCCATGAACGAAGCATACGCAAAAGTTCCTTTAGACACACGGCTTTGTGTAGATGAGCAAATGTGTTCCGCAAAAGCGCGAAATATGCGAAAAAGATTTAACCCCAGGCAACCTCATAAGTGGAGCTATATATGGTATGTTCTGAGTGGTTTTTCTGGTTTTGCGTTTACGACAGAGGTTGAAACTGAAAGGAAAATGTCGTCGGAGCTGATGAGCCAGACTTAGGAGCGCCCTCACGTCGTAGTAAGATTATCGAGAATTATACCGCGACACCAAAATTACAGAGCTTATTTCGGTAACTACTTCACTTCTTTGCGTCTTTTGGAGTACTTAGAAAAATAAGGTATTTTTGGGCTTGATATTATCAGAAGAAATAGAATACCTGACTGCAAGCTATCATCAGAAAAGTTAATTATGAAGAAAGATCGCGGCTATTCTGAAGAGCATATAGCTAATATTAACGACGTTGATGTATCTACAGTTGTGTCGAAGGACAAAAGATTGGTTACATTAGCTTCTACATTCACTGGTCAAAATCCAATATCGGAAGTTCGGAGATACTACCAAAAAAAAATCAACATCAACATCCTGAGACCTAGTGTTGTGGGCGAATATAATCGACATATTGGTGGTGTAGACTAATTGACAGCATAATGTCTATATGTAAGATATGGGTGAGGAGCAATCGTTGGCAGATGAGCATGTTTTACCACTACTTGGACCTATGATGGCTAATGTATGGCTGCTATACAAGAGAGTCTGCAAATATAAAAAACTTCATGAGAAAACCATCATGGCATCGGCAGCTTTTCGCTTGGAAACTGCAGAAACCATATGCAAGGACACAAACTGGCTCGACAAAACGCCGATTTATTGAACCGGAACCCTTGGCAAAAAAACATAAAGGACCTGCTCAACATGTACCTCTTCAAGTAGTTCGCCAAGATCAAATCAAACATTGGCCTCAATGGGCAGACAAAAAACTGAGATGCAAGTTTCCAAAGTGCACTGGATTGTGGCGTAGCTTCATTTTATACAAGAGACAAAAATTATTTCAAGAATTTTCACCTGAATTGACCGACTTTCATTTTTCATTTCATTTTCGTTATAGCTCATTGTTGCCAACAAGATACATTTTTTGTAATATTACTAATAAATTATTAATTAATAATTTCAAAATTTTAAAACATACGGTTTTTCTTTAATTCTTTAAACTATCCAAATTAAAATTTCTTTTTTAATTTGGTGCTTATGAGTTATAGAGGGTTAAAGGGCAAAAGGGAAATCTCATCATCCCAGTCTTAGTTGCAAATTTTCTATCAAAGTAAGGTAAATAGGGCATGAAGCCGGATCGTATATGTAGAATCTCCAGCTTAGGACACAATCGCCTATCTACCTGATTGTCTATTGGAAAGTTCTAAGAAGCCTTAAGGGAGGCGGCTCGTATTTTTCCTGTGGACCCTATTTTCTTTTAAGTAGTTTATATTAGTATTTTATACATACCAAATATATGGTATACCGTAAATCATGATTACATTGTAAAACTTAATATTTAAGTGTAATTCGCTAGTAAATATATTACAAATAAATAACTAAAGAATACTCAGTGATTACTCACGGATTGTCCTCTTTGTACTCTCAATCCTTTTTCTTTTTTTTTTTTCTGCAACTACTTAATATATTTTTTTTTACTAATAAAAAAAGAAAAACGATTGTCTTTACTGCATAAAGTCTCACTACAAAATGAGATCTTCATGCGAATAGAAGACGCATGATGCGCTGACATACCGTCTCACGCTCCTTTTTTGTTTTGAAGAAAAGGACAATGTCAACAAATCTACGATCTCCATCCAAACCCTACGCAAACAACAAAAGAAAAATTATTAACACCCATCAAATGCAATTAAATGCGTAGTAATTAATAACTGGAAACAAAGGGTGCAATGGCTACAAAAAGGGTAAAAGGATGAAGACAAAGAGCAGCCATAAAGGGACAATCGTGCACCAATGACATCATAAAATAATACACCGAAAAGAAAAGTAAACAACAACCGAATCCTATGTATGTTTACATAGGCTCCGACAAATAATAAAAGGAGTATGGATCATAAAATCATAAAAAAAGGATACTTGCCGGCCTGCCAATCAAGTACTACTGTATAAAGGGATTAAAGTAAACAACAAGAACGATATTTTTTTTATTTTTAATGGATATGTGTGAGAGCAGGCATACGTCGTCAGCGTAGTCGAGATGTTTAAGATATGATTATATAGTCCACCTACGAATATCACTCCACTTATTGCTACAAGGAATAGCAGTGGCGAAAGAACACAACCCTGTCGTATTCCGCTGGTGATTTCAATCCCCCCTAACACTTTAACTGTGCAAGTCATGACATTTACACCCATTTTAAGAGAGAGCATTTTCCTGGTATAAAATTCCTGCGCAAGGCTTGCCATTTACAATGTACATAGCACATCGATTCAAGTCGTCGAAGGCGTCCCCGAAATCGATGAAAAATAAATGTAGTGGAGGTCTGTATTCCCCGCATTGCATAATGCTGATCAGCAAGATATCGATGTGCTCGAAGGAGGAGTATCCAGCTCGATAGCCTGGCACCAAGCATTGAATCAAGATGTTCTTTCAATCGATCCATAATTATTCAAGTTATTTGTTTGGCAGAGACGAAAGGATCTATGTATTTCTTTTCTTTTGGTTCAGTGCCCTTATCACCGATGTTATTTGAGCCTTACTATGGGACAAATACGGGTGCTTGTTACTGCATGGGGCTTATCTGAGGTTGGTTCCAAATTGGAGTTATTTAAGCACTGCTGCAAAAAGTCCCAGGCAGTCCCTGACAAGTTGATTTTCGTCCAGATTTTTATCTAGTCCGTTTACTAGATGTATAATAGTTAGGAACTTTGAGTTAGCGAGTTCCTAAGTAATACCTTGTTACTTTTTCGAACTTGGCGGTTAGTATTGTACATTGATGTCTCGTCTTACTCTACGCTGCACTTCTTTTCTCTTCATAAGGTACTGGACTCAGGGTTCGACGTGCTCTTCTGATGAGGATGTCGAAACAGTGCTTTGAATTCAATACGTTCATTGATTTCTCTCCAGGTGTTTGCTCTGAGGTTTTCGCATTCTTCCGACAATGATATTGCTCAGACATAAATATATTTCCCACAGCATTCCAGCAGTCGTAGATTTATATATTTTATATAAATTTAAAGAGTTCAACGTTCGTCATCTTATAAAACCTAACATGCAGAAAGGGAATTTTTACAGATTTCCTGGTATCGTCACTTACTCGTATAACTAGAAAACTTATTTAAAAATATTGGAAAGTTTCAGACATACTCATGTGCTTTAATGCGTGAAAATCTAACAAACTAGCGGTACTTTGGTGATGTATGGCATTAGAAAGGATAATAGTGGATATGGTTTTCTTCATGGCTACTGGGTTCTACGTTTTACATTGAACAACTATCACCGCCGAATAATTGTCATAATTCATCAGTTTTTCTGTCAGCCTTCCTATCAACCGGAATTAACCTACTACTATAACACTTAAACAAACCTTATTATATTACTAGAAATAAAATCTGAATTAAAAGTGATGTGTAGTACATAATGATGACGACGAGGATTAGGAAAGTGGGAGCAAATAAAACCACTATCATCGCTACAAAACAGTTCCCTTCGAAACCACTTGGTTAAAGACAAAGGTATTGAAGAAAATATCACAGAGGTCAAGTCCAAAAATTATAAAATAAATTCCGGCATGGCATTGTTTGGATCGATAGAAAAATTCGACATAACAAACCCTTCAGCATGAAGTTCATGTAGGAAGAGGTTCAAAATGTTCTTATTAGCCAATAGCTGGACGTGGAGATCGCTGGATTCTACCGATTTCTCAAACGTAATCAGCAACCAAACAAACAGAGTTTGCATACATTGCAGAACTACGTCATCTTATCACCGATTGGAACTTCGACGGCAAGTCCGTGGACAGAATATTGCGAGCTTGACATGTCTGTGGGCTGCGGAATACCAGATATTTTGGTACTTAGTGAAACACCCTCAAACCTCTCAAATTAATGAGATCTGAGGCAACTTAGCTACGAACTAGTCATTATTCTTCTATTACCGCGGTCTCGCCGTTTTCGTGCGTAGTGATGTAGCTTGCCATAGATATGGGGGTAGGTAAGAGTGCCTGTTGGAAAGACCAACCCATTTAGGCCTATTGGTCCATGGTGATGCCACGTGGATCTATGATGCTCTCTCTTACTCATGGAACCAGTTTGAGCTTATTATGAAGCGTAGGAGAGTGTTTACATCTACATATATTCCTTAGATCATTTAGGTCATTGTAGAAGAAAGCTCCTAAGTGAAGTTTTCTTCTCTGGGAGAGAGCTGGACATGTACGGAGTAGGTGGAGTTGTGTCTCCTCTTCCTCCTCGTCCATGCAGCTTCTACAGAAATCGTTTGTAAAAGCGCCAAGCCTTCTTGCATGCTTGCCTATGAGGCAGTGTCCAGTGATGACACCTATGCTGGCGCTGAGATGTTTCCTATTTAGAAAGATCAGACTCTTAGAGCGATTCAGATCTAGCTTTGGCGAGATCTGTTTAGTCGCTAGACATGTTGGTCCAATTGTAGACCTAAGGTCCGTTCTTTTATTGGCATACAACTTTAATATTAATTTGCACGTAGCGATTGGTATACCCATGCTAACATTTTCCAGTAGAATAGCTAAAGTGGTTCTAATTTTGGCGAGTTCATGGGCCCTACAGTTCTCTGGAATGCCCCTGTGGTCCGGCACCCAGCAAAGGTGAAGGTTGAACTGTCCTGCCATCTCCATAAGAGATGATCGGCATTCAAGGGCGGGCTTAGAATTTAAGAAGACTGAGTCCAGGGACTTGATAGCGGTCTTACAATTTAAAAAGATGCGGAAATCCTGTGCAGATATCACGCTTTTCTTCAGCCAGAACAGGGCTCCTTTAATCGCTAAAATTTCCGCCTGGAACACGCTACAGTAATTTGGAAATGGAAACAGAGACTTAGATTTCGCTTATCTGGGAAAACACCGCCACCAATCCCGCTATCGGTTTTAGATTCATCTGTGTAGAAATGGATTCACTTGTCCTCCATGAAAGCATTTTCCTTCCAGAAAGATCTAGAATGGAAGTCTTTGTCAAACCAAAGTTCAGGTGTGGTGTAATCGATGTTCTATGCGAGGATTCGTAATGTATTAAGAATGTTAGCGTGGCCAAATGAATTATTTGTCCACTGTGTAGTCGCTTTTCGGCGAATAGCTGCAGTCGCAGCTACATGCCTACTGAAAATATCAAGGGGTGTCAAATGAAACAGATTGTCTAGTGCCGCAGATGGCGTAGACCGTAAGGCTCCGCTTATGCATAGGCATGCTGTTCTTTGGACTCTGCTTAGTTTGCTGCAGTTGACTGCATTGTCTTAGGCCGTCCACAAGACAACGACACCGTAGGTGAGTATCGGTCTTATGACCGAGATGTATAGCCAGTGGGTTGAGGGCGCCATTTATTCCCAATAGCTTACCAAACTCCACCGCAATGCAATTCCTGTACCAATCCAGATTTCAACTTCACATGATTAAAATTTCGTCTCCGTTAGCCAACTATCCACTGCTGCTTTATTTATAGAAGTCCCATACTGGACAGCAATTCGACCTTTAACGAATCTGATCCGCTGTCTGACCACATTCAAAGAACTGTAACCTCGTATCCTCATACTGAAATTAATATATGTACATTCACACTGTATTGTAGTACCAAGAGCATTTAAAGATCTTAACATACACAAATCCGCCGGAGCAGATGATATCTCTCCACTTCTTCAGAAGATGTGTTTTGCCACTCTGGCAAAACCACAGCGTAAGCTTTTTTATCAAACCTACTCTTCTAAGCAGATGACAAACAGCAGTTGTATAGCTCGTCCCTCCAAGCTCATGAAAAAGCTGATAAACACTCAGGTCATTAAGTATTTCGAAACACGATCATTTTCAATGACCGGCAGTACGGTTTCCGTCGCAATAGGTCCACTAGTGAGTTGATGACATATTTCACTGAAAAGGGCGTGCATTAGTCTGGCGAAAGTAAGATAGTTGCACATGATATTTCTAAGGCATTTGACAGAGTTTGTCATCAGGCTCTTTTGTCGAAAATGCGTGCTTTTGGGATCGATGATCTCTTTGTCAATGGATTAGAAATTACGTTTCCGAACGTTCAATTCAAATTGTCTTTTATGGTTTCAAGTCTGATATTCAAAAAATAAATGCTAGTGTGTCCCAGGTCTCTGTTCTGTCTCCGACACTCTTTTTAATTTTCATTAATGATCTCTTGTCTGCTACTTCTAATCCAATATATTCCTTTGCTGATGACAGTACTCTCTGCTTTTCATATTCATCTCCGATTCACGTTCCCGCTATTTGCACTAAATGCAAAAATTTAGTCGTTATTGTAATTTCCTTCATTAGACAAAACTTCTGCCTAGCTCTCAGGGAACTTGCTAATGCCGCCTCTAAACAATTTTTTTGTCTTTAACGAAAAAAAATAACCCAAGGGCCTCTTGGACATCATCCCGAGATCTAAAATTGTTTCCATCAAGAAAGTATTGCGAACTTCGGAAAAAGTGAAAATCTGAAGGTGCTAAATCTGAAAAATAAGGCGGATGCACCTTTTTTTCCAACCGACCTCCTGTAACTGTGTGCAGGTGGTTCTAGCTGTGTTCTGCTGGCCTGTCTTCTGGACTAAAGGTTCTCTCACCTTCTTCAACGTGTTGTTAATTGTCAATTGCCCTCCTTAGGTTCTGTTATGTATTTCATGGAGCACCTCGCTGATTCTGAGCTGCATACGAAATGGTGTTTCATCTGTCTTCCCATTTTCCTTTCAGCAAACCATCATGCACATAAAGCAAGTCTCACGGTGCCCAATACGCCTTCAGAGTTTGGCTCCGGTCCGTTTGGTCTTTCCTCATGCTCCTTCCAGGCCAATATTGGTTCGATGTCGTTGTCTGTTTGTTGGGAGGAACGGATTTCGTCTATACTCCAACGCTCTACTGACTGATCATTTGGATAGTGGCCAGTTCTTTCGCTTCCTTATTCACATTTAACTAAACACGGTCGACGAGAAAGGGTATCAGCATGGGATGAGGCCCTTTTTGGTGACATTGTTAAGATGACAAGAAATTTACATGCAACTTCCGACTGTGGTCTTTCTTCTTCACGAGGACCACTGGCGATGCTCACGGACTCTGCGGTTCTTCAATCAGCCCCTCAACTTTCATCTTCGACTCAATTTCGGCAACTGCTGTTTGCTTTGCCCATAGAAGACGTCCACATTCTCCGTCTTGTGTAACAAATGTATCAGTGTTCGCACAGATTAATTTTTCTGCCAGGAAGCGTTCCTCTTTATCCATATTACCGAGGCTGAGGACTAGACTGTTGCGGCCGGTGTGGCACGACTCGTGTTCGTTGTGCTCAATATAGACTCAGAAGATGCACATTTTCCCACTACCTCTTCGTTTTTCACCTTCGATTTAGAATATAGGAACCATATTATTCTTTAATTCCACTAATGTCTTTTCCACCATGAAATCTTTCTTATATTCTGGCTCCGTTAAATAGAATCGATGTCTACCAGGACCACCTTCCACTTTTGCCCAAACAATTGCTTAAGACTGAAGTGTTGGCGTTTCCGTATAGCATTGGTATTTTCATGTTTCCGTATTTGAAGATTTGCGCCCTAAAGTCGCCTACTAGTCACATATATCAGCCACTTGAGAAAAGTGAGAGAAGATTATTCCGGTAAGACGGATTCTCTCATATCTGTTCGGCACCTATAACTGCTGGTGTTACACAACCAAGACTTCTGTACAAGATCCCTCTTGATGTTGCCATCCATTTTTCCTTACCGCTGACTACTGCTACCAGCAGACTTTCATTGCATCGTTTTGGCAGCGAAACTTGTGTGATGCTCCTGATGATGAAGATGATGAATAAAATCCTCCTGTTGTTGAAGCGTATACCTTTCTACAATCTGTGACAAAAATATAACATCTGTCAAAAAATAAGCGTAAGCTCAGAGAATCCCTTTTGGAAAAATTCGCGCATTTAATTGAAAAAGCCTTTACGAATATGTACACGACGGACAGTGAGCTCAGTTGGTTGATTATTATTAAGACCAACAAATTACTCAATACGTCTTGGGCATTGAAGACCGATTTTTAAAGTAAGTTTGAAAAATTCGGAAGCGTTCTTCTGGTTTTAGGTGATTTGAATGCTGATTTGTCAAAAAATACTCAATGTAAATATCAACGAATTGTAAAAATAACAGTGCAGAGTTTGATTAAGTCAGACCCTTCAGATAGACGCTCCTGTTAACAACAGTTAAAAAAGTTAAATTCACTTTTAATACAGAGTTATATGTGCTAAGGGTGATATTCCCTTTTCACCGCCATAATCTCAGACTTTTAAATTCTGTGAACCGTCCATCTCCTTATCCTTATTGACACGTCGTTGTTTTTTTTTCACTTGAACTGTTGTTTTTGTTAACACACTCACTTACATTTGTGTAATTCTTTCTTTCTTGTAGTCGCCATCAGTATTACAGACAACGTAAGCCATCCCACCAGGATTTGGCCGATGCCAGTAAGAGCCCCCAAGAAACAGCAGTTGATGCAGCTCGAAAGATATCGGTGCAGCCCGAAGATACTGAATTGGAGGTAACATTTTTTTTTTTTAAAGTCAACTTAAAAACAATTGCAAAAACAGAAAAAAAACATCCAAATCCAAAGTATCTGTGCTAATAATTTTTGAATGTATCTTTATCCCTCTGCTTATCAATCTCCCTGCTGTGTGTGTATAAATAAAGGCGAAGAAGGTTGCTACACTTAAATTCATCCTAAATCGAAAATTCTTCATTTTAATTAATTTATCTATTTAATAACCCTTTTAGGAAGCCGATCTTAATGAGTTGACCTCGCATAGATCAGATGATCCAAGGGCGTTGCGACGACATAAAATACGTCACTCCTCAATTAAGCTACGTGATTTGCCACAAATCAGTTTGGCAGCTTTACAAGCCAAAAAGGCTATTGACCACAGTCCTCATGAGGTAAGTTGTATATAAGACGTGCACGTATCTAAAGCTAATAGATTACCCTCTTTGTAGATATTCGTTCAATTGGATGAACTTGTTGGGATTGGTGAGGAGCGTGAATGGAAGGAAACTGCTCGTTGGATCAAATTTGAGGAAGATGTCGAAGAAGGGTCGGATCGTTGGGGTAAACCTCATGTTGCATCTTTGTCCTTTCATTCGCTGTTAAATTTACGAAGATGTTTGGAGACGGGTGTGGTGCTATTAGATTTAGACGAAAAGGACTTACCAGCTGTAGCCTATAGAGTTGTAGAACAGGTAAAATCGAATTAACTAAGCCGTAAGACTAAGAATCACGTCTTGATGAATGTATCTTTTATTTTCTATAGATGGTAGTCGAAGATTTGATTGGGCAAAACGACAAACCTACCGTTATGCGATCGCTTTTACTGCGGCATCGTCATGTGAATGAGAATTCAATATCGGGCTTCCCATTCACCAAGAAGAAATACAACAGCTACACGAGCTTGCAGGTAATTTTGAAAAAAAAAACAACAATTTTTAATTTTTACAATACACTCGCACAAACATATTCATGTCTAAATTTATTTGTGTTATCCGTATTTTTATGTTATATCTGTTTATTGTCAAACTTATTTTTGTTTTTATTATTTTTTTTTATCACTGTACATATACTCAAAAGTCAATGGTTTTTACTGTCATCAAATTCTTTGTTTTTTCAATATTTCAAACACGTTTGACAACACTAAAAGATCAGTGGACCCAAGGGCCCTCGTCATGTGCCTTCGTAATTATCTACGCTTATACATTCATTATGTAGATAACGTATCTTTGATTGTAAGACTCCTTTTAATTTATAAGAGAAATGGTAGCTTTCAATAAACGTTAAGCTGGGTAAAATTATGATTAAGACTCTATTTTTGTGTCAACATTTGTATTTGCTTTAGTCCCATCTTACATTTATTTGTGTTCCATTCTATGTGTCTGTACTCGCCGCTGCTGAAAGATTTTTATAAAACATACAAGAATGCGTATATATTGATTTTTCTATAACAAAAAAAAAAAGAAACATCCTGAACCTCACCTCGACGTGTCCTCACATTTTGGAGCAATATTCGCCGTGAAAAACGAATATTTTTTTGAACTTCTTCATTTTAAACGAACACTATGGAACGTTGTTCGGTCTCAGATGAATATTCATAGTGCGCTACTTTTGAGGAGCAGTTGTTGCTGTTCCTCATTTGAAAGTTGAAAGGATATATTTTTGATGAAATTTTGTTCTCCCTTTTTTTTCAGATTGAACTTGCAAAAAGAGGCATATCTATGAAAAGTCGCCTACTAGACCATTCTCAAAGTTTAACTCAAAGTTTAAACGGACTACAGGTTTTAGTTATTTTTTTTTTTCTATCAAAAACAGTTACTTAGTTGACAAGATATTAGATGCTAGAATGAGCTTCAAAATAGTCATTGAAGTGTGTTTTTTTTTTTTTTAAATGCATACTCGTATAAGTTAGTCAATACGAATTGAATGATGAACGACTATTGATGACAGACATTGGAGCATCGATTTGGATACTTTTAGATGGATAAAATGAAATTTTTGCTTTAAATGATAACCTCGCTGACTCTGTATTTTATCTGAAAAATAATTTTCTTTAGGTGTTTGACATTCCAACTATAATACAACAACCGGATCAGCAGTACTTGAAGAATTTACGTTCGGCAAAAAATGTATGCCGTCTATTGTCCTCAGTCTTTCAGACATGGACTGTCTGATCTTTGAACCAAAGCTTGACATACATTTTCTTGTCCTTTAAGAATTAACCACTCGTAACTTAGAAAATCTGATTTTAGTAGGCATACTCCTTGGTACCATAAGTACTATCCAGGAATAGTTAGATTTTTACTGAATTTTACTATAAAGATGAGTTGACCGTTTAAGATACCGAGCTGATAAAGAATTGGAACCCTACTATCGAAATGGTTTTACTACATCTGTTACCAGATGTGATACCATATCTCTTTTCGAACAATTTCAAAATACAAGCAACATCTGCGTAGTGAGGGCGTCCCTAATGAGAAAGATGGTAACCAACTCTTTAATCCTAAAATGGCAAGGGCATATACGGCCAGTAGCATTATACCGGCCTACGCCGTCATAGGGCTCAGAACTCTATACGGAAGAGATTAAAATATCGGACGAACCAATGTAATGGCCTCGGATAAAAATGGAATTACTATTGACGACCTTAACAATCGTTTAAAGGACAACGACCTTCAGATTTGCACGTGGAATCTTCGAACCCTTAACCGGCCACGTGCAGCCGAACACTTTGCTATTGACTGCTATCACACAGATATCACTGTCATCCAGGAATTCAATGAGATGGACCAGACAGAAGGAGGATGAAAAACTGCGACATCTACTAAGGCGATTGTTATCGATGGCAAAAGCAGCGCCTATTTGAACGCGGATTCGTTGTTAGAACCAGGCTTAGGCAAGAACTCTTAAGTTTCCTGCACGTTAACGAGTACCTCGTAACAATCCGTATTAAGGTTAAATTTACCAACATTATATATATGCGCTCATGCCCCAACGGAAGACAAGGACGACGCCATCAAGGAATGTTTCTACCAAGTCCTCATATATGTATCTTGACCAATGTCTGAAGTATGATATGAATATCGTAATAGGCGAGTTTAGTGTCATAATAGGAAAGGAGGGTACTTTCGGTGGAGCAGTTGGTAAGCATAGTCTACAATACACAAAGTCTGGCAACGGACCTAGGCTTATTGATTTTGAACCCGTACGAAATATTACTATATCAAGCACACCGTTCCCTCATCTCGGATCATCACCTTGTTGCAGTCAAGGTGAGTATGCGGATTTCCCAAGCGCCACAAAAAAGAAGAACTACTGTGAGAATATAACGTAGAAGAGCAGCAATTGCAAGAGACCGCCAGAATATTCACCGAACGCGTATCCCGAAATCTCTCTACAACTCCTATACCGCCAGCATCAAGTAACGCTGCCAACGTGCCGTCAGAGAGCATGAAATCGATATGCTGGGTTTCACCTGGCCAGGAAATCCCTGGCATTATGAAGAATGCCGGCAAGCACATGCAGCTAAACAACGAAGGACGAGAGCTGCTCGTGAGCTCTATGAATAGAACAGACGGGCAGAACATCGACTGCTCCAAAAGAAGAGAAATGAGTAAGAGAAGCGCACGATCGAGGAATAACATACAGAAGTTCTACCAACAGGTTAAAAGAACGTTTCGAAGCAAAAAAGAAGACTCGTGCACCTGTAGAGATGAAGAAAACCTTGTAGTGGAGTCAAAGTCGGTACTAAGAATATGGAAAAGCTTTTTCTGCAGACTGGCAAAGAAGCCAAACATGCCGCCGTCGGGCGGAATAGACCATCCAACTTAGAAGATGATAGCCAAAACTTGTGTTCAGAATGAAGTAATTATAACAATATCTAAGCTAAAATTCAACAAATCAGCTGGACTTGACGGCTTAGCGATCGAGGTATTCAAAGCTGCTGGATATGACTTCGTGGAGATCATACACCAATTTGCTTCTCAGATCTGGTCATACTAGTGTATGCTTGATGAATGGAATCTCAGCACCGCGCCGTATGCCGGATCCACAAAAAAGAGGGCCTCCTCAACTGCGCCAACTATAGATGTATACATCTCCTCAGCATCGCTTACATGAAACCCTTCGCCCACAACTTGATTGGTCCATATCAGTGCGGTTTGAGACCAGCAAAGCCCATAATCGACCAAATTTTCACACTTCCGCAAATCCTGGAATAAACTCAAGAAGTCCAAATCGATACCCACCATCTTTTCATCGATTTTAAGGCCGCATATAACATGATGTGTACATACGAGCTACACAGAATCATGTTTAGTTTTGAATACCTGCCAAACACGTCAGTGCGGAATGACGATGGAGAACGTTCGCTGCTCCGTCAAAGTCAATACCGAATTTTGGTTTGGTTTGCTAAGTCTTCCATTTTACTGTATAACGGACGGTCCAAATACAAGTTCCTTTTTGGAACAAATGTCATTATGACACTGATAGTTTTTTCCCGTTCGGAATCTTGACTATCAGTCAGTAGCATACCTCCGCAAAACGAAAAGAATCTCTTTACGCTTGGACAACGTTGGGAATTGTTGGAAACTTATTTCAAAAGTGAGTGCTGTGGTGCATTTATTGAAAAGAAGTTTTTGCCGAAATGAAGCACCCATCGCGCCTGTTATACGCAAGTTGATGCAAAAAGTTCGTGAGACTGACTTGCTAGCGGACTACATTCACGGTCCCCGTCATTGTACGGACGAGAATGTGGCTGCTGTGACAGAGATTGTTCGACTCAATCTAAGAACATCTACTTGCCGTCGATCTCAACAACTCAATATTTCATGCCTGATCAGTATTTAGCACAAAGATCTCGGATTATTCCCTTACAAGGTCCAATTGACTTAGCAATTGAAGGCCAACGACCATTCAGCTTCGTTATCGCTTCTCAGTTTGGGCTTAAACGCAGCTCAAATTGGACGTCAAATTTGGCCGAAAATCGTTTTTTCTGACGATGCGCATTTACATCTCATCGGCTGTGTTAAGAAACAAAATTGCCCCATCTAGGGATTGGAATACCCACACGTGATTGTCGAGAAGCCAATGCAGCCGCAGAGTTTGACGGTTTGGTGCATATTTTGGAGTGGTTGCACCTTTGGCCCAAACGTCATTTCGGTCAATGTTGCACGCTATAGAGCTATGATTGCCGAATTTTTGTGGGCTGAAATTGAAAACATGTGCGCTTAGTTCGGTAATCGTGTTATCAGCCGCTTTGGTGATGTCAATTAATCGGCCGGCCGCGTTAAAGTTTTTTTTTTGTGGGTTGCCCTTCAAGATCGATGTTTTCAGGCCGACCAGCCGAGGCAGTCACATGAATGAAATGAGGCACCAAAGAGTGAGGCGATAGAGCACATTTTGTAGTGCAAGCTTCTTCTGATTTTTCTTATGTCGGTGTCCTGGCTTTTATGTCGTTCACAAGTATAGATTTCTACACAAAACTTCTGATAACAAGGTTTTTAAGGTGTACAGTAACATTTTCTACATATTGTTGTTGGTTGTTGGTTGGATAGGAGAATTAAAATTCATATCAACGTCCTTTTCTGTCGAAAACCTATCAATTTATTTTTTGTCATTCTTGACCTATTGCATTTGACTCAAAAATCTACAAGGCGGTGCAAAAGTCCTCACTTGATTTCCTAAGGGAGTAAATTTGTTTCCAAAAAAAAAATATAATTTCGGTTTATAATTTTCAACTTGCTGCCGGATGTCTTCCTTTAAGGGCGCTAAGATCAGTAGATTATGCATTAGGAGCCGTAACTTAAAAACAAAAGGACAAAGAAGAGGTCTAGAACAGTCAAATAGGCTGATCTTGCGCCTCAGTGTAAGTTTCCAAAACCAGAGATAATGAGTCCGGAAAACGGTTGTTGAAGAAAGCCCACTGTCACTCGTGTGTGTGATTCCCAGAATTCGTTAATTTACAGTAACATGGAAACAGTACCGCTAACATCGTTCTTCTAAGATTTTATTCGTGCACTATGTATGTGTGTACGACACATGATGATATTGAATGGAAAATCATCCTCATCGCAGTCTGTAACTATTCCAATATTTGCGTTTTGTACAACCACAGAAGATTGTCGGATGCCTACTAAAGAGGGCTGGACATAGATTTTTAAACTTTTGGTCGCTGTTTTAAAAAAAAATAATAAATAAAACATAGAGGAATACTGCCTCTCGAGGAGTTCCAGGTATCCAATCGTCATCCTGGACTGCAAATTGAGTGGAATAAGATCACACTTCGTTGGAAAGTCGACCGTCAGGAAATTGCGCCGCTGATGATTAGGCCAGGCCCAGAATTCGAGGAGCAAAGAGTAGGCAGGTTTACAACGTCAAGTTGCCAAGAAAAATTACACTATGTCTTACAGTCAATCCTAAACAATCAATAAAGCTAGTCAAACTCAAGAGAAGATATTTTCCTAAACTCACAAACATAGTCAATCATAATCACGGAACACTGAACTTTTCCCCCAACGATATCTGCAGAAGCTGCAGAATTGAAGAGGAAGTGAATCTGTGGCACTCTTTCCTAGCAACTATTGTTCCTTGAGACCCATCAGAATGCATTTCCGAGGCCTAAATGAGCCCTGCTCTATGAAGGTCACTGATCTTAACACATTTATCAAAAAATCCCTTTGGCTCCAGGAGTAAGGGATCTCCCCACCACGCTCTCGAACTGGTATCACAATTGAATTATAACTGATGTACGAGTAAGTGCAAACAAAGGCTTGTCCTTTCGTTAGATTAATGTCGTGGACAGAGAAAGTGCTTAATTGACTATACCTGCACATTCTAAATCATTTTGGACATTTGTTCTCTAAACTTATGATTTGGCACTCTGGCATCAGCGATAGCTTGATCCTTAAAAGTAAAGTTCGGTCTTCTTTGTCGTCGCGAATCTGGGGGCTTTCATCTGGAGACCTTCTTTACTTCATTCACTTATTCCTTACTCCTTATTCAAGACGTTCTGGACTACACCCACATTTTGATACAGCTAATAAAACTCGCGAGTGTATCCCCTCTTCCTCGCATACCGAACCAAATTATCGACGAAGAACTTTTCTCTGCCTTTTAACCTTCCTGCTCTTTTGCTTATTACTCAGGACTCGGCAACTTACTCGTATAACAGAACTGACAGGGTCACAGTTATGTATATAGAGAATGCATTTCGTCTTCCGAGTTAAAGATTCTATTTCCATTTGTTTAAATCGAACTAGCAGAAGTTCCCTAGTGTTAAGTCTTCGACAAATCTCCATCCGGTTGTCATTTGTGGAGTTGTATTAACTCCGAGGTAGGTAAATTCCTTAACCACTTTGAAGTTACTATTGTCCGAGGCAAAGCATAGATGCTGTACCTCGTTATGTCTTCGTTTACTTCAAGCTCAATTCTTTTCGGCTGTTCTTCAATTATCGTAAAAGACTCTATGATGGCGCGTTGAGAGCTGCTCTGCACTGCGCGCTGTCTGTTCCACCACTAGATTGAAGAACTCTCATAATAGTACATCTGCCTGCCGAATTTTGGTATACGTTTGAGATACTTTGAAGGAATTGTTTCCAAATTGCATATTGCATTTCGGGTTTTCCAGCGTCACGCCATCCCAAATTCAGCCATTGCCCTGTATAGGTCAAGACGTTGAATGCTGCCATACGCGTTGACTTGAAGTTCGTCGATCTTTTTTGTGAATTTGATTTAGTTTCACACTAACTTGATCGATCATAGAGGCCACTTTGGTACGTGGTGATTACTCGTACTGTGTTACAGAAGAGATCCAAACTTTAACACAATATATTGGATGGGATCTTATATGTGACAGGGATATGCCTCCATAATTCTTACATGTCATTTATCGCCTTAAAGATAGGACATGTAGATCTGATAGCCCAGTCAACGACTACACTTTCATCAATCTATCCTGGTTGATGAGTTGGCATTCGCACCCAGCCTAAACACAATTTGTTTGCTGCAATTGATTGCACATTCTAAGACCGTCCACCAGGCAACGAGGTGAGTATCGATTTTATGACCGAGATGAATAGCCAGTGGGTTATGCGAGGTTGAAGGCCCCATTTGTTCCTAATGGCTTTTCTACAAGAGAATAAAGCTGCTGCAGCTTTATTGACTCTTTCTTGAATGTTAGGTTTCCAATTTCCTTTCCTGTCAAAAATTTGACCCAAATATTTTGCTGTATCGGAAAAGACTAAACTGGTCGCATTTATTGAGGGAGATTCTATAGTTGGAATTTTATATTTCCTGGAAAAGAGGACAAGATCAGTTTTATGGGGGTTTACTCCCATTTAGCTAAAGGAGTTCTTTAATTGTATTAAGATGCTTATCTGAGACGATTATAGCAACGTCATCCGCATAGGCAATCACACTGGTACAAGTCGCTTCCAAGTAAATCAGCAGTTCATAAGCTACTAAGTTCCAGAGAAAAGGAGATAGGAAACCCCCTTGCGGTATACGTCTGCTGACACAACTTTTAGCAGAAGCCCCATCTAGTTTGGAGTTGATAATACTGCTATTTAACATAAGACTAATCAAATCCCCAACTCTACCTGCAGAGCTGGCAGCGCAGTCGTGATTGCGGATGTGTTGACGTTGTTAAAGGCGCCCTCTGTGTCCAGGAAAGTGACCATTGTGTATTCCTTATATTGTAGCGATCGTTTGATGTGACTAGTCACCGACTTTCCTTTACAGTAGGCATTTTGAGCCGTTGACAAAAAATCTTTCATCAAAATTAGCTCGTAAATGGACATCAACCAGTCGATCTACGAGTAGAGTTTTCAGAAGGAAAGATAATAGACTTATACAATAGGTCTGACGTCCTTTGGGACAACATGAGAGCATTTTCGAACTTCGAGAATGAAAACCAAATTCTCTCCATGACAATGGAATGTAGACCATTTCTACACAGCTCCTCATGGTATTCTCTAGCGTAGGCAGGATAATATCTGACCTTTGTAGCTCGGAAGGTATAATACCATCCGGATCAGCAGACTTGTATGGTTTGAAGCTACCCAGCGCCCAAAGCAGTTTGTCTCTTGTATTCGGACCATGAATTTTGGTCACGGTTGCAGTAGCCCTGTTTGGGTTGCTACTGGCCGCGAATAGGGAGCTACTTAGAAAGTGAGTGTCCAGTAGCAGGTTGAGCGATTTATCACTTGAAGTTGTCCAAGAGCCATCAGTTTTTTTTTAAACAACATCATAGGATTCGTAGAGAGGATTTTTCATAGCCGCGATGCCTCAGAGGTTTCCGTGATTTTGTCACAGAATGATCGCCAGGATAGTCGCTTTGCCCTCCTCAGTTCTTTTTTATATATTTTGAAGGATTCTTTGTATGAGTATGACACAGTCAGTCAGCTTTTTGGTAGGTTGAAAAGTTTTCTGCAAACGTTTGTAAGTGGTCCCAGTGCTGATGTCCATCAGTGCAGCTTTTTCCTGAATTTAGGTTGAATAAGAGGGCAGGAAACGACTATAGCCTGATTAAGAACCAGGGTGAATTAACTTTCATGTCAAGCTCGTTGATGTTACGCGAGGGACTTGAGAGTTCAGAGGATAGCGTTTCTGACAGTATTCAACTGTATTTTGTTCGATCAGTTTTCCGATAATTCCGGAATGCTGGTTGGCTGGGAGAAGCATCACTCAGGCTGAATCGGATGTATCTATGGTCGGAAAATGAGTGTTCAGACAATACCATCCAGTTCATAAACGCTCAGATACTGTCGGAGACAAAAGTGATATCTAACATTTCCTAACGGTTTGTTGTCATAAAAGCAGGCTTATGGCCAATGTTGCAAACAATGAGTACTTATAATATTATCAAAAAGTGACTCATCTCTATCCTTGATGTCTGTACTGCCCCTTACCATGTGATGAGCATTATCGTCGCACCTGATGATGAGGCCAGTTTTTAACCTCCCAAATTCCAGTACCACCCTTTCTAGGTTATGACCAGGGAGAGGGCCCACATAATCGTGGCCAAGATATGCCGATGCCAGCCAGTAGGAACCTTTACCAGTCTCTAGTCTGGTAGCGATTAAGTCGCGGTCGCTGAGGTCAAAGCTACGTTTCACTAATATACAAGTTCTAATTTTACCTTTGCCTCTTGTATAGGGCGAAACGTATACAGGTGTCCCAAGTCCACAAACCACGCCTTCTACGATCCATGGTTCCTGGATTAGGATGATGTCTTCTGCGTTTTTGGAAAGACACAAAATAAGTGCGGTCGAAGCTTTTTTTGAGTGATGGAGATTAATCTGTAGAAACCGTATCATTGCTACAATTTACCAGAGTAGCCTCCACCACGGTGCTGTTCAAGTCCTACGAGTCAGAGCATGCACCCAAGAGCTCATCTTCTTCCTCTAATCGTATAGGATCTCTTTTTAATTCGTCATCGGTTTCCATTTCGGACAGAGTGTCAGAAGAGGAGGCCGACGGCTTAGTTGGAGTCGTCGTTATCAATTTCTGGAAAGGATATCGCCGCTCCAATATCTAAGGTTGAGTTTGAAGTTTCAATTAAAGGAGTAAAAGGCTGCTTAACAGCATACTCTTTTTCGATGGCGTCTGCTGTGGGCTTAAGTACCTTTTTTTATGTGGATGAACAAAACGGCTTTTCTTTGGGCCCGTCTGACCAATATCCATAAAAATTATCTGGGTTTTAAGTTGAATTTTCTTTTATCACAAAAAATAATGTTAATGACAAAACTAATAATAAAGAACTAATAAAGAACTAGTCCATTATGCTACTTGTTGTTCCTTTTACTGGAATTCCCCAGTCGTTCGTAGAAAGATGGGGGTGTGCGCTTCGGAGATAAACCGCTTTCAGTACCAGCACCGACCATGTCCGTGCTGAGTATCTGTGGTCTTATGCAAGCGTAAGCCGGACACTCACAGAACTGGTGCTCCGCAATATTGTGCTCACTCTCGCAGTAAGCGTCTTTGGATGTTGTTTTACTTATGCCCAACGCACTTAGGTATTTATCCCGAGTGAGAGTAGGAAAGTCGGTGAAATCTTAGTGCCATCTGTTATTATGCTCAATAGAATACCTAACCAAGAACAAAGGCAGTCGTAACGTATGCTTGGGTCTTACAACTTTCGCGTGAACCTTGAAAGTTCATCGGCTCTTTCATTTCCCGTTGTAACTTGAGGCCCAAACCAGAAGTCTCTTCAAATAAGCCCTGCATTCTCGAAATAGCTCGAAAATCGTGAGAGTTTCGGATCAAAATAATTCGTTCTCTCCATCGATTCTTCACAATATTGTTCGTTGCCATTAGGATTACTTGGGAGACATACGTAAGTTTGCCTACAAGAAGTAAAATCTAACTTTGTCGTCCTCTAGAAAGACACCCGAGCCGCATTTTAGATAGGTTTTGGACCATCTGTCAAGACCCGACTCGTTAAACCGAAGTTAGATTTGAGAGTATAGCCCGTGGTATAAATATCAAAGGAAAGGGATTCATCAGTGCGTCTATAGCAGTGGCAGGTATTCTACGGAAAACCTCTATACAGGCGATGGAAAACCTTCTTTGAAATCTTTGAAATAATGAAAACTCGTTCCATAAGGTAACCGAGGCATCGAATGTAATTGGTCTTATCATAGCCGTGTAGATCCTTTGGACCCGGAAGAGCTCCATATCTTGGCGAAAGCTCCTTTACACGGTCAGGAAGCCGAAAATGCCTTGGAGGTTTTGTCCAAAGTAATCTGTTATTCAGGATGGGACCCAAATACTTAGCTTGGTTGGAGCAGTAAATGGAGGTACTTGTAGTCACTAGATGAGTCAGCCCAGTCAACTTCCTCCTTCCCGTGAGGAGAGCAACTTCAGTTTTGAGAGGTTTAAATGAAAGCCCATTTCTGCAGTTGATTGCGTCTAAGGCTGCCTCCGATTTAGGGCGAAGAAGACGAAGTTGACAAAACCCTGTAAATTGGTAACCTAGTCATTGAGTTGTGTTAAATTTTAGGTGTGGTGCTTTGTATTGCCAATCAAAGATCAAGGAGTCTTATGTTTTCTTCAAGTCTCTGAATGTAATGCTGTTTGATTAGAGTGAAATTCAAATGGGTTAAGTCGAGTTTGGGAAAAGTTGAGGTTAAAAAAAAAAACAATAAATAAAAAAAGCTACACAGGAGAGATCGCTTACTTCAAAAAGTACAAGTGCACTAGATCAAGGTCAAGCGCTTTAAAGTTATTGGAAAACGAATGGATTGAATCACGTTCGTCAAATATGTTGGAATTTATATCGCCCCTTACTCTAGGATGCTTATAAGAGGGCTCAGGTGAATAGTTTTGGTTGGTATACATGTAGATCATGCTCAACCACCTTACCATTTTTTCAAATTATCTTCCTGAAGGCTACTACACTATCAGGCTCGCGGATAATCGTATTTGTATATTTGTTTCAATTGTATCTTTAATATATCAATCATATATGCGTAAGAAAATCCCTTAAAGTCGGCAAGTCAACTCTATCCTTGCCTTATTTCAGACATTTCACGTCATAGCCTTAAAACTGAACGCAAAGGATAACAGTCTTCTGGTTCTGCATTCTTTTAAGGCTAGTTATTAGACTCCCTGAGTATCCGAATTCCGTAAGGCTGCTCTTAAATTGTCGCTATCTGGTCAAAATTCTTCATTTAATTTTTTGTTTCCTCAACAATCAACCTCCATAATTTTACTGACATTACAAAATAAATTATTTAAATGTGTGTAATTATTGTAATTTATACAAAAAAAAAAGTACAATCAATTTCTTTTCTTCCTCTTTTTCTTTGTGTTTCCATAATTCGAAAACAAACAAAAAAAATTTAAAAAAAAATTAAATGTGATTATCTTTTATAAAAAAAAATAATAATAATAAAAAATAAAATTAAATTTAATATAAAAAAAGTTACTTTGGATGGGAAACGAACAACGCAGTGAGTTGGCGGTTCCAAGATCTGTTTACTCACCCCCAATTGCACCCTCACCACAAGTCATTGATCGCGCCTACAGACGACATTCAACAATGTCCTACATAAGTGTAAAGTTGCTTAGCTTTTGCTAGCTTATATAAAAATGAGATCACAAAAAAAAAAAACTGGAAAATCTCAAAGAAGCTTTTGTTTAACCGTGTTTTACTGTTTTGAACCGTTTCATGTTTGTAGTAATTAGTTTAGAAGATTTTTTAAAAAAAGAATTACCATATCCCGCACATCTATTCTCTCAATCTTTTGATTGGTATTCGTTGTCATCTTGTTTCGAAAAAAAAAAATTATTGAAAAAAACAAATATCATAATAATTACAATAATTGGAAAAAAATTCAAAAAAAAAAAAAAACTTTTATTTTTTGCTGAATTCTGCTCGCTTTAAATTCACACTTGCCTTTCTCATGACTCCCTGTCCAGATCAATAAAATTATGTCCCCATCTCATGCTATGACGTTAAACTTCGTTTTGCATGACGTTAGTGTTAGTTGGAATGATTCAGGACTGCTAATGGAGTGTCTGTATGTTTTTTTTGTTCTTTTTTTTTAATTTAATTTTTGTTTTTATCAATATATCTCGGTGTTGTTGCATGATGACTTATCAATATCACATTGTTTCTGTAGAATTTAAACGAGGATAAAAAACCGAAAATCTTGCCAGCCAGTGAGATCGGCGCCAGCAAGAGAAGCAATGACTTAAAGATCGATATGAAGGAGGACATGTACACATCGTCTCAGGAGGACCTGAAGAAACTGCAAAATGACACGATTCTTAAGAGGATACCTCTTGGTGCTCAGGCCACCACCGTTTTGGTGAGTTCAAGCGAATGACATATATTCCAACTTAATGCGATGGACAGCATTGTATTGGTTTTATGTTATATTCATTAGGTTGGTGCTGTTGATTTTCTCGATCAACCAACGATCGCATTCGTGCGCTTGGCTGAAGGTGTACCCATGCCAAATATTACAGAAGTGCCAATTCCAGTCCGTTTCATGTTCATCTTGATGGGTCCAAAGACCGTTGACTTGGACTATCATGAAGTTGGTCGTTCGATTGCAACATTGATGGCTAACGAGACATTCCACGCCATCGCCTATAAGGCTGATGATCGTAAGGATCTCCTCTCAGCCATTAATGAGTTCTTAGATGACTCAATTGTGTTGCCACCTGGTAATTGGGATCGCCACGATCTATTGCCATTCGAAGAGTTAAAAGCCAAAAAGGATTGGATTCGATCTCGTAAGACAAAAGCTTTGGCGGCAGTAAGTTTCTTTTAATTCGAAATCTCCTTCCGTCATTTATAAACTAATAGAACCACTTTGCATTTTCAGAGTCAGCAAGCGAAAGAAGAAAAAGTCCCTCTGACCAAAGATATAAAAATGATCGAAAAGAAAAAAGAAGATGATGACAAGAAGAAGATGAATCCTTTGGAGAAAACCCATCGACTATGGGGTGGCTTACGGAATGATCTTAAGCGTCGCTTGCCCATGTATAAGAGCGACATTTTAGATGGTCTAAATACAGAAACTCTGGCAGCTACAGTTTTTATGTATTTTGCCTGTCTCTCGACGGCAATCACTTTCGGTGGTTTAGCTTCAGATAAAACGCACAACTTGATTGGCATCTCGGAGACTCTACTAGCAGCTTCTATTGTTGGAGTCGTATTCCATTCTTTAGCCGGCCAACCGTTGGTCATTATCGGAACCACTGGGCCATTACTTCTATTCGACGAAGCTCTGTTTCAGTTTTGTCAAGAGAATCATATAAGTTTTCTTACAGTACGAGCATACATCGGTCTATGGCTAGCTATCATAGCCTTAACCGTATCAGCTTTTGAAGGCAGCGTCTATGTGCGACTATTTACCCGATTTACACAAGAAATCTTTTCAGCTCTCATCACGCTTATTTACATTGTCGAAACAATTACAAAACTCATTTCGGTTTACAAAAGACATCCACTTCTGCCGGACTACAATTTGCCTCCACCAACACTCGTAGATGAACCACCGGAAACAAATGGAACTTTATCGAATTTAACAGCAGAAATAATCGGGAATGAGACATCAGTTGTAACAACTCCTTTAATGCCAATCAATATGCCAAATACAGCGCTCTTCTGCACAATTCTGACTTTGGGCACATTTACATTAGCCTATTACCTGAAACTTTTCCGTAATTCTCACTTTTTGGGCAGAAATGCACGACGTGCTCTAGGAGATTTCGGTGTACCAATTGCAATTGCCATATTTGTTGCTGTGGATTACTTTATTCCGGCTGTTTATACAGAGAAGCTTAGTGTACCTGAGGGTATCTCACCCAGTGATCCAAATCGTGGTGGATGGTTTGTGCCATTAGGAGATGTACCAACATGGATTCCATTTGTGACGGGAATTCCAGCGATTCTTGTGTATATTTTGATCTTCATGGAATCACACATATCTGAGTTGATTGTTGACAAGCCGGAGCGTGGTTTGAAGAAAGGCTCCGGACTGCATTTTGATATTGTTTTGTTATGCTTTATGAATGTGGTTTGTGGATTTTGTGGAATGCCATGGCATTGTGCGGCTACCGTACGTTCTGTTGCACATGTGTCTTCGTTAACTGTTATGTCTAGGTAAGTTAAAAATCTTGTGAAATTGACAATAGATTAAATAATAATAGAATAAGCATTTAAGGAAAATTAGTTCATCGTGTATAGTAGAAAACTTACCAATACGTTTAATATTTGTGATTTATGTTATCATGCTTTTTGGTGTCGTCAGCCATGCACAGATGTTGCTGGCTCTTTTCAGTGTTCATCGGGTTTCTCTGGATCTTTCTAAGTTTTCTTGATTTTATTTTGAAATGTACGTCAGTATCCTGCAGTGTCATTTTAAAACGACCCCTATTATGGAGTATTACTGTGTGGTTATTGGCTGCAAAGTCTAAGATTGGGAAATACGATTCTGCAACGGTAGTATTGGAGGAATAAACGTTGCATACTTGCCTAAAAATTTCCTGTTGACAGCTCGCATCAAACCTAGCATTTTTAATTTCTGACCCAAAGAATGATATTGACCACTTTGATTACCATGCCACTTGGAATGCCATTCAGAGCTGTTAGATTATCCCACTTTTAGTTCTGGTAGTAATCATGAATTGGTTCATGATCATGAAATTACCATCCTTCTGGCGGTAATAATAAATTAGTTGATGAGTTCTGACTTTCCTTAATTTTCAAGGAATTTAAAAATGTTTGTACGTCTAAAATTGTTACATTTGACGTCCCATTGTTTCCGACATGCGTGTCTGTTAGTAACATCCTTAATATCATCTACATACATTGCACCTTTAGTAAAATCCATGTAAAACTTTGAACGCTTTAGACGAACACATAGCAGAATCTGCGTTCAACTTGCTGCAAAGTGTGCAGCAAACAGAATTACCTTGACCTAAGAGCTTGCAGCTGGAAGATCATTATAAAAGACCGTTGGAATGGAATTTGAGGCAGAATTTCTAATATTTTTGACCTTCGACGCAAAGTAAGATTTCACACGCTTAAGAAAGCCGTTGTACTCCGCTGCCAGACAGTGTTTAATTCTTTTTATGGCTTTAAGCCGTATCCCAATTGGATTTTGTATAGATGCATATACAATTACGGATTGACCAAAACGCATTTGTATCTATGTTTCCGAACTCTACGGGCAGTTTTGAGCTGTTCCAAGTCAGAGAAGATCAGTAGCAGTACCATGTTGATAAAATCATTCACACGTCCGAGTTATGTTAACTGGATTTCTCCAAACGAAATCACTCCGATATATGTATTGTTTGGGTTAAAATAATCGAACAATTTTTGGAAAAAAACGTAAGAAGTCACTGTTATTTAAACTTGTATACCGAACTATTCATTTCTTTCAAGACGATAGTCGACACTCATGTTTAATAGAGTGTCAGCTTTATTACCAACTGGATGACCATAACTTTAAATAGAAGCCTAATTTATCGGAGGTCCTCGAATAATTTCGGATTGAGGATCTCTCTAACGAGTGGAAACATTTCTTGTAGCGCCGTTTCCCAGAGCGACATGCTTCGCACGAGTATATTCACAGAATTCACTTGCAGCTTGTTTTCAATAGAAGAAATGTCGGGCAGGCGAGTCTAAATGATTTGAGTGTAGCACGTTAAACAAAAAAAAATCTGTTTTAGCTTATATCATTTATATGTAGTCTCTAGTTGACGTTTTTGCCATTAAAAAGTTTACGTTTCAGCTGGTGGTCTTAGCGTTCCTATTCCTTTATTGTTTAATCAGATATCTGATTTGAAGCTCTATTTAATAACCACCTTCACTAAAAACCCAAATCCCAATATTGTTCATTTATCGCAACCACAAAGGGTGTAGTGCGGTTAAAACCAATTTACCTTTTAGCGAGACGTATTGAAAGTTGGACTGACTTCTGCTGTGAAGGCTGCATTTAGTGGGAAGCTCGAGAATATTTTCGAAGTTTTTAAGAGGAACAATTATAAGTCTAACTATAGGTCTTCGTCTGAACATAAAAGTCGTAAACTTATTTTGGTAGAAAAGCTATAAACATTCTTCACTTTTGAATGGAAGAAAGCATCAATTTCTGATGCTCCAAATGATTCGAAACTGGGCGCTACTTGGATTACAATAGATTTTCTTCACTGAGTCTTAGCTAACATATATTAAGCCGAATAAATGAGAGCTTACGCCCGTGTTCAAATTAAGTTAAATTTAAAAGTTTGAAATTATGGTATGTGTAACATAAGTTACCTCGTGATTTGGCGAGATCTGGATTCCCCAACTGTTGTGTTTACTATCTATGGGCTGTTCCGACTTCATAGCAACTCATTTCAAGATTAGTAAGGTACTCCATTAAAAAATTTAAATTTTTAAACCTTATTGCGCATCAATACTATGTCTCTGTTTCGTATGCCTCTGTGAGTAAGAAAGGTTTCAAAGATTGAAGACGTTTAGGCTTGAAGGTTCTATCATATATTAGAAGGATAGATAAACAAACAAGCAATAGCTGATATTTAAAGACGCCACATAGTCCCTCTGTTCTTTCTACCACCCGTTTAGAAATCATGGATCACATATGATGAGTATGTAAATATTTACACATGGTATGTAAATATTTACTTAGAATCCCCATGTGGTTTCTGTTGGTTTTCTAAGAACGGCCAAACATTTTTCTATTGTTGGTCCGTTTTTTTGCTAAATTTAACCATTCATTGTTAGACTATCAGGCTTACATTTTATAGAAGTTTCCATTCCCATTGATTGATTATAGATTTGGTAAATTTTATAATCGAGTGCTTCCACCGCTGGGCTTTGAACTTAGATTGGGCCAACATCGGATTCATAAATACTCGTAGTTACGTATTGCGAGTACATACCCAGCAGGCCTTGAAACGTATCTTCGGTCACGATTAACCATTCGATAACCAAAAACCTCACTTAGACTAATAATGATTTATTTTTTTGATTTCCTTTTTGGGTCTGACATTTTGGCTGGTACGTTTGGATATTGAAGATTCTCTATCGAAAGGTAATCTTGCCAAATGTCTTCATAACAAGATTTTAGATCTTTCGATAAATTATAAATCGGAATGACAAGACTTTTGTCTTCCGAAAAAAACACTTCCATTTCGTCAGATTAGTTAGGACCTTCTTGTCTCCCTATCATGTCTCACTTAATCAAACACAAATATTTTGTTCATGCTTATTATGGCTTGTTCTCGAAGGGTGAAGATTTTTATAATTTTTATTTTTTCAGAACCCATGCACCAGGTGAATCGGCAAGAATTATAGACGTTAAGGAACAACGTTTATCAGGATTCTTTGTTGCCTTAATGGTTGGACTGTCAGTAACTATGGCACCACTTCTTCGACTCATACCAATGGCTGTACTGTTCGGTGTATTCTTGTACATGGGTATCGCTTCTATGAGCGGTGTCCAATTCTTTGACAGGCAAGTACAATATAATATTTCTGATGTCTTGCAACGATTTTATGACTTTTATTTGTTGTTTAATAGAATAAGACTGTATTTCATGCCAGTGAAACATTATCCACCTACACCATATGTAAAGCGTGTACCTACCTGGAAAATGCATATGTTCACAACCATCCAAGTCCTCCTTTTGGCTGTTCTTTGGGCGGTTAAATCTTCGAAAATTTCATTAGCTTTCCCCTTCTTTTTGATAATTATGGTGCCTTTACGTCAGAAATTAGCCGCATTTTATACACCCGAGGAAATGAAGGCGGTAATTTAGAATCTTTATATCAAATTAAGACCTTACCTCACTTATTCTCTCTCATTTCTCCATTTCAGTTGGATGGAAGTGAAGCAAATGCTGAAGAAGACGAACCAGATTTCTATGAGGAAGCAACCATACCAGCCTAAGTCGCAACACATCAACACAAACTTAATTATTCACTTAATTTAAATATACAATACATATATGTATTAAATATAAAACAAACAAAACTTAACCTAGTGTTACATCTATAAGTATTATAATTGTTATTTCAAAGATACATATATATATTTTTTATTTAACAAAACAAAAGGATCAAAGAGTTTACTGTGCATCGTCTAACGTGTAGATAGCGTGTGAAACAAAGTTTATATTTAAAAACAAAATTTATTTATCTATGTGTATATGGGCGGGAGCAAACACATTCAATGTTAGTTTACTTAAACACTAAAAAAATAAAATATCTGAAAACTAACATCACAAATTTAAATAAATAAGAAAATTCTATATTTTTTCGAAAATTTGTATATTTTTTTTCTTTATATATAAAAAAGAAGAAACTAAAATGTAGTGCATTCATCTTGCGATTATAGTGATTTTTATCTCGAAATTTTTCAATTTTTATTTCCTTATTCAATTTTAGATTTTAAGAGGAACACTCTAAGATACGTTTGGTATCTTGTAGCCACATCTGAACTTAGTTTTGCCATTGGTGAAGCAATAATATTGGTAAAATATGACAAATCATTTTATTTTATCAAATTAAAGAAAATTAAAGTCCTTGCTGAGCTTTGCAGACTCTATTGAGATAATGATGTACCTATGAGATGGAAATGAAACTAAGAAAAAATATATATATATTTACTTTACTCATTGTTAATAATAATAAATAAATAAATAAAAAACAAGAAGAAAAATGCACTTGTGTTACTTAAGACAATTTAGAACAATAGAGCAATAGATACCTAAATATATATTTTACAATGAAACATGTAACAAATTTAAAACTGTTAAACAGTGACAAATTTTACTTAACAAAAATCAAAAAAGAAAATTTTCTTAGGAAAGGAATTTTGGTAAGGACTAAAGTGCTTGAGCAAAACAACTCATGCCATTTTGTGAAAAGATAGACTATATTTTTCGAGTGATCTGTGTACAACACCTCTTAGAGAAATATACATTCAAAAAAATATATTCTATACATACTCGTATTTAGTGATGAAGAAAACATCATCTTTAACGAATAATTGTAATTCTTAGCCTACATACATTACACTACAACATATGATGAAAGCATATGAAATGTAAATTTAAAAAAATATATATAAAAGGAAGAAATTCAACTTTAAGTAGAGATATGTATGTACATGCGAGTACTTATGTAATTGTTTTCTTTTCTTTTTTTGCCTTTTAAGACAAATAAAATTTTAAGAAAATAATTTTAAAATTTTATCTTAAATAAAGATATATCCTCTTAGATGATTTAAATGTTTTATTTGCATATTTGTCTGTAGACGTTGTGTCTCCGATAGGATCGCCGTTTCAACAGGATGCCTTCGTTTTCGCGGTCTACTCAATCATGGAATGTATTAATTTGACTTCACTGTCGGATTTCAGACAAGGAACTAGTGCATTGCATTCGTTGTTTCTTATTACTGAAATTGTTCAGTCTTTCGTAGAGAGATTAGTAAACGCATCACTGGTAAAGTGATTACCAGCACGTACCTATGGAACATAGGCCGGATAGAGATAATATTCCTCGGTGTTGTTGTCATTCTTACAAGAAGCGTCGCAGGATGTTGTGTTACTAATGTCTTGCCCATTCAAGAGTCTTTTCCACTGAGTGACAGTAGGAAAACCGCTGATACATTGTATTGGGTTGCTAAGAAAGTAATTTCGGTTTTTACAAGCAGATTGCAGAGATGTTCAGATTGGTTTGACACGGAGCGTTACAATGCAATATAAGAAAACTCTGCAAGAGAAAAAGAAAAGAAGCTATGAAGGAAATAATCTTAAAAGTACAAGAAAGAGCAATACCTACTGAAGAAGAATCAAAAGAGAAGTTAGCCAATAACAACCAGGACTAAGCATATGTAAGAATAAAACCGGATTATTACTATCAGGAGAAGAATAACTTCCCAAAAGATGAGCTCAACACTTTGAAGAATTGTTAAATACACAAATCAATGAGAAGTGATCCAACAGCAGAACCTTTGTTGGAAGCTCCAACACCTGATGAAACCAAAAATGTAATAAAGAAATTAAAAAACCAAAAAGCATCTGAAAGCGTCTCAATTACTACAGCACCAATAAAAAATAAAAGGCTAAAGGGAAGAGCAGATAATTCTGAGTGAACGATGTCTAGGTCTCATTTGTCCCATACACAAAAAAGGAGATGAAACACTGTCAAAACTACAGAGGAATAACGCTTCTAAATACAGCGTATAAAATACTATCCAATATAATACATATGACACAAAGATGTCGTCTATTTTGAGCTACTTCGAAGGAACCAAATTATCAATTCATATACTTACTATCAACAACTAATAAAACTGGAGGAAGCAATGAAAGAAAAACGGCCAGAAATGGAATCGACTTTAATTTTATATTTTTTTTTTATAATTTACGAGTCTTCAAGGGATTTATGTACCCTTAAAATGTTTCAACACACCGCGGGCGAAGGAAAATCAGGGAGGATGGAAAGAGAGGTACCAGTGAACGTTGGTTTTAAATGTTTGAAGGTTATAATGACTTGGAGATAAAGAGCTATGCAGGGGATTCCATAAGCGAAGTGTACGGCTTAGGAACGAATCACGATAATTTAGAGTACGCCCGAAAGTGGGTTTGAGGGTATACTGAAGAGCATTCCTAGTGAGACGGGTGTTACGGATATAAGTTTGAATGTGCGGAATGCTATTGGCGATTTCTATGGACCATTGATGGTGGAAATAGCTATAGTATAAAGCAGAGTGAGACACGTGACATTACGTCGGTGTTCGATGGTGTCCATTGTATGAGTGATATTACTATGAGTTTTATCGCTCGGTTTTGAATCCTATCTAGCAATTGGGCGCAGAATGCCCCCAGTACTCCAATTTTGGGCGGATAAATGCCTTACGTCGCTTGAGGAAACCTAAACATTTCGCAGCACTTTCGACGACACCGAATATGTGATCATTCCAATGCAAGTTGTCATTGACACACATACCGTGAATTGAAAGTTGTTCGGTTTCGACGATGCAAGTGCTATTCATGGACAATGGCTGGGTGTTTAAATTTCGCTTTAACAGCAAACAGAATTATGTTTTGGAAGCATTAAATTCAACTCTGTTAATCGTTCCCCAATTAGTTATGCTGTTAATATCAGAATTTAATGAGCTTAACATACGCTGCCGTTCCCGTTCTACAGTCGAAGAGCAGGGACGTGAGTCCGGGAACAAATATGAAAAGCAGAGAGTACTGTCATCAGCAAAGGAATATATTGGATTAGAAGTAGCAGACAAGAGATCGTTGATGAAAATTGAAAAGAGTGTCGGAAACAGAACGGAGCCCTGGTGCACACCAGCATTTATTTTGTAAATATCAGATATTCCCAAAGGTTATTTCTAATCCATTGAAGAAGAGAGTCATTAATTTCAAAACCACACATTTTCGACAAAAGAGCCTGATGCCAAACTCTGCCAAATGCCTTAGTACAACTACATTGCTTTCACCAGATTGATGTACGCTTTGGTTCCACTTTTCGGTGATATATACCATCATTTGCTACGAAACCCGTACTGCCGGTGATTGAGAAGCTTTCGGGTTTCGAGATATTTCATGGGCTGATGGTTTATCAGCGTTTCCATGACCTTAGAAGGAAGGGATGTAAGTGCAATGGGTCTGTAGGAGGGGAGAGAAGAAGATTTGCCTTCTTTAAGGACGGGCTGTTTTCCGTCTGCTCGGAAAGATTCCTAAAGCGTAGGATAGATGAAAAAGTTTACGCAGTCATTTTACCAGCGACGGAGAAAACCTCTTCAGAAGAAGTTGGGATATGCTATCGGGACTAGTGGATTTGTGGATGTTCAAATTTTTTTAGAATTCCTGCTATTACACGAGTTCGAAAGTGGATTTGTCCAATTGAAGGTTCGACTAACTCAAATGTAAGAGGAGGCAAAGTACAATCTAGGAGTTTTAATCTGACCGGAAAGTGTGCAGTAAGCAGATTGGCCTTGTTCAAAGAGCTGACAGTTGGAATGCATTACAAATGACCGTTGGGATGGGAGATTAGGCAGAATTTCTAATATTTTTGACGAACGACCAACAATTTTTGCTACCTTTGGGACATTGTAGTATTTTTCGACTTAGCTTTTGGTCGTATTAAAATTTCAAACACTTAAGAAAGACGTTGCAGTCATTCCTGGCTCGTTTAAACTTTTTTCGGTTTTCCTCTTTCGGGTTGGCTTTGAAAGAGGCTGCTAAAGAAGCCTTCGTGAGTTTAACGCAACTCTATCTCTTTATAAAAAAGATGGAAATTCACAGAACGGTCAGGCTACTACAAACGGGAGAAATTAATTACTCCGATCACATGGATCAAATAAATCTTCTCTACGAAATCCCCGAGCTGGACATGATCCGCACGATAAACGACCGCCTACCTAAGACTCTGCGCTCCGGTAGAAGGTTCAATATAGTGATCCCAAGCCAAGAAGCATGGGACTACTTCAAGCCTTAAAGGTATCAAGTGGTATACGGATGGATCAAAGATATACACAGGGATGGGTGTTGGTATAGTCAGAATATCGCTACCAATGGGAAAAAGTCCCAGCGTATTTCAAGCGTAAATACATGCCATGCGTCTATCTTATCCTCGATAAGAGAATGAAGGGTGTCTCCCCATCTATATATATACTCACGGACAGATAAGCTGTCATTAAAGCATTAGGCTCTAGTCTCATTGACCCTAAATCAGTCATATACTGCTTCAATTCATTACAAATTTTCTCTCATAATAACATCTAAAACTTTGGTGGTTCCTGTTCATATAGGTATCGACGAAAATGAAAAAGCCAACGAACTGGCTAGAAATGGTTCGCATGATACTTTCCGCTTCCCTGAGCCTTTCTGTAATATCCCGAATTCAGTAATTAACTCAACAATAAAGAGTTGGGAGAACAAAGTGTGTACCTATATTTCATTGGGAAATTATCCTAGGGCTAGAATAAAAGAGTCATGCAACCCTTTCACAAAAAAATCAAAAGAATCCTTACAACTCAAAAGGGATGATATCAGAAGACTGCTTGGATTTATGACCGGACACTGCCACCTTCGTTATCATCTTCCTTTGTGGTTGGAATGATCTTTAAAAGGGAAAGGAAAATAATCTGTTTTATATAAGCAATTTTTTTTAGAAATTTTAAAAATTTCTACCGCTTTATGCAACATGAGCACTTGAATCAAAATTGTCTTAAAATTTCAAAGCTGGCAGCGCCGTCTGCAATTGACTGAAACCAAACGGAAAGCTTTTGGATGAGCTTTATGATTCATGATATCTTTGACTTCAATGCTTCAACTCTCTCATGGGAGTTTTGTTTGCAAGCAAAGAGACGTATTGTACATAAAGCATTTGTTTGGTTTAAAGAATGCATGATACTTGAATGCCCGTTGCTTCTTCATATGGTCGTTGATGTAGAATTTGAAGAGCCTATTGCACTGTTTTTTATGACCCAAAGCAATCGAGATTCACTAGTTCAATTTGAGTATAAAGGTAATTAGCTACTGTCTTTTGAAAACGCAATTTATTGACTGCGACTGTTGTACTGGTTTCAATTTTAAGGTTTTCGTTTCTGAGTTTTTTCGTCACCTGTTACAGTTTTAAAGTTCAGAATTTGTAAGAGATATCGTATAGGGTAGTAGACGATTCGGGTTTTATTTTGATTCTATTTATGTAAACCACGTCGGGCTGTAAGCACTGGGAAAGACCAAAATGACTTTCTATCGTATCTTTAAATATTTTCCGAATGACATGCAATAAAATAATAGCAGGCATAGATCCAGGAGAAGGTGTCAACCATGATAAGATCTCTGTAATCGAAATTCCACTGGTGAAGGTGGAGAGAATAGGATATATTGTGGTTGTATACAAAATCAAGTCTTTTCCCACAATTCTTACCTTCAAAATGGTATTCCGAACTGGCGTTTCCAGAACTCAGGGTTCACTGAGTTTAGTGACGAAAATGAAGCAAGCGAGAGGGAGCTATAGCTTCATTTGGAAGGAAGAGCTGAATATTAGCTGCGAAGTAAGAAATTACTGCGAATCAATGGCATACGATGCCTGTTCAAAAAGTACCATACTTTTATTCACAAAGTCAACATTTATTGAAATAGGTACAATTTTACAGGGTGTTTCAACAAGAGGTTTTTTTTTTAAATAGCACGAACAATTGTTGGGATATCTATAATACACATGGTACGTTCTCGGATTGAGGCCAGGAAAACATGCATGCTGATAATGAGGTACATTTCCACATTGGCGGTTACGGGTGATTCCAGAGATGCCAATGCGCCAAGAACGAGTAACTGTTTGGTGCGGTTTTTGGACGGGATGTGTGTTAGGGCCGTACTTTTTCGAATACGAGGCCGATAAAGTTATTACAAATAATGGAGCGCGGTACGAGGCATGAAAAACAATTTTTTGTGACCGGTGCTCGAGCCGGACGCGTAATTTCTCGTGACATTGTCACAGAATTACTCATTACATTGCGCCGATAACCCAGTTCTGCACTTGTGAAATCATAACACATTGGCGTACTCAAGTGTCCGCAATTAATCAACAAAAAGGTCACAGAATATTCAATATCAAATGATACGTATTCTTGCGATCACTTTTATAAACAAACTAGTGCAAGAATACAGCGCATAGATCGAATTACTTTCCTGATCCTTAGAGCGTGCGTTGAGTAAATAGTGAATTGAAGACATGGAGGAACCATTAAGAATGACAATGAAATAACCCAGTTTCACGTATAAACTAGAAAACAGCGGTGCTTCATCCAATTTCCAAAAGGCATTTTGAGTCATCAAGTCCGCCGAGTCTTCGGTTAATAAGTCTCATTCCGAATATCAGCAAGGTATTTGAACAGATCATAAATAGAGTCCGGACTAAGTGGGTTGACGACGAAAATATAATTCCGAATAAGTAATACTATAGATTCTGTTTCAGTGCGGGATATAATACATATTGTCCGTCGTACTCGTACATTACATACGCGTTTAAATTAATTTTCGAAACAAAAGCAAGAAAAAATGTACTGTATCTGCTCGATTGACATCGTTCGTCAAGCCAAACATGCTGACCTAACTGAACCACTGCATTCTTTCAATATGCACATCAATAAACAATTCATCATGAAGAATGGCGATGTGACTTCTTCTGGAATAACTGACTTTAAAAACGGTTTCTGTTTTTTTTTTTTTCATAATTTGCTCGCGCTCAAGGGATTCGAGGAAATTAAGAGCGGTCCCGATGAACGTTGGTTTTAAATGTTTGAAGGTTATAATGACTAGGAAATAAAGAACTAGGCAGGGCATTCCATAAGCGAAGTGTGTACGGCTTAGGAACGAATCACGATATTTAGAGTACGTCCGAAAGTGGGCTTAACGGTGTACTGATGCGCATTCATAGCGAAGCGGGTGTTACGGTTAATGCTACCGGCAATTGCTATGGAGCACTGGTGGTGGAAATAGCGATAGAACAGAGTGAAATACGAGACATCACGTCGGTGTTCGAGGGTGTCCATTTTGTGTGATATTAGTATCGCCATTGAGTTTTATCGCACGGTTTTGAATCTAGCAGGTGCAGAGATGTTTTGGGCTCACCCGACCAGATGTGGGTATTGTACTCCACTTTCGGGCTGATAAACGCTTATATATGTAGGAGGAGAGAGAAAAAGATTCGCTATTGTTAGGGACGGACTGGCCAAATGCTGTTTTCCGTCTTCTTAGAAAGAGTCCTAAAGAGTAGAATTGATGAAAAAGCTTACGCAGCGTGAAAGAACACCCGTTCCGAAGGGGAGATATACCATCTGGACCAGCTGATTTGTGAATGTTAAGATCTTTAACTTAATTTTCATGGGCGATATAAATATTGATCTCCTTTCAAGTTCCAACTTTGTTAACTATTTACTTGATACTTTTGGCAAGTCATGGTTTAGATTGTTGTATAAATGAGCCAACGCGAATAACTAATAACTCACGGACATGCATTGACTATATTTTTTCCAGAAGTAGTAGATAGTGGTCAAATAGGCGGTGAGTGCAATTATATGAGAGCACAAGCGTTCTCACTCACAATTAGCTCACACCATTAACTCCTACTACTCACCTCCCCGTGGTGACTGCTGGGTGTCTAGTACCTCGACTGAAGATGTGGTAACCAACCCATGTGGAAGGTCGTTGATGGTAGCTGTCAAGAGGCGGAGGGGGGGGGGGGGAAGAGGGGGCGAAAAGTGCCAACCCACTAAGGCACTTACTAGTGTTTCCGGGTGGCAGCGGACTAATTCCAAGGGTGGAATCAACGGTGGCGTCCATTATTCTTCTCTCACCGCGGTCTCGCCATTTACGTGCGTAGTGATGTAGCTTACCAAACTTCACCACAATGTAGTCCCTGTTCCAATCCGGAATTCAATTTCATGTGGTTAAAATTCCATCCCCGTAAGCAAATCATCCACTATTGCATTATTTACAGAAGCCCCAAACTGGACAGCAATTCGACTTTTAATGAGTTTGATGGGCTGTCTGACTCCACTTAAAGAATTGCATCCTCATACTGAAATCGTTATTAGGGGCGCTTTCAATATACACAATTCTGGATGTCTTCGACATTCTGGATAGACAACACCCAAAGGACGGTGTGTTGAGATCTTCGCTGCGAAAAATAACTTAACCCAGCTTGTAAATGAGCCTACACGAATACCAGACGTTGACTCTCATACCACCAACACCCTGGACTTGTTTCAAACTTCTCACCCTAATAAGTACTCCGTTTATGTGCTCTCCCCTCTAGGCTCATCGGACCATTGTGTCATATCAGCTAATTTCTCGTACACTGACCACACAGTTAGAAAATGATTCCTAAAAGAACAGTATGGCAATACGAGAAAGCCAACTGGAGCGGTCTTAACAGCTTCTTTAGGAATTTTAACTGGTCGTTATGTTTCCTCGATAACGACATGGATGCCGCTGCTGATATGATCACAGACACCATTCTCTTTGGAATGAGAAACTTTATACCTCATCGGATGAAGGGTATCAGACCAAAAGTAAAGGTATGGTACGACTCGAGGCTGTCAGGGTGAGGGAAAGGTTTTTTCGGTCCTACAAGATCAGCCCAACTGAGGTAAATTGAAAAAGTCCAAACGAGCCAGAAATGACGTAACGCTTTTCTAAACGTGTAAAATTGCAATACGACCAAAAACTGGGGCAAAAAATACTACAATGTCCCAAAGGTAGTAACAGTTTTTGATCGTTCGTCAAAAATATTAAAAATTCTGCCTCATCCTCCATCCCAATGCTCATTTACAATGACATTCCAGCTGTCAGTTCTTTGGACAAGGCCAATCTGCTTGCTGCACACTTTGCGGCCAGCTCAACACTCTCAGATTGTGCTTTGTCTCCGCCTATACTTGAGTTCGTCGAATCTTCAAAAGGACAAATCCACTTTCCCACTCGTGTAGTAGCAAGAGTTCTTAAAGATCTTAACATTCACAAATCCGCTGGTCCAGATGGTATATCTCCCTTTCTTCTGAAGAGGTGTTCTTTCTCGCTGGCAAAACCACTGCGTAAGCTTTTTTATCAATCCTACTCTTTAGGACTTTTTCCGAGCAGATGGAAAACAGCATTTGTCCAGCCCGTCCCTAAGAAAGGCGAAAGGCATGTCTCACCGAAAAGTGGAACCAGACCGTACATCAATTTGACGAAAACAAGATAGTTGCACTTGATATTTCTAAGGCATTTGACTTACTTTGGCATCAGGCTCTTGTCTGCTACCTCTAATCCAGTATACTCCTTTGCTGGCTACAGTACTCTCCGAGAAAGCTTTAAAAGGACAATAGGACAATAATTTTTCCTCTACATAAGAAAGAATCGTACGACAACCCGGAAAATTATCGAGGCATTTCTTTCCTGAATACGTCAGTTAAGCTGTTTAGTACCTTAATCTTCAATAGACTTACGCAGTGGATCGAAAATAAGAAATACTGAATGAATTTCAAGCTGGATTTAGGAGAAACTATTCGACCTTAGACCAAATATTCACCCTAACAAATATTGCGGAGAGCTTCAAAAGAAGGAACAAGAAGTTATACGCTTCTTCGTCGATTTTCGTTCTGCCCTTGATTCTGTATAAGATGGGAATCTCTAGCAAAATTGTTATTTTATTGAAGTCAAACAAGGTTGTGTTTTGAGCACGCGACTGGGGAGTTATTGTGAACTTTGGAATCTGTCTGTTAACTTAGATAAATCCAAAATTATGATATTCAGAGCTGGTGGCGGTAGATATGCTCGTAATGAAAAATGAACCTACAAAGGAGAGATTGTTTCAATAGTTCGGGAGTATAAGTATTTAGGCGTATTATTTACGGCGAATCTTAGTCTGAAAAAGCATTTCCAATTTAAACTGGCTGAGGCGAAAAGAGCTGTTTCTTTAGTATGGGGCCGATGCATCAATAATAAATATATGGAGCACAGCTCTTTGATTAAATTATTTGGTGCGACTGCTGCCTCTATAACATATTACTACATATATGGTGCTCAAGTTTGGGGTTACTGCCAGTTTGAAGAGGTTGAAAGATTCCTGAGATATATTCTGAAACGAATTTTCTGGTTACCAAAGTCCACTCCAAATTACATGCTTCATTTGGAAACAACAGTGCCACTCCTATTTTTAGATACGCTTAAACTGCACTTTGAATATGTCATAAAATTACTGGAGATGAAAGAAGAACGACTTCCTAGACTAGTGCTCAGGAGAGCTATCTCGACAAGGGGAAATCTTATCAAAAAGTGGAAGGAGTTGGGGGATACCATCGGTGAAAATGTGCGTATTGCCACAGACATTAGTACTGCTGATTTAAGGAAGATTTTTACAAAACTATTAAAGAGAGCAAACTCCACTTTGTACGATAAATATAAAACGGAAGCAATATCTTCACAACATAGAATACTTTACAGTCAATTGAATTATAATCTTCAAGAGCACACGTACTTTCTCAATCGCTTTCCGCTGAAGATGATTAATTTAATATTTAAAGTAAGAGGTGAAATAATCAATTAAAATTACATCCCACATCGTCCTGACCTGCCAATTCTATGTGACCTGTGTAACCTACAAGAAAGGGAGGATGTATACTATTTTATTGCCAGATGTCTTATCTCAAGCGAATTTCGTGTGAGATACTTTGGTGTAAACAAAATGGATATGAATGATGTTCAGAACATTTTAAACGGTGAACTTGGTTGGGAAGCTTTGTATAAATACACTTCAATCGCACTTGATTCCAAACACGTATTATTGAAGGAGACTTCTTAATAAATATATGCATTAAATTTTATTGAACGAATTGTCAATCTGGTAGACGGCCTTGGGCCAAACTATAGTAAACTTAAGTTTATCAAATTGTAATAGTTAATTCAGGTAATTTTTCTTTTAAATAAAGCTTTCAATACTTCAATACTACAATACTCTCTGTTTTTCATATTCATTCCCGGACTCACGCCCCTGCTCTTCGGCTGTAGAACGGCAACGACAGCGTATGCTAAGCTCATTAAATTCCGATATCAACAACATAACCAATTGGGGAACTATCAACGGAGTGGAATTTAATGCTTCCAAAACACAATGCTGTCTGCTGTCGTTAAATTTAAACAGCCAGCGATTATCCATGGATGGCACTTGCATCGTCGAAACCGATAAACTTTCTATTCTCGGTATGAGTGTCAATGACAACTTACGTTGGAATGACCACATATTCGGTGTCGCCAAAAATGCTGCGAAATGTCTAGGTTTCCTCAAGCGATGTAAGGAATACTCTACCCCCTCTGATTTGGCCTCGATATATAAGGCATTTATCCGCCCGAAATTGGAGTACAATGCCCATGATACTAATATCACTCGAACAATGGACACCCTCGAACACCGGCGTAATGTCTCGTGTCTCGCTCTGTCTTATCGCTATTTCCATCACCAGTGCTCCATAGAAATCGCCAGTAGCATTCCGCCCCTTCAAACTTTTAACCGTAACACCCGTCTCGCTATGAATCCTCATCAGTATACCCTCAAGCTCACTTTCGGACGCACTCTAAAATATCATGATCGTTCCTAAGCCGTACAACTCGCTTATGGAATGCCCTGCCTAGCTCTTTATTTCCTAGTCATTATAACCTGCAAACATTTAAAACCAATGTTGACCGGTACCTCTCTTTCCATCCTCCCTAATTTTCCTTCGCCCGCGCTGTGTGCAAACCTTTTAGGGGAACTAAAAAAAAATAATCCTTTGAGCGCGCGCAGATTATAAAAAAAAAAAAAAAAAGTTCCATTTAGGTCAAACTACTGTTATCTCTTTATGAGCTGCTTCAACTTGTTTGAATACTAGGTCTATTGGGATCTGCAACACAAAGTCATGGTGTTGGAAAAGAGTTGGTGGCGAATGAGCCAACGGCAGCACTCACATCCCGAAACGGACTACTGGCTCCGGAAATTGGTCCGGTCTCTTTTGTCATAGAGGTCCTAAAAAGGACCTGGCCCTCCAGGTTGGGGGTTATGCATGGGGTTAACGACGGAAAAAAGTAATTGTTACGAAGCGACATCGGATAAGGGCGGATTTGCTCTTGACGACCCTGCAAAACCAACAAAGGACAACGACTTTCGGATCTGCACTTCGTTTGGACTTTAAACAGGGCGGGTGCAGCCGAATAACTAGTGGAGGCCCTAAGCTGTTATGAAGTGGATATCACCGCCATCCAGGAAGTGCGGTGGGATGGGTGGGGAGAAAAATATGTATAAAAACTGTGATGTTTACTACGGTGATTGCTATAGGGGCCGTAAGCAGATTCGATTGGGATGCGGATTTGTTGTAAGCGGCAGACTTAGGCAAGAAGTCTTGAGATTTCGACATGTGTTCTCATATTCGTAAAAGGTAAATTTGCAAATACCAGCCTTATATACACTCCCTCCCCAACAGGGGAAAAGGGCGATGCTACCAAAGACAGTTTCTACGAGCTTCTCGACAAAACCTACTAGCAATGTCCGATGTATGACGTTAAAATCGTCCTATCCGACTTTAATATCAAAATTGGAAAGGAGGAAAACTTTGGTAGCACAATCGGAAGACGTAGTCTACACGACGCACGTCTGGAAACGGACTTTCCAGACGCTTTCCCTGCGGGACGTAACGTTACTATAGCAAGCACACAATTTCCTCACAACAATATTCACAAGGGAACATGGCAGACACCAGATCAGCAAGTTGTCAAGTAGATTGATCATGTTACGATCGACGTAAGGCACTAATCAAGAAGTTTGGATGTCCGAACATTCCGAGCGGCCAACATAGACTCGGACCACTACCTAGAAGTGTCTCTAACGCCACAACAACATGGAGAAACTATGAGAAGATTTAATGTTGAAAGGTTGCAATCGCAACAAGCCGCCAAAACCTTTGCCAAACGTGTATCCCTCAACCTATCGACAACTCCAGAAATGCCGCAACTAACTTGCTGGGTTTCACCCGCCCACCACCACGAAATCCCTGGTTTGATGAAGAGTGCCGACAACCACTTGGAGCAAAACAACTTGCGACGCCGCACAAAAGGAGGAGAGCTTTATTGGAAATGGTTAATTCCGGAGAAATAATATCACCGAAAGAAAAAGCTTTACCAAATATAGCTATTCTTATGCCACATGTCATATTGGCAGACGAAGCATATCCGCTGTTGCAATGGCTTCTGAGGCCGTAAACAGTATTTTAATGAACGTCTATACCGCGCACGAACATGCGGAAATGTGCCTTCGCTGTATTTTATGGAAACCCATTGAGGCCGCAGCAATATTTCCAGAACAAATTGTGAAAGCCATTTGCGTTCTTCCCAATTCAATCATCGGCATAGGAGGCGGGAGAAACTATATACAAGAAGCAGCTGCATCAAGATGACTTCAATAATTGGAAATCAATCATCCAGAAGACGTGGTCGATTTGTCTGAGACAATTTTCGAAATTTCTTTACCTCTAATCGGGTTTAAGGTTGATAACACTTAAAATATTGTATATGTGTACGAATATGTATTTCAAAAAAACTTACTGTCTTCTCTTAATTCTAAAGAGACTTCTTCCCACTTCTTCTCCACAACAATTCTGTTGTGATAATTTTTATTCCCAATTTTTGGTCCCAAAGTAGAGGCCTTCTGATATTAGTTGCTCTGACTGAATTTCACTAAAGAAATTCACTAGAAAAATTATCACGGAAATGCAACGCCTTTATATTCCTTTTATGACAATTACCACCAAAGTGCAGTTGCAAGTAACTTAAAGAATTTTCTTTTCATCTCTCCTTTATTTTTATTTTGATAAAATAAAAACAACACCAATAATAAATACGAGTACTAAGCACTTGCACAGAATCGCTTGAAAAAGTGCTCTGAAGTGTTTATGTGCGAAAAGCTTGCGAGAGGTTTGTGAGTAGCTCGCTATTGCAGCGCAGAGTCCCATTGAATATCGCTTCACAATGTTCATACGTAGATAAGAATACATATGAACAGTTTTATCGCAAGCAATCGCTTCTTGCATCGCATCGCTTTTCGGTATCACTCCGCGCGTAGGTTTACGCTTGCTTTTGGATTGCTTAACTAAGGCTAACTAGTTCGGTGTCTGTCCTGACACTTTTCATTAAAGAAGGGCTCTACTACAGCGGAGTATCCTACATTTCTGCGATCTTTATGTGCAGTAAGCGTAGGGCACACGGTCATCTTGATATCTTTCATATGCAAGGGAGCAAATGCACGATATTTTTGCGTAGCCACACACAAAGGAAGGTTGCTTATTCAAGGTTTCGCCAATGATTATTTTCAAAACTATGCTTACATATAAAAAATCGAGTTTGCAAATACGTATTTTCCATTACGGATTCTTCCACCATCCATAGACTTAATATCTGTTGAACATGTCATCGGAGTAAATCATGTTTTATCAATATCTTCACCCCTTCCATAAAACGTCTGCTATTTGACATTGGAAAAATAAATAAATTAGTCGTTCCTCACCCCCAGATTGTTGGGCACATTGTCACAAGAATAGCGTTTCATTAAAATAATGCGTCCGCTAATTACATTCTGGCGTTCGGTCTGATTCTTTCGACTTAAATCATTCTATTGCTTTAGCTAAGTGGAAACTTCAACAATAACACTTTGATGTTCTTCGACGCTAAGTCATTTACCTAGTCGCCCCTCTATGGTATAACGAGTATTGTATCGGCATACAAGCTTTCAAGAAGAGCGTGCTAAAAAAGAAAGAGTTAAGTCCGCAATTGCGTGCCAACATCGAGTCGATATTCGTTTTCATTAGCTCACTCCAAATGGAAATATTGGGCAGCCTAATGAACACACCCGCAAATCGAGGAGGCGCCCTCATTTGTATATATGGGTTTTTAACAATATCACAACCACCCCTGCCTCCCCAAAATAAGTAGACCGACATAAAAACTACAATAACTCTTAAGGAAAACAATCAAATGAATTTGTGAGGTAAATTAATGGCGACAACCTGGTACCACTGGTCATCAAAAGAGTCCCTATAGGCGGAGAGGGTGCGAAGTTGCTTTCAATCCGTACATAGTACTACCACTCGATCCTTGGTTAATGGACTTAACAGACCTCACGATGTTTGTAATTATGAACGGTTGTTTTGGGAAATTACATATACCAGTAATCATAATCGTACTTTGTACGACTATGTTTGCTCTCCACCCTTAGGTTTGCACCCAACCTAGAAGGGGCGGCAATTATGGACGTATTTGTTTTCGGGCCAAATGTGAAAATAATCTCAGCTTTCATTTTTATTGAGCTGTAAACCGCATTGATTTATTCGACAGTTTGGTCTATTTATAAGGCTAACGTATCTGTCAAGCTTTTGTCGATAATAAACACTTAACCGGTTAGTACTTCATGACCCTTGATATTTGTATTCAAGGCCCTGACCATAAGTATGTGTCATTTCTGGTGATGGTTGCGGTAGTAGGCTAAATGATAGACAGGGTCGTGCCTAACTATGTATTTACTTTACGAACGCGTAAGTTACATGTACATAATAGCAACAGAAGCATTGCATCATTTACTCAGTCACCACCAGCAACATTCAACATACATACATGTGTATGTATGTACATAAGTACTCGGATATAGCCTTCATTGTAACATCACAAAACAAAACCATCGTTGATAACAAAATGAATGCAGCTGAAGACCCAATTGTACCTGTATTGTTAGCTTTTCTTCTTTGGAGCTATATTAAAAGCAAAGTCTACGTCAACTATCAGCAAATGATTCTAACTTTGAAACCGAATTTCCCCCGCCCCTGGAACATAGTTTCAGCACGTTGGGAGTATAACTAGCTTGTGTATTGGGCGAAATATCACTCCAGCTGCAGTCTTAATTTTCACAACTTGAACTTGTCCATCTTTACCCGGATATAGGGATATAATAATGGCCCACTTTCTAGGTGGTAGATTACTGTCTTTGATGACTACCAAGTCATTTAACTAAAGATTAATCTAAGGATGAGCCCAACGTGGCCTGTGCTGGGGTGAGGTCAAATATTCTATGCTCCATAGCTTCCAGTAATATTGGTTCTTATTTTGACGTGCTTGCCAACAGGAGAGTCGGTTGATTGGTACTGCAAGCGATGGTTCCGAAGCAGCTGAATAGGACTCACCTAAAATAAAATGAGCTGGAGTTAAGGGATCGACATCATTATCTGATATTTGACAAAGGAGGCGAGAGTTTAATATGGCTTCTACCTGGGTCAACATTGTATTGAGTCAAGTTTCTAGCGTAGGATGCCCATACATCCATGGGAGCAAGGATACGCCCTGCCATCGCTCTCCGCCAATACTTTGATACCAATTCGGAACTGTGTTGGAGGCACAAGTTCCACCATTGTATGAGTCGAGGCCGACTTAAAACCTCTCACAGCTCTTAGGGTCACAGCACCCAGTACTTATTGCAACTCTACATTGGATCAAACCAACAGGAAGACCCTTCCCGCGATTTGGGTTTAAACCACAGCCACCATGACGCTCCCACAAGGGGGCCTACCTCAACATGTCAGGCCCGGACCGAAATCCGTGGGGCTCCTGATTCCCATGGTACCGTGGTTTAAGTCCTGGTATGGACTACCGGTGGTCCAGCCGCCAAAAAGACCTATGACCGGCAACTGTAACTGGTCAAATCGTAGCAACCTTCGGTGGTGTCATCTAAAAACCGTTACGGTAAGACCAGTACTTTGCTCTGCTCCCGCTTTTTATTACATAACGTCATTGATGGGCGAATGTTTGATAATTGAGCGGGGGCCCGGTCAACAGGGTACCTAAATGCTCGAAATTTAGCAAGTTCTAACCTATCACACGACGAAGATGCTGCTTGACTGACTTCACCCCCGCTTCCCACCCGCCGTCGAAGTGTGGTGCGGAAGAAGGAATGAAGTGCCAAGTAATAGAATCTCTAGCAAGGGGCTCAGCGACGATGGTGTTATGTTGCTCACATAAGATTAACTTATGCATCTCTGATAATACCTTTGCACACCCACGAAAGTTTATCTGATTGTCCGAGTACATGTGAGAGGGCCTACCACGAGGGGCGATAATCCGACAAAAAGCAGCGAGCAATATTTCGGTTGTTAGGTCGCTGATTGCGTGCCAAATGAATGGCTTTCGTAGCAAGGCCTACAAATAAAGAGATATAACCCTTTGTGGTGCGTAGTCACACTCACAACGAGCGAAAGGCCTGGTTGCCTGGATTCTTTGTGCTGCGAGATTGGCCATGATTTGGAACGTCGTTGATTTTCTCTGCAGAAACATGCAATCATGGGTGATCTTGGGTAGCAGGTTGCGGCTTATAATAATCAGAACTCCTGTCGAATTAGAGAGAATAGTGCCGATACACCAGGATGAAGAAATCGTTTGTGTGCGTCTTTGGGGATGAGTATCGTAACCGGATGTCCCTTAGGAATGACTGTTGGATGTTTAATGTTGAATGAAACCTCGGCTTCTTGAATTCTTCCTCCCACCCGCAGAACATGGTCATTATCGAAAAATTGATGCAAGTTAGCTGTCGTGCAATTCTTGCCGAAGTGGCCATATTTGGCGTAATGTGTTATATGTTCTCCAAGGTGAAGCATCATAAATCTCCTGGGGCTGAAGTTGATAACCTTGGCTCAGTGGTCCCTTGCGACACTTTGGACTGATCCGATATAAGTAGGCGACACTGCGAACGCGACGATTCCAAGCAGAAACTCAAGATGACAGGAACTCGAATGTTTGCTCCCATCCAAAGTCGATGCAAGTTTGTTGAAATCTCTTCCTCTCGTCCGGTTTACAAGTTGGATGATCTTCAACAAACTGAGCTATAGGCCAAGAGTCCTTATTTTCTTTCAACCAGTGTGAACTGGTCCAAGATAGAGAATGTTCTACCAAGGCAGAAGGGGCTATTCCGCATGACGCACCTGTTTCTCAGAATGGTGTTCAAAATTTTGGAGATTCCATTACCGACAAATATGTCCCACCGAGATGAAAGCTACGAGAGCCAAGAAAGAACAACTTGGTAGTCACACCATGCATAAGCATTTGAGAATGTTGTATTCAAAGACTTCTGAACTGCAGCAAGCAACCGAGGGAGTAGTAAAGACCCACGCAATTCTAAACGCTGCGAAGATGTTGGTTAGAATTTCTGAATTTCCCCGTTTGTAAGAATATATTGCGAATAAATGACGGCAGAATAAGCGGAAGCAGAGCCATCGGAAAAGACATCTACTATAATTGAAAGGTAGGATCTATAGTACCAACGTGCTACGTTGATAGATGTAAGTACAGCTAGATCCTTTCGAATTCTACTCCATTTCGCGGCTATGCAATCAGGAAGTCGATCATCCCAGTCAAGTTTTTGATCCCATAATTCTTGTAATAGAATCTTAAACTGCACAACCGAAGCAACAAGAAAACCGAGGGGATCTGGCGTTTTGTAAGAATTTCATCTGGCGTCAGGAGTATACAAAACGAATATCAGTCTTGTTTTGAGTTCCAGTACTTATCGAGTACTTTCACCAGCGAATTAGGTTCACTATCTAGAAAAATTGTTTCACATTGTCCACGATCTCCTTCCGGAAGAAGTTCTGTGGTATTGCTTTGCCACTTACTACGATCCAAGCCAGCGTTGGTAAGAAATTCGATTAATTGCTTCTATTTTAAAACGCGTATCACTGATTGATGTTCCTCTCGAAATAATGTCATCCACGTATGTATCCTTAACAAATATATCTGCAGCAACCGGATACTGATCGCGATAATCGAGTGCGATTTGCTCCAAAACACGTACCACTTCGTAGGGAGCGCATGACGTACCGTATGTAACTGTGGATAAGCAATAGTGTCCAATCGGATCGGACGGTGATTTTCGCTACACCATTCTTTGAAAGTCGCAATCTTTATCATATCGTATCTGCCTAAACATTTTTACGACGTCAGCCGCAAAACGATTTGTTGACTGCGAAATCGAATGTGCACAGAAAAGATATTTGAAGAGGTGGGCTTATCATTAAAAATTGGTTTAGGGAATTACTATCCGCGAACGAACCGTTAAAGACGACGCAAAGCTTCCTTGAAACACTGTCGGATTTGAAAATTCCGTGGTGGGGCAAATAAAATACATTAGGCTTAAGAAGCAAAGAAGAAGGAATTTTACGCATGTGCCCCAAAGCCAAATAATCATCCATATATTGAGAATCGGTTTTATGCAGAAACTTATTTTTACTAAATCGTCTTTTCAAAGACTTCAAACACGAAATTGCACTAGTGAGGGTGTCAGCGCAATCAGGTTTTGTCTTGAAGGGAAGGCAGACGACATACATTCCGCCTTTATCTCTCTTGTGAGTTTCTGGAAAGTGTTTTTCGATTTTCTGATCTTCTTTTCCAATTTTGGATCGATTTCTTCGATATTCCAAAACGATTGCAATATTGAGTACATATCACAGACCGCAGGGTTTGCCTGAGCTATTTCACGACGTTAACTATCCAGCCAGCACCCAACGAAAGATGGTGTTTTTCGGCAACTGGATAACCGTTAGTATTGCGAATTATTTCTCCCTGAAGAATATCCCAAGCTACATCTGCCCCGAGCAAAATATTAACCGCGCTTGATACCTTGAATAATGGATCTGCTAAATTAAGATTAAGTTTTGAGACGTGATTCCAATCTCTGCAGTTGAAGGAAGTAGCTGGTAATTTTGACGTAAGATTCGATAAAATGTAGGCGTTTACTGAAATGCTAGCTGCATCAAAATGAAACGAAACCAACATAGATATAAGGCCCCTGGATTTTTCCGTGCACATTGTAACAATTCCACTGAATTGAATGCGAGCATTCCTCCGTTTAAGGCCAAGTTTTTAGGCGCAACATTCCGTTATAAAAGAACCCGAATCAATTAACATAGGAACATAATGATAATGTCCGCTGCTGCCTAATACCTTTCCAATAGCTGTAGGTAATAATGTCTGTGGCAAGAAGTGAATGGAATTTAACGAATGATTTGCGACATATTGATACGGGTTTGTCGATGTTGTAGAGCTTTTCCGAATAAGAATTTTCAGTTATTGTATGCGATGTGACCTCATAAGAATTATTAGCATATGTAATGGTCGGACGAAGATGACCAAATGTATGCTGACGTGAATTACAATTCCTGCACCGAAATTTGAACTGACAATGATCCGCATTATGTCCACCACGTAAGCAATGGAAGCAACGCTTTTTAGATTTTACTAAGCCTCTTTTATTCCCAAGACTCATTGCAAGAAATTTTGTGCAGTGCGTTAGCATGTGAGCTCCATTACATTTGGGGCAGTTGTTCGATGACGACACATTCATACTTTTCAAAGTCGCAGGCTTTGACCTTTTACTTCCCGAAGAAATCCGCGACATGACTCCAGCGCCTCACAACGGCGTTCTAAAAATTTCAGAATTGGTCTAAAGTAGGTTTTTCGAATTCGGCTTTTTTAGTTGACCAAGCTTGTCGCGTTTCTGGATCCACCTTGTTCAAAAGCTAAATCATCCACGGATCCACGAAGTGAGACCTCTTACAACTTCATCAGCTACATCTGAAATCTTGCGCAAAGTTTCTGCACTTAAGGCTGTTTATAATAAAACGTGGCCTGTTGTGCCTTTTGGTTAACCTATCTCACGCTTGCTGATTGAGAAGATCTAATGCATCTTCCCGAAGACAAGAGCGAAGGAAATGAAACTTCTGAGCAGGTGACGAGTTTGACGTAAGATGAACCATGCTTACAAACATATCGTGAAAGGTTGGCCGATCCCGATAACTGCCATGAAATAGTTCAATATGGATTTTTGTAAGATAGTCAAGACCGGTGCCGTGAAATAACGCCGAATTCCAAAATTCGGTTTTATTTCGCTTTGTAAAAGTGAAGTAAGGCCGAATATTAGCGAAATAATGCCGAATTTTGGAATTCAATTTCAAATATATATACTCGAAACTTAAGAAGCGGATCTAACAATTCTATTTCAGTGCCTTTTTTCCGAACAACTTTATACAAAAAGTACTTCACTGTTGTGTCCTGCAAACTGTTTAACAGACTTCTAGAAGTTATTCATACTTATAATTCTCCTAACCTAACTAAATACCCCAGTTTTTGTAACTTTTTATAAAATTTTTTTACTTTTTGTTAGTTTTAATTTTTGCTATGAAGTGACATTGCTACTATTTTATTTCACAATTCAATATGAATGTCACTACTTATTCTGTTATTTTAAATTGTGTAATAATGTTCAATAAGGAAATAAATAAGAAAAAAAATATCTCGTACACGAAACAAGGTAATCTCATTAGTGAACCTTTAAGATTGTCAGGCTACCGGGAGCGGCCATTTTAGCCCCTTTTTCACCAAGCAATTAAAAAAGCAGTATAAGATTATTTTTTTTGATTTAAGAGTGTTATTAGAAGGAAAATTCATGTTTTGATTTCTCAAGGACTCTCAAGGTTGAATACTGATGGTGGTACTCAAAAGTAACGTTGGGTTGTCGGAATACATTTTTTTGAGAAAATAGTTTTATTTGTTAATTATATTTAATTTTTAGGTGTCTTATGAAAGATACCTAATTGTAGATTTTCAAATTATATCTTAGGATGAAAAGAAACAAAAAGGATAAAAAAAAATTTCAAGTTAACAAATTGAAGTCAGTTTTTTATTTTATATGGAACTTATAATATTACAAATATAAAGAAAATATAAGGATCAAAATTCAAGACAAGGATCAAAATTGTTGTGTATGCACAATGTACCCATGAGCATTAGTATGTATTAAAAATGTGTTCCGTGATACAAGGAAAAGCAGTATACTATATATTACAATGACTGCATTTTGAATGGGGCTTCGATTGGATTTTGTTGATGCAGCAAATTAAACAAATTTTGGCCAATGAACTCCCAAGTTTCCCAGTCGAATATCCTTTGCAACGGACTCTCCTGTTGAACTTCTTTTTTTGCTGCATTGTGGGGATTCACTCAGTGATGTCCTTTTAAGCCTTCGTCAGTCGTCAACAGCTAAATCCTTTTGTGATAAAAGTCCGAAAGTTACATGTCTTTTATAATCGAGAAGTGGTATCTCTTCATGCATTTGGGTGTAGACGATGAACGAATTAACAAATAATATTTCTACCATTCCCCAGAAAAGGCGTGATCAGCATGATCTACTCCTCCCATAAACGCATTATAGACTTTAACAATTGTAGGACAATTGACATCGTGTTGCACTCCTGGCTTGTTTCTTCTGGAAACAGTTGATGCCTCGTTGCCATGGTAGCTTGAAGCCAAAAGCACAGTTCTAGTATCTTTTAATTTAAAAAAACTGATCCCATCCTTCGAAAATCGATAGTCAAAATCGCCTGTATTCATTTTTTCACCATCTTTAAGTTCTTCTCAGTCATTGTCTTTTTCAGTCATTGATAAGACAATTCTTTCACCAAGACCATAATTTTCATATTTTGTTTCATACTGCTCATCCTTTTCCTGATAAATTGAAAATTTCTTGATTTAACCGTGTTTATCAGCTAAGTACCATAGTTTGTAGCCCCTTTTAATGGGCTTCATGGGGTTATACTGTTTCATTAAGTTTCTGCCTTTAAAAAGATGGATTCATCAACAGAAAGATGTCTCGTCCAATGGTTGGAATAGCTGAATTTCACATTCAAACAATTAATCATTGGACGAAGCTTGAAGAGTCGACCTTGATTATCTCTTGGAATAAGGCTGTTGTCGTTTATATGAAGGTTTCTCAAAATAGCGTCAAATCTATTACGCCTCATGGTTTTGCCCACTAACGGAACTCCCAAATCCTCACTTTCACTTCAAAAGTGTCTCCAGTTGGGTCATTTATGGTATCGCATAAGAAAGTTGATTCCTATAAAAGCCAAGAATTCACCCCTCCTCAAATCGACCACACTTTCAAGAAAATTTAGAAAAAAATCTGTTGGACTGACACAGCTCTCAAACAAATCTTCTACAGGTCCCTCACTTAATAAAAATTCAGGAATAACTATTTCATGATCCTTTGCCTTCCAGTGGTGATTTGGTTCTTCTTCGGAAATTTTTTTCTTCGACAAACTGCGTTCTGGACGATCATCCGAAACATTTCTATCATCGATCAACAACTCACTAAGCTTCGCTTGAAGCAAAGCTTCATCTGATTCCTAATTCATTTGGGCGGTATCTCTTATTTTTGAACGTAATGTAAGCAAACCCAATTCATTCTCAGATTCAATATCGGTGTCGCCTTTATTGTCGAAAGGTAATTCCTCAAGCTTCGCCAAAATCCCATTATCCAGTAATAAAATGTTCCTAACAGCCGACATAATGCACTATATATTCAAAGAAAACAAATCACTGACCGAACACCCAGAGCAAAAAAAAAAAATTCGATGACCACAGAGCCCGACGACCAATCCATTTTAGTTTTTTAATGAAAATACTACCTTGATCAAAAAGTTTCTGGAATTTATTCAGAAAATTAAACATACAAGTTTATTCATGTAAATCTATATTGTCCCCTTCAAAGTAATCCCCATCGACTGCAACACACTTATGCCACCGCTTGATCCAATCCGCGAAACATTTTTTATATTCGGTTTTCGGTATGTCTCTCAGTGCTTCCTGCGATTTTTCCATTACTTCCTCTCGGCTACTGAAACGCGTTCCCCGTAGTGGTTTTTTAACTCGATTGAACAGAAAGAAATCACAGGAAGCCAAATCAGGTGAATTGAATGGTATTTGTTACATTTTTCGTCAAACAATTACGAATAATGATGGCACTGTGCGACGGTGCGTTATCATGGTGCAAAATCCACGAGTTTTCTGCCCACAATTCTGGTCCCTTTCGGCGAATTGCTTCACGCAAAAGTCTCATAACGTCCAAATACTCGTAATACTTTGTTTACTGTCTGGCCTTCTGGCAAAAATGCATGATGCACTACACCATTGTAATCCATGAAAACCGTGAGCATTGCCTTCTTTTTTGACTGAAAACGACGTGGTTTTTTTGGTCTCGGCTCATTTTGTGAACGCCATTCACTTACCTGATGTCTGATGTATGAGTGTCGTACTCATAAACCCACGTCTCGTGTCCATTAATGATCCTTTTGATGAATGTGGGATCGCATTCAGCCTCGCAAATCATCTCTTTTGCGACTCATTTTTGCATGAAATTGAGGTCTTTTGGCACCAACTTTGCTGCTACACGACGAAAACCCAAATCATTAACCAAAATGTCTTGGATGGATCCATAGGCAATGTTCGAGTCCTCCGCTATCTCTCTGATGGTTAATTTGCAGTTATGGACCAACAATTCTTTTACGAGTACTTCATCAATGTTTTCGTCGGTTTTCGATGTCGATGGTCTGCCACTGCTTTCATCATCTTCGATTAACTCACGACCACTTTTGAACTGCTCGCGCTCGTGCCACTGGTAAACGACCCTTTTCTTTAGAGAATCGTTGCCAAAACACTTTTCCAACATTTTCAACGTTCGCGCACCATTAAATTAGTTTTTTACGCAAAATTTAATACAAGTTCGTTGTTGCAAATTTAAATCCATTTCTAAAATTGTAAAAAATCGCCAACACACAGAGAGATAGTTGTACTGTTGGCTACGTAACTTTTGTAAATGTCAAACTATGACGCTAAGATTTAGAGGGAATATCAACAACAGATTTACCAACTTAACAAAAAAAAAAAAACAGAACTCAAATCGGAACAATGGGAGCGCTACACGGTGGTGTGGTGCGGGAATGTTTCGATCAAGGTGGTATATGACAAATTCTTATTACTTCAGGTAATTTCGTGTTTTTTCAATAGTTAAATATGGCAAAAAATTAAATACGACAAAAACCAAAATCCACTGAAATAGATCTTTTTAAAGCCTAACGTGCTGTCAAAAAATACCATTAAAACTGTTAAAAAGACCAATCCAAGTAAACGTGCAACAGAAAACATGAAGATAATATGGTACATAAAAGTACCATTCGTCGCAAGTAACAAAATATTTTCGTCTATAGGTTTTATTTGAACTTTAACATGGTGGTACTTTTAAGTATCGTCGGACGACAAAGGGCTAATGAAAGTGAATTTTAACCTAAGAATTTCGCGCACGACGGCTATGATTACCTTAATATCAAAATGTATTAAATGTGTTACCACAAATTTGTCTGTCAAACCGTGCTCCGTTTAGGTTTAATAATGTTTTCACAGAATACACGATTTTTGCAACAGAAGTATATTTTAAAATTGATTTATTTTTTAATGAATTTATTTTGATGTTTGATTAAAAATATGCATGCATTCTTATATGTAGGCATAGGTGAAAGAGTTAAATTTCTTACCACGTGCAAAGCTTTGCACGTGAAAAACCAAATCCATCAAGTGTTCCACCGATAAATTTTTGCTGACCTGTTTCGAGTTGAATTATCCACGCCAGAGTTTATGATCAACATAATCTCTATTAATCCAAATTACTAACAATTAATTTTTGATTTTCACGATGATGAATGATGACCAGCGACAATGTCAGATTTTGTAAAATAAGCGAAGATCCAGAATCCGGCTCGATGCGGACCAAATATATGTTTTTGTAATAATCGAGCAAACAAAGAAATTTATTTAAGTTGAAGCAGAAGCACTTGCAGTGCGTAAGAAAGGAATGCGATTGATAGATAGTCAATATAAAATACCATAAATGAAAATGCTAACTACTTTTCCGTTGTTCGATATCCTAGCGAACAAGGCAGTGTTATTAAAGATCGTTCATAGAGCAAAGTGTTTTACAAATTAGTGAAATGAATAATACGAGGGCGGATCAATAAGTCCGTGACTTTTGGATTAAAACAGATTTTTTGATAAAAAAATAATTTTATTTTTCAACGTAGTCGCCCTTGAGCTCTATACACTTTGTCCAACGCTTCTCCAATTTTTTTATCCCTTCCAAAAAAAATGATTTGTCGAGGTCCTCAAAATGACGAGATGACTTCATCATTGGAGTCAAATCTTTTTCCACCAAGCCATTTCTTCAGGTTTGGGAACAAGAAGTAGTCGCTCGGAGCCAAATCTGGAGAATAGGGTGGATGAGGGAGCAATTCATAGCCCAATTCATGGATTTTTGCCATGGCAACTGCACATGTGTGCACCCTTGCATTGTCTTGGTGGAAAAGAACTTTTTCTTGGCCAAATGAGGTCGTTTTTTTTCAAATCGTCATTGAATCGGTCCAATAAGTTGGCATAATACGAGTATTCCCCATTGATTGTTCTTCCCTTTTGAAGGTAGTCAATGTGGATTATCCCGCTTGCATCCCAAAAAACAGTCGCCATAACTTTATTGGCTGACAAACCCACCTTGGCCTTCTTTGGCGCCGATTCACCCATAGAAACCCACTGTTTTGACTGTTGTTTGTTCTCTGGTGTGTTGTGATGGATCCATGTTTCGTTCACGGTTACAAAACGGCGCAAAAACTCCTCCATATTGCGATTAAACAACGCCAAACCTTCCTGTGAAGTTGTTACACGATTGCGTTTGTGGTCGACTGTGAGCAAACGCGGCACCCATCTTGCGGAAAGCTTTCTCATGCCCAAGTGATCATTCAAAATTGAAACCACTGAGCCATGCGAGATCCCTACGGCTTCCACAATCTCTCGCACTTTCAATCTTCGGTCGGCCAACACCATATCGTGAATTTTTTCGATTGTTTCGGGTGTAGAGACCTCAACTGGGCGTCCAGGACGTTCGGCATCTTCAGTGCTTGTACGGCCACAACGAAATTCAGTAAACCACTTTTTTACCATTGAAATCGATGGTGCAGAGTCCCCATAGTATTTATCAAGATTAGCCTTGGTCTCGGTAATGGTTTTTTTCGCAAGAAATAATGCTTAATAAGCACACGAAATTCACTTTATTCCATTTTCTCCTCAAATTAGTGAGTAGTCTGATAAAAATAGCTGTCAAACACAAACTAACTGACGCAGCAAGTTTAAATTTTGACAGGAGTCAACTGACAGATGCTTGTTGACAGGAGCAGTGTTGCTGTTTCAGTAAAGAGGTCAGAAATTCAAAAACTTATTGACTTATTGACCCGCCCTCGTACATAAGTAGTATAACAGTTGAACAAATTAAAATGGCTCGTGATAAACGAATGTAAAGCATAAATTGGTAAAATTAGAATAGTGTACGTTAACAAAAGTCTCAAATCCTAAATAGTCACGTAGTAAATGAAAATTCCATTACTTTACAGATTGTTACTACTGTTTTGGATTAATCTTTTACCATTTCAATCATCATTTCTCGTAATATGTATATATTTGTGTACTGCTGTTTGCTTTACCTACTGAACTTAGTCAGAAATTGTTTGCTTTTATTAATATTCATTACTATTGTTTAATCACCCTGTAATTCGCAATGTCATAACGTATGTTTGTACTACTCATTTACCACATATGCTTTTCTCTTTCTTAAACATACTTTGTATTGATTATGCAATTTAATCAGATCGAATAAAACCCTACGATGCAGTCCAACACAACTACATTAGTCAAGCCAATGGTAGACTAGCAAAATAGATGCGCTAAAGTTAGGGTGATTTGAGTACACAAGCATTCCCTAACAAGGATGAAAGTCTATAAGTAGAGCCGAGGTGGTCATTTTGCCATCGCTTATGCTACTTCCTCAGCTCCATTTTTATCGGGCCGCGTAATGTAGCAAATTGCCGAAGACTACAAATTAAAGTACCCAAGAGCAGCTAGTATTTTGCTCTATGATGTCTATGTAGACGACATCATGACAGAGACAAACTCTATTGAAACCCTATTGGAAATGCAGTCAGAAATGATTAAGTTGTTTTCGGAAGCGCGTTTACGACTTCGTAAATGGAGTTCTAATTGTTAGACTCTACTTGCTCAACATAATCCAGAAGATTGCGAATATTCTTTCGTAGACCCTGACAGCTCACAGCCTCTCGTTAAAGTGTTGGAAATGTCCTGGAAATCTGTTGCTGACGTATTATCCTATCGCTTAACCCCCTCTAATTCGCGTGCCACGCTAACGTTGCTATTCGAAATAGCGCGTATATTCCACCCCCTAGGACTCCATGCTCCGTCGGTAATACTTTTTAAAATCATGTTTCAGAAGCTTTGGTCTGCTGAGTTAAAACTGAGCTGGGATGATCCCTTACCCCCTGATTTGTCTCAGAATTGGTTGATCTATCGTGAATAGTTGCCATGTTTTGAACATGTTGAAGTTCTACGAAATGTGTTTTTAAACGAAACGATTATTGAACTTCACGGGTTCTCTGACTCGTCGTTACAAGCGTACAGTACCGTTTTATACACTCTCTCCAAATCCCCTGCCGTTGTCATTACTGTAACCATCGTCGCCGCAAAAATTAAAGTGGCCGCTCTCAAACCGGTCTCCATCCCTCGCCTTGAGCTCTGTGGTGCGTTGTTATTAGCCCGTTTGTTGACACTAATAAAATCGTCGGTAAAGGTGAAAATCGATAGAACATTCGCATGGTGTGATTCTGAGATTGTGCTGCACTGGCTTTCTTCACCTCTCGTACCTTTGTTGTCAATAGGACCGCAGCCATCTTGGAGACTACACCCAGCTAAACTTGGCGGTATGTTCCCTCAGAAGACAATCCCGCTGATTGTGCTTCTCAGTGGGTTCCCTACTCCGACCTATTTTCGAACGACGAAATGGCATGGTTGACATCCTAAGGTTTACAATTCAACTTTTTCGAAAACAGCATCAAGTACCTACAACCAACTGCCGGCAAAGTCGAAACTACTGAGATACGCCTCATTTTTGGACAATGGTGGACTTATTCGCATCGGTGGATGCATCAAACATACAAGCGTTTCCTTTAACATCAAGCACCCGATAATACTCCCCAAAAATAATCGTGTTCTTCCCTCATTATTTCAGACATTCGCCATAGATATCGTTTGGATATTGGGTAGCAGCAATCTAATACGCAAAATCGTACATAATTGCAAGCGGTGTTTTATGCAGAGCATACGCACTAGTCAGCAAATCATAGGCCACCTGCCTTCGTCTTCAGCCAAGTAATCCATTTTCAATTACAGGCTGTGATGACGTCGGGCCCATCACTATCAAGTTATCACGCTGCCGTAAGGCTAAGACATCGAAAGCTTATATAGCACTCTTTGTGTGCATGGCAACCAAGGCGATTCATCTTGAACTGGTGAGCGACCTCACAACCGATGCTTTCATGCGAATGCACAAACATCTATAGCGACAACGGTACAAATTTTCACGGAGCTCGTCGGTGCCTCACTGAAATGCACAAATTGGTAATGGCACATAGTCACAATGCCTTAATCTCTGCCGCGCTTGCCAAGAATGGCATACAGTGGTATTTCATTCTCCCATCCGCGCCCCACTTTGGTGGCTTATGGGAGTAGCGGGGCGGAAGAAAGGGGCACAGTACCGCTAGGACACATAAAGAAAGATAAGGTTAAGTTGCATATGTTGAATATGTACTCGACTTTAATAGGCTAAACTGTAACTCACTACACCTTCTGAAAAATGCAAACGAGCAGGTATGCTTTTTACGCTGTAACGTCAACTTCCTGTTTGAATTGCATGTTCCTTTAAAAATATGTGTTGCGAAGCATACGGCTCCAACTTGGCTGAACGGCGACATCTCTGCTCTGATGTCACGACGAAATGCTGCCTACAGTCAGTGGAGACGATACAAAATGGAACATTTTCATCGATCTTATCGCTGACTTCGAAATCAACTGGTCGGAATGATAAGATTGGCAAAAATGATCTTTCATGAAGAAAAACTTGGTTCTTCAGTTTCTAGCAATAAAGTTTGAAAAAAACTTGCGGGAAATCGGTATTGGGAGGCAATTTAAAGTGCTACCGGATAATATTGATTGCGATGTTCTCAACAAGAAGTTCACCTCAATGCCACAGTCCTCTGGTATCGCAATCGCCAATAGCTCATTAACTGAAGATGAATCAAATTATTCTAGTAGCACTTCAACTTTATAAGATTGCAAGAGGAAGACATATTTGAGGCAATTCTATCAATAAAATCGAATGCTATTGACCTTGGCTAAATACATCCAAAATTTATAAAACTTTTACTACCGTACATTTTGCGCTTCATAGTACACATCTTCAATAGTATATTGACTACCTCCGAGTTTCCTTTGGAACGGAAGAAAGCTAAAATTATCCCTATTCCTAAAAAAACCACAGGTATAGAGTCAGAGTTCCGACCAATAGCCATACTACCGTTCAAAGGTTTTTGAAAAAGCAGTTCTCAAGCAAATACAAAATTACTTGACATCCAAGAATCTGTTAAGCACACGCCAGTCAGATTTTTGACCACAATGAAGTTGCAAATCGGCCTTATTCCTAGTAACTGATAAAATAAGAACTGCAATAGATAGCGATCACATAGCGCTTTTAACTCTCTTAGACTTTTCCAAGGCATTCGACACTATCAATCACTCAATTTTGTGTAAAAAGCTGCAAAACTCTTTAAGGTTTACTTTCGAGTCCTGTAAGTTGATCTTCTCGTATCTTGGGAGTGGGAGACAACAACGCGTTGTCGCAAATGGTCGCAAATCCAGCTTTATGGAAGTTTTGACAGGTGTGCCACAAGGACCTATACTTGGCCCAATCCTCTTTTAACTTTATATCAATGAGCTTCCGCTAGTTGAAAAACACTGTCTAATTCATCTATACGCTGAGGATGTACAACTTTTAATTATTCAATCCTTCTCTGAAAAAAATAAAGCAGTTGATTTAATGAACGAGGACTTGTTTCTTATATCCAGCTACCAAGTCGAAAGCACCGCTCATCTATCGTAATGCGTTAGATGTATCAGTTTTAAATTCATCGAAGCTAGAGGAGGAACCATTGACTATATCAGCTCCGCCCGAAACCGAGGAATGATTTTCAATAGTACTCGTACCTTCACTTGGTACGACCATTTAAAAAGTGCTATCGGAAAAGTTTATGGAAGCCTTCGTCTTCTTCGGGCATCTCAAAGGTTCATTCCTAAAAAAATTAAACTATTACTAGCAAAAACTCTTTAACTTCCCGTTTTACTGTATGGACGCGAGGTTGTCTGTGATTTGGACTGTGCGACGATCCGCAAACTAAATGTTGTATATTACAATATACCATATACAGGGAGAGTTTTTTAACTTGAGACATCCAAATTACTCGAAAAAATACGTGATATCGCGAAAAATGTTTCAGAAAAAAGTCACAAGATTCTGAAGGGACATAAGATGGTGACCACAAGTTTGACCTTGAGACCCATTTTCAAGGTCAAACGAAGGTCACTTTTGATTTTTTAAATCATAGTTCCTGATTTTCATTGCTCAGTCGTATTCCTCAATGGGGCACACGACTTTGTCTCAAAGGTCTTATTCATTCAGTGCTAGATACCATTGCACTGGCACGCCTAAACCATTAATCGGTTTCCAACGTTTTTAGGGTGTTAGAAGGTCGAGATTTGTTTTGAGGAAGTCATTATTGCCTCGAGTGAAGTTAAAACTCAAAGAAATTTCAGATAGAACACAAATTGTCCTAAACTTATCTGAGAGTGTATGATGTGCACTCTGCCCTTTTTTTCTACTTAAACGGAACTGTACTTCATTTAGAAGTTCGATATTTGTTTTGAGGAACTGATTATTATTAGTAATGTTTTCCAGATTAATAATGCAGGCTATTTCAATTCAAGAGAAAATTGAAAGTGGAAGGAACATCGATGGTGCTATTGCTCTTTACGCCCAACATTTCCCAGACCAGATACGATCGCGCGCTTCCTTTTATCGGATCATCTGGTGAAGGAAGTGTGCAACCAAAGAAAAGGAATCGGTCAGATAGGGTGGCTGTTGAGGACAATGAAATAGCAGTGTTAGCTGCCGTTGTACACGATCCTCACATTAGCACTCGCCAAATAAGTCGTGAATCAGGAATTTTTCAAACGACTGTAAGATATTACATCGGCATAAATACCATCCTTATCATGTTTCAATGCATCAAGAACTTTCTAGTCAGGATTTTCGCAATCGAGTTTCCCTTTGTCAATGGGCACTTCAGCAAATTGAACGAGACCCCTTTTTCTTCGCCAAGGTGTTATTCTCTGCTGAGTCGACTTTCACCAATTACTGTACGGTCAATCGACATAATATGTATTACTGGGCTACCGAAAACCCTTTTTGGTTGCGACAAGTTGAACGCCAGAACCCTTGGAATGTTAATGTTTGGGCGGGAATTATTGGGGATAAATTAATAGGTCCATATTTTATTGAAGGCTACTTGAATGGCGAAAATTATGCAACCTTCTTGCGGGACCATCTTCCAGTATTACTAGAAAAACTGCCATCGGAGTTGCGACAAACAATGTGGTTTCAACATGATGGTTGTCCAGCCCATTATTCCCAAGTAGCCCGGGGCGTATTAAACAATGTTTGCCATCAACGATGGATCGGACGAGGGGGTCCTGATCTGATCACCTGATCTTACGTCACTTGATTTCTTCTTGTGGGGCTACTTAAAAAGGGAGGTTTACAGAAAAAAGCCAACAACACGTGAGGACATGAAAAGACGAATAACTGAAGCTTGCCAGAAAATTACGCCAGAAATACTTCTCAGTTCTGTTGGTTCATTTAGAGCGCGGATAGACAAGTGTATTGAAGTGAATGGTCACATTTCCGAGCATTTGTTGAAATAGTCTCGGGAAATAAACGTCGAAATGGGAAGAATTCAATGATTCAACAGTGGGAGGCAAAGGGACCCACTCTAATTAATCACCCCGAAGGAAACAAAATACTGCTACGTCCACGTCGTTGTTTCTGGGTTATGCTAAACGCAGTATGTAAAAACAAATGACAAGCCTACGAGCAATACGACTGAGCAATGAAAATCAGGAATTATCATTTAAAAAATCAAAAGTGACCTTCGTTTGACCTTGAAAATGGGTCTCAAGGTCAAACTCGTGGTCACCATCTTATGTCCCTTCAGAATCTTGTGACTTTTGTTTGAAACATTTTGCGCGATATAGCGTATTTTTCGAGTAATTTGGATGTGTCAAGTTAAAAAACTCACCCTGTATATGTATTATTACATACTAAGAAATTTTTGAAAAAGTGTGTATAGATGCATAATTACAGAAACATACATAATTATATTAATATAAGCATAAGGAAGTAGAGAAATAATTTGATTTAACATGGTTACATATTCTAAGAGCTTGATGCGATGTATTATGAAATTACCTAAATCCAAACTGAATGTTAGGAAATACATAATTATCACTACTAAACTCTAGAATATGATTTTTTATTACCTTTTCCAAAAGTTTGCTTATGCTGCTGAGTAAACTTATTGGTCTATAAATGGTGACAGACTCTGCAGGCTTTCCAGCTTTTAACAGAGGGATAACTTTAGCCATTTTCCATTTTTGCGGAGAATATTGCAATTTAAGACACGCGTTGACTGGAAAAGTTAAATGCCTTAAACCCAAAAACGATAAATGTTTCAGATAATTGTTTCTTATTCCATCTAACCCACTCTTGTTATTAACTTAAAGGGATTTTATAATGTTTGTAACAGTGGTGTTGGGGTGTTACAAATATTGTTGTTAAAAGTCGTAATTTTTTGTTTAATAAAGGTGTTGGTTTCATTGTCTCTTAAATTCTGAGATAAAGAATGACTTTTAGAGAAAAATTCAGAGGGAGAATCTGCTTTCTCTTTGTCAGTAAAAATATAGGCGTCATCATTTCTGAGTGTTGGTATTAGTCTACTTTTATTCTTGATTACTTTGACTATATTCCAAAAAGGCTTACAATTTTTGTATAAGGATTCTAGTTTTTGATTCCGTCTGTGGTTACGAAACTGTAAAATAAGGTTTTTGATCAAAATCTTTAAGTAATGGAGCTGTAATTTGAGATTAGGCTGACGGTATCTTTGTCAATTGCGTCTTGAGGTATTACGAATTTTTATGTGTTCAAGTATATAATTTGGAAGCTGAACTGGAGAATTACGAGTACATTATGTTATTTTTAGAACACTTTTTTCAATAGCATCGTTGGTAGGTTTTATGAAGTTATCGATGATAGCATCCACATCATCTTTGCTTGAAACTGAATCCAAATTTCCTGGGGCTTAGAAGCCCCGAATTAATATTTGAACTAAATCTACGCCAGTTTTCATTTTTAAAATCATAAGATCAGGGTTTGTTAATCTTTTTTGAAAAATACAGCTTACAAAAAACAGGATAGTGATCAGAATATAGATCATTGACAGCGACGGCTTGAGGCAGTAAACTCACACGATTGGTAATAAAAACGTCTAGAACAGAAGGACTTTTTCGCAGATCTGCAGGTACATAGGTAGGGTTTGGGGAAAAAATAATGGAATACACTAAGTAAGATAGCATACCAGAAAGTATATTACCCCATGTATTTGCGCCCATATATCTCCAATCACGATGACTACAGTTAAAATCACCAGCAAGAATGACATCATCGCCTATTAATAGAAGGTAACGCAGGTCCCTTTCCTTTTATTTTCGGCCGATGAACTTGCGCCAGGAAAATATACGTAGTGGATTTTAACTGTTCTATTATTATTTTTGAGTTCTATACCCACATTTTCCATAAGATGAGTGGTAGCAGCGACTAATGACTGGTAGCAGCGTATGTTGAACTGATCTACGAACAAGAATAGCAACTCCTCCTTCCCTTCTATTAATTCTGTCAACATACTTATGTACACAGAGTTAGATAAATTATTACTATTTGATTTAAGGCCAGTTTCAGTAATCATATTATTATTAGATAAAAAGTTCAAAAATTCAATTCTTTGGCTGTTAGTACCCCTAGCATTCCAATTAATAATTCTTAGATTAGTATTTTAGTATTAGTATTATTTAACAATAGTAAAAAAATACTTAGTAGCTAAATGTGCTATAACCCTGAATTGATCAGTTCTCGAAGTACATTTGGATAGTTCAGACAAAAAGTCCTTAACTAAATCGTTAAATTTCTCAAAAGAAAAAAGATTGTTCTTGGAATCATTGATTGCTTACGACCGACGCCACTGTGTGTTTCTTCAGAGGAATTACCGTAGACAAAATTTGTTAATTTTCAGGAATTGCTACGTGCCGCGGCAAGGGTGGAAACTCCATCATGGAACTTATTGAAACGTTTGGCCCGTTAGTTTGAACCGTGCTTGGAGTTGTAAAAGCTTTGGACTTTTGCGAGCTTTCCATAGATGGGATTTTTACGTGTGAACAATGTGGAAGTTCCTCGCATATGGGACTTTTCTCTAATTTCCATATATTTGGTTCTTGAAGAGCATCTTAGATCGGTAGATTTGTGATCTCCATTGCAGTTTGCACACTCGTTTTGTGAGAGCCGGCGCAATTAGCGCAGTAGTTCTTAACCTGACAACTTTTCTCACCGTGGCTAAATATTTGGCAATTATAGCATTGAGTGAGTTTGCCTTTTAATTTTCTTTGGAAACTCCAACTTATCGGTAGTTTTTCCTAAGCTCCGCTAATTTGACAGAACCATTTTCCAGTGACACCAGATAGATAGTATCAACGTAGTGATCGTATTTTTTTAAAATTTTCTTAACTTCAACACATTTTAAGCCGAGTGTACAAAGTTCATTTTTAAGAGTGTCAACTGCAATATTTTCTAGTCAAAATAAGATCATTTAAATAGTTTTACACTCTTAGAAAAATATTGGCAATTCCGTTGCTTTAAAGAGTTTAACACTTCTCTATATGTCTCTAACGATTCACAGGCAATTTGATCCCGATAGAAAGTTTTTTAATAGAGTGGTCACTGATGTTAGATGATTTCATCAAAATATGCACAAACTCGGGATTTTGTGTAATAGCTTGATGGTGGGAACATGAATTTTTTTTTGTAGGGTGATTATCCGGGTCGATAACAATATCGCTTGAGTCAATGTCGTCCATATCACTGTCTGGATGACATTGAAGTGGACTCCAATAATTTCTTCTTGAACCCTTTTTAAATTTCGCAAGCCGAGTCGGCGCAATGTTTCTTGATTGAGGACATGTTGATGTCCTCAGGGTCGAGAGATCTAACGTGTTTAATAATTCTAATTAAGTTAAACTTTATAAGCGAACGGATGATACTCGAGACCGCCGATTTTGAAAGCTCGCAGAGAACTGGACAAATATATAATGTAAATCAGTTGTTTCTTAAATTTATGTAAAGGCTTACATATTTATAAGACTTCTATTCTACTTTGTAAGCAATTTTTAAATAATAAAATACAAATACAAATACAAATTACATAGTATAGTGCAGTGTAGTGTAGATAAAAATGTAGAAGTCCGTTTTTTAATTGTGAACTTAAGACTCCGTTGGGCCGTGCTTACGTTAAAATTTCCGAGAATAGACGGGACACGCAATCCGTCAGATAACACTTTTTCTCTTCGGGACGGAAAAAATTAACGGAGCTTTTATAACGTAGTGCAGCGTTCAACTCAATTTTTTTATTGTACCCAGGTCTTGCGGCCCTTAAAGCGCTCCCTGGAAGAACTCACAGCTGGGATATCGGGATCCCAGAAGAAGTTATCGTTTGGTTCGGGACATCGCTCTATCGGTGCCGGAATTCAAACATAACAAGATTGTATGCAGAATATCCCACTACTCTGCAGGAGCGAGTAAAATGCGAACAACTTACAACCAGCCTCAAGCCAGGGGAGCTAGTGGTTATCAAGGAGCTAAATCAACCCCCTACAAAGTTACCAGATCGCAGATAAACATGTTAGAGTTGCCACTCTTAGAACAGCATCTGGAACATTTACTCATCCTATTTCCAAATTGACGATCTTCTCAACTTATATATGGTTAAAAAAATCAACAAGATAAGTAGTTGACTAGAAATCAACAACAAGCCAACTCACACTAAAAATTTAGTCTCCTCATTAAATGTTGGATGCCACCCATGGAGCGAAATACCCACCATTCAAAACAACTTAACTGAGGCCTTATAAGTGTGTTAATACCCACTTAAGTGTTAAATACTTTTTTTTTTTTTTTAATAAAAACCTAATTAATCAATATTATATTGTATTATTTGAACTTAAAATTGTTAAATTAATGTTAAATTAATCAACTAAATTGAGTTAATAATAATTTTTAAAAAATAAGGAAAAAATATAGAAATACCAAAAGTGTATTTGGGAAAGCGTGGTTTGCCTCTCGTTGAGGTGTTTAGTGTATACCTATAACTCACGCAATTATGCTAATGACAATTAGTGCAGAATATCTTACGCTTAATAAATGGTAAAGCACATTAACAATCTCTGAGTTTTCGATTGACTGGCAACAAAACCCGCCAGCCAGTTGGACTCAACTGAAATCGATTCGACATGGAGTTCCGGGAAGGCAATTTGAATACCAAGTTAATTAATTAGGCCAACGAAAGCGGTTGGTTTACCCCTATCTAGTGATTGACCTTTCGTAATTCTATTTGCATAGGAAGGCGACTAGACGTTGCTGCTAGCTGAATAAACACACCATACTGTAGGCCAACGATTATGACGCCGTTTCGGCAATCGGTGACAGAATGACTGGCAATGTTCCATTTTGTTAGTAGGCATAATCGTTTCTCTGGAACGACTTAGCTTTATGCAGCAGATGCATAAGCAGCTTACCTTCATTTGAAGTGGGTAAACATTTCCAGATTTCATTGCCACTTCTTGGAAATTATTCGAAAATCATTAAATAAAGCGAACGATTAAAAATTACAAATTATATTCTTTATTTAATTATTTAAGTGGACTGTACCATTTCGCTCATATATATACATATGATAAGCATGCAATTCCAGCACTCCCCCACCCCACCGGTCAATTGAATGGTATTCTTCAATTGTTATCACCTTTTGGAAGAATACACAATTTTTGAATTAGACCAACTACATAGTGTCGAGTGCTTCATTGGCAACACTTCACAGAAGCCCAACATTGAACTGGTGAACCGCACTGATACGTCCTAGGGGCCGCACTGTAGGCGATATGATTTCTTGTTTACCAAATTACCTATCTGCAAGGCGTCTCCACTTCGGGCGTTATTGTAGGTTAGGTTAGGTTAGGTTAGGTTAGGTTAGGTTAAAGTGGCTATTGGAAAGGCCTATTGGCCCATTGTGTTGCCACGTGGATCTGTGATCCTGCTACACTTGGAACCAAATTGAGCTTACGATGAAGCGTAAGAGACTGTTACGTCTTTATTCTTTAGTTGGCTTAACTCGTAGTAGAAGAAAGCTCCTGAGTGAAGTTTTCTTTTTTACGAAAGAGCTGCGTATGTACGGAGTATGTGGAGGATTGTCTCTTCCTCCTCCTCGCCCATATAGCTTTTACAGAAATCGCTTGCAAAGGCGCCAGGCCTTCTTGCATGCTTTGCTATAAGGCAGTGTTCAGTGATGATGATGGGGCTGAGATGTTCCCTATTTAGAAGGATCAAACTCTTAGAGCGATTTAGATACAGCTTTGGGCAGATCTGTTTGGTCGCTAGACCAATGTTGAACCAACAATTAAAATTAATTTGCACATAGCGATTAATATTAAAGCTGGCTACCCTTTTCCGGTAGAATAGGTAGAGTGGTTTCAATTTATTCACAATTAGCTTTTTTGCAGGAGAATAAAGCTACTGTGGCTTTCTTGAAACTTACTTGAATGTTAGGTTTCCGGTTAGTTTCCTGTCAAAAATGGAACACAGGTATTTTGCTGTATCGGAAAACACTAAACCGGTACCGTTTATTGAGCGAGGTTCTATGATTGGAATTTTATATTTCCTGGAAAAGAAGACAAGATCTGTTTTATAAAGTTATTCTACGAGTAGAGTTTTGAGAGGCAAAGATGGTAGACTAATAGGTCTGAGGTCCTTTAGGACAAATGAAAACATTTTCCGGCTTTGGGGATGAAAACTAAATTGACTTCTCTCCATGACAGTGGAATGTGGATCAATTCTACACAGGTCGTAGGCAGGATAATATCTGAGGACCTTAGTAGCTCGGCAGGCAATACTCCGTGTGGACCACCATATTTGTATGGTTTGTAGATATGCAGCGCCCAAAGCAGCTTGTCTCTTGTTCACAGACCATTAATTTTGGTTACGGTTGCAGTAGTCCTGCTTTGGTTGCTACTGGCCGCGAATAGATGTAAAGTAGCAGGTTGAGTGATTCATCACTTGGCCAAGAGCCATCGGTTTTTTTCAAACAGGATTTATAGAGAGGATTTTTCTTAATCGCAATGCCTCAGTGGCTTCTGTGATTTTGTCACAAAATGATCTCGAGGATTGTCGTTTTGCCTTCCTCAGTTCTTTTTTATATATTTTGGGGGATTCCTTGTATGAGTCCTTGTTAGTCACTGTAATAAAGAAAGACGCTACAGGTAATATAAACTTATTTAACTGATTGTGGCATTATAGTACACCATCTGAGCGATATTTCCTTAATTTTTGAAAGCAAAATATTAATAAGTAACTGAAGGCAGCAAATCTTCAGAGGCGCCTCGAAAAAAAGTTGTCCGCCGGTGAACCGTATAACTCATAACTGAATCATCTAAAATCAAAATACTATCATTAGACAATCGCTTTCCCAAGGTATCCTTGGGAGGAATTTTTCTTTAGATTTTTTAATTTTTGGTGACACCGATTTTCGCCTAAAAAATTGGCCAATTCATTATTGTAAAATTAATAATTATGAAACATAAATGTATGGATGTAGTATACTAAGTTTCAAAAGAATCGGTCGAGTAGATTTTAAATTTAAAACGTTCACAGCCTTCAAAAATGACAAGTGGCAGAAAATCGCTTTAATGTTTTGTATACCAGAAAATCCAATGTTAAAAAATGGGCCTCGAACGTTTAGAGTTCTATATTTTAGTTAGTTTTAATTCGATCTATTTCAAATTTTGACACACCCAGCCTTTAAACTGCTTGGCGTCGTTCTTTCCTTTCAGCTTTCATTTAGCTATTTCCAACTAATTCTCGGTGAGGTTTAGATGGGGAGTATAGGATGGCTATTTAGTATCCTCGATATTTTGTGCTTGGAACCAAGGATTTCCATTTACTGTCATATGCTTTGGATCATTGCCTTGTTGAAATCTCCAACGAATGGTCATATGATGATAACCAATTTATTTACTGAATACTCCTTACCTATGTCTTTTTGAGAAACTCCGCTTCTATAATTCGCAATAATTTTCCATTTAAAACTGCGTTGTATGCGCTCAATTAATAAAACACGTTTTCTCTTTTATGTATATACTCGTATGTTAAATATCTGGTACAATAATTGATGCTAAATCATCGTCATTTTATACTGTTAAAAGTAACGGCATCAAGGAATGCAAAAATTCATCATGTTCGTTGAACATTTTTTTAATGTGAGACAAATGTTATAGTTTTTGAAAAGGTCGTGCCGTTTCTAAGAGAGGGCACCACTTGAATTATAAATTTGACAGACAGATAATTGGACGATTAGTTCTCGAGATATAGCGTTGTGAGTGAAGCAACTTTTGTTATTGTGAAAAAAAAAAATGGATTCAAAGCAATTTCATGTGTTGATTTATCATTGCTTTTTGATTGGAAAAAATGCAGCCGATGCAAAGAAATGGCTTGATAAGTATTACCCGGACTCTGCATCTTGCGAACGAACCATTCGCAAGTGGATTGAAAAATTCACGCAGTGGACGTCCAAAAGAGGCTGTTTCAGATGAAAACATCAAAAAAGTCCACAAAATGATTACGAATGACCATAAAGTCAAGTTGATCGAGATAGCTGAGGTTCTGAAGATATCAAAAGAGCGTGTTGAATATATCATACACGAATATTTGGACATGCGAAAGCTCTGTTCAAAGTGGGTGCCGCGTTTGCTCACAGTCGACCAAAAACAACAACGTGTTAATAATTCACAGGAGTGTTTAAAGCTGTTCAACCGCAATAAAGCCGAATTTTTGCGTCGGTATGTGACAATGGATGAAACTTGGCTCCATCGCTTCACACCAGAGTCAAGTCGGCAGTCAGCTGAGTGGCGAGCAGGCGACGAACCTCGTCCTCGGCCGGCAAGGTTATGGCATCCGTATTTTGGGATGCACATGGAATAATTTTCATCGACTATCTCCAAAAGGGGCAGATTATCAACAGCGACTATTACATTGCGTTGTTGGAGCGTTTGAAGGAGGAAATCGCAGAAAAACGGCCGCATTTGAAGAAAAATAAAGTGCTGTTTCATCAAGACAATGCACCGTGTCACAAGTCGGTGAAAACGATGGCAAAATTCGTATTCTCCAGATTTGGCCCCCAGCGACTATTTCCTGTTCGCAGCCCTCAAAAGAATGCTCGCCAGAAAGAGATTTAAGACCGATGAAGAAGTAATCGCCGAAACAGATTCCTATTTTGAGGCTAAACCGAAATCGTACTACAAAACTGGTATCGAAAGATTGAAAAATCGTTTCAATCAGTCTATCGCCCTCGAAGGCAACTATATTGATAAATGAAGTTGAATTTTGCAAAAAATTTGTGTTTTACTATAAAACGGCACGGACTTCTCAGCCCATGTGTTATGTATATGTAGAGTGTCCTCTAATTCGACAAGGATAATTCGGGAAGAGATTCTTGGATATATTCTAAGAAATAAGTCGTTCAACAGTAAAGGTCTATCTTCACTCATTAATCGAGGATTTAAGAAAAGGCTTACTTTGGTGTACCCTGATCCATGTTAACTGAAATTGCTCTGTTAATAGTAATTGTAGAAACTTTGTATTAGACTTTACTTTTAGAAGTTTACAGAAAAACCAATAGATTCTACGTTACTTGGGAAAACCTGCAGCAGATAAAATTTAAAAAATAGGGTTTTTTGCCTTATTCTCCAAGGCTATGAATAAAAAATTATTTTGTGTAGTCTTAGATAACTTTTATTTTATGAGTGTACTCAAGCAGTTATGACAGGTGCTCAAAGTGTTCTTCTTGGTTTTGTATGAATGCTAGAGCCCGTTTTTGTTTGAATCTTTATTGATGCTAACTGCTGATTCACTTTTGATGACTCTTCGAGAATACGCTCTTCCAATTCAATTAAAGTTGCTTTTCGGTTGAATAAACAAGTTCTTTCATTCTTCCCCATACAAAAAAAATCCAATACTGTAAGGTCAGGAGATCTTGCAAGCCAGTGAACTGGTCCATTTCTTCCAATCTAACTATTACCCTGCTCTTAATCTTGCCAATTCTTAACCTCACGACCATAGTGGCTGGGGCACTATGAAAATATGATGAAGCTAGCCGAGTCAGTGGGATGTCCTCTAGTAGTACTGGTAAATCATTTTGCAAAAACTCCAGATAGTTTGTAGTATTCAGCCTGGTGGTAGTTTGGAGGGGCCGATTAACTTGCTTCCAATTACACCTGCCCATATACGAGGGCGGGTCAATAAGTCCGTGACTTTTGGATTAAAACACAGATTTTTTGATAAAAAAATAATTTTATTTTTCAACGTAGTCTCCCTTGAGCTCTATACACTTTGTCCAACGCTTCTCCAATTTTTTTATCCCTTCCAAAAAAAATGATTTGTCGAGGTCCTCAAAATAGGAATTTGTTTGCGAGATGACTTCATCATTGGAGTCAAATCTTTTTCCACCAAGCCATTTCTTCAGGTTTGGGAACAAGAAGTAGTCGCTCGGAGCCAAATCTGGAGAATAGGGTGGATGAGGGAGCAATTCATAGTCCAATTCATGGATTTTTGCCATGGCAACTGCACATGTGTGCACCCTTGCATTGTCTTGGTGGAAAAGAACTTTTTTCTTGGCCAAATGAGGTCGTTTTTTTTTCAAATCGTCATTGAATCGGTCCAATAAGTTGGCATAATATTCCCCATTGATTGTTCTTCCCTTTTGAAGGTAGTCAATGTGGATTATCCCGCGTGCATCCCAAAAAACAGTCGCCATAACTTTATTGGCTGACAAACCCACCTTGGCCTTCTTTGGCGCCGATTCACCCTTAGAAACCCACTGTTTTGACTGTTGTTTGTTCTCTGGTGTGTTGTGATGGATCCATGTTTAGTCCACGGTTACAAAACGGCGCAAAAACTCCTCCATATTGCGATTAAACAACGCCAAACCTTCCTGTGAAGTTGTTACACGATTGCGTTTGTGGTCGACTGTGAGCAAACGCGGCACCCATCTTGTGGAAAGCTTTCTCATGCCCAAGTGATCATTCAAAATTGAAACCACTGAGCCATGCGAGATCCCTACGGCTTCCACAATCTCTCGCACTTTCAATCTTCGGTCGGCCAACACCATATCGTGAATTTTTTCGATTGTTTCGGGTGTAGAGACCTCAACTGGGCGTCCAGGAGGTTCGGCATCTTCAGTGCTTGTACGGCCACAACGAAATTCAGTAAACCACTTTTTTACCATTGAAATCGATGGTGCAGAGTCCCCATAGTATTTATCAAGCTTAGCCTTGGTCTCGGTAATGGTTTTTTTTCGCAAAAAATAATGCTTAATAAGCACACGAAATTCACTTTTTTCCATTTTCTCCTCAAATTAGTGAGTAGTCTGATAAAAATAGCTGTCAAACACAAACTAACTGACGCAGCAAGTTTAAATTTTGACAGGAGTCAACTGACATATGCCTGTTGACAGGAGCAGTGTTGCTGTTTCAGTAAAGAGGTCAGAAATTCAAAAAGTCACGGACTTATTGACCCGCCCTCGTATCTTTATGATTTTGTGCCCATGCCTTATATCCTTCAGTATCTTCATCATTCTTCCAGTATTTACAATATTTTGATTTCACTGCACAGTCTATAATTTTTTCACTGTAATTGCGAATAAGAGTCACTAAGCCAAACAAGGACGTAAATCTACGTTTTCTCCACGAATCATCGCCTGATACCATAATTCCATTTTCTCCTTTTTCAATAGAAATAGCTGTTCCATCTTTCGCTGCTTTCATCATACTGTTTCTGCAAACTAGTTTAGTTGCAATTGAAGTTCTTTTGAAAACCTTATCATTGAAACAGTGAAACATAGGCCGAGGTACAATAATTCAATGAATGCACAAAACTTTTTATTCTGTCCAAACCAATTCCAAGTAATCGCATGGAAATTACAACTCTACGGTTTATTTCATAGCCTTTTTCAATAAATGGACTACTAGGTATCTCACTCTGTACACATTTTTCACAGGACACTGCTATTTTGAATCTCTAATCGCGCTTTGCACTTTTCGTAAATTTCAGTAGCGATTTTCGAACTTTAAAAACGACAATGTTTGAAATAGCTGAAAAAAGAGCAATAAAGTTTATCATATAATAACCAAAACTTGGATTCACTTAAATATCGTACATATCTTCCGATTGCTTAAATTTTTTCGCGGATGTGCTAGCATTCATTTCAGTTTGTGCCTCTAATTCGTGTCGATTCAGCGGTCGTCGTCCAGATATTTTCGGTTTCTTACTGTATGTACGTATCTTTTGCACCTTTTTGGCCCCAATACACTTTGTCACTCATTATAAAAACGAACCAATAACACTCACAAAACAACAAAAAAAAGGTAGCACAATTATCGATAAAATTCAAACGTTCCTCAAATAGCGAATGTTCTCGTTGTTCTCGAATGTTTCACTGTACGAAACTGACTGAAACCGAAGTTTCTAAAGACGAAAAAAGCAATAGTTTGAACACATGGAAAATAGCTTCAAAACATATGACATGTAGGTACATACTCTAGTCCCCTAAAATACTGTCCCTCATTGCGATCATAAGAGGGCCGCTTCCTACCTGGCGGCCTTGTACTATATTTTGAAAAACAAGTACTTCGACATATTTCCCGGGTGGCCGTGGCTCAAGTAGTAGTGGACTGGCTTCCAAATCGGAAGGTTCGGTGTTCGAATCCCAGCCTCGCCCGAAAGACATATTCATTTTTTCCGTTAACGAAAATCAAGTAAGATGAGTAGTTGACCAGAAATCAACATTTAGTCAACTTCAATAAGAATTTAGTCTGCCCATTAAAATATTGGATGCCACCCATGGAGCGAAATAATCACTGAGCCCAAAATCTTTCTTTTTTTTCCCATTTTCCAAAAAATTTAACACATGCGGAGGCATTATAAGTGTATTCATACCCACTTGAGTGTTAAGTTCTTTTTTAAAAAAAAAAATCTCTTGGGATATCATATTTGAGGTCCTAAGGAACCATAGAAAACAATAAAAAAAATCAATTTTTTGAAAATCATAGAGTGGCCTAACCCTGAAATTCGTTGCAGGCAATGTTCAGTTTAGACCACACATAGGTTTTTCATTAATTCCATAGTAGTTGATATTGAAAATCTTGACATATTATTAACATATTAACAGGCAAAGTGTCTACTCTAACAATAGCGGTACGACGCACGCTTATAGCGCTTAATTTGTACTTTTTGCACCAGGGTGACCGGACTTGGAAACATTGTTATTGTTGTGGTTGGGTTTGTCACGAATGCTACTCAAAAGCCAACCCAAATTCGATTGAAGGCACTCTTTTTTGGTGCGGACATTAACAACTGACACTAACTGACTTAATTTAGCAAATAACTGTCCTATTGGCACTTTGAAGCACTCAGAATAATTAAATTATTAAATAATTTTTATACCAAGTTCTTTAAGAGAAACTTCAGATAGTCCAGTACAAATTTTGTGAAAGGATTCACCATAGAACAGTGCACATTTAATTCCCTCGTCAAGTAACTAGCAATTATTAGCAAAACACTGCCGCATTTTTTAGAACTCATTCAAAAATGAATGCTGTATTTGCTTGTTTGTGTGACCAGTATGCAATTCCAGCAGAGGCAACTTCGGATTTTTAGTCATGGCGATGAAAAAATCTACACAGCTGAAAATGGTTGTCATAGGTTTTACGAGTAATTATATGTATATGTACATGTTCTATTCAGGACTGAAACGAATAAAATTTGGAAACTACAAAGTCAAAAAAAACATTTTTTCATAATTTTCATAATAATTTTTTTTATTTGCTCAAAAATCTGTTTTTATTAAATTCATTCACAATTACAAAAAATAAAAAAAATTGTTTGGGTTCCCATTCTTTCTTCAACTTTTTTCGAATGTCCTTCATAAGGCTGGTGACAGTTACATCCGTGATCTTTTTGGACGCTCTTTTCCATTTAGCACTAAAATCTTTTACGTCCTTTGCACATTGCTCACTTTTCCTCAATTTAGCTTTGACCAAAGCCCAATACCTTTCAATGGGACGGCACTGTGGAACATTGGGTGCATTCATGTCTTTTGGGACAAAGTCGACATTTTTAGCAACAAGAAAACTCAACGTCGCATGAGCAAAGTGAGCTGAAGCTAAATCTGGCAAAAATAATGTTCAACCCACGTGTTTGTTTAAAAAAGGAGTCAAACGTTTTTTTAGGCACTCGTTAATATACACTTCTCCTTTAATTGTTCCCGTTGTAATAAACGATGAGCTTCTGTGTCCACATTGACAAATGGCCTGCCAAACGAGATATTTTGACCCGAATTTTTCCATCCCAATCGATGTTGTTGATTGCAGAAGAATCTCAGCTTCAAACGAGTTGTAAAACTGCGCACTTGGAAAAGTAGTAAAGTCGGCTTTGACATAAGCTTCGTCATCCAAAACCAAGCACGCTTTCTTGTGGATAATCAACTCGTATAGCTTTCGGGCTCGTGTTTTTATGTTTTTTTTTGCTTTTCAGTAACTTTTGGTATTTTTTGTTTTTTCCGTGTTTTTAGACCGTTACGTTTTTTAGATCTTTGTACCATTGTTTGGTTGGTATTACATTTCCGAGCAACATCTCTGGATGACATAGTCCGGTTTTTTACGATGGTACCCACTACTTTCCTGTCCAAATTTGTTTGTTTGCTCCACTTTTCTGTTTTCGCTTAACTGTTAACGTCTCCAAATATCGTTTAATAATAGAATCCACTGTACTGCGTGCTATGTTTAAATTTTTTGCCATGAAATGGTTTGCCTGCGAAGTATTTTCGAGCCATTTGTCGATGATCTATTTACGGAGTTCATTTTGACTCATATTTTATAAATATTTTAAACCGCACCGAACTAAAATCAATAACAAACTGAAACTAGAGAATATACAGGTTAATTTAGGTACAAAATGGGATTGCTATTTTTACGCATTGGAAGTATAGCCCGTATTAAAATTTACAGATTTTATTCGTTTCAGTCCTTAGCTGTATCCTTTTCCTTTGACAGATGTTAACTGTTATATTAAATAAACTTTCTATCTTCTGTTCCGGCATTTATACGAATAGGATGCGTTATTTTTTGCTTCCGCAATCAGCTTCAATATGCATCGGGTTATGGGCTACCTATCCGGTGAAAACAAATGTGCGAAAAATCGAATAAAATAAATGTTTCCTACGGTCGCCTAAGAAATAGCTTTTAGTTGAGTGTTTTTTTTTTCGACCATATAACCTCTAGATACAAACGTGTGAAGTCAATCGTTTTGTAGAGAAATTTATGACATTTCTGTTTTGGGAATTAAACTTAAAAATCATCGGAAATGTCGATACACAAAATTAATTTTGAAAAATTGAGCTGACGTGCTAATTATACGGTGTGGAAAAGTCATATGAAGAGCTATTTGGTCCTAAAAGGCTCGTAGAAGTGCACAAGACTTAACTTAACAGCATCCTCGTCTAGTGATGATAAAGAATTAGAATTAAAGGTGTTATCAGAAATTCTACTCTGGTACGTTTTGTTTTTTCTTCTTCAATATTCTTTACTTTAACCAAACGTCTGTGCTAAAACTATTTTTAACAATATTTGACTTAGGAATATGTAGTGAAATTTTCATAAAAAAGTTAACAATAGTGTTAATGTCACTTCCCAGGAACATATTTCAGGATCTGGGGTGATTATTTCATTCCTAAACTATTGTATAAAAGCTAGAGAAAAGATTCTGGCGAAAAAAAAACTTAAACATAGACTGGATAAGGGTATAACAATACAATGATAACCAGTAAGAAAAAAATCTTATTTTATCTCAATTCAAACAACATATCAGAATTTTAATTTCTTTGTGATCAAAACTGAGAAGCCATATTTTAACTTTGTCTAAGAAGCCTGACAAATGTATGAAAGATTTACAGGATACCACGGAGTAAAAGTTTTTGAACACCTTAATTCGGAATGTAGTGTAGATTACAGTAGTATAGGATCTTGCATATAATCACTTCTTATAAAGAATATTTTCAATACTTTAAAGTAATATAAATGTTTACGTGGAAGAATTTTTAATATTGTGAACAAAACCATAGAATGAGCTGAACGATAAACTCTACATATTTTTCGAATAGCGCACTTTTGCAGAACTACCTGTGACTGAAGGCTGCTCTGGTAGGCACAACCCAAACGCTAATTCACATAGAGTTTTTGAATTTCCCTCCATTGAATAAATATTAATTTGAATTTGCCATAATGTAGAACTTGAACGTTAATCCATACAGTAAACTTCCCACAGGAATAAACTCACCACAACCAATTCTCTTCCTTTCGATCCCATAACTGACTCAAGCCTATGTCAAGTAAGTGGCGTCCCTAATTCCATCGGTAGGCAAGTCGAACATATTTTCACTAGCGATCCCATTAACTCCACAGTAACGTTTTCCCCCTTTACCCTATCAACAGTCGACAACTTTCACCTCCCTCTTGTTCTCTCATTTTTCCATAACTCTCCACCACAGTCCACTTCTTCACCAACTATCACTTCTTACAAATACCATAATCCTAATTTTCACAAACCTTTTTTTGATTTTACCAACCTATCCTTATCTGATGCTGTATCCATTTTTTACAGTGAAATATTTAATTCCATTTCTCTTTACGTTCCCTTTTCTCGGCATAAAACATCACCTACTTCCCCACCCAGGTATAACAGAAGACTACTACTACTGACTACTCTAACTATCTTGGAACCTACCTGCAATTCCCCCAACTCTATAACATTTTTTTTTTTTTAAATTTGCGCGCGCTCAAGGGATTATTTTCTTAGTACCCTTAAAATTTTTGCACACAGCGCGGGTGAAGGAAAATCAGGGAGGATGGAAAGAGAGGTACCGGTCAACGTTGGTTTTAAATGTTTGAATCTTATAATGACTAGGAAATAAAGAGCTAGGCAGGGCATTCCATAAGCAAGTTGTACGACTTGAGAACGAATAACGATATTTTAGAGTACGTCCGAAAGTGGGCTTGAGGGTATGCTAATAAGCATTCATAGCGAGACGGGTGTTACGGTTAAAAGCTTGAAGGGGCGGAATGCTACTGGCGATTTCTATGGAGCAATGGTGATGGAAATAGCGATAAAATAGAGAGAGATACGAGACATTACGTCGGTGTTCGAGGGTATCCATTGTTTGAGTGATATTACATAGTATCACCTATGAGTTTTATCGCACGGTTTTGGATCCTATCTGGCAGGTGCAGCGATGTTTTGGGCGCACCCGACCAGATGTGGGCATTGTACTCCAATTTTGGGTGGATGAAGGCTTTATATATTGTGGCCAGATCAGAGAGGGTAAAATATTTCTTACATCGCTTGAGGAAACCTAGGCATTTCGCAGCATTTTTGACGACACCGAATATGTGGTCATTCCAACGTAAGTTGTCATTGACACTCATACCGAGAATGGAAAGTTTATCGGTTTCGACGATGCAAGTGTCATCCATGGATAATGGTTGGCTGTTTAAAGTTCGCTCTAACGGCAGCAGACAGCATTGTATTTTGGAAGCGTTAAATTCTACTCAGTTAGTGGTTCCCAATTAGTTATGCTGGTAATATCAGAATTTAATGAGTTTAACATACACTGCTGTTCCCGTTCTACAGCCGAAGAGCACGGATGTGAGTCCGGGAAAGAATATGTAAAGCAAAGAGTACCCCGGCAGCAAAGGAGTATATTGGATAAGAGGTAGCAGACAAGAGATCGTTGATGTAAATTAAAAAGAGTGTCGGAGACAGAACGGAGCCCTGGGGCACATCAGCATTTATTTTATGAATATCAGACTTGAAACCATCCAAGACAATTTGAATTTAACGTTCCGAAAGGTAATTTCTAATCCCTTGAAGAAGAGAATCGTCGATCCCAAAAGCACTCATTTTCGACCGAAGAGCCTGATGCCAAACTCTGTCAAGTGCAACTATCTTGGTTTCGCCAGATTGATGTAAGCTTTGGTTTCACTTTTCGGTGAGACATGCCATCATATCACCAGTGAACCCGTTGCTACGAAAACCGTACTGCCGGTCATTAAGAAGTTTTCATGTTGGCCTTGGAAAGAAGGGACGTAAGTGCAATAGGTCTGTAGGAAGAGAGAGAGGAAGATTCGCCTTTCTTAGTGACGGGCTGGACAAATTCTGTTTTCCATCTGCTCGGGAAGAGTCTAAAAGATTAGGATTGATGAAAAAGCTTACGCAGTGGTTTTGCCAGCGAAGAAGAACACCTCTTCAGAAGGAGGGGAGATATACCATCTGGACTAGCGGATTTATGTATGTTAAGATTTTTAAGAACTCTTGCTACTACACGAGTGCGAAAGTGGATTTGTCCCATTGAAGATTTGACGAACTCAAGTCTAAGCGGAGACAAAGCACAATCTGAGAGTGTTGAGCTGGTCGCAAAGTGTGCAGCAAGCAGATTGGCCTTGTGCAAAGAGCTGACAGCTGGAATGTCATTGTAAATGAGCGTTTTGATGGAGGATGAGGCAGAATTTCTAATGTTTTTGACGAATGACCAAAAATTGTTACTGCCTTTGGGACATTGCAGTATTTTTTGCCTCAGTTTTTGGTCGTATTGGAATTTTACAAATTTAAGAAAGACGTTGCAGTCATTTCTGACTCGTTTGAACTTTTTCCGACTTTCCTCAGTTGGGCTGGTCTTGAAGGACCGAAAAACCATTTCTCTAACCCTGACAGCCTCTTTACAGCTCGAGCCATGCCATGCCTTTTCTTTTAGTTTGATACTCTTCATCCGATGAGGGATAAAGTTTCCCATTCCAAGGAGAATGGTGTCTGTGATCATATCAGCAGCGGCATCCACATCGTTATCGAGGAAACATAATGACCAGTTAAAATTCCTAAAGAAGCTGTTAAGACCGCTCCAGTTGGCTTTCTCTTATTGCCATACTGTTCTTTTGGGAATCTTTTCTCTAACTGTTTAGCTGATGTGACACAATGGTCCGACGAGCCTATAGGGGAGAGTACATTAACGGTGTACTTATCAGGGTGAGAAGTTAGAAACAAGTCCAGGGTGTTTGCGGTATGAGAGTCAACGTCTGGTATTCGTGAGGGCTCATTTACAAGCTGGGTTAAGTTATTTTCCGCAGCGAAGATCTCAGCACACCGTCCTTCGGGTGTTGTCTGTCCAGAATGTCGAAGCCACCCAGAATTGTGTATATTGAAATCGCCCGTAATAACGACTTCAGTATGAGGATACAGGGATACAGTTCTTTGAATGGAGTCAGACAGCACATCAAACTCATTAAAAGTCGAATTGCTGTCCAGTTTCGGGCTTCTGTAAATAAAGCAGTAGTGGATAATTTGCTTACGGCTATGGAATTTTAACCACATGAAATTGAATTCCGGATTGGAACAGGGACTACATTGTGGTGGAGTTTGGTAAACTACATCAGGTGATACGAAACAACACACAAACAAAATGCTTACCCACAGCCCGCTATCCATTGGTTGTTACATACACTCAGTCACTGCACGCGCTGTATGACAATGTAATACAGCAACGGCAGTGACCGAGTGCAAGCAACAGTACTTATGACCAGGGGCAGGAAGGATGTGATGCCCGCACTGCCTCTATCAGCGCTTTTTCGGCACAGCGCAGACCAACCTTATCAACGAGCCTAAGACATTTTATCAATTCGTTAAATACAAAAGAAAATCAGACGGTTATGCCTACTCTCTCTTGTTCGATAATATATCATCAATTGACCCTAGTACCATTGCCAATTATTTTGCAAATTTGTTTACACAATATTTTGCAAACTTTTTTAAACAATCATTAGCAGATAAATCCTTTGTACCTGACTCCATATATTTAAGGTACCTTCCAAATTTCTTCATTGCCCCCTCTCTCTCACAATCTTTTGATCCTACCGTTATCGAAGGAAAGTTACAAAATCTCAATGAGGAAATTTTACCCGGACCAGACCAGCTCCCAGCAATATTTCTCAAAAAGTATGCCTCCAATCTTTTTCATCCACTCTCCTCCCTATTTAACATGTCCCTCAGGGGAATTCTCCCAAGTTTGGAAGACCTCTTTTATAGCCCCGGTCCACAAGAAGGGATCAAAGAATGAAGGAACCAATTACCGTCCTAAAATGTTCGAAAGATTTTTATATGAAGTTCTAAAAGTGAAGTGCAAGTCGCTTATATCACACAGTCAACATGGATTTTTGAAAAGTATATTAACTAGTACAAACTTAGTTAAATTCGTATCCCTTGCGCTTTCAATCTTAGAGAATGGCAACGAAATCGATATTATTGCTACAGATATTGCTAAGGCCTTCGATAAAATGTCTCATCAATTGATTCTTTTCAAATAGTCTTCCCTCGGTTTCGACCCCGTATTGTTAAAATGGATATCTCCTTATCTGGAAAACCGTTTTTATAGCGTTTGTTTCAGGTCAGTCTTCTCAACCCCGTTTCTAGGCACTTCTGGTATCCCACAAGGCAACCATACAGATCGCCTCTTTTTCATTTTAACAATAAACGATTTTGAGAGAATTATTAAACACTGCCCTCTATCTATTTTCGTCGATGCACAGTCCGACAACCCGTGAACAAAAATCAAAGAAAATATTACTGTCGCTTTCAACTCAATAAACGGTGTATTATTGTAGAAAAATGACTCAATCAAACAAAACCATAAATGTTTTCTCTTAAAACATAACGGTACTTGCTGTAACGCTGCATTGAGTAGAACCATCATGTTGTAATTTTATTAGTTTCAATTTTGCTTGCTGTGAAGAAACGTTGTTTTGTTCTAGTGCATGTAAAATTTGGAACGAAAATCATGTCGAATTTGGAAGAAGGTTTGTTATTCAAGTAATAGTACCAAATTTTTTTAGATATATTAAAATATATAGCGTGATAAAATGAAAAAATTAAAAAAAAAACATTGCTTCATTTTAAATAAGCTTTACAAAAATTTGGCGTAAGATATTGTGTGCATTTAATTGCTATGCATAAGTCATATATCAGGTTTTGTTCTTGTATTGCCACAATTGCTACCCTAATAGCAGTGAATTTTTTTCTAGTACAATACCCAACGATTCGAAATTGAGATTTGGTCATCGATTGGATTTCAAATCCAAATTCAGAGAAACTGTATAAAGTTATCCATAAATTGAAATTTCTTTTAAATTTAAACGACTGTTCTGATAGTTTAAATGCCTAAATCAGACATGCAGGTGAAGCTTAATGATTAGCGATGAGCAAAAAGTGGAAAGATTGTGCAAATATTTATATAAGCGACGTTCAAATTGGTTGCAAAAAGAACCATTGATACCAACTGAGACAGAGAGCTATCTGCAACCAACACTATCAAGATCCACTGAAGAGCAGCAGGAAGAAACATGTCGCGGGAGACCTTTAGTATTGTTTGAGGAAGCATCTATAAAGACAAAAAAACGTAGAGTTTACGATCTGATAAATTTACGCTCCGTTAAAGAACTTAATTTTGCATGCGATATTTCAAGAGGATCAACACCAACAAGTCAACATCAGCCGATTTTAAGTCCTCAGCACGAATTAAATTTTACAATGCTAGCAATGCTAGCATTTTATCAGACACTAATTGTTCTGTTAAATGCTATATATGTGAAACCTACCCAAAAGAAATGGATTTGACTGTGGTTTCTAATACCGATAATTACCGTTTTGGCTTATTCACTCTGCACACATGGATAAGGTGTTTTGAATGCCTTCCTTCTTCACATTTCTTATTGTTTGCCGCTAAAAATGTGGCAAGTAAGAGTAGCTGAAAATAAGACTATATTCCCACAATATAAAAAAAAATGCAAGACCTTTTTAAAATTTGTATGGGGCTCTGAGTGGATAAGCCAAAACCGGGCTATGGATCCACAAATGATGGAAATACAGCGAGAAGTTTCTTTAATGACTCAGAAATCAGTTCAGAAATCATATCTGTAAATTCAATAAAAAACTTTCACACCATTTTAAGTCTTATTTTCAAGTATAAAAATAAATGTTTAGCATTATAAAATTTTACTAAAAGAAACAAAAGATTTATATACAATATAAGTTTGTATAATTGGTATTACATGCCAAGTAGCGTTCATAAGATCTTGATTCATGGTTGTGATGTCATCGATTCTTTCGACTTACCTATAGGTTTTCTATCGGAAGAAGCTTTAGAGGCTCGACGATATACATAAGGAAGTAAGAAAAAATCGATTAAATCACACACGAAAGATGAGTAGGGATCAAACAAACACGGATGTTATGAACGCTTTATTACTTAGTTTCGATCCTTTAATTTTGACACATAGAAATATTTCTTCAAGGAAATTAAATAGGAATATCTCAGAAATAAGTATGTACTTACAAATTGAAGATTTGTCAAATAACTGACAAAATATAAATACTTTATTATTTAATGAAATTGATTTAGCTGATACAGTGATTGAAGATAGCGATGACAGTAGTTTAGTTTCAGAATAATTATGGCTTAACTCAATTGTTTTCCTGATTTTATATATTATATTTAAGAAAAAATATGTAAATTATAATATTTAAACAGAAAAATTAAAATCTGTACATATTAATTTGAATTAAAGACTTTTGTCCAAATTTCCAGGCCGCACTGTGCGATGGCACTATTTCTTCACCTCAAGACTCTATTCTCCTTCAAGAAGAACTCGATAAGTTTTCGATTTGATGTCGAAAAACTTGCTTAGAGCTTAATGACTCCAAATGTCAATCTATGAATTTGTCGCGTAACTCCAATCAATCTCCTCCTCGACTTTATTTTCTGCATTGCCAACCTGTACCCCATGTTCAATTCCTTCGCGACCTTGGAATTTTATACGATAGACAGTTAAACTTCCGTTCGCATATTGATGAGATAATCCTTAAAGCTAACTCAGCACTAAATTTTATCGAACGATCTAAGAATTTTGCAACCACTATGTGATAAGGCCACTTTACATTAAACTTGCCCGCCTCCTTCTCGAATATGCCAGACAAGTCTGGTCCCCCTTTCAGCGTGTCCATATATCCCGAATCGAGAATATTCAATGTCGTTTCCTTCGATTTGGCCTTCGACGACCACCATATCGTGACCTCTTCAAGCTTCTTAACCTGAAACTTCTTAACTTCGAAAAACACGGAGATGTAGACGACTTTATTCAACGAGTGCTCTCTGGTTCTGTGAATTGCGCTTCCCCTTACAATTCTATTTCCTTCAACACTAACCCTCGGAATTTACACTGCCCTCGTCTCTTCTATATTCCAACCCAGCGCACCTCTTATGCTTCTAACGAACCAGTCTCCCGCATGCTCCGTAAGGTCAAGTCAAACTAACCTCTTTTTAATTTTAATCTGAGCACTTCTCGTCTTAAACTTGGTCTCCTCCACCATTTCCTTACTTCCTAACCCTTAATTGTTGTTAGTTTGTATTGTAAGTAATAGTTTTCAAGTTAGTTTAACCTAAATAAATGGGGCGTCACCCCCACCAAATTTTATATAGACAAAATTACAAAGTATCTTAAAAACAAGCTTTGACCTTATAAACTAGCTTATCATACCTATGTAAAATGTTTTTTTTGTATAAGTATCTATGTACTAACATTTGTTATCCGCTCTTTGTTCCTTTATTGTTTTTTTTTTTTTTTTTTGTAATACTTTTTCATGTTGTCTTAAAAACTACCTTAATTCTACCCATATTATGTAAGTCGGCCATGGCTTGAATATCAAGCAAACCGTCCTCGCCCTCAAACGGCTACATAGAACCGAGGAAGGAGCCTCCTCTCCTTCATTAAGCTACAAAAATTGTTGGTGCTGCCGAGCAACATCCCTCATATCGCGACTACCTACCACCCTACTGAACAGGAAACGCTCCACACTGTCTGTCGTAGTTGAGTGCAGCTGTTCGAGGGACGTGGAAGATTAGCGGCACCGCTAATTTATACTGGATCAACTCCTTTTTATCAAAATATACATAGAAACGCCTCTGGAGGCACAAAGCCGTGATACACACAATTGGGGTAATAAGCCCAGGAGATCAGATTGTTCTTCGTGACCATTGCTCTAGCAATGTGCCTTCGAATCAACTTAATGACGAAATTGTCCACTCCAATTAGGTTCGCCTTATTACATAAGACTGCATTTGGATAGAATTACTAGATGGAGTAAAAAGTAACCTTCTTGGGAATGAAAACTTTTTTTTTTAAATGTTTTTTGTTTTATTTTATTCAATATAGTCCCTTTTTAGTTTGATATACTTATTCCAGCGATTTTCCAACTTTTTGATCCCGTCCGAAAAGTAATTTTCCGGAAGGTCTGCAAAATACTCCTCCGTGGCGTCGATGATTTCCTCGCGTGAGCTGAATTTTTTATTGATGAGCCATCTTTTGAGGTTTGGGAAGAGATCCGAGGGATCGAAATCCAGTTACCTAACGACACCAAAAGTCAGCCCGATTCCGCATCAGCAATTCCAAACACTCCTTCAAAGTGCTCTCGCGTTCGTGTTTTTGATCTGGAGTGAGCGTGCGCGGCACCCAGCGACAGGATAACTTTTTCATATGCAGAATATTGCCCAAAATATGGCGTGTGCGCTCAGTACTAATCTTTATGGTATCTGCTAGCTCACGCACCTTTACTTTCCGGTCAGCCAATACCATTTCATGTATTTTTTTGACATTGTCCTCTGCTACCGCATCGGAGGGTCTGCCGCTGCGGACTTGATCGGTAGTGGAGTTGCGGCCACCACGAAACTCTCGAAACCAATATTTGACAGTGTAATCTGACGGAGCATTAGCCCCATAATATTTATCCAACTTTTCTTTTGTTTCCTTCGCCGTTTTGCCTCTCAAAAAATAATGTTTTATGAGAGAACGAAAATCGTTTTTGTCCACACCCAACATGATGCCAAACACGTCAACAACAATCAGCTGTCAAAGCAAAACTAAAGACAGTATCGCACTGAAATTTGGCATGTCTCCCTAAGTATGAACGGACTTCAAGACACCATAACCTTTTTTGCAGTAGCAGCGCATTCTGGCGGTCAAGGAAGTTACTTTTTATATGCACTCCGACTCTAGTGTTCTGTACAAGTGAAGGCAAGTCGTTACGCAAGTCCTGTCAAGCACCCGAATCTTTTCCATTAAACTTGTATAGGCCGGATAAAGGGCATGTAGCAGATTACCTTTATCCCCCGCATCGAGTTGGCTACTGTAAAACAGTCTCTTTGTAAGGGCAAGAGCAACGTTTGCTCTCGTCAGAGCAACATCTATATGTTTATTAAATTACATGGATCTAGCCAAATCCCCAGATATCTGACTACATTTCGACAAGAAAGTGGTTGTCCCATGATCGAAATCTTTCGCCAATTCTTTCAGGTATCCGTAGAGGCCCCAGACAAAGGCGTCCTAAAAAGAATGGTTTCAGACTTCTGAAAGTTAATATATATTCAACTTCCAGTCATCACAAGACACGCTGCACGCCCTCTAACCATACAGTGTAGAACGCCTTCTCCAAGTCGATGAGGCAGGCACCCGTGCATTGTTTCTTGTTTTTGTTCCACTGAATATCAGATACCAGACTGGACGCGGCATGTGAGATATTATGTGCCGCCTTAAAACCGAATTGATTATCCGGAACTATGTTTTTTTCCTCGACCCACTTAGTCAGGACTCTATTGTTCACCTTTTCGAATACATTACTGTTTTTGGGAATGAGCATTGTCGACCGAAGGTCCGCCGGATTAGATGTATCTTTATCCCAGTCACGGAGGTGTAAATCTGTTTACATTCGTCATGAATTGATTGTATTGTCCTACATTGGGGAGGATAAAAGGAAAGGCGATGTGGGCAATGCTATTTTAGCGATACAGTGACTCCACTGAGGTCACTATTGATCGTGATTGGTGTTGACTTTGACCTTAAACTGTGGACTTGGCATAAAGTGTTGAATTCAGTTGATATTTGGGCTGGATGGAATGAAGAAGGGAAGTCGACGATCGAGTGGACGATGGAATCGGAGTAGAGCCTTCCTTGGCCTTTGGCGCAGTGCGCATCGGCTGCACAAAGTTTTTCTTATGCTTGTTCGATATTCTGTACAATTAATTTTTATAAATTCACCTGTTACATAAAGTTTTAAGTTTTTCTACATAAATATGCTTGTGGCTTTATATTTTTCTTTAAAAAATCATTTGGGATTCTAATGGACAATAGAAAACACACAAAAAGGTTTAGGGCATTTTTCTAAAATAAGTTTCTGTATGCCGATGCTCTTTCCTCTCATGATTGCCCCATTGTCGTAGGCTTGACCTCTTAAATCGTCAGGATTTAAACCGATTGATTCCAACTCATGAATTGCCATATCCTTAATTTTCAGACCGATTTTCTTGTGCATTTTCAAAAATTCAATAAAACTCTCCCTAACTTCATAGCTCTGAGTCGCTTGATTCTCGAACACATACCGTAAAATGACAGCCATTTTTTCGATATGGGTGATGTCAGTCGTGCTGTCCAGGATAAGTGAAGAGCAAAGCAAAGTAAGCTTAACACATTGCAAAATATGATTTTTCACTTTTACACCAATAATCGCAATAATTTCGTTCTGAATCTCGGGTGAGAGGTAGTGATTTTTTTTCACGCTCAATGTGCTCTCTCAGAACAGGATCGAATGTACTCGTACATAGTTACAGTTTTAACTAGCTGCTGAAAATTCCAATTTCGCCCAGTTGAATCGTGGAGTTTTGAAGTGAAGCCAGTGAATGCGATATTCTGATTCCCAAAAAATAACACAAATGAAATAATTCGCTTGAAGACATCTTTCTATCACTCTTTTTCTTGCTGGACTTGATTGAATAATTTGCTGTCGATTGTCTTATTTCCCGAAATTCGCTTTAAAAATGACTTCCATTTAGTGTAATTTTCAATGTGCAGTTTAGAAATTTCATGTTCTTTAATTCCGGTCATTGATGCTAGACCCGTATCAGCTTGATCTTTTTTTAAAAATACGGGAACAAAAACAGTGTACACAATCGAGACCTTTTGAATAAATCAACCATACGCGGCTTACATTTGCCCTGTTTGACATTTTGTTTTTGTGTAATACGATTCAGAAAACGAGAAAACGGTTAAAGGACAAGCAATTACAACTTGTATCGGTACAGTAATAATAATGTGTTTGAGCAATGTTTCAAGAATATTGGCTGGATAATTCATAATATCGCTAATATCAAAATCAACTGCGCCAGCATTAACATTCATTTCTTCATTCTCATCACACAAAGAATTATTTTGTTCAAATGCACTCGGCTCTGAAAATTTCAACACAGCAAAACAGATAATTAATATTGCTCTACACAAAATTTCACTAGCGATTTTCAACACACAACATTCAATTCATACTTTAAAACATTGTCGATTCATTTTGCGAATCATCACGATGCACACATTCCTTTTCATTCAACACACAAACATCGGACTCATCAAGAGGCAAAATTTCACTTGATTCTAGAACATTAAACAAAAAATATAAAAGAATGTTCATTGTTCACTGATTTCATTTTAAAATTATCTAGTGCTACCTTTCTTTAACCACGAAACTATGCTTCACTTCAGCTTCATTTTCAATTATCCTTATCTTATATTCAGAACCCGAAGGCTTAATTTTGATTGGCTTCTTAAGGCAATTCATTTTTTCACAGATAAACAAAATTTAATTTTAGCCAAATAGCTCAACAGAAAACAAGCAGATCTCAAAATAATAAATTTTGCCGTTTAAGAACGTTTTGCATAACAATCACGAGCGTACTAATGTAAGTCCTTGCTGGAAGTTGGCTTACCATTAATTTTTTGTACTGCGATACACTGTTAGTACCCTGAGAAGCATGTTATTTTTCAGTTATAAAACACAGCGGACACTGTTTTTTCCGTTAGACCCACTTCTGAGCAAAATACGCACAGCAATTTTGATGCAATGATTGATGCTCTTATCTATTTCGTTTGTCACTGCAAATGCAATGAGAAAAAGGGTATTCACTGTTTACGAGTATGTTTTGCCAAGGTACATATAATAAGGCAATATAGGTACCTGGCGCAATTATTTTGGTCTCATTCTGTGCATCTGTCAAATTCTGGCAATATGGCCGACCAAAGTGACGACAAAGGCGGAAATATTTTGGTTACGATAGATTTTTGATTTAAAATTGATTAAACAAAGTTTAAAAGCAAAAATAAAACTGGAAATGAAGAGATATCGTATCACTCGTCTCCAAAACAAAGTAAAATGTGCAAGCAGTGGGCTTTTTTGTGCCTCCGAAATGACAAGTTAAATACAAAAATGGCGCGGTTTTGTGGCAAACATTTTAAAAAAGTGATTTTGTCATTAACCCATTGTCTGAGCAATATGGAATAGTTCTGAAAACAACTAGAATTAAAGAAGATGCTGTTCCTTCACATTTGTTACCATTGCACAAGGATGAAGAAGTGACGAGCCAACGAGATTTATGGATTCAAAATAGACTTCAGAATAGATCCCACGGTATGAGAGGAACAATTATTATAACCGTCATCTACACTAATAACACTCGGTTTTTTTTTTATTTCAGGGATGCACTTATTGTGCATGACAAGGAGAACATAGATCTGGAAATCCCTACGGAAAATTTATTTCTATCAAACAAGTATGATTGCTCTACACAAACTGATGCTTCCTAGGTAGATTGCGGTACACAAGTTAAACCATTAATAGTCGACTGTAGTACACAAACTGATGAAATCATCCCTATATATTCTCAGTAAGTAGATGACATAATAAATTAGGACGGGCAACTCATTTCCAAAGGAATCATAGAAGAGCTTATTTCGAAAATTAATGATAAGTCTGATTTGAGTATTGCATACAAAATATCACTAACCAATTTATATGTTAAAGGTGTAGAACATCAAAAGTTGAAACTAGCAACAAAATTATTCTCACACCGGTCTCTCAAGCTATTATGCGGGCTGGTAGTTTAGGGAAACTAAGTTCGGTAGGCTGGCTTAAGTGTTCTGTATTTTTTAAACAGGTAATAACTCAAATTGCCTTAAAAATCATGTGTCATCTATATCTTTACAATTTAGGTGGATGATTGGTTCGACTGTCTCAACGTAAGAGTTCCTTACCAGGGTAGTCGCGAACGAGTTCAAGGCGTTGGACTTTCAGAATCGTTCCAATTTGCAATCGTCGATCAGATGACTTCCGTAATGCTTAATATGAGGGTTAAAGGAAAAGGAACCATGATGCCATTTAAGAAAGTTAATGTTGAATTAAACGAATTTTTGTTTTTAAAATCCTATAATACTTTTAGGCATTATCATGACTAATAATTCTCTTAAACTTCCGTACAACGACTTAAAGACTGAATACAGTATTTCGTATTTACTGACATACAGACTGAATCAAGATGTTTTAGAGAATTTTTTCGGAACGATTCGATCCAAAGATGGCTTATATGATCATCCAAACCGTTTGGAATTCAAATGATTCCGAAATATGTATATTTAAACATTTGCAGTTCCATTTTAGACACTGAAATCTCGCGCCTTGTTTTGATGTAATTTTTGGTAAAAATGTGTATTCACTGTTTTTTTTTTGTGAGTAGACACAAAATTTTAAGCTCGCGCTCCGGTGCAGCTCACCAGCTGAAGTGGCGGTTAGACAGGCACTGAGTGGACTATGTCAAAACAACACAGTTGCAAGAAGTAAGACTAGAACCAAAAACAAGTGATAGCGCAATGTTGCTTAAAATAAGAAATTGCCTTGCCACATGTGCGAACAAATCGGGCATTTCGCGAAAAATTTGCCCTTATAAATACAAAAAGAAAATTGAAAAAATTAAAATAAAGAACTCAATTGAAAATGTGCGGTTTGCATCACATTGACAAATAACTACAAAGAATTTTCTTATTGGTACGTCGACTCCAGTGCTACGTAACACTTGACGATGAATACAACGGTCTATACAGAATCAATCAAAAATAACGCACTTTGAAGTTATTGTGATAGCTATTATAATTAAAAATATAAGGTTAGAAGGTTAGATCATTTTTGTGATTATACTATAATCTAGCAAATGTATGAAATCCACCGACTGGTATATAATTTTCCAATAAAACGAATACAAAATGTAAAGTTTGGGTAAGCGAGCGTCATTCAAAGAATTAGAAAAGCATGCTAAATACGTGTTAGATTTAATACTTACACTCCGATGGGCCGCTTAAAGTTTCATCTCACTCATGACATTTGTTGACGATGTTAGACGTAAAGTTTTTGCAATTCCAATCAAAGCCAAATCGCAAGTGTTTCATGAATTCGAAAAGTTCAAATCATTAATCAAACCATAGGAACTTTGGAAACTTTTTAATGTCCAATGGCATCAAACACCCCAGAACTAGGAGGAGTTGTTGAACAAACAAATCACGCCTCATGCATGCTGATTGATTCTGGTCTGAAGAAGAACTTCTAGGCTGAAGCCGCATCAACCGCAGGGTACTTATTAAATCGAGTTCTGTGTCGAGGCAATGAGAAATCATCTGAAGAAAGTTAGTCAAATGAAAAACCAGACTTGTCCAATCTGAGAGATTTCGGAAGCAAAGCATCCGTTCACATCCGAAAACAGAATCGAAAAAAATGGATGAGGTATAGTGCGTCGAGGGCGTACAGACTCTATAATCCTAAAACAGGAAAAATCATGGTCAGCAAAGAAGTTATTTTCTTCGAAAGTGGAAGGTAAATGAATCTGTCTTGAATGAAACTAACTCTACTTTGTAGTCAACAGTTCTATCGCCTGAAGAGTCTTCTAGTCAAGCCGATGACACAACTCACAATGTGAATTCCAAAGGAAATAGTAAGACTGATTTAAGCAAATTGAAATCCGAAAACATCGAAATTGCTCTATCTAGCGATTCTTCACAATAAAAGTAGGAGTAGTTCATTGCCGTCTTTGGGCATAGGGAAATCGGATTTCGTAACATCGCAGCAATATAAGTTTATTGCATCAGACTACATGTCCATAACAACCCTTCTCCATAACAGGCCGTATGTGTTGCCGAAGACTTCTTTACACAGCCAGAAAGCTGTCAGAAACTGCTTTTGTGTCAATAAGATAGGATTCTTCATCGGAGTAAGTCCATTGAAGATGCGGGAGATTAAAATCGCCGAGAACAACGATTTCATCACAGAGATCTGTGATTTCAAAGAGGGAATCAACCACATTTGTCTCTAGCTGTTAACTGTATATTGGTTGGGAGGGGCGAATATAGCAACAGAGGATATAAAGTTTGTGTTTGGAGGGAGTAACTTTAACACAGATGAATTCGAAATCAGCAGTAGATGACTTTTTGACAAGTTCAGGGTTCAAACGAACTTTGATTGTCAGAAGGACACCTCGTCCTATTGAATCATCATTGTTTTCACGTCCGTCGTCACGAAATAAAGGAAATTCAGGTGTGAATAGTTCGGGATCCTTAATGTTAGTTGAGCTTTTGAGAGTTGAGATAAATAGAGACACTTTAACCACACAGCCATCTACTGCAAAGTTTGCAGTGTTGTCTGCGAATGTGGCTATAATTGTACCATTGCTATATGGAAAATCACTGGTTTATGATAAATACACTAGAAAGCTTCCTTGACGTACTCTAAAGATTTAAGGATTTAAGAATCTCAAAATATTGTCTTGGTAGATCCATATAAAGTTTAAAATCTAAACCCTTATGCCTTGTCAAAGGCCTGCGGAAAGTCTAAAAATAATAAAGAGCAAATTTGTTTTTCCTCTAGTGCCCTATCTATTATTGTCCATCAACGATGCACTTGGTCAATTGCCGAGTGTTTATTTCTAAATCCGAACTGATGGTTCGGGATAAGCTTTCTTACTTCTATAAATTTGTCTAGTCTTTTCATAAGTAGTTTCTTGAAATTTTTTGACAATATCGGCAAAAGTAAGATTGGCCGATATGAAGTCACTCCTGATAGTGGCTGACCTTGTTTAGGAATAACAATTATCTCAGCTTTTTTCCAGTGATGTGGAACATATGTTAGTCTAAAATAGGCATTCGTTATATATTTGAGTCTTACCAATGCATAGTTCCTATATACAGGTAATGACCTCCCTTAGCGTAACATAAGGTATATTTTCCTCATTTGTTTTGTCAACATATTCTATGTTTTCATTTGGAATTGTAGGTGGAAAAGGTTTGAAAACATTTGTCCGGATTTAGTCAGTGGGGGATTTTGTAATTGGGGTCTTTTAAAACGTTTTGCAGCCCACGAAAGCAAGTAGTCAGAGGCTTTATCAGCCGTAGTTATTTAGGGAATCATTTTTAAATTCACTAATGTTTTTTTTGGGGCTATTATATAACCCATTAGAAATTATTTTATCGCCCGGATATCTTTTTCTACGAGCTGTGTCCCGTTTTGTTAAAATTTTAACACGAGCTCAAGCGCTTTAAGTGTAGTCATACCCACCCGAGTGTTAAGTTCTCTTATCGGAGCAGTATTGCTCTGCCTCATTATCAATATGTTTTGCTGCTGCCAGTGAGGATCTAAAGTCAATAAATTAATCGATTAATTTTCTAAATGCATACCAGTCCATTTTTAGGATCACAGGAGAATGATCCGAGGACAGGTCTTCGCTACTTTTAACTTTGACCTCCTTCCTGTTAATTTTGTCCGTTATGAAGAAGTCAATTACATTTGGCGTCCAGCCGACATAAATTCGCAATTAACATTTGTTCCTGTTTTGTAGAGCTTTATGCTCTTTGACGTTGTTAATCTTGACCCCCTTAAGGTGTGTTTTGCGTTATTATCACCTCTAATGATAAAGTTACTCCTCAAGGTTTTAAACAGGGCAGTGAGGTTATTATCTGGAGGGGAATATCTGGGCGGATGGTATATGGCAGCTATTTTAAAATATTTTCTTTTGGTGTCTGTGTTCATTGTAGCTACTTGCATGGATTGCTTTGCTATTTCAGGCAATTCATAAAGTTCCAATATACTTCAGATTTACCATCCAGTATTCGCTTTCCTTGCGGATAATTGTCTTACAGCCATACTTGTACAAAAGTGCTCTGAAATTTCATTCCCGTCCATTTGGTTTTGATGTACACACTTTTCTGTAAATTCCGATATTCTGTCAATACAGACAAATGCAGACTTGAAATCTACGAAGAAACCATATACCTACATACTTTCTATTTTTCCGCAGTTTTTATATTGATTATCCTCGTTGGTATATGTATTTTTCTTTAAAAACTTTGTGCTTTCTTTCCCACTCACTTAGTCGTTTTTGCATCATTCCAGCCTATATGTTTAAAATGCCGTAAATAAAAGGGATTCCACAGTAATTTTGCACCCCATTTAAATCAGTTTTAAGAGATTTAAGTACCCTTAAAAGGCTAGCAAGAGAGGTACCAGTTAACGTTGGTTTCAAATGTTTGAAGGTTATAATGGCTAGGAAATAACGAGCTAGGCAGGGCATTCCATAAGCGAGTTGTACGGCTTAGGAACGAATCACGATATTTTAGAGTACATTCGAAAGCGGGCTTGAGGGTATACTGATGAGCATTCATAGCGAGGCGTGTGTTACGGTTAAACGTTTCTATGGAGCACTGTCGGTGCAAATACCGATAAAATAGGGTAAGACACGAGACATTACGTCGGCGTTCGAGGGTGTCCATTATTTGAGTGATATTAGTATCACCTATGAGTTTTATCGCATGGTTTTGTATCCAATCTAGCAGGTGCAGAGATGTTTTGGGCGCAATCGTCTAGATGTGGGAATTGTACTCCAATTCCGGGCAGATAAATGACTTATACATACGAGTATATTGTGGCCTAATCAGAGGGGGTGAAGTATTTCTTACATCGCTGAAGGAAACCTATACATATCGCAGCTTTTTTGAAGACACCGAATATGTGGTCGTTCCAATGAAAGTTTTCATTAGTACACGTACCGAAAATGGAAAGTTTATCGGTTTCGACTATGCTAGTGCTATTCTTGGATAACGGCTGGGTGATTAAATTTCGCTTTAACGACAGCAGACAGCATTATGTTTCGGAAGCATTAAATTCTACTCTGTTAGCGGTCCCCCAATTAGTTATCCTGTTAGTATCAGAATTTAATGAGCTTCACATACGCTGGCGCTCCCGTTCTACAGCCGAAAAGCAGCGACATGAGTTCGGGAACGAATATGAGAAGAAAAGAGTGCTGTCGTCAGCAAAGGAATATATTAGATTAGAGGTAGCAGACAACAGATCGTTGATGAAAATTAGAAAGAGTGTCGGAGACAGAACGGAGCCCTGGGGCACACCAGCATTTATTAAACACTAATTTCAAATTAGTTCACAATTGACATCAATCAATTCAATTCAGTCGTTCATAGACCTCGATAGAGGACGGATGTGTTTCGGCTTCTTTGCAAGTGCAAGTGAAATAAATTAAAAAAAACAATTAAAAACTTTTTGGCCAAGTGCTTCGGTGGCGCAGCAGCAGTGGTGTCCGACCGACAAAACAGGGGTCGTGGGTTCGATTCCCGAAACAGTTGCATCTTTTTATTTTTAAAAGTAAATAAAACAAAAAAAAAACAATAAAGTTAATTGGTGGTAAAGTGTTGTCTATCACGTGATGGATTGTGAAGAGCGGTCCGCTATGCCTATAGCGGGACCTGCTGAAGTGTCAGGTGAGGCGTCGAGTGGTTCGAGCCAAACGCCGAAAACAAAGAGAAGGAGGAAGCTTCCAACTTCCAATTTGATAAAACGTCCAACCCTATCAACGGTAAACAACTTCGCTTCATTGGCAGCAAGCGAATCTGATGATGAAGAGGACGAAATGAAGGCCATAAGTAGCAGCATCAAAATGCTACAACAAAGAGTGCTGGCCATAAAAGAAAGGCAAATTGTAAGAAGGAAGAGGGAAGAGCAGGAGCAATCCCAACAACAGCAGCTTGCTCAAAAGCAGGCACAACAACAACACCAAACTAATAAAATAGCACAAGTGCTACACCAACAAAAGCCTAAGAAAGACCAGCAACAACAACAACAACAACAGTCACAACACAGGCAACAGCTCAAACAGCAGCAGCCACAAAAACGGCAACAGCAAAAACAGCAGCAGCAGCAGCAACAACAACAGCAGCAGCAGCAACAACAACAACAACAACAACAACAACAACAACAACAACAACAACAACAACAACAACAACAACAACAACAGCAGCAGCAGCAGAAGAAGAAGGAGAAGGTGCCTCCTATCAACACCTATAAACTAGAGGTAAATGCTACCAAGGACCTGTGTAAGTTGGTCATTGGTAATAACTTTAATATTAAGAGATTGGGGAATGATTGCCATGCCATCCACTGTAATACAGTGGAGGGCTACGCGAAAGTTAAAGAGCTCCTAAAGGAAACGACGACGGAGCACTACTCATTCACACCGAAGTGTGAAAAGCGGCAATTGATGCTGCTGAAGGGGTTGGAACCGTCTTCTGATCCTGGGGAGATCCTGGCACTGCTCAAAGAGAAGGAGTGCGAAGGACTCAAGTTTGTGGGGGTAAAGCCATTTACCACAGCTAGAGCCAGGCGGGAGAAACGGAGTCTGCCGTTCTTCCTGGTGCAGCTCAGTCCCGAAAGCCGTTTGGATAGTCTAAGGAGTATCAAGGTCCTAGACTACCAGGTGGTTCACTGGGAAAAATTAAAAAGGAGCGAAGGCGTTATACAATGCGTTCGCTGCCAGAGGTTCGGACACGCCGCGTCGAACTGCCAAATGCAGCCTCGATGCTTGAAGTGCGCAAAGAACCACAGTTCCGAGGAGTGTTCTCTGGGTAGGGACGGAGTATCCGATAGGGCGCAGCTCTCGTGCGTGTTATGTGGGAACGTGGGACACACCGCAAACTATCGGGGTTGTCCTAAGTTCGCTGACATCAAAAAAGCAAAACTGGCTCTGCAGCAGAGGGTGGAGGTCAAACGTTCACCTGTGAGGTTTCAAACACCAGCCGTCACGCCCCAAATTTCCTACGCCCAAATGGCGGCAGGTACGGGGGCTACGGTACAGCAAGCGACTGTTGCTTCTCCGGCGAGAATGCCGAGAACAACGGAAGCGACACCTAACATGCTGGCCATCTTGCTCGCAATCCAAGGGCAGATGGCTCAGCTGCAAAAGCAGGTGCAAGAACAGGCCAAGCGGGTGGACCAGATCTACGCGCTGCTGCCGGGCCTAACGCAACACATGTCGTAATGGGTACGCACATGGTGGAGCAAACTTTGAAGGTCCTTGCGGTAAATGTTAATTCACTGATTAGGATCGAACGAAGAGCCGCGATGTTTAAACTGCTACAAGACCAAACTCCTGATGTGCTTTTCGCTAGCGAAACCAAGCTAACCGATAAGCACAAACTGGAGTACAATAATTATATTGTTAGAAGAAGAAACCGGCCCGGATCCGAACGTGGAGGCGGTGTCGCGATCTTCATTAAACAAGGTATAAAATTTCACAGAGTGTACAAAGGAGTGTTGCGTAGGTTCCGGGTGTTGGAGGCAGTCGTCATTTACATCCCGCTCCGTAGTGGAAAGCGGCTGTACTTGGCCTCTGTTTATGCACCTGAGACTTCACAATCCACTTTATTCATTACAGAGCTCGACACGCTTTTTCGACTTCTGAGGCTGGAATCGGGGGAGAATTATTTTGTAATCGGCGGGGACTTCAACGCTAAACACAGAGATTGGGGAAATTGTTTGCCAAATACTAGAGGGAACCTACTACTCGATTGGTGGGGTCAGCACGATGTCATGTACAGACTCGGCCTTAAAGCGACGGATAACCCGTCGTTTCCCAGAGGCATGTCTTATTTGGATCTACTGCTGTACGACGAACGTATACGACTGACAGGTACGAATTTACAAACGCTAAACTGTCTGCGCACATTCGTGTATGACAGTGACCATTGCGGTTTTAGCACCGAAATTACAGTTCCCAACGAAATTGCGGAATTGGAGGAGTTTGTCCAAAGATATTCTTACAACTACGGTAACACTCGATGGACACGCTTCTCCGCAACCTTGACAAGAGCACTCTCCTCGAATACGCTCCACCCACCGTCCAATAGGAATTTGTCAAACGAGGAGATCGACAACTACCTAAAACAAATGGACGAGACAATTAAACAAACTATGGACGCTACAATACCGCGGTATCGACATACGACTAACGAAGACCTGTTCCGTAATCCTACTATTGACGCACTGCACCGACAGAAAAGTAGACTACTGACAAGACTCAAAAACTTGTACAGACAGTTTACTGACAGACAAGACCCGGAGATTAGGACACTGAAGTCGTCGATTAAAAATATTCAAACGTTAATAAAAGAGAATTACAGAATTTCTGTAAGTTCATATTGGAACAACAGGGTTCGGGCTGTAAACACCAGCAACCCGAATATGTTCCCTCAAATAAATAAACTATTTCGGAGAAAAAATCAAAACGACCTTCAGTGTCTTAAAATAGCCCGGACAACAGACAACGAACGGTTACTGACAATAGCAGGTATTGATCCAAATGAGGCCGCTGATGATGACGACTTTTTTGTGATCGAGGATCCACAGGAGAAGGTTGAGGCCATAGGGGCGACTTTCCAGGAAATATACAAGGCCACTGATACCATTGGCCCTAATTATGACCTGGACAATCGCGTCTTGGTGCCCGACTTCTACATTCGAAATGAAATAGAGAACTGGCGATCCGAGGGCTCTGGTTTCACCCGGTTCAGCGACGAAAATATGGCAAATAATGTCATTACCAGAGAGGGTGACCTACCCCCGTTCATTTCGAAGGAAGAGCTCCATGAGATCTTCGACACAATCAGGGCTAAGAAATCAGTGGGGACCGATGTTATTCCGAACATCGTGCTTCGACATCTTCCTCTAGATGCGGTGGACATTTACACCACCCTGTTTAATAATGCAATGAATAATGCACATTATCCAGCGCATTGGAAAACGGCGGTGGTGCAACCTATCCCCAAAAAGGGAAAGGATATATCCAATCCGGCGAATCTTCGGTCGATAAGTCTCCTTCCGAATATCAGTAAGGTGTTTGAAAAAGTAATCAATAGAGCTCTGTCTAGGTGGGTTGAGGACAAACATATAGTTCCGGATAATCAATTCGGTTTTAAGGCGGGACATGATATCTCACATGCCGCGTCTAAACTGGTGTCCGATATCCAATGGAATAAAGGCAAAAACCAATGCACTGGTGCCTGCCTTGTTGACTTGGAGAAGGCCTTCGACACCGTATGGTTAGAGGGTCTTTTCTATAAGCTGACTAGGCTGGGGATCAGTAAACCACTCTTGTACATTCTTTATAATATGCTAAACAACAGACAGTTCATCGTGAAAAATGGCGATGTGACTTCTGTTGGAATATTTCAAATTAAAAATGGTCTTCAGCAAGGCGCGGTCAATTCGCCGATCCTATTCAACATTTATACAAGTGACTTGATAGGTTCACTTCCCCATACTATTGCGTACGCAGACGATTTGATAGCGTACAGAACAGGTCCAAAAATCGAGGTCATTAATACTCTCTTGCAGCGTGACTTCGATAAGATAAGACGATTTTGCGATGACTGGAAGTTGAAAATCAACTTTCAGAAGTCGGAAACCATTCTCTTTAGGACGCCGTTGTCTGGAGCCTCTAGGGATACCAGGAAAAATTGGCGTAAGTTCTCGATCATTGGACAATACGGACAGCCTCTTGCCTGTCGGAATGTAGTCAGATACCTTGGGATCTGGCTAGATCGGTTTCTGTATTTTGATAAAAATGTAGATGCTGCTCTGGCCAGAGCTAAAGGCGCTTTTGCCCTTACAAAGAGACTGTTTTATAGCAGCCAACTCGATGAGAGGGTAAAGGTAATCTGCTACATGGCCCTTGTCAGGCCCATGCTGGTATTCGGGTGCCCCGTGTGGTTCAATGTACGAGCAAGCTTAATGGAAAAGATTCGGGTGTTTGAGAGGGCTTGCCTTAGGGCTTGCCTTCGCTTGTACAGAACACCAGAGTCGGAGTACAAAAAATTTTATCGTAATGAGGTCCTTTACAACAGAGCGAACCTAATACGAGTGGACAACTTCGTAATTAAGCTGACTCGAAGGCACATTGCAAGAGCAATGGCCTCGACGAATAACCTGATATCTGGGGCTTACTACCCCAATTACCTTTACCACGAGAGTGTGCGCTCTGACGGCTTCGTTCTACCGGAAGCATTCCTCTACCTAGATCAGATAGGGTTGATCCAGGATAGATCGGCGGTTCCGTTAATCTTTCATGTCGCTCGAAAAGCTGGGGACAGGCGACTCAACTACAACAGAGACGTCGCACACGGCAGTGTGGATCGTCTCAGGTTCAGTAGGGCGGTGGGGAATCGCGATAAGAGGGATGTCGTTCGGCAGCACCAGCATTTCTGGTGGTTGAATGATGGAGAAGATGTTTCGTCGTCGTTTCCGTCAATTACGGACCAGCCTCACTAATGGGGCAGAGCTGACCAATCCATTTGCACTGTGAATAGCAATGGCCAGCTTGCATAGGTTTAGGTTAGTATTTAAGAAATACATATATATATTAGTATATACATAGGTATATACTAGTATATGTATGTCATTGTGAATAGTGTCTATGTGTATATATGTGTGTATTGTGTAGGTAGGTTAGGTAGACTAAGGTTTATTTTAAGCTAGATGTTAAGTTTTTATAAAAATATGTCCATATGCTAAGTTTTTTTGTCAAATTCTTTTCTTAGCCTTAAGCATAGAAAATAAGTATATATAAGTATAAAATGTAAACAAAGTCGAAAGACATAGATATAAGAATTTAGAGTAGCTTAGAGTGCCTGTGTGGGGCCAGTAAGTTAGTGTAAGATTGTTAAGTAATTTTAAGCTAGCATTTAAGCATTTTTTGTTAGTATGTAAGGGTTAATGATTAAGATAATAAAATGCATTTAAAACTAAACTAAACTCAATTCAATTCAATTCAATATTTATTGAGACAAGTAAAATTACAATATATGTATGTAGGTGTAAGCGACAAGTCCAACTGAGAATTGAAGCTCGCATCAGTGGTCATTCCGAAATCAACCCGTTAGCCTACATTTAGCTTTTTTTTTACTGAGGCAGAACGGTGTGATAAGTCCAGTAGTCAAGGCGGTCAAGCTAATCCTTTTGTCAAGTCAATATGTCTACACTTTCTTTTGTTTTTTTTTTCTAGTGCGCCTAGTGCGCGTATCTACTATTTAAAGAAAAAATATAACGAAAAAACTAGATATTTTTTTGAATTATTGAATTTGAGTGAATAAACAAATAATGTTTTTTTAAATCGAAGGAAAGCGCTTTTAATTACATGGTGTCAGAAGTGGGATAAGCTGTCAGTAATAAAACAAAAGTTATTTAAAAACATCGCTATCGTGAGCTTTAATTATTTTTTTTGACAAAAGTACAGTGTGAAGGATCGTGTTGTAAAGATACCTAATAATTTGATAAATATATCACAAAACGCAGATAGAAGTTTAGAAGTGGATTAAAAAGTGTCCAGAAGTTAATATTTAAAAAGATTTAAAAGTAAAAAAAAAATTATTAGTGCAAGTTTATTAAAGGTACATAATATTAAAAGAAAAGAAAGATGCGAGTAAGGCATGTATCAACCGTTACCGCGATCAAAATTTGTTGCACATAAAAATCGCAAGCAAATACACATTACATACACATTGCTGAAAATTGGTAAGCCCGTTTCATACTTTCATTTTACTCTTTCTTTCTTTGCATGCTTTGTACAATATTTTGCATGAGAATACAAGGACGTGTTTTGAAAAGATCCGCTAGACAATTGATTTTCGTTAGATGAGGTGACCTTTTAACATTCACCAATTTCCGTTAATTCGATTTATGCATTTAAATGAATATTACTGAGAACATTGAATCTCTGACTACAAAAGAGCTTCAAACAATTTTGAAAGAGCGTGGTTTATCATATCGATATAACCTGAAAGTAGACATGGTAGATTGGCTCCGTACAGTATTGGAAAAGAAAAAAAGTGCATCTCAAAAAGGAATTAGTAGTTTAGAATCATCTTCAGTAACTTCAGTTTACACAATCATGTCTACCAAGGGTAAAGGTGAAGAGAAGGGCGAAGTTGTCCAAAACAACTACCAATTTAAGGACGTCGAGGAATCTCTAGAGAGATTTGACGGCGAATCTAAAGAGGTCGAGTCATGGTTAACCGATTTTGAGGCTGTTGCAGAGGCTTGTTGGAACACTGTACAAACTTATCTGTATGCACGACGGTTGTTGAGCGGGGCAGGTAGACTAGCAGTTGAGTTTGGTACTCTTATTTGTAGTTGGCTGAAGTAAAGGGAAGTTCTTACTAAGGAATTCGGGAATAAAGAGATCGAAAATGTTCATAAGATTTTAGCGGAATCTAAAAGAAATTTAGGGGAGTCGTACTTAGAATAATTTTATAGGCTTAAAAAGATTGCCGCCAGGGGAAAGGTTGTAGATTCACATTTGAGGAGTTACATCGTAAGCGGTATCCCAGATAGTGCCATCAATAAAAATGTTCTTTACCAATAAAAGTGTTCTGGATCAACTTAAGGCAAATTTAAAGGCGTTCGAAAAATTTAAAAAAGAGCCGGATAAGGGGAAGAAAAAGAGTGAAAGGTCATAGCAAAGTTCAAGTGGATGGAAAAGACAGGATACCGTCCCCCATAAGTCAAAGAGATGCACAAATTGTGGAGCTTTATTTATACGCCATTAGAGGACTAGTATTTCTTCTAAAAATAAAGTCCCACACAAAGTTTTTACCATGAGTATTAACGGAGCAATTTCCGTTAACACGGTTCAGGGCACACCAAAGTAAGCTTTTTCTTAAATCCTCGATAAATGATGTCAACATTGCAGATAGACCCTTACTGTAGAACGATTTTTTCCTTCGAATTTGCCCAGGAATCATTTCCAAAATTATCGTTGACAAATTAGGGGACACCCTGTATAAAGTGTTTTAGTAAATTCTTGTCTTTAACTTTTGACAAACCTTAGGAAGAAAAAAAACTATAAAAACAAATAACCTGAGCATAAATTCGAAAGATAAATTCTTCCATGTGCCCGGTGCAGAGTAATATACTTCACAAAATACATGTTATTTTAAAACGTCTATTTTTTCTTCTGGGGCATTGTGCACAGAAGCCGCTAGGTCCAGGCTAAGTTCCTTTGGTGCAAATCGCTTCTCTGCATATAAATATGTCGAGAAATGTGTGGCTTTGCCAACTTGAGAGCCACGTTTTTTAGGAATACACATTTCACAATCAAGGTTAGTGTGTTGGCTTTGTATATTATTTGCGCATTGATTCCTAGAATTGTCTCCTCTTCCGCCTCGTCCATGCAGCTTCTATAGAAATCGTTTGCAAAGGTACCAAGCCTTTTTACGTGCTTGCCTATAAGGCAGTGTCCTGTGAACATACCTATTGGTCCAACAGTCCATCTAAGATCTGGTCCATCCAGTTCTTTTGCGTTTGACTGACGTTAACGAGGACAAGGGTGATATCTAGCATTTCCTGTCGGTTTCCTGTTATAAAAGTGGGCTTATTGCCAATGTTGCATACAATAAGGTTAGTATTGCACTTATAATATAATCAAAGAGTAACTCACCTCTATCGTTTATGTCGGTACCGTGTAATGTGAGTTAGCGTCGCATCCGATAATGAGGCCAGCTTTTTGCCTTGCAGCTTCGAGTACCACCCTTTCTAGGTTATCACCAGGGAGAGGGCTCATGTACATGGTTGTGGCCAAGATATGCCAATGCCAGCCAGAAGGAGCCTTTGACAGTCTCTAGTCTGTCAACGGTTAAGTCAGGGTCACTGAGGTTAGGAAGTAAAAATGCATTAAGGCTACGTTTCACTACTCTACAAGTTCTAATCTTACCTTTTTCCCTTATATAGAAGGGTGTCCCAAGTCCCGAACCACGCTTTCTACGGTCCACGGTTCCTAGCTTAGGATAATGTCTTCTGCGTTTTTTGAAAGACGCAGAGTGAGTGCGGTCGAAGCCTTTTTTGAGTGATGGAGATTAATCTGGAGAAACTGTATCATTGCTACAGTTTACCAGAGTAGTCCCCACTACGGTACTGTTGAATTCTGATTCTGAAGATGTGCTCAAGAGCTCATCTTCTTCCTCTGATCGTATAGGATCTCTTTTTGCTTTGACATCGGTTTCTATTTCCGACAGGATGCCAGAAGAGGAGACCGACGGCTTAATTGTCACATCGGATAGATTGGAGTGATCGCTATCCATTTCTGGAAAGGATACCGACGCTCCGAGATTCAAGGTAGAATTTACAGTTTCAGTTAAACGAGAAAGAGGTTGCTTATTAGCATCCGGCTCATCCTTTTTATAAACCCTTAGGTGAATTGACTCGAAACCGAATCGAATCATGCGTTTAGTCTACGCTAGAGGGTTAAGGGATTTCATATTGATAACAGTCAACGCGCATCTATAAGGACCCCTTAGTTCCTTCAGTTTCGCAGGACTGAGTGGGAAGAGTCGGGTTGCTGAGCCTCATGATCTCCAGAATGCTTTCTGCGGAGAAGGTTTTGGCTGGGAACGGGGTCCGCTATGAATGTCCACCTTAGACACGACCTCGAATTTTGCACCTGGTCAAATCTCTCCTAAACAATCTATGGCTTTGGTAAAAAGACTATTGGCACTCGCGGCAAACTTGACGTGGCCTTGGTGCCAGCAAGTGTCGCTTGTGATGGGATGTGGTCTGGGGTTTTCCCGCATGATAGCTAATAAGTTGTTCGAAAACTTTAGCTTGGTGTCATTCCTGTCGATTACCATGATCATTATTGCGTCCTTCAGGACTTCACTGAAAGACCTCAGAGATGTGCTGTTCAATGGCGTGGGGGTTTTATTATTGTAAGTTGTGTGCCTCTTGGGAACCGGCACGGTTTCCTCTAACGATCTCTGGCACTTGGAAGGGACCAGCTAATGTGTTGGGACCAGTGGAAGCAGTGGGTAATCCACAGAATGTTGTTAGCCCACTCAATCTTGGTCTTTATATCATAAACAGTAACCGGCATTCAAAACCATGCGAAGTGCATCACCAGTCAAGGAAATTAGCAAAGTTGGAAATTAGCAGTAGGCAACAGGAAAAATAAGGGAAGCCCTTAACATAACATAAATGCGCTTGATATCACAAATATGAATTGGCACTTAATCTGGAATAGAAAATGTGTGTCGAAATTATATAATGCAATTGGATAAGACTGAAGATTCATGTAATCCTAAAGACTAAAGAGCAGCAAGAGCAGAGCAAGGGTAAACATACTGACACAAGGATCTTGATGGAGAAACTACAACAAATTAGCGCCAGCTGAACATTTCGAAAATCTGAAACGCCTAGGAGGACATACAATTTTCAATTGATACACCAAAGACCATTGCAGTATTTAGCCGGAAGCATCTCGTCTCATTTGATCATCATGACATATTGAACACCTTTAAAATCTAGGAATTCGATCAATTTGTTGGCACATGTGATTCCAACAGAATCATACCAAATCACAGAAAGCTTCTTCTGCCACGATGTAAATTTGGGAGAACTTTTTTCGGCTGAATAATGTCAAAAATTGTGACATCAAAAGGTTCTCTGAATAGACCACCCTCGAAAGTTTTTCTGTTTTAGAACTTGATCAACTTAATCTTATCTGCAATACTATCTTTATTTTGAAACTAACTTGCCGAAATTGCACCAGAACATTGGGAAAAAATTATCGGAAACGGAGCCAGAGTACTTGAAGTCATCAAAAGAAGCAACTTAATGGTTCCATCCTTCATCACAACCGAAGACAGATAGCAGCTTCAACGTGTTGTGTTATTAAGCTCACTTACAGCTTCGGTATTAGGAGCTAATTAATATGCATCTCTGATCAGGTTACCTGGGAAATTAGCCTCATGCATGCCTCTGTTCCTTACTAGGTGTAACTGCTATTATTGCAGATTTTCTAAGTGTTCTAAGTGCTTCCAGTCTGATTGATTTGCCAGATTAAAGGACTTTGACCAGTAGTGCCCAGTTAGGTTTCCACGGGTTCTTACTCTCAGTTCATTATAACTTTCGTAACAAATGCTGTCAAATATTGTTCTGAAACTCTTTAAACACCCTAAACCACATGTGTATTCATTCCAAACCCGTGACTCCTGTATGGATATTATGAGCGATCTTGTATTCAACTCGGAGAGCCTTGACTAGGCCCACAATGAGAGAAGAATATACATATATATTGTCTACTCCGTTTTTTCAAGCCCAGCCATCTGGAATGCTTCAGCACATACTCGTTGGCTTCAATGGCCTGAAAATGTCAAAATCTCAAAAGTTGTACCTCCCCTATAAACATTTCTTGCTTCATCTAGCGCTGGCACTTGTTCAACACAGTGCTTCCACTCAATGCCATACAGATTTTTCGCAGTTTTAGCCTTCACTGTTCGATGTGCCTGTGAGGAGATAAATCGATCCTTAGAGGTACGACAGTCTCACAACGTTTGGCAACTTTAGCTAGCTGCCTCCGGTTTCGCAGGGTAAGTTGGCTGAAGTCCGCTTCCACTTGAGAGTTAAATAAAAAGCAAGTGATTTGTTTTAGTGTGATTAAATTAATTTGATTAAAATGATTATGTTTAAGAAAATGCTATCAATGCAAGCGGAAATGCTATTGATATTCGCATCCGTTTGATTTATAAAAAAGTGCTGAATGGGGCAACGTCAGAAAGTTGTTGCTCGCCACCTATAAACAAAAAATTTGAAAATGATGTACCAGCATATAGCATATTGGTGAAGGTCACCATACAAATATGTATCTGAGTTGGGGTCTTCCTCCACTGCGTTGTTCCCCAAAGACGGGTTCGGAGACTTTTCAGACCGAAGCACTCAGTCGTTGGATCTTCATTCTTCTGGCTAAGTCAATGTCGCTGTACAGCCCTTACAGTTCATCGTTGTATGTCCTCCTCCACTCACCGTTTATGCAGACGGGATCAAAAATCACACGAAGAATTTTCCTCTTAAAACAGCCAAGAGTACCCTCATTCATTTTTGATAAAGTCCATGCCTCTGCGCCATAGGTCAGGAGCGGGATTATTATTATCTTATATTAAGTTACTTTTGTTACTCGTTTGTCAATTGTCTTCTCAGCCCAAAGAAGCAGCGATACACAAGAGTAATTCTTAGTTTGATCTCACCGCTAGTGTCGTTGTCTGAATTTATAGTGGAGCTTAGGTAGACAAAGTCCTTAACTACCTCAAAGTTATATCTGTCGAAAGTGACGTTCTGTCTGAGACCTCGGTGTTGGGTGACCTTTCTGGTCGATAGCATATACTTGGTCTTGCCCCCGTTGATCATTTAACTCATAACCCTTTCCGATTACGTCAATATCATGGAAGTATGCGATTAATTGGACGAAATTTGGAAAGATTTTAGCCCTCGTGTTGGCACTTGGTTTTTGCAATATTCTTTCAAGAATGATGTTAAAGAAATCGCATGATAGCGCATCGACTTGTCTAAATCCGTTTTTGAAGTCAAAGGTCCCGGTGAGTTCTTTACCGACCTTAATGGAGCGTTCATTCTTCATCGTCATCCTGCATAAGCGGCCGAGTGTGGCAGGGATGCCAAAAATTAGACATTGCTCTGTATAGCTCGTTTCTATAGATGCTGTCTAACACGGTCTTAAAATCGATGATTAGGTCGTATGGATCGATTTGGAGCTAATGGGTTTTATCCAAGATCTGACGTAGTCTGACCTGAAGCCACACTGATTTAGAGCAATTAGGTGGTTGACGAACGGCTTCAGATGTTCACACTGCCGTTACGAAGAGCTCGGCCGTCAGGCCGTCAGCTCCAGCAGCCCGTGGGACTTAAGCTTAGAGATGGCTATATTCACTTCATCGAAGTCTCTCAATTTCTTCGACAACGTGCTTCTCATACTCCTTCTTTTTCCTCCAGAGAAGCAGCTGTTCGTCTCTCCTCTTCTACTCGTAGAGGTCGTGAGCAGCTCTCTCGTCCTTCTATGCAGTGCAACTTTGTATGCACCTTGCTTAGCTGCATGTGCTTGCCGGCGCTCGTCGTCAAACCAGGGGTTTCGTTGTGGTGGCTGAGTGAAATGTCTGATGGCTTTTTGGCGATGTTGCTACTGGTTTTCGATACTTGATGCTGGCCGCATAGGATGTTTTAAGAGATTAAGGGAGACTCAATCGGAATTTGGCGATGTCTTGTGTGTGTAGCCGTCCGACGTCGAACTTCCTCACAGTATTAGCTTGCCTTTGCGATGTTCAGGATATCTGCAACCATATCTTGGCTACAACAAGGTAATGGTCCGAGTAGGTTTTAGCCGAACGTTCGGACATCTAAAATATTGGAGGAGTGCCTTGCATCGATCGGCAATATGGTCAATCTGGCTGACGGTTGATTGATTAGGAATTCTCCAAGTCCACTTATGAACATCGAGATTTGGGAACCGCGTAATAGCTATGACAATGTTTCACCCCGCGACAAAGTCGATTAGCCTGACTCCGTTGACGGAGGTCGTGTCGTGCAGTAGGTACTACTAAAGATGCCCTCTCTTCCTAGCTTTGCATTAAAATGGCTGACGACAATTTTAATGTCATAGGTAGACCACTACTCGTAGGTCTTGTTCAAGAGCTTGTAGAAGCCATCATTGGTGTCGTCGCCTTTCTCCTCCTTTCTCCTTTCTCCTAATGTTGGTAAATTTATCCTTAATACGAATTGTTACAAGACGCTCGTTCACATGCCCAAAACTAAAGACTACTTGCCTAAGCTTTCGCCCTCCTTTTGCCGCCAATAACAATCGCCATAGTAGGTGTCTCAGTTTTTAATAATCTGTTTGTCTGGCCCATCCCATTGCATTTGTTGTATGGTGATAATATCTGGTTTGTAGAAGCACAGAGCCTCCGCTAGTCGTTCGGCTCGTCATGGCCTATTTCGGAACCTAACATTCCACGTACAGATCCGAAATTCATTGTTCTTGTTTCATTTGCAGGGGTTGTCAACAGATATCCGTCCGTATCCGAGCCTTGTTGTTGCTTCGTAAATACATATTTTTTTCATGCCCGGGCAGTTACCCCAGCGGCACAACCCCCAAACTGGAGGGCCAGTTCTATTATAATACCCCAAATACTAGGGGTCGGATAGACCGAAGCTAGCAACCCGTTTGGGGATGTGAGCGCTGCTGTTAGTCCATTAAGAGCTCATCCGCTACTATCTCTTTACCAAGACCTTGACTTAGTCTTGGAAATCCCTACCGCCCTGAGCTTCAAATATGTTAGAGTACACCGGATGAGGTCTCATTTGTCTTATTCCGGAAATTTGCCTCACTGTTGATTCCATCGGGGTCCCTTTGGTAAAGTTGCTATTTATCTCTGCTGGTCAGCACTCATCCTTATAAGTTTGGCAAGTCTAGTCCAGATGGACATCGACAAATACCCAATTGTTACCACTTGCAGGCGAAATAAGCACAATTGATGTGTAGAGACAGTTGTAACGCTGGGTATCGGCAGGTTGACACCTTTGAGTGCCTACCCTATATCCACAGAATCCACCCATCGTCACAATGGGATAACGGGAAATGAAATCACCGATCAGCTTGGTAGGTGAGGCTCAAAGGAGAGTTCTTCAAGACCCCAACCTGCGTTAAAACTATCTGCGTCCTCGGTTGCCGGCAGATCAACGTCTATATGATGTCAGTGAGGGGGATCACTAGGTACTGGAAATGTGTACACCAAGATAGTCATTAAAATCCACGAATAAACCAGCAGCGTATACATCAAAGCACAGATTATAAAAAAAAGCAGACTCCTCGCATATCCTCAGCAAAAGAAAACTGTCCGATTTGGGCGGAAGGTGAAGAAGTCACAGATATATATATAAAATAAAGCAGACTCCTCGCATATCCTCAGCAAAAGAAAACTGTCCGATTTGGGCGGAAAGTGAAGAAGTCACAGATGAACGGGAAGGTATACGAGGGCGGGTCAATAAGTCCGTGACTTTTTGATAAAAAATTATTTTATTTTTCAACGTAGTCTCCCTTGAGCTCTATACACTTTGTCCAACGCTTCTCCAATTTTTTTATCCCTTCCAAAAAAAATGATTTGTCGAGGTCCTCAAAATAGGAATTTGTTTGCGAGATGACTTCATCATTGGAGTCAAATCTTTTTCCACCAAGCCATTTCTTCAGGTTTGGGAACAAGAAGTAGTCGCTCGGAGCCAAATCTGGAGAATAGGGTGGATGAGGGAGCAATTCATAGCCCAATTCATGGATTTTTGCCATGGCAACTGCACATGTGTGCACCCTTGCATTGTCTTGGTGGAAAAGAACTTTTTTCTTGGCCAAATGAGGTCGTTTTTTTTTCAAATCGTCATTGAATCGGTCCAATAAGTTGGCATAATATTCCCCATTGATTGTTCTTCCCTTTTGAAGGTAGTCAATGTGGATTATCCCGCGTGCATCCCAAAAAACAGTCGCCATAACTTTATTGGCTGACAAACCCACCTTGGCCTTCTTTGACGCCGATTCACCCTTAGAAACCCACTGTTTTGACTGTTGTTTGTTCTCTGGTGTGTTGTGATGGATCCATGTTTCGTCCACGGTTACAAAACGGCGCAAAAACTCCTCCATATTGCGATTAAACAACGCCAAACCTTCCTGTGAAGTTGTTACACGATTGCGTTTGTGGTTGACTGTGAGCAAACGCGGCACCCATCTTGCGGAAAGCTTTCTCATGCCCAAGTGATCATTCAAAATTGAAACCACTGAGCCATGCGAGATCCCTACGGCTTCCACAATCTCTCGCACTTTCAATCTTCGGTCGGCCAACACCATATCGTGAATTTTTTCGATTGTTTCGGGTGTAGAGACCTCAACTGGGCGTCCAGGACGTTCGGCATCTTCAGTGCTTGTACGGCCACAACGAAATTCAGTAAACCACTTTTTTACCATTGAAATCGATGGTGCAGAGTCCCCATAGTATTTATCAAGCTTAGCCTTGGTCTCGGTAATGGTTTTTTTTCGCAAGAAATGATGCTTAATAAGCACACGAAATTCACTTTTTTCCATTTTCTCCTCAAATTAGTGAGTAGTCTGATAAAAATAGCTGTCAAACACAAACTAACTGACGCAGCAAGTTTAAATTTTGATCGGAGTCAACTAACAGACACCTGTTGACAGGAGCAGTGTTGCTGTTTCAGTAAAGAGGTCAGAAATTTACGGACTTATTGACCCGCCCTCGTATTCCCGTTTAACATTCTAGAAAAAGTTTCAAACAGTTAGACTAGTTATCACATCAGTGTGGCGGTATGGCTCTATACCAATCAAATATACATATCTGTGTTTCTCATGAGTACTGGGACCCCACAGAAAATACCAAAGCTTCGGTTTAGATCCTTCCTTGTTCCTAGTCTGTGCTTCCGACGCAAAAAATCCCAGAGATGGTAGTACCTACTAATCCAAAGCCAATTAAAAAAAGAAACCCCACTAATCTCAGTGAAGTAACGAAAGTCCAGCAAATCTGTTGGGGTATATGGTTTGACAGCTGAGTGCTCAAAACCAGAAACCTCGTTAAAAAGAAAACATGTGCGATAAATTGTACTTAAAATTGTTAGCGCCTGTAATGATGGATATTAAAAGCACTGCTCTATCCTATTAATAGCTGAATAGAATTTTTACAATGCCAGTGATCGAAGGAGGACATGAGACGTCACTCTGTGCTGTATCAAAGTATTCCGTCATGAAAATAACTAAAGGAATTTGTGAATAGGGCTGGCTGAAAAAGTTTGCTAATTCACGGACATAACTGCCATCAGAGATAACAAATAAAGATCTTTGAAATCTGCAACAGTAATCGGAAACAATCCCACTATCACCGATGTTATAGGTACACTCCAAAGTGGATTCCACAAAAATTGAGTCACGATGATTTGGTTCATCAGTAGTAACAGGTGACTGGCATTGAATGATATTATTTAGCGTCTGATAAGCTGCGTCTTACATTCTTCATCACTCAGTTTGTTAGGTTGACTGTTGCCGGATTTGGTTTCAACGTCCTTTGCCGCAAAAGCTTTCACTTTCACTAATAGCTAGCAGTCATTTATCGAATCCACCTATCGAAATCCACAAACGTAACTGATTTTCGAACATAGAAGAAGCTCTTTTTATCCAATTTTCATATAGTTCTCTGCGATGTTTTTTGGCATTGCTCCTCTCATGAGCTCCAAACATGCGCATCTCGAATTTCACCATTCACTCGGAATTTCCACTCAAAATAGTATATGTGTCGGCAATGCTAAAGTTTCCTTCCATCATCCTTACAACCTTCAACATTCGCCACCAACTCCGAGGACACCAACAGAAAAAAAAAGTAACCAACCCCCTCAAGAAACCAACAAAAATGTCTACTACTACCCTGCAAGGTGAATTCAAAAGTCAGTCTAACTCGTAACGGTAAGACAAACGGACGGTGTTACTCAGCGTCGCGTGTTTATTCAGAAAAAAAATTAATTAATTAAAAAAAAAAAAAAAAATTGAAACAACATGGGCCCATCTATCTTGGAGTTGCTTTTGTAACCAAACTGCAAAGAAGTTTTATCTGTGCGGTATAGCCGGTTTTTAATTTTTCTTTCAACGGATAGCTAAGTTTAGTAAATCAAGTTTGAAAAAAAGAAACTGCAGGAAGCTCCGCGATTATAAGGAAAGCATCCCAGTCCGTGTTCCAATAAAATACGAAGGAAAAATCACCGAAGGGAGAAAGGAAAATTTAGTGCTGATCCCTGTGAATAGCTGGAATATTTATTTCATCCTGTTTATCCTTGGGTAGTGTGCTTGTTTTTTTTTTTGTTATACTCGTACCTCGTCGTCGTGCTAATTTCGCTCAGCGTAGGGCGGAGGTAAGAAAAAGCAATAATTGCATACCTTGGGAAAAATTTAACAACACCATACCAAACCTAAACATACTTACCTTTCCTGCTTACCTAGCCTTGACTGGCCTGCCTACCTACTACTAGTAGTACAACGAAATCTGTGTCACAGTTTTTCATCGTCCTGCTCGTCGTCGTGTCGTTTGTCGTTGTCGTTTTCGTTTGTCGTTGGTTCTTGTTGGATTGTCCTAGTCCGAAGTCGTAGTTGTGCTTGTCGTAGTCGTTCTCATTCTCGTTTTCGTTGTCGGTGTCGGTTTTCGTTAGTCCTGCGGTAATCAGGAGTGTTGGTTTCGTGTCCTTTATTTTTGGCAAAAAAAAAATACAAAGAAAGAAAAAACGACAAACTAAAAATAAGCGAGGATACTCGTACCTCTAGCGGCGAGCAAGTAGCTTGCTTTTTATGTGATTTAACCTACTCCACCACATAATTTCCACGGTTTCGGGTTAGTTCGCAGGATAATCGCGTTAAAGTGCTTTAGCCTTTGTATATCCATACGTACGAATGTGTGCGCGTATAAATTTGCGTGAGCTTCTGTCATCCCCATGCCAAAGATTTCCCACGAATTAATTTGATCCCCATTTAAACGTCCACCTAAAGTGAAGCGTATTTTTCGGCCTTTCGCCTCTGAAAAGGAATAAAAAAAAAGAATAGAAAGGAAAGCATATAAAGAGAAAAAGTTACTTGTGACGTCTTTGGGGCCGTAAAATTCTGTGTCCTCCCGAACTACTACTAAGTGTTACTACATAACATAGTTCAACAATGAGAAGGGGTGTCCACAACACTGGCGAAATCTTGTGAAAATATGTTAATTCTTTTCGAATTCCAGTGAATGCTGGTTGATGGGATAAAAAGGATGCGTGCACCTTAACCTGCATACGATTTTCAAGGATTTAACTCGAGATCACACTAGTCAGAGGCGTATTTTTGTGTGCTTGAAGCATTGATGGACCTGGCACAGTTAAACTTCTAGGTGGGTAGTAGCCTTAGGATTCTTCATATTTTCCTTCATTCTCCCTTTTTTTTCTTGTTGTTGTAGTAAGTGAATCAAAAGAATCTAAAACGAGGGAAAAAAAAGGAAAACTTCTTTTGTCCTCCTCCAGTCCAAAGTGTGGGTGAAATTCATGTGGCTTGTATAATTTATATTTGCACGGAGGCAATTGGGGGTAGTGTGTAATGGAGGGATGAATTTCGGGGTAACTGGATTTGTGCTGTACAAGGAAATACAACACCGGGCTGTGGTTTTTGGCTAAAAGATTGATGATTATTAGGTTCAGAGTTGGTACAAATATATACAATACGGATACGTATGTATATCGCCATGGCTCATATATTGTAGTATGGTGTTGTAGTACTGTTACTGGTACTGGTGATGGTTGGTGTTCTTTGCTTTTTAAAAGATCCTGAGGCAGTTATTGTGTGTTGTGGGGTGTGTTGGATATGATACAGACTATATAGGCTCTACTATAAGAAGATTGTCCTTGCGTGTGTTTATATGTAAAACATGTAGGTATAGCTCCGGGGTTTTATTGTATTTGATTCTAAGAATTGACGTGATGCGTTAATTACATGAACGAATTCATTTTTCAATATAACATAAATCCATTAGTTGATGGATTTACCATTATCTCATGGGGATATCGGATGAACAAGTTTTAGATAGAAAACGACGTAGCCATTCTGTAGAAGTTTTTCTTATTAGATATTTAAGCCATTCAATGAAGAAAGATTGATGTGCTTGTGCTACCTTATGTGAGATTTAATTATCATGAGGATTGGATTTCTTTTAAGAAACCTTGTATCAGGCTTATGAAAACTATTGTAGAGCTTGTTCTTATGGACGATTGTAGCAGAAACAAGATAAGTACATTAAATTTTGTTAATTATTGGGCCTTTATGTCTCGATCCTCAGACCAATCGAAGGGTCTTATTTCAAAAATTTATTACGAGAATGGTCAACAATTTTCGCAGATAATTCCAATTTTGTATAGTACAAACATGATCTGCATTATTTCTGTAATATTTTTACATTACAAACTGAAGGATTGGCTTATATCTGTAGGGGATATAATAAATCCTTAAAATGTCTTTCTTGTTTACGTGGAGAATATAATAAAAATAGTCTCCAAAAGGGTTTTATTAATTATCGTATAAAATTCTCAGTGATGTGTATCATTAACTTTTACACGACCTTTGTATAGCATTTAGAATACTATAAAATGTTTCTGGAACATTCTTGCGTCAATCCTATTTCATCCTCACAACAGTTAGCAAAGCTAATTTAGTTTATTCCATAAGATGAGGTATGCATGAAAGTTGTCCTCAGTATTTGCTTTCTACTTAAATTTGAAGTTTGGTTAAGCAAGGCTTCTTATTTGATCAACTATTTAGAAGAGGATTTTATAATTAAATTTGACAATTATATGATGAGTCTGAACAGTTATAAACTAATTTCGCTGTAAAGAAAATAAAGAAATTCCTTTCAATATATTTTTCAACTGTCATTGTAGTTTAGTTGTCTTTATTCACGCAAAAAAGCGAGTTTTTTTTCCAGTACTTTATGCTCAAAAATATAGTATTTATCCTGGCAAACTCTAAAATAATTTCCTGATTAAGCCCTCCATTCTTCTGAATATACGAGTATGTCAATGTTGGTAACAACTTCGCCAATTGTTTTGTCCATTGCCCACAATCCTGTGCAATATTGTAGGACCTTCTTTCGGGACAGGAGTTACGATTCGATTTATCTTATAAGCACAAATTATATACAGAGAATCTTTACTATGTTTAGAGGCATGTTTTTCTGAAGTCGGTATTTTTGTTTTCTTACCAATTTTGCAAATTCCATTCAGTTTCACCTGTTCTTCATTGCCTAGAACGGGCAGCTTTAGAAATTTGGTGACTAAGTTATGTTCCATAGTAACTGTACTCTGTTCCAGGATAATTTTAAAAAATGATATGATGGCTCATGTGCTTCTCAGAATCTGCTGAAAATCTTTCAAATGGAAAACATATCCCTAAATGGCATAGTGCAAATTTTATTTGGTCTTGCGATATGAGGCTTCAAATTTGAATAGATGATGTGTCTCACACAGGAACTTACCTGAGTTTGTATGGTACCTAGCAACTATTAGCCTTGCAATTTACTTTTTAGATATGAATGGAATTTTTATTTTGGATCGAAATATAATTAAAAACATCTCCTCCATGGAACCACTTGTATGAGTAAATGTCTAGGACCAAATTTTCCATGACTTTTCCGTATAATTCGGCCGATACTCCAGCCAAATTCATCTGAAATTTCTGGTTTGTTGGTACAGACCAAAGACTTAATGTTAAATCGCACAATTGGGATAGGCAATTGACGGGGCCATTTTTGGCGATAAAATAAACACAGAAATTCGACATCAATAAGTTGATTGTAGTGCGTGCTGTGTAGCAAGTGTCATAGTCCTGTTGAAACCACATATCCTCCTATTCCTCCATTTTCAATTTATCCCACAAAAAAAAAATTTCACATGGAACGATAACGGTCTCTATTGACTGTAACCGATTCCAATCCACATCAAATAAAAAAAAATTTCGTAAGCCATGGCCGCTGTTGAAGCACCTCCGGCTGTTAGAGTGCCTCCTCCTGTTTGTTTATTTACAACCAAAACTGTGCCTCGTTTCTGAAGATGATTTTTCTGCGGAAATCCGGATTTTCTTCCGTCTTCAATAGGGCTCAGTCAGGAAAAGTTCGATGTACACAATGGTCATTTGCCTTTAGGTTTTGGATCAATACGCTGTAATATGGTTCTATAGTCAAGTCTTTTCTGAAGATATGGTCCACTGGGATTCGCACAAGTCGATACGAATTTTTTCATTAAGTGCTCAATAATTGTTCGCTCATTGAGGTGATTATGGTGGCCGAAAAATAGGATTAGGGCACGTGAAGTACAACTGACGTACAACGAATTTTGATAACGTTGTTGAAGCACGTGATTAAATGGTAGATAATCTGAAACATAAATATGGCATCTGTCAAAGATGGATCGCATCTAAAACTTCTTATAAGCAGAGATAGGTCTTTATAAAATCGCCGGTTCCGTCTGCAGGACATAAATAAAAATTGCTCTGTTGACTGGTTGATATTCCAGTAAGGATGACTGTGTTTTTTTTTTCACAGTCGTTGGTATTCATGTTCAGTGTTGTATCACAAATCATCATGCATAGACTAACAATGGCAGAAAATTTTTCATTGCTCAATTTGTTTTTGAAAATCGGTCTTCAATTTGGAAAGGTAAGATGACTACGATAGTTTTTTGGTTCCCATAATCGACTAAGTAAGCTCGCTACCCGTTCTGTTATGAATAAATCTCGTAACACATTCATTCTACATGATGCAAACGGAACAACCTGTAAACTTAATATGGGTGCAAAGAAGACTGTGAGTTACAGTGTGGCGTAAGATCCGGAACTGTCAATTTAATATGGATCGCAACAGTTTGGTTCTTGTCTGTCCGCTATGCGGGAAATTTTGCGAGAGGATCTTAATAAGAACATCAAAAGTCTGGGAAATCATTGACTTACTGAGGACTCGAATCAACGTGAAAAAAGTGGACGACTAAATTAATTGCAGCAGGTCATCGGCTTATGCTGATAAGCCACTAACTGTTCAGGCATTCGAAGTCAATATTCAGCACGTTATTGGTGACAATCCCAAAATGGTCGAAAGAATGATTCAAAATCTGCAGACAGTATCACTTTGACAAAAACAGCAGCCATTGCTTAAAAAAAGATTATGTGGCACTTAAAAAGAAATCCCTTATTATCTTCCTATCTGAATCCGAATCAGATGCGTAGTTTTTGTTTATACTTAATTTATAAGTTAACTCGGGAGCTCATTTTAGAATGAGTAGAGTCTTCCAAAAATCTTTGTTTAGCATAAAGCTGGTAGCGATACATACAGCGCTTAGCTTTGAAAGTATGTTCCACATTTTAGGTTCTTAAAGAATATGCTTCAAAATCATTAAATCTCCTTCCTCAACTTCCTAACTTGATCCTTGAATATCGGAGTTTCGAATATGTAAGGATTGCATTCATAAAATGTCATTCTTGTATAGATTCTGTAAGAAAAATATTTTTGCTTAGTAACATTTCGTAGACCGTAAACATCCATGAGTTCAGGCCTGTCAGAAGATCAGGAGGTGTCTTTTCTGGTATCCATTGGTCTAACTACTAGTATATTTAGCCCAGTATTATTTCGATATTTAGTATTTACCCAGGAAGTGGTCCTGGCATTATTTTTCAAAAATTTTACATATATCGATCTTTTCCCTGTATTTCTGAAATACTCATAGGCCATAAGACTTGCGACGATTTTCTTGTATTCGGTGTGTGCTTCGATTTGAATCTAGACCCTTCGGGGTAGCGGTCAGCCAAATAAGCCCGCCACCGGGATTAAAAACTAAAATAAAAAAAAAAACTGTGAAACAAAATAAGTTAAAAGAGAAAAAGAAAAGCGTTATACATATGTGTTATAGGGGAAATTCAGATGGAAAAAACAAAAATACCTTTATCCGAAATCTCAAATGGAATTCTATTCACTCACTTTATAGAGTGAGATAATTTCCTGAAGGTATACCACGTTGCAACAGCAGTGTATTTAATATAAATCCAGTGATGCAAAACCGACTTACATAAGATATTTAATTGGGTTAAAACCTAGAGATTACGGCAGTAATTCAAATACGTCAACTTTATTTTAGGTAGAAAAAAGCTCTGTGACCGTATAATTTGAGTTATTATCCTTTTGGAAACCATAATTTGCCAAAGACATGCCAGCAGCAGCGGGGCGTAAAATGTTTCCAATAATGTGGATATAACCTGGACCCGTCAATTTTGACGACATTTCAAAGCAATTCAAAGCATGGTAATCATTTTCTTTTCATACATATTCTTGAGCTGACTGAGGTTATTGTGATTTTCTAATATTTAGTATTTGTGTGAGTAACGGTGTTTTCCTCCGCTGAAGACAGTCTTTTAAGCCAACCCACTTGGGTTCTCTTGTAACTACGCGTGGTGTTATGTTCAGAATGAGTTCTTCTCTTATATTTAGAACGAATCTAGATAACTTGTTGCATGAGTCTTTCGTTTTCTGTCGCAAGCACTTTCAAGATTGGCCACCGCTCCAAGTTTTCCCGAGTAGAGACAGGCGTTTCTTGCTCCAGACAGACATATTCTTTTTTGTTCTTGTGTAATATACATACGTATATTGAACGTCCATCTATTTTGATGGTCTAGAACAAGAATTTCCATCCATTCCGCATCAAGGGTGTTCATGGTTTCATGAGAAGGCTTCAGTCAAGTTAAAAGTGGATAAAATTCGAAGAATGTAAGTATTTAACTCCAGCTTTTGTTTATAAAAATATTTTCGAAAAATAAAAAATAAAAATATATTCGGTATCCTTGTAACCATCACTTTTCGCATAAAGCAAAGACGGCACAGACAATTAATAAGCAAAAGCAAGAAGTCGTCCAATTTAAGAAAGTTCAAAATATTTGTATTGATGGTGTCAGCTCAAGGATTTTGAGCCATTATCGGTCTTGGGCTTGGTGTTATATGATTTTCAAAAGTGAATCGAATGCATTTTATTTTGTGTGCACACTATCATATACTGAAAATGGGAAAGAGGTTCTATTAATTGCTTTTCTAGGTTCGGTTCTGTTCGGTTCGAACCTGGACCTCAACTAACAAACCTGTCCAGTTAGCCCGATCCTTAGCTAACTGCCTACAGTTGCGCACTCAAAGTCGGTTGAGGCCCGCTTTTACTTGAGCGCGTCACCTAAGGTAAGCTCTTCCTCTACTGCGTTGCCCCTACGGATAGGTTTCGTAGACTCTGTGGGCCGGAGTATTGGAGTTCATTCGCTCTACATGTCCTGATGATCAGTTTTCTAACTAGGTCGCTGTCGCTGTACAGCTCGTATAGTTCGTCGTTGCATCCGAAGCCAACGAAAACGTATCCGAATATTGTGCTAAGGATTTTCTTGTGACGGCCGAGGATAGATTCCTGTGCTTTCGATAGTGCTCATGCTTCAGTGCCGTCAAGTAGTACTGGAATGTTCAATGAACGTTTGGACGTTCATAATACTGACGGCATGTCTTACGTCGATCGCAATGTGATCAACTTGATTTAGTGTTTTATTATCCGGAGACCGCTATGTCGCCTTGTATAGGTATATTAAGATATTTCGTCTGGCCTCAGAGCCAATAAGGTTAAGGCCGTTTGCCACACGTGGTGTTGTGTAGACTATGGTTACCAACTGTCCTATCAAAGATATCCTCCTTTTGCATAGTACTATTTTAATGTCTTGTCGAGAACCTCGTAGAAACATCCTTTATACCATTTATATATTTTCCAAATAGGCCTTCATACCCTAAACCTTACTCCTCTGAGAACTTTTAAGGAATAGGGTAAGGAAATGAGGGTTTTGGTAGGTAGTCAAATAAAATAGCACGATTTAAAACTCTTTAATAGCTATGCAATTTTAAAAAAGTATTGGAAAATTAGTAATTCGTGGAAAACCGCTCTTACGAGTATGTATTGTTAACTGTTGTTAAAAACGTTGGTAAAAAATCATAAATTCCTTTTTTTACCTGTTTCAGGTTTTTCCAAGTATCATAAAATTTGTGGGTTTTTCTGCAAACTCATTGATGTTTTTGTTTTTTTATTATTATTACTTTCATAAGAAAAAAATAGTAAAACGTTATGTTAATTACGCATTTTCTGGAGAAAAGTGACCTCAAAGTCCAAAACTAGCATGGGCAATGTTGTTGCCCTAATTGCACCATATTTGTGAAAATATTTACCAACCGCAAGTATTTTGTATGTTGGATGGATGCCGAATTTTGATTGAAGTGAACTGACATTTACCTACTTAACTAGGATTTGCATTCTGAAAACTGACTTATAGTTCAGCTACTGCTCTTAAATAAAAACTTAAAAACACAGCCGATGGAGCACAGAGAAATTTTTAACTCGAAGTTAGTGTCCATAGTGGAACAGCGTTGTGTAAAAGAACTACAGGTATGGTGTATTTAGAACTGATAACAGTTGCTCTAACGTAGATGGTATAAGGTCAAACTTTAAACCTCCCCCGGCTGGCATCCAGGTACAACCTCTCAAACCTATAAAGTCCGTATTGTGTCAATGGCACTACAAAGTTAGATAAATATCGGTTGGTTTAGGCCACAGCCGTAATCGAAAAACAATATTGCATCGACAGCACACCTTTCAAGACAGAAAAAGCACCAAAATGATAAGTTTCAAAGAAGGCTACAATTAGGCACAAATTGCCTAATGATTGCTTCATATGATTTTACACTACACTACAATCCCTCTCAAGTAACCTTCCGTACAAGCTACACACACAATCAGTATATGGTGTATACCAGAATTATCCCAAAAGTCGAGTTTAAAAAATGTCTTAAGGGGGTGAAGTTTTCTAACTTATACGACCATTTAAACAACCACATTGGAATGCTGAACTTGAGCAGATAGATTAATAGAAAAAAGGCACATCACAAGGCTTAATGCTTGAAGTGCCACTATGTATTAGTAATCATTTGTCAAAAATCAAATTTATACCCAATTTCATAAATCAGCCACATTTTTCCTATCTGCAGTGTAGCCAGTCACTGGAGTTGGACAAAAATTTAATTCTTTTACACGCACGTAATACAGAAGCGGTAATGGTGAGATTTGATCTTTTAGCTGAGTCCTTGGTTAAAACTTCTCTCCCACTCTCCATCTATGCAGACAGGGCCGAAAACCACTCGAAGCACTTTTCACTTAGAAAAACCAAGCACCTCCTTATCCACTTTTGATAAAGCCATGCATTCGAGCCATAGAGGAAGACTGAGACGGTAAATGTTTTATTGAGTGCTATTTAGGTGGTGGTCCAAAAGAAAAATCTTACCGCGCCCAACAAGCTCTGATAACCAAAAGTAAAACAAACAGCGTTTGGCTAGAGTTACTGCTCAAATGATCTCAAAGGCGATGTTTATATGATATTAACTACGGTGCCTAGGTAGACAAAGTCTTTGACTATCTCAAAGTATGTAATGCCTGTCTATTGTGACGTTTTGTGATTTATTCTACAGGCTAATGTGCACCGAGTATTACACTCGGGCTTGTGAATTTTTTGTTGACCTTCAGAAATCTTCCAACTGGACCATGTTTCCACTTAAGTCATCCACGTGTTATGCCCTTTCCTTTTTAACTTGTAACGATATTATTAGTGCCATATTCTCTTAACTGGACGTTGATAATAATAAAGTACTGTTCGGGTGTTCCTCACTGAACCCAGGGTCTTTCGCTTTCGCTAGTTATCCTAAATGAGGTTAATCATGCAATTCGCATAAAATACACTCCCTTCTACTTTTACCTTCCACCGTCTCAAGGGTAAAGGCGACCTTAGAAGCCAGTCCGGCAAGTGTAGAAGAGGGCTTGGCCACCCTATAGTACCAGGCATGTAAGCCTTGCTCAGTCCTATACTCGCCGGAATGAAGCGTGACTTTTCTGTTATACTGGCACATCGCAGTTACATTTCTCTTCATGTCTTACTCCTGGTTTGAGCTTAAAATTACTTTATATCAGGGATCCGAATTTGTCCTTAGCGAATTTCCGACCGTTGAAAAGAATCTTCATAAAAACGAATCTGAACGAATATCCGAGACCGCAACAGAAAAGAGAATGATGGTATGATCTCTGATGGAGCTTATCCTCGCCTCTGTGTTCAGGATTGAATCACTGGGACCTTTTTAACTACGTTGTTCGTCGCCATTGTGCGTAGTTACTCCTTTATTGAAGATATTATACAGGTATAATTAGACTTGATCCATGATACCTAAGGGTATGAGTAGATCACATTTAATTTAGGGCCGTATTCCAAGAAAACGGCCTATTCTATGCTAAAATAAAAAGGTGATCGACTTCCTTCCTGGTTGTACTTTGAAACCTAGGCGTTCTGTGGATTCTATAGAATGGAGAGGACCTAGACCACGTTATTAAGTTAGTTCCGAATGTGAGTGCTGCTTCCAGTGAAGATCGACCTGAGGTACAAAATCAATCTATTAATTGATTGATATATACATTTTTTCTTAAATTAGCGAATGCATTAGCCATTATCCACTCAAGTCCCTATCCAAACATCCAGCCTCGATCTACTTATTCTGCGCCTATCAACCTACCCCAACTCAAATCACCAACAAATAATTCAACAACTATTCATAGATTTCCAATTGCCTACCATCTGACAACTAACTATTCAAAACTCCTATCTAAAGGTCCACCATTCATTAACACACCAGTTAAGCATTCTATAAAATCCAATTTACCCTTCTACATGAACCGAAGTCAATATACCGTTCACACCAATGACTTCCAAAGACGTGGAAGTGTTAAGCGAGCCAGTCAAGGTATAGAAAATATGCTGACCACTTGGATGCAGGACAATAGCAGTGAACACTATAGCATTCCATTCAGGAATTAAGCGAACGCCTTACGAAGCCCTCTTTAGAACCAAAATAAAACTTGGTAAATCGTTGCCCCTTGACAATACTCAAGAGCTTCTAAATGAAGAGGATTTAGACGACGACCAACTTAGGTTCCAAATGTCCCTGCTGCTTCCAGTGAAGATCGACTTGAGGTACAAAACCAATCTTGCCACGAGATTTCCGAAATACATCAAAATCCATCTATCCAGACTGCCCACAATGAGCGAATACCTATTGCACGTCCAGAGAAATTTGATGAGCTTCCCAATGTACCTTCCAGTACATTCAGGAGTCCTGATACATATCATCAGCCTTTATCTGATTCAAATTTTGAGACAGTGTTAACAGTTTTTCAATCCTTCAATCACCTAGTGTATTTGTTGTGAGTATAAAATGGGTGCTATCCATTCTATTCGTGCCGCTCCGGGTAAATCTATATCTGAAGGCTACGGCTCTAAAGTTGTATGCCACTTATGTGCAAAACTCGAATAAGCGGAGAATACTAAAAACTTTTGAAAAAAGTATTCCTTCTATGGCACTTACCACCGCCGTAAGAATCCCTATGCCAGATGTTGGTAGACCTCGCATTGATGCTCGTAATATCCTCGCCCTTGTTTTAGAAAATGAACTCTATCAGCTCGGAAAAAAGCAGGCTGTAGTCAAAACACTATATTCAAGGCAACAGTTTACAGTTTGTAAACAGAAAATATTAAATAAAATGCCGTTCCCAATCAAGGCAAAGAAGATAGGCAACTTTTGGGCCAAGAGCGTTAGTATTTATATTGAAACTGTAACGTTTAATGAAAAACGTTTGTTGGGATTTTGAGATTTTCTGTCGTGAAATTGAAATTGCAGGTGGATCTTCTGATGATTTCTGTCCGCTCATAAGCATATAAAATCATACTCGTATATCCTAAGAAACGTAGGACGCACATACTCGTACACTCCTCGACAACTTGATGAGGCCCCTCCCCTGATTTTGGCGTTTCTCAATAATTTTGTTCCCTATGTGCTACAAATACTGCTGCTAGGTAATCATTACAAATTTCTAAGAAAATTCTAATCACCATAAATCCTTTATTTCCCTTAATTTTCTTGGAATTTGCAATTTTTTCCTAATTATCCGTTACAAGCTGTTGAGGCAGGATTGGATTTTTTTGAAATAAAAAAAACGATTAGAGTTTTATGGCAATGGTTTTATTTTTTAAGTAATGAGTACTTCTTGATGGAAGAGATTTAAACAGGTTTTTAATTAATTTTGTCCCATTCAGTTTCAATGGCATCTTACGCCTTGGTAGACAACTCTGGAGAGATATCCCTATACATTTTCATTTATGTTGATGTCTGAAGACAATACTGGCCAGTCAAGAGCACAAACGTTGTTACGCTCGAAGTACTCTTTCACCTTCCAAGATGTGTGGATTGCTGTATTATCTTATGAAATTTGAAAATTTTCGCCGATTTGATGAAATTTTCGCCGAATTTTTCTTTGTTATGATACACGATCTCTTCGTCTAAGATCTTGAGATGGTCGTCATTTTTCATCCTGCCATTTTAGTCTTATTTGGTATGATATTCTTGTCTAAATCATGACACCACTGCCGCCTTATTGTCGTCGTTTTAAAAACAGTTTGTTGGAAATAATGACGAAATCCTTCAGGTCCATCAAGTCAAAAGCGTTTCTCATCGGTGAAGATGACAGTTCTCCAACGCTAGTAAGGTCAAACGGCTTGTTTCGATGACGTTGTACTTTGAAGATGTTCCGCTTCAGCTACCACATGCTGGCAAGTCCTTAGTTTTCTGTCCACATTCGAAATCCCTGCTGATAGAACCGCGGATCCCCTTGTTGTTGTTTGACGTCTCTCTAAGTAGGGATCGTCGATCTCCTGATGTCAAGCTACATTTTCGTTCAGATACGAGTTTTTTCCCGTACTTTTCTAAATCTTTTAAATAGTTTGAAATAACTGCACGACTGTGCTTCATAAGTTTTACAAATTTGTTGACAGAATATCCCTCTTGGAGCATTCTTTTAATGTTTTGGATCTCTGTTTGATTTAACATCATTCCAGATCCTATTTTTAACTTTTTTCTAAGATCTGTTTAAATACTTTCTTTTAAATTAAATCACTAAAAGTAACTAACAAGTCACACTGCGAATGGAATTTGTAACTAAACTTCCAAAGACTTATACCCGGTCTCAACGACTTGTGGCGGGTAATTAGAAACAAATTGCAAATTCCAAAAAAATTAAGGGCAATAAAGGATTTATGGTGGTTAGAATTTTCTTAGAAATTTTGTAATGATTACCTAGCAGCAATATTTGCAGCACATACGGAACAAAGTTATCGGGAAGCGCCGAAATCAGGGGAGTGTCTCAACCAGTTAATTTCACTGGCTTTTGAATGACGTAAAAAGCACGGTTCTTTCTTTTGAAAAATCACTAATTTCTGGAAAACCTTCCGCGAGAGCATATATATTTTGTTACCGTGAAAGAGCATCTTAGATTTGGTGTATACATAATATGATTCAGCCAACATCAAACTCCTAAGTGGTGCACATCAATCACCAATCAGTCAATGCTTTTGTTTCTACAGAAACTTGGTAAAAATGTTGCTGTTTTTCTTTTTTTTTCGATATAGAAATTAGCGTCAGTATGCAGCTGACCAAAGCTAGGCAAGGACATATCCGTGTATATATATATTATAGTATCTACTATCGATTGTCACTTTCTATACAACCCGCTTCCAATATGCATACGTTTGCTTCTTTTTAATGTTCGCGTTGAAAAGTTGTGTCGAAAAAGTCTAAATATGGAAGCGAATTCAGGTAATCAATGTTTCAATTCTTCAATACGGCTACAACACTACGTGCGTATTACTAACATAAGAGAGTTCTCAAGTTCCCTGCGATAAGTCAAACAGTCGAATTTCTCTACGAGAGGTAAGGTCACAGATATTTTTTTCTGTGTGTCGACGATATAGGGCAGTTCAGATTTGAATTGCCTGTGTAGGTACTTCAATGTGCAATTGCATCCAAAGGTATATGCTAGGCTTGTGCATTTTAGTTCAGTCCAGAGAGCGCTCAGTTTAGTTCAAATCATTTACAATTGTTCAATGTCTTGCGCGATTTTCGCAGGTTGGCCATCATATTATCGTTATAAATAACAGCGCTGTGAAGTAAAACTACTCACATAATACAAACAAATTAAATATTTATTAATTTCAATTAGTTAAGTTAGATTCGGGGGCGGATCCAGAAAAATTTTTCAGAATAGTTTTTTTTCAATATTTATTTTAACATAAAATTTACTTTAAAAATAATTTTTTTACAAGCAATTCGCATCTTAAGACAAAATTAAATATTCTGAATTCATTAAACATTTGTTATTGGGATTATAACATTATATTCATCCTTCTTGGCGTTATTGACATAATAATAATTATAGCTTTACACGTTACTTCCACATCTCGATGCACGTTCAACAACGCCAACCCGTTCAATCGCTCTTCACTTGTTCTGTTTCGCAGATACGTTTTCAATATTCGCAATGTTGAAAATGAGCGTTAGCTTGAAGCCACCGACACAGGAATAATTGCGCAAAGTTGCAAAAATCGATGAATTGAATGAGTGCAATTCCTTTTCGCAGTTGTTGAGAGCGTCAATAAATATTTTTGACTTTTCTTTCGGTATTTTTGAACAATGTCTGTAGAAATGAGGTTTAAGAGCTTGAGGAATACAATTCATGAAAAATAATGGAAAAAAGGTAATTACTTTTTCCAAATCTCTAAATTAGCTGCCAACTCTCCCATGATATTATTCGGCCACTGGTTTTGAAAAACATGACCCATTATTCGTATTTCCCTTGCATCGAGTTCTGTGCATTTCGTTGGCAGGATATTCTGAATTTTCGACAGCAATTCACGATGATCGAGAAATCTTCAATCCAAAAATGGGTTGAACACCAATTGACGAAAATACAATTCTGGATCGCCTTTGTGAATGTCGCGGTTTCGTTGCTTTGGGACCTCTAGTTCCACCTCGATCATTTTAGCTATTTCCGTGGCTATGACAAAGATATCGTGGAATTTTTCCTCAGAGCTTTGGGGCATTTCAATTACTTCTGCGCACAGATCATTTGAGTATTCGACGCAAAGGCTCAAATCGCAATTTTTTCTTCAGCAACAGGCTGAGGTTTTCCGTCAAATTGAAAATTGGGGTCAATGTTGTCAACGAAACGCAGATTTCACTTTTTCTGTCATGTTCATCTCACCCTCTGCGGGAAGGTGAACTACGACGTTGGCCTCCGTATTTTTCTGCATGAGTTTGTCCAACTGCTCCCCCAGCATATTATAGTATTCCGGCTTTCGAGTTGTAGAGCTCTGGCTAAAATATCTTCATGTTTTATTTTTCAGCCGGTGAGCTCAGAGCAAAGTAATCGGAAGTCTGCCTTTGAAGGAAGTTCCTTAACGAGTTCCTTGTTTTTTTCATCCAAGGTTTCTTTAAGTTTTTCAACGGTAATGGCTGTGGATGGGTTCATTGGTGATCCGAATCAGTCTGCGGTTGTGCTGGAACGGCGCTTTTCTTTCTTATGGTATTCTGGTGAGATTTCCAGCAGACCTCTTTTGCCCATTTAGTGAGGTTAGCTTTTGTGAGAATATTACTAGGAACTAGATCTCTTAGATGCTAAAGCTTACTTTTTTTTAACTTTTGGGAGGACATAGCACTTGGAAATAATTTTTAGTGGAATTTGGATTGCTATATACACTTTTTCTTTTGTTTTTTCATAAATTCTGTATGAGGAGTTTTCACTCTTACCTGCTTTGACAGATGATCAAAACGTCACTGTTGTAGTTCGTATACGCTCTACATATGTATAAATACGAAGCTTATGTGAATATTGCTTGCCTTATATTATCTTTAGATATAGAAATCAAGCTCGGCTTAGCTTAGCTTGATAAAGGATCGTAACGCGTTACGAGAATTTGGGCATACCTCGGTATATTTGTGTTGAAGTTCTTCGCTGAGGTCGATTAGATCTCATAATGTTCCACAGAACTACCCTCAAAGAAGTATTTTATTACAGTTGCTTCTAGCTCATCAGGTACAAATATATCTCATAAGCAAAAGTAGTTTCTTGTTACATAAAAATATTTCAGAATATCAACATGTCAAATCTGTATGCCTTGGCTGCGTGCTATTTGAATGATAATAAGGCAGCGAATAGAAGATCAGAATCGGCATGATATTATCTTCCTGAACGTGAAGAACAGATTGTTGATGAAGTCCTGGGCCCCCACCCACTTACCAAGGCTTCGCCCATCAATGACGTTGTCTAATAAAAAGCGGGGGCAGAGCATACATATTACTGGTCTTATCGTAAACATCTTCAGATGACGCCACGGAAGGTTGCTACGATTTGAGAAGTTACAAGTTGCGGTCGTAGGTTTTGTTGGTGGCAAGACCAGCGGTAGTCCCTACCAGGATTTAAATCACAGTACCATGGGAGTCAGGAGCACCCCGGGTTTCGGTCCGGCCCTGACTTGTTGAAGTAGGCCCCTTGTGGAAGCGTCATGGTGGCTGTGGTTTAAACCAAAATCGCGGGAGGGATCTTCCTGTTGGTTTGACCCATTGTAGAGTTAAGTACTGGGTGCTGTGAACCTAAGAGCAGCAAGAGGTTTTAAATCGACCTCGACCCATACCAAGGGTGGAACTTGTGCCTCCAACAAAAGTTCTGCTTTGGTATTATGTGTTACTATTAATGTAGGTAAGCGATGGCAAGGCGTATCCTTGCACCCATGGATGTATGGGCATCCCGTAAACATAAGTCTACACGACAGGTGGTTTACGTTAAAAACCAGAGACTATGTTGATGAAGTCCTTCCCGTGCCACTAAAAGTATTTTAAACAGTGTATAATTCGGTAACTGCCAAAGTAGTGAAAGGCTAAGTATCCCGATAGTGATAAGGAAACATGTATTGACTGATCATAAATTATACATGGTGCGCCATCTTTTATGTATGTAAACATTGAATAACTTTTTCGAAAACCTAGATGAAATATACGGCACAAACTTTCTTGGCTTTTGCATGGAAATTTGGGTGCTTCATCACGGAGATTGTTTAGGTTTTTGCCATCTGAAGACAAATTCAATTGGTTCCACAAGGATCGCGATGGGCCCGTTTTGGTGCCTGATGTCTGTGTGAGGGCATATCCATCATACCCCTGTTTAACGTAACCTAACCGAACCTATGCCACACTGCAAATCAGACAATGCAGTTTATGCAACGAAAATTCTCTGGACGTGTGCTGTTAAAAAATGGCAACACTGACTGGCCACACAGATCTCCAGATTTGACCCCTCCGGACTTCTTTTTGTGGGGTTATTTGAAAAGCAAAGTATATGCCAGCAAGCGTCAGACCCTTGTTGAGCTCAGGGCGAACATTCGTGCCAAAATCTTTGCTATACCGTCCCAGATGCTCGAAAAGGTGATGGAAAACTCAGAAAAAATGGCGCGTTTTGCTTTGGTCAATAAAGGCGGCCACCTGATTGATGTTGTATTTAAAACCTAGTCCAAATAAATTGTAAAGGACCAAGTTAAATAAAAATACCTTATATGTATATAGAAATCGGTTGTTTTGTTTCAAAGTTATTCAATATTCACCTACCGATATAAAAGATGGCACACTCTATATATACTAGAAAATGCTCGCATTGGTGACTTTCATATTTCTGCGCATGTTTGGTCGCACTTAGCTAATAGTACCGAATTTCGTGACGTTACTGGGGAGTAAGTGGATGATATGATGCCGATTGCTACCAACATGGCTGCAAATCCAATCAATCTTCACAATATTTCGTTGATATTGTGAAGACATTTATGCTGGTATTGGCTAGGGTTAAGTCCAAAACAGTTCACAGATTTACATAGCCACGTACCGCTCATTTCAAGTAAAGAACTTTTAGCTTACATGGCAAAATTAAGAACAGGCGAAAGTAATCGTAGGCTCTTTTTATTACTTAACATATGCTGCAGAACAATACATCGGTACTTGTCCACCTCTAGAAACTGCTTATGGAGATAGTTTGCACCACATTCGGGGGTTGGAACATATAAGCGCTCAACACGTTGCTAGAAGGAAGAAATTAATTCCGAATGGATTTTTTGGCAGCCTTGAAATATCTGAAAATGATGGACCAGGCACTTATGATTACACCCGAAAGAGTTCTAATTACGCATTCCAAATATCAGAATTTGGTTAAACCATTTCTTGTAATGCTTGTGCTGTGATGGATATAGTCTTGAAATATTGGGTCCGTATGCTGCCACTGATTCGAATGCTTCAAAAATGAAGAGGTTCTTTAGAAGCGAAAATAGGGCGATGAGGCAGTTTTTCAGAAGGAATGATGTCTTCATGCTCAATAGAGGCTTCAGGGATTCAATTTCAACCCTAGAATACCATGAGTACAAAGCTCATATGCTCGCATCCACGGTGGAAGGACATCGGTAATTAAAAACACATAAGCAAATAAATTGCGATGTATAACGATGTGTATTCGGGTTGTAGAAGTTGTTAAAAGCTCTTTAAAAGAGTTGTTAAGCTGTTCCGTCAGGAGTTCTTAGAGCACATTAAATACTCTCAATCACCTAGGTGGTTTTGTGAAAATAACCTTAATCGAAGAAGGGCAACATTTCATAATATGCATAATAGAGCATATTGTAAACTAAATTAAGCGAAAGCCCTTACTAAGTTTTCCAGAGCTACGTAAAATATTCCTGCGAAATTATCAAATAAAGCAAGCCCGTTCATACTGCGGAGAACATCTGAAGCTAAACGTGAGTTACAACATAGACGTGTTTCCAAATATAGCAAGAATTGCCACAGGACACCAGAGTTTACAGGGAAACAATTAATTGTTGAAAGGTCGTTTAAAATCTCGTATAACTTCTAGAGTACGAGTGTATTATACCCACATTCCTGCGAGCAATGGGAAAAATATTGCTAATAGAAGACTGTCAAGGCTTATTATTGCATTTGTCTGGTTGATATAAGGACTCACGTTATGAGTTTTTTGTGGTATCTTCGGTAGGCTTGTCATCAAACAAATATATCGTAGAAATACTTGTACCACCTTCACATTTTCTGAATTCTTTTTCTTTTACTAAATTCTACAAGTGTACTCGTATATACAAGGTGGCGCAAAAGTTGTCAATCAACGTTCTTTGGCTTTAGTTTTTTTATATATAAAAAACGTTGGATCTATTTTTGGATTAAGCTTACATGATGTCTTAAATTTTTTTCTATTAAGTCGAAAAAATGATATCGGCTAAACGGCCGCCGCCAGAATTGTTGGCCATTCGGGTCCGATTTGTGGGCTTTTCCATCACTCTTGCCAGAATTTCCGGGGATTGGTACTCGCATTCTTGGTGGATATTCTCGTTGAGGGCTTCAGGAGTTTGAGGCTTGTTGACATAGATTTGTAACTTCAAAAAACCCCACAAAAAGAAGTCAGGAACGGTCAAATCAGGCGATCTTGCCGACCAGTGCAAATCGCCAAAACAAGAGATTAGACGACTCGGAAATGCAGTCCTCAGAATTTCGGTTGTGGCTCGTGCAGTATGCGCCGTTGTTACATTCTGTTGGAACCACATGTTCTTCAGTCCCAATTCATCCAAATGAGGAAGGTGAAAGTCGGTGAGCATGGCTCTGTAGCGCTCGCCGTCCATAGTAGTTGTTATGCCCGCCGCGTTTTCGAAAATATAAGGCTCGATGTCACCTGCAGCGTAAACAGCACACCATGCAGTAACTTTGAGCAGCTGTAATAGCTCTTCGTGGGTCATACGCGGATTTTCGGTGCCCCAGAAGCGATATCTGGGCCTCGTCGCTCATGATGATTTTCGATGGAAAGTAGTCTCCTTCCTGGTCGAGATTTAGAATGGCTTGAGCTTAGGTTACACGCTCTTGGCGGTCAACAGCTAACAGCTGATGCGCTGCCTGCTTTTTGTTATGGAACATCTTACAGTCTTTCACCAAAATTGTCTGTAAAGGCCGCCGATTGATGCCCAAATGCGATGCTCCGGGCTCCACTGCGACATCTTCAATCACAGCTGCGATATTCTCATCAGAACGGCTGCTCCGGGTCCGGCCAGACCTGGTAGCATCTCGTGTTGTCCCATACTCTTCTAGGCCAGCAGCTAAAGGTCGTAGTGTTTGCCCAGCTGGTGTCGGACGACACCACCGACGAATTATTCAGCAAAAAAATCGTAACAATTATTCCGCCTTCTTTAGGAGTATAGCAATTCATGTCTTATTGACATGTATTTAGTATCTGTTACTGCACAAATGTCAAAGTAGAATTGATATTTGCCACCATTTCCAAAAATTGTAGCATCCCCATTTCTCATTTCGTTTCCAAAAACATTATTTTCTTGCGTAACGGAAATATTTTGAAAAAACACAACAGATGATAAAATTACATATCTTCTTTCTTATGATTTATCTAATCGTCTTTTGGCATTCTATAGTAGAATCCCTCCTTAAGCATTCTCTAGTCTAGCTAATGTTTTGGTACACGAAATCAACACATTCATTCTTATGAACGAATGAACGTATAAACTTTAACTTGACGGCAATTTGACAAGTGACATTTATGCAAAGTTTACGAGTAAAAAGTTCTTAAACGTCAGTTCTTTGCAATCATGAAATGGGTCTCGCTCGAAAATCATCTTGTAGTAATTGAACGGAAATCATTCGGATGTTGCGGACACTGAAAACCACACAAAATTTTGTGTATTATACCGTGAAGTTGTTTGAGAATACAGGTGAAATTAGAATAGTCGACAGAGCAAAACCTGTAATTTCATTATATCTGAGCCTGAGGATGACGCACACCTTGTAAGACTAAAAAAAAAACACTTCTGTAATCCTGACAGCCTCTTTGCAGCTCGGGTGGTACTCACCTTTTCTTTTGATTTGAAAATTTTCAAAATCGGGAAGATAACTTCATTATTTCAAATGAACGCTCTGAAGGGAGTCCCAGGTGGCTGGGCAAAGTCTCGTTTGAGAGAGGGGATCCTAAGATTAGGTTAACTTGTATTTCTGTTGGGATCATGCGTTCGAGTAACGAGCAGCATGGGTTTGCCTTAGAGGCCTATTTTTCCAGCGGCCGTGCGTTGGTTTCAATCCAGCTCGCCTTCCGAAATCGCTTCAATATTGCGACATTGGGTCTTGTTCCTGAAAGGAAGAACTGGAGACGCATGTCTCATCAGAACAAATGAGAACATCGAAATAGTAAGGGTTCCAGTTATGTGATTCCCGCGGCGTTCGGCGCGCAAACATGCGTCAGCCTTCGATGAAGTAGGCTTAGGGACATATGATCTCAACAGGATGGAGCAACTGCCCATACTTCAAGGACGTCAATGACTGTGTTGCGAGATCACTTCCCAGAGCGTCTCATCTCACTATGGGGTTATTTGAAATCCCGTGTCTATACCAATCGCCTACAGCCTCTGTACGACCTCAAAAGAAACATTCGGGAAGAAAAGGCCAACGATCCTAGACGGCAGAGCACAACAATGGTGTACTTATCAGGATGAGAAGTTAAAAACAAGTCTATTATATAAGTAGACACAGCGTCCTTCCGGTGTTGTCTGTTGACGAAGATATATAATAATAATATCAGACTGTGGGTACACATACATGTAGAGAGTGTTGTTTTTTTAAAAGATTCTGGTTTTCGTTTAAATAAAATACAAAGAAATTAACTTGATGAGAATTTCACGTCATTCAATATTTGGAAATAGCTTCGGACATATATCTACCATGGCTGCCTAGTACATAATGCACTCTTGAGCTCCTATTTTCGACCACTTTTTCAAGCAATTGGGGGCGTATATCGCATATTACTCCAACAATGTTTTGCTGGAAAGGGTCAATTGTTGCTGATTTATCAGTATAATCTACTGACTTAACGTAGCCCCACAAAACATAATCCTATGGCACCAAATCGCATGATCTTGGTCCCCAATTGGCAGGTAAATTTCTTGAAATAATGGTTTTGTTGGTAGTATGAGGTGGAGCACTATTCTGTTGGATACACAGTTCTTCCACATTCATGTTGCGCAAATTTGGGGGGAAAAAATTGTTGATAATCGAATTATACCGCTGTCTATTGACAGTAACTTGTGCTCCGGTCTCATTTTGATGAAATAAGAACAGATGATATCACCGGCGTACAATCCGCACCATACTGACATTTTTATGAATGCAATGGCAACTTCTTGAGGATTGTACTTGCTCCAAATACGCCAATTTTGCTTGTTTACGTAGCCCTTTAACCAGAAATGCACCTCATCACTGAACATAATTTCACGGTAAAAAACTTGGGCAACTTCCAGTTAATTTAAAGCCCTATCACTGAACAAAAAATTGTCACGCGGCATTGAGACCAAAATCTTTACCTAGAATTTTCCAGATCGCGGATGGATAAAGGCAATGTTGCTGCGAACGACGAAAAATTGATTAATTAGGGTCTTCTTCAACACTAGCTTCCACAACGGCGATATTTTCTTCCAAACGTGAGTAAATTTCAACAATTTGAAATCGTTTTTGTGGCATCAATCTTTCCAGGATTACATATCTACTTGTCCTGAGCGAATTCCAAATTCTCCTCCATATAGCTTACATATTTTCTGTTCTTACATTTTTCTCTTTCTCAATTCACAGAGGGGTCAAAAAATTTCTTCAACTATGTACTCGTATACAGTATCTGTCAAAAATAAGCACATATTCGCGGTTGCAGAATCGGAAAAGGACACTGCAAATTTTTTTTTTTCGGCCCCTGGTGTTCGCTGTCCATTGCCCTATCATCTATTTTTCGGAATCTATGATTTTCGTCGAGGGTCAAAGGAAAGCGGTTCTCGTCGTTGATGAGTTATGTGAGGGGTTCGCGGTTTAATATGGAACCGTCTACTGTTTCGAAAGACCGAGACATGATTTTTTCACAAATTCCTCACCACTTGTTTTTTTGTTTTACGTACTATAAACTGCTTGAGGGTTCACTTTATCTTCTTTTTTTTCACAGCTGTATTTCATAAGATCTTTTTCTTTTTTTGATTTTATATTTTAACACGTATTGTTCGTGAGTTTCGTATACATTTTCGTTTTCCTTCCGTTTTTCTTAAGTAGATACTTATATTTGTTCCACTTCGATTGAAATTGGTTTTTTTGTCACTTTTCCCGAACTTTGTTAATTTTTTTTTCTTAAACCGTCTTTAATCGCTCTCACTTCTCGAATGACACTTGTCTTTTTAAAAAAAGTCTGGGTTTTTTTGTTTTTCGGACCACCGAATTTTCTTCAGCTTCAGAATCGCAGTGTAAATCTGTAGACACGAACCATCCACGGGAGTTAGGAAAAAACGTAAATAGATTTGAAAGGGATATTCCAGGTTGGTTTAATAGGAGAAAAAAATCGATGGCGGGTTCTTGTAAATATTGTAGTTGCTAATCAATCCCACTATCTGACGTACATTTGGTGGAGCTATAAATTGACACATTTTGGTTTTATCGTTGCTGCTTTATTCTAAATGAGATAATACCTACATATATACGAGTACATTACCACATGCAAGGTCATAATTAACACAAACTTACTAACATGGTTTTCAAATATCTGACATTTGTATGTTATAATTATTTGTCCTTTTTCATTTTCGTATATATATGTAAGTGCTAGTATTCCTTGTATAATAGTTATGCATACGAATCTACCTTCATACCGTATGCTTTTTCTAAGCCAATAGATTTTTAAATTAAAAAAAAAAAGGGAAAAAATCAATTTTATGTATTTCTTTTAATTGAGAAATCAATTCATGTCATTAATTAATGACTATAGTCTTGGCGTATGGGTTTTGTGGTTATCTTGTAGGTAGTTCTTTCTGGTCGTACTATTTTAAGTTACTTTTTTAACCAAAGCTGGTTGTTTGTTATATAATAGTACTGACAATGGTGGATTTCAAAGTTTTGGTTGGTGGACGAGTATTATCACAGGTCGTTGAGTTCATGTAGCTCTACAGTAAATCAGCAGGAGGTGTCAAACTGTAGAACCTGCGTATGATAATTTAGCTTATTGCCACAATCCTTTGAGACGCAATTCTGTCCCCATAATTGAGAATCATTCTACACCAGGTAGATTGCATTAGCCTTAAAGAAGTGTTTTTGAATAGATTTTTCCGCTTACTGGATGGACTAGCAACCATCGGGTACTGGTCGATGTCCATCCGGACTCGACTTTGCCAAACTTATGAGCGTGAGTGGTGACCAGCAGACAAAAATAGCAGCACTATACACGGGAGAGCGGATGAATTCCCCAGATGCAATCAGAATCGCGGAACAACCGAAAAGACGTCTTATCCGGGCTGCTCTGACATATCTGGAGCTCTGGCCTGTAAGGATTTCCGAGACTAAATCAGAGTCTCGGATGAGCCCTTAATGGATCAACCGCCGAGCTTACATCCCCAAACAGGTTACTGGCTTCGGTCTAACCGACCCCTCGTCCTTGAGGTATTATAGTGGAATTAGCCTCCTGGTTGAGGGTTGTGCTGCCAAGATAATTACCCGGTTATGAAAAAAATATATATTTACGAACCAATAACAAGCCCCTGGTGCGGACGGATACCTTTTGGCGACCCCTGAAAACGAAATGATGATAACGAACTTGGGATATGCACGTGGAATGCTAGGTTCCTTAATGCGCCCACTGCAGGCGAACAACTAGTAGAGGCCGTTTACACCTGAAAAGCACATATTACCGCCATTTAAGAAATGCGATGGGATGGACCGAATGAAAAACTGCGACATCTATAATACTACGGCGATTGTTATTGACAACAAAAGCAGTGCTCATTTGGGAGCGGATTCGTTGTTAGAAGCAGAGTTAGGCAAGAAATTTTGATTTTTCGTATTAAGGCTAAATTTGCCAACATTAGCCTTATACTCGCGCACGCCCCCACAGAAGAGAAGGACAACGACACCAAAGATGACTTTTACGAGCTCTTGTAAAAAACGTACGAACAGTGACATTAAAATTGTCTCCGCAGACTTAAATTTATTGCTAGGAAGAGAGGGCATCTTTAGTAGTACTGCCAGGGGGTTTAGCCTGCACGACACCACCTCTGACAACGGATTCAGGCTAATCGATTTTACCGTGGGATGAAACATTGTCATAGCTATTACGCGGTTCCCAAATCGCGATGTTTATAAGTGGACTTGGAGAACTCCTAATCAATCAACCGTCAGCCAGATTAACCATATTGCCGATCGATGCAACTCACACCTCCAATGTTATAGATGTCCGAATATTCCGAGGGGCCAACATCGAAACGGACCATTATCTTGTTGTAGCCCAGTGATGGTTGCAGATGTCCTGAACATCGCAAAGGCAAGATAATACTGTGAGGAAGTTCAACGTCGGACGGCTACACTCACAAGACATCGCCAAATTCCGGTTGAGTGTCCCTTAATCTCTTAAAAGGTCATATGCCACAAGCATCAAGTATCGAAGACCAATGGCAACAGCGAACCGCTGGTTCGCATGTGCAAGCGCGAGGTCGAGGAAATTGAGAGATTCTACTCCGGGAATGAGATTCGGAAATTTTTACCAAAAGGTAAAAATTAACATAACACGGGTACAAACCCCGAACCAAAGTCTCTAGAGACGAAGAAGAGAACATCGTAGTAGAGTCGCAGTCGATGATAAGGATTTGGAATGAGCATTTCTATAGACAGTATAACGGCGATGACGAACCAAATATTAATGTTTCAGCCTGGACAATTCCGTCCATCCGACGTGGATGAAGTGGAGGTAGCCATATCTAAGCTTAAGTCCAACAAAGCTGCTGGAGCGGATGGCCTGACTGCCGAGCTCTTCAGACGAAAGTATGCTCGATGAAGGAAACCTCAGCATTGTCTGTCAACCCTCAAGATAGGAGACCCTCTGAACTGCGACAACACACAATCTGCCATATTGTGTTAAGCCATTCGTCAAGAACCTGGTTTGTCTATATCAATGTGGCTTCAGGCCAGGAAATTTTACTATCTACCAAATATTCACACAACGCAGATCTTGGATAAAACGCATGAGCTTCAAATCGGTGCAAACGACCTATTCATCGATTTTAAGGGCGCGTATGACAGCATCTATACATCGAGCTATACAGAGCAATGTATACTTTTGACATCCCTGCCAAACTCGTCCGCTTGTGCAGGATGACGATGGATAATGCTCTCTGCTTCATCAAGTTCGGTAAAGAATTCACCGAGATCTTTGATGCCAAAAAAGGATTTAGACAAGGCGATGCGCTATCATGCAATTTCTTTAACATCATTCTTGAAAGAATCTTGCAAAACTCAAGTGCCAACACAAGAGACAGAATCTTTCAAAATTCCGTCCATAGGTCGATGCTATTCACATAATCGGAAGAAAGCAGAGTGATATCAGTTACGCTTTCGCGGGTACTGAGACGAAAGCGGCAAAGATGGATGTAATGGTCATTGAAAGCAAGACCAAGCATATGCTATCAATCAGAAAGAATACGCAGCACCGACGTCTCGGATAGAACGTCACTCTCAACATATATAACTTTTAGGTAGTCAATGACTTTGTTTACCTATGCTTTACTATAAATTCATACAACGCCACCAGCACTTAGATCACACGAAGAATAACTCTTCCCAATCGCTATTTCTTTGGACCAGGAAGGCAATTGACTGGCAAAGCCATCTCTGGTTCATCTAAAGTGACCCTATATATGATCTTAATAATTCCAGCCCCATTTTACGACGCAGAGGCATGGCTTTTATCGAAAATCAGTGAGTCAGTTTTGAAAAGATGTACAGCGGGATATACAGCGACATCAACGTAGCCTTAGGCTGGATAATTTAGAGCGGTTGAACATTAATGCTCCGGTCTAAATCCGCCCCTGGGTAACAACGCAGTAATGGAAGACCACTACTCATGTGATGCGCGCAAGTGGAAGGGGACTTCAGCCAACTTAGCGTGCAAAACTGGAGGCAGCTAGCTAAAGATTGAACTAGTTTGAGACGTTTATTGTTGAGGCCGTAGCGTCACCTTAAGTCAATAAGCATGGGCTGGAAGAAATAATTCCTGCGAGCAATGCCAAATAGTTGAATTGTGACCAAAACTTTCGATAACATTTCCAATATTAGACAAACGTTATTGGACAACCACCTTTCGATAATCACTTCTATTTTGTTAACGTTGATTTCCATTTTTTTTCCTTTAGATACGATTTTATTCCGCCGATAGAAAATCGTTTGGGTCCTTGTTTTGGTTGAGTCTAAATTAGTGTCACTTAGCTTACTGGAAAGGAGAGTTTCATGCTCTGTAGTCCTTTTCGGTTATCAGGGCGGATTGTGCGTCTTAATTGTAGAAATTGAATGGTAGGCAAGGGGAAATAAAGTTAGTTACTATCTCACTGAGAGGAAGCAAACAAATGTGTGCAGATCGCTTCAGTGCCCTCGAAAATTAAGGATGGTCACATCCTGCACGTCGAAATTTCGCTAATTGGGCTCTATTGAAGATGGTAAGAAGATTTTCCGTATTCTATGCACAGACTAGAAAATTTCCTTCCTGTACGTAGGTTTGGGCCCCCGCTCAATTATCAAGACTTCGCCCATCAATGAAGTTGTCTAATAAAAAGCGGGGGCAGAGCATATTACTGGTCTTATCGCATACATCTTCAGATGACGCCTCTGAAGGTTGCTACGATTTGACCAGTTACAAGTTGCCGGTCAAAGGTCTTGTTGGCGGCAAGACCACCGGTAGTCCCTACCAGGACTTAAATAACGGTACCATGGGAGTCAGGAGCCTCCCGGATTTCGGTCCGGGCCTGACTTGTCGAAGTAGGCCCCCTTGTGGGAGCGTCATGGTGGCTGTGGTTTAAACCCAAATCGCGGGAAGGATCTTCCGGTTGGTTTGACCCATTGTAGAGTAGCAAATAAGTACTGGGTGCTGTGACCCTAAGAGCAGTAAGAGGTTTTAGATCGGCCTCGACTCAAACCAAGGGTGAAACTTGTGCCTCCGAATTGGTATCAAAGTATGGCAAAGCGTATTCTTGCTCCCATGGATGTATGGACATCCAGTAAACATAAATCTACATGACAGGTGGTTTATGTTAAAAACCAGAGACTAATGTACGTAGGTTCCTGTATGGTTCTTCTTGCCCTGACACGTTCTCTTTACCTGTTGTTAAGACTTCCGTATGTTGTTTCTGGAGCACAAACCCTCGATACATTCGATTGCGCGCTTCTCGTAGAGCTCTCGAGCGTCCTGCTTGTGCGCTTCTTGTGTAGCTGCATGTCGTTGACGACATTCTTCATCAAACCAGTTCGAACATCGAGTAGCATTGCCAGTGGTCTTCGGTAATATGCTACCGGCTTAGGAGTTGTTGAGGGATTTCGAGATAAGCGGTCTCTTGCGATTGCAAGTTAATTAGATGAACGAATATTAGAACTATTGAGCTTTACTAATTTCAAAAGGGATTACCTTAGTGTAAAAATATGTATATAATATCATGATTAGACTAATAGTGGAATTTTGTCCGAAAGATAATCCTCTAGTACTAATACAGCTTTAAATTACCTTGCTTTGTTTGTAAATTACCACCAAAACAAGTCATTTGGTATCGCATGACATATGTGCGAGAGCACACAAAATAAAATAAAATTGTGAAAAAAACCTGCTCACTGAAAATGAAAATGGAAGTATAATTAGCATAAATAATTAATGTCATCCCCTAAAATAAGCTTAAATAAATTGATTAGTATTTTGTATGCCAATTAATCAACTGCATGTGAGCTATAGCTTTAACAACTCTAGCAGCCTCATTAGTGTTCCCATTTGCTGCCGATAAATGATTTATTTCAATCTAAATAAAATAAAACAATTATGAACTGAATTATGGTGTTTTCAAATGTACAACTAGATACAAGTGCGCCCTTAATAAACCGTGTAAACGAATGCCTTTAAATTTCAGCCTCGGTACCGTGCAATTCAAATTAATTGATATGTCGTTAATTTAAAGTCTCGCAAATGTATTTCACACTATGTACCAGTTTAAATCATTCTTTGTGCGACCGCATAGGTGCAATTTTATTTCATGGGGCAACCCCTTCAATTGCTAATAACCTTTAACTATTTTGCACCTACGGATAACTGCCAACAGATGTGGGTAACAACAACAACAACAACAAAAGCAGAGCAGCAGCAACTGAGCTTCCTGTTCGAATAAACGACCTTTTAATGCTTTAAGGTGTCAACTTTTCTTGGTGTGGGATTTAAGGGCCCATAAAACCGAACACGGTAAATATTTTTTTTTCTCTGCTTTTTTTTTTTTTTTTAATATACAGATGTAGGAGTCTTTGTAGGTATTACCCTGTTTGCCGGCCCCAAAGACGCATAAACGTATGAGCATGTGTGTTGACTTAAAAAAAAAGGACCTGCGAGTATATGTGGACATTTTTGGCGTATTAATTTTATTGCCTCGACTTTAAAAGCTTTTTACGGACCTGATATGTTTTACTGGCCATTTGTGCTCACATTCGAATCGAAATAAATCGAAAAAATGGAAGAACAAGAAAAAAATACGAAAGTACGCACAACATTGCCGTAAAATGACGAAGCATTTCCACGTATATATTTCAACAATGTACAAAAGGTTCAAAGTCCTTCGAAGGAGCAGTCCCTATGAAATACAAAAACATATATTAAAAACGGCCACAAAAAATTCGCTGGGCCAGTTGTTTTTGTTTTTGGGGGGGTTTTAGTTTTTTTTTTTTTTTGAATCATACTCGTATTTAATAGGGTCGATGGGTGACTAAGCTATAAATGCTTTTATACAGCGCCCGCTTATGACGGTAGATATTGTGAATTTTTACGCCCATGAGACAAGCAATGATGTCACGTGATTGACACTTTCGCTAGGTTCAATTGAGTTATCCGTTGAGGGTGCGTGATAATATTGTCATTCGAGGACATAATTGTTTTTATTTTTTGTATTGTATTTTCCATCCCGGATATGTGTTATGTATACATATTTGTGTCGGTGGATATATGTCCTTTTTATGGTCAAGTGAATTGCATTTGACAGATGGTAATAAAATCATAATATGGTTATCGGTCGACGATGATAAATATTGTTTTCTTTACTTTTTTTTTTTTTTTTTTTTGTGAGGACAAAATTGGGTTATCCGAGTGGTGTGGATTTTAACTTAAAAGTCAATCTTTTTTTTCAGATACACAGCTGTCTGTTAATCAATAAATATGATGATTGCTTGGATTGTTTAATTTTTTTTTTTTATAATTATATTTTATTTCATAAATGGTCCTTTTTATATTTGCAACAATGCAGATTGTACAATTAAAAATACTCAATTAGATCAGTTTCATTCTTTATTATCTTTTGATTCTTTTGTGTATTTTTGATATGTTTAACGAGCATTTCGTTTGAGACAAATGTACGATAATTGAATGAATATTCCCACTGGTGCAAGATAAAGTAAACCTGATCACGAAAGCTGAATTTAATTCCAAAAGAATTGCGAATGAGTGTCTTTAATTAATTTTCGGAATAAATGAAAAGTAGGACGATGGAAACACCTACGGTTCTAGCTTACTGAAATAAGTGAGAGTCACGAAGGGAGATTGTTTCCAAAATATTTTATTTTAAAGTGCTTTCGGTTAATTAAGACGCCATTTTCTTACGCTACTGAAGTGATGGGAATTAGATTGGAACGCATTTCGATATCAATTGTTCTCGATGCAGTTTTATTTATTAGTTTCATTAAAACTTATATGCTATATAAACAAAAACTCTAAAGAACACACTTATGTAGATATAATCTGTTAAGGCAATGAAACAATTTTGTTTTCCATATAAAAAAACAACTACAAAATATAAAGCTTAATCTACTTAGACTTTCTTAATCATACTTTCTTACTTGGATGTAAATATACTCTGGGGTGAATCAAAGCCCCGGTTGACATGTCTTTCTAGACAGCGCTGTTTTTTGTGAGCTGCATTCAGTAATCAGCCGCGGACACGAAGTTGTCTGAAGACCTCTACCTCTACAGCGCTGTCTCTATGCGTTGGAGTCGAAATCTTTTCAGACCGCGGCGCTTGTGCACATAAGTTCAAGGAGGGCTTGCCATCTGCCCTTTTCTGATGAGTTCGGTATAGCTGTACATATCGCTGTTGAAACGTCTCCTTCGTTCTCCATCGATGCAAACAGGACAAACATTTATCCGAAGAACTTTTCCCTCAAAGAGCCCCAGAGCATTTTCATCCGCCTTCGTTACTGCGGAAGCTTCTACGCAGGACGGCATGATCAGTATCTTGTAGGGTGTAGGGTGTTTTTTTTTTAGAGGAATACAAGTTCGATATGAAAGAAAACATTTGAAGCTAATGTCTATGATATTAGCTTTATTTAATAGATAATTTCATGTCATTAGTGCTTAAATATGATATTGCGCATATGTGCGTAGCTCGAATAAAGGGCAATCGTGAAGTCCAATTTTCGACAACTTAATCGAACAACTGGGGCCGTATATCAGTAATAATACGGGCGAATAATGACATTCAAATCGTTCAATGTCTCTGGTTTATCGGCATAAACTAGTGACTTCACATATCCCCAAAGAAAGTAATTTAAAGGTGTGAGATCACAGGATCGTGGAGGCCAGTTCTCAGGTCCATTACGCGAAATTATGCGCTCAGCAAATATTTCCCGCAATAAATTAATTGTGTCGCGCGCCGTGTGCCATGTTTCCCATCTTGTTGAAACCAAAGCTCTGTCACGTCAATGCCATTCAACTGAGGAACGAAGTATTCAGAAATTATGTTTCTATAGCGCTCTCCATTGACTGTAACATTCTGGCCGGCATCGTTATTAAAGAAATATGGGCCGATGATTCTACCAGTCCAAAAAGCACACCAAACAGTGAGTTTTAATGGTTGTAAGGGCGTGTCGACAAAACCTTCTGGGTTTTCTCCAAAATGGGCCTCATCGGAGAACAAAATTTTGCTTTGAAAATGAGGATCAAGCTGAATCATATTTTCGGCCCATTCACCGAATCTACGACGCGTATAATGGTCACGCGGTTTTAACCCTTACACAACCCTTACACTTACAAACATTTAAAAACAATGTACAACGGTACCTGTCTTTTCTTCGTCCCTAAATTTCCTTCGCCCGCGCTGTGTACGAACATTTTAAGGGTACAAAACCCCTTGAGCGCGCGCTAATTATAAAAAAAAAAAAAAAAAAAAAGCTGGATCTTATGAGCTTTTAAGCCAATACCTTTCCGTAAAATCTTCCACAAAGTGGATGGACATAGCTCCAATTGCTGTGAACGTTGGCGAATCGACTCATTCGGATTTTCCTCAATACTTCGCTTCTCAGCGGCAATATTGAGGATGCGCATTATCCACTAGAGTGTACGTGGTGCGAAAACGATTCATCGTGTACCGAATAACTTGCTAAGATGGACGTAGCGAACGATAAGTTTGCCGAATCGAACCATGGTTTTCAAAATAAGTTTGCACAAGTTGCACGGGTTCTTTTAGCATTAATCTATTCATCCTAAAATGGTAAAACGTACTAACCATAAATCATCTTTCAACTGTCAAATTGAAGATCTGTAGAAACAGTGTTGCCAGTTTAGATACTAAACCTCTAAAAAAAACCTTTATAATGTCTTTTTTGTTACTCGAGTGATGGCTTTACTACTTAATTGCCTTCTAAGACCAAAGAAGCAGCGTTTTTGCTAGCATGATTTTCCTGCTGGTGTCGTTGTCGGATTTGATAGTGGTGCCGAAGTAAATAGAGGCCTTTACTACCTCAAAGTTGTAGCTGTGTATCGTAACGTTTTGTCCTAAGTGCAGATGTTGTGTGTCTCTCTTAGTTGACAGCATAAACTTTGCTTTTCTTTCATTGACCACTAAACCCATCTTTGCCGTTTCTGCTTCAGTAGTCGGGTGAGCTTAGTAGAGATCCCATAACTAGACATGGATCCATATAGATCGTCTCTGTAGATGGTGTCATATCCGACCTTGAAATCGACAAAGAGATAGTGTGTATCGATTAGGAACTCTTGAATTTTTTCCATGATCTGCTGTAATGTGAAACTGTGCTGTATGGTTACCTTGCCTGTTGACGAAGGGTCTTAGATAATCACATAATAAGGCAGACAAGATTTTATATGTGATGTTGGGGAGATTTATTCCCCTGTAGTTGGCGCACAAACAATGGTGAGGTTACATTTGTCACGCATACAATCATCAGCTGCTGCTTTAAATAAGTCAGCAACTAAGCCATATAGTCCAAGAGTTTTATTTGACATATGGTAAGTCTTAAACTAGTTGTCCTGGCTTCATTTTGGTCTGGTGGATGAAAATGTTATCTGTTTTCGTCCAGGTTGAATGGTTTATTCTCCGAGACAGTGGGATGTTGTTCGGCATTAACGTTTAGCAATCTGCATGAATAATCTTTCCAAATTCTGAGCACCGATTGCGGCTCTACTGTGAGGTTTCTTCATTCAGTCTTGCATATTTCTGTTCGCGCCATACAGCTTTGGCATGTTCGTTTTATTTTTAAGTACAACTTCTGAGCTTCATTCTTTTGAGAGCACCTCTATAAATCCTCAATCGAGCTCTGGTAAGGTTTTCTTTTTCCTCTCTCCAATGCGGGGGCACTTATAAGGTTTATTTTAGCGAATTTAACCCTTATGCGAATTATCGTTAGACTTTCACTTGCATTTCAGAAGCTCAAGACTTGTTCCTTTAGTCATACTCTGAATGAAAATCCGCATCCGAATAAATAAGTACTGCGACTGTTGTTGGTAGCACACTCAACAGTGAATATCATAGTTCTTCATCCTCTTTTCATCTGATCCATTTCAATCGCATTTCTCGGATTGCGTATATATCTGCTTTGTAGCACTCGAGGATCTCCGCTTATTATTCGGCTGAATTCGGTCTGTTAAGGGCTCGAACCATCATGTGCAGATCCGAAGGTCGTTGTTCTTTAATCGCTTGCCAGTGTCGTCAACAATGGGTCCGTTATTATTCTAGGCTACTGGCTGGTGCGTCACATTTTCTTTTATCTCTTCCGTATAGGATTGTGAGCCCTATGATGGTGTAGGCCAGTGGCTACTTGTTGGCATGCACTTGCAATTTTTGCTTGCATGCATAAGGAATTAGCCATGTTGTTACCGGGAGTTAAGGCGAGCACTACTCTACGAACTCGATTGCTACGCCGCTGGCCAAATCCAGGTTATATGGCGGTCAGTAGTTTTCAGGAGTACAGTTCTCCCGACTATACGAATATTAACCTATACAACATAATAAAATATGTACCTTTTTGATTTGTGTTTTGGAATTGGTACCACTTGTTTTCTATATTTTTTAAAATTATCTTTCAGATTTCCTTTTATAAATATAAATAAATTTTAAATCTACCTAAATCTATCTAAGCATTACCGACATATCATAAGCCATAAGCCATCAAAATTCATGGTGTTGAAGGGCAATGTCTCTCGTGCCGCAATTCCCTAACGTTCGTCTAAACCGGAGACTGTCAACACTGTCGTATGCCATGTCTCTGTCATAGTTGAGTCGATTGTCCGCAGTTGTTTGAGCAAGGCGGAGGAGTAATAATAGCACCGCTAGTCTATCGTGGATTTGCGGTTTTTTATCCGAATAGAGGAATACTTCCGCAGTAGCTGCTAAAGAGTAGGATTTCGTGGTACATAAGAATAGGGTGATAGGCCCCTCTAACAAATGGTGACAAAATTGTTCACTCTTATTAGGTCCACCCTGTTGTATAAGACCTTGTTAGGTTAGATTTGTTATTATATATTTTATTATTAGTTGGGGAGTTTATCACGCTTATTCCAAAGAGCAGGATTATCAACTCCAAATTGCCAGCAGACGTATGAAAGCCGCCAGGCGGTGTCCTCTAACCTCTTCTCTGGAACTTATTGGTTCTTCTACAATGATCGCTTAATCTAAACAATACAGAAGCTCAAATTGGTTTCAAGTGTAGAGGATCACAGATCCAAGTGACATTACCATAGGCCAAAGTGGGTTGATTTTTCCAACAACCACTTAGATTACAAATCACCTAGATTTTATATGTACTGCGATTCTGGTGCTACGACAAGCCCTGAATCTTTTCTATTAAACTGACTCGCACACTAAACCGCACCTGACATCGTAATGCAAGCATACGGCTGTTAAGGGCCATGTAGCAGATTACATTGGCCGTCGCTCCGAGTTGAATTTTATAGCATTTCATACTCTCTTTGTAAGAGCAAATGCAACTATGGCTCTGAAAATGGTGCAGACTGTTTTAGAGCCAAAAAGTTATTACGATATAAGTTTTCCCTTTAAAGATACATCGGTTGTGTTAAGCACTTCGTGATAATTTTCATTATGAACTACGAGTACCTATGCTAATAAATACATTTTTTGGGTGGATCACTGACTAGTCTTTTCAACAGTTTTCATACTGTGTTTTCGGTTGCGCTGGGGGTAGACCTGGAATTTAACCAACAACTGTCTCCATTTGTGCGATCTTTCATTTACTAACTCTAGTTGTTCAAACCAAGTTGAATGAGGTATTTCTTTATGGAGTTTGTCCTCTAGAATAAATTCACACTTCTACCGTGCTTTCTTGGTTGTTCATACGAGAGACTTATTTCTCTCATTCTGAGAACTTATAGCGGAATTCAGGCAGTACAGTCTTTTAACACCTCATAGCTAAAGTTTTTGGTTGTAGGGTGCTGTCCTGGTCGTTAGTGATGCGTGTCCTTTCTAAGATGACCAGTTTAGCATTAATTGCTACTATCGCTCCAGTAAAACCTTGCTTCTTTCTTCCTGCAGTGTTAATGTTTTCAGCGTATGTTAGCAGTTTTGCAGTCCTTTGGAATATTATGCCTGTGATATTGGCTGTGAGTTCTACACAATTCCTTTAAGAAATGTGTTGATGAAATCACATGACAGCAACTCACTTTGTCGGTATTATTTTTTGGTAGCAAATCCCTTGGCGGTGTCATTACAGAGTCTTACAGTTTTAAATATTTTCATTATACATAGACGAATGATTTTGACAAAAATGCTAAAACTTGTTATAACACCAAAATCAGTGGTGGTCACCGATTTGAAGTTCTGAAATTTTTCAAAGATCGGCCGTTTGTTGATGGTGGACTTAACTGCTCTCTGCTCCGGCAGCCCTATTACTCAAATATCCCTAAACAGATTATCTTCTGAGTTGGAAGGCTGAAGTTTTTGTCGACTGTCACCTACAGTAATTGATCTATTCTGCTCCACAGCGAAATAATAGTAACCTTTGCCGTTAAACAGATTATAGAGGTAATCCTCCTGCATTTTTTGACTCTAATATTACGTTCCCATCGTTATGGCTGCATGCTTCTCTTTGTCAATTTGTCAAGACACTTCTCGGGAACCATTCGAGGACCTTCTAAGATCCAAATCAGCAATTCTGTTTAAAGCCACCAAGATAATGCGTTTTCAACAACTGAGTGTCGGTAGGCCTAAGTTCTTGCATCAATTGAATTTTATAGGCTATATAACTCAAGGCTTCATCCAAAATTAGGTTGAGTGATTATTGCGCTGTGCCAAATTTTAAAGATCGACGTCGTATCGACAAACCAAGGTTTTCGATCGCACTTGAAGCTGCAGAAGCAATATTTCTAACCGTTCTTGTGTAGCGATCGGGATTTTGGTTCCTCACATCACCAAATTTTGTAAAAATTATCTCCGAATTCTGAAAATCGTCATAGGATTGAGAATGTGGAATAAACTGCTCTGTCTACTGTCTTTACTATAGAAACATCTCTCGATTCACAAAAATATTTTCTCCATCAAAATTGCTTCTTCAACATATATTATCCAGCAAATGACCTCACTTTCAAAAGTTTTTGTATACGAGTACGTACATATGATGCCTGAAGTTCAATCGGGTATATCTACTTTCTTCTGCCCAAGGGTTAGACTCAGAATAACGTCTATCTGATTTGTAAAATCTTCAAGGCACTTCTGTTTAAAGCTTTCAATCCAGATGTCTTTGTGAACACAAGGCTCTGGGTTCTTGCTGCCTTGACACTTGTAGTCGGCGCACCCTGGTCATATTTTTTATTTATTCCCAATTTACTTTAATATCGTTTGAGTAAGTCAATTGAATTATAGAATTTAAATTAAAACAGATTTGATGTCTCTCTATCAATAGAAGAGCCGATTTCCATGAAAGATAAATGTTCAGCAGAAATCTTTTCATCGTCTGATTTAAGGGACATGGCACAAAAGTAAAAATATCGATCAATCCTGAAGGATTTCGTTTGATTTCTTTTTTTCTTTAACTTATTTTCGGACCGTATTTCTTTTGGCAAGTCAGCCAATATTGACATTTGGTAGGAGTTCTTGTACACGTATCATCACTCCTAAATAAACAAAATACAGGACTTGGGGCACTATCTATTATCCCTTGTTTGGTTATTTGTTCCCTTTAATCCCAAAGAATTAAGGCGATAGTAAAATATTGTTTCTCCTTATTTTTCTTCATTTGGATTGCCCAGAGTAGTAGGTCGATGAGAGGGACAAAAGGAGCCGAGAAATATCCCTTAAAAGACCTTTTTTGTTACCTCCGGTGGTGGTTAATACGGTTTCCATTGATAAATCAATTTTCAAATGGAACACTATCAAGGATTGGGATAAGGCAGGGTTAGGCTGCTGTCTAGGCAACCATGATTGTAACTATGTCAGTAAGGTTACTTTTAGAAATCTCGAATTTTTTTTGTTTACAGATTCGGGTGTATCATCTCAGTGTTGCCATGGAAGTTCCTTTCTCGAGTAACTTTTCTGTGGAAATTGTGATTAATAAATTTCTGAGAATATTTCCGCTACTAAAAAAAACAAACATGTTTTGCTCTTTTTAGTAAATCGTAAACAAGATTATACACTGCTATTGACCCATGTCTACCCCGGACAACTTTATTAAGCTTATTTACAAGCAAACTACTTAACAAAGCTGATAAACTTCTTAATAAAAGGTCTTATTTTTTAATACTTCATTTATTGTATGTTTCCATTTGCATATAAGAATTATATTGCGTTTATAAATTTTAAATTTCGAACAGAATTGTGCAATTGTGCAATTTGAGTCGAGACTCAAATTTTCGTAGTATCTCCAAGTAGAGATAGTGAGCTTCTTCTGAATTCAGCGATTAAAGTTGAGACACTGAAGTGCACAATGTGACCGAAGCTTCTGAAGTTGGGGATATTGTTTCTGAAGATGGCGATGTATTTACGGTGGTGAAATTTCCGTACGAACTCATCGAAACATTCTGGAAGGTTGACGACTTTGAAATCGTACCAAGACAACTGGCAACTACGGAAAGGCATTGCGAAACGCACTTCACTCAAAATGTATCTAAATCAGAAACCAATCACTTCATCGTCAGACTACCGTTTCGAGAAAATGGGGCAGCCCTAGGTGACTCAAAACAAACTGCCTTAAATCGTTTCCTATCCTTGGAAAGACGACTCTACAAAAACCCGAAGCTTAGAGAGGATTATGTCAAGTTCATGGACGAATATGAGTCTCTCCACCATATGGAGGAGATCAAACAAGAAGCCATAAAGGGAGCTCATTTCTTCATTCCACACCATTGCATCTTGAAACCAGATAGCAGTACAACAAAAGTACTCGTGGTTTTTGATGCATCCCCAAAAACGTCTTCGGGGCTTGCGCTCGACGACATTCTTCACACTGGACCTACAGTACAAAGTGAACTATTGTCCATACTCCTTCCCTGCACAAGTATGTCTTTACAGATATCGAGAAGATGTACAGGCAAATAATCATGTACCAAGAAGATCAAATGTATCAGCTCATCATTTGGAGAAGGCGGTCAACAGAGGAGCTTAAGTATTTCACACTGAAAACCGTAATATACGGCACATCATCAGCCCCTACCTCGCTACCAAATGCTTACAATACTTAGCAACCCAAAATAAGTTTACACAGCCCGCTGGGGCACAAATACTTCAAGATGATTTTTACGTTGTCGACTACATTAGCGGTGCTTTTATTGGTAAGGACAGAAGCGTCTGGAATACGAGTATGTATCCGCCATCTTTATTACAAATACGATCAACATATATTCTAAATGGAAAAGTAGACGCAGTCATTTTGCCTCCAGGTATGTAAAGATGGCAAATGTAATAGCCGAGTTGTGTAAAATAGAGCAATTACAAGTATTTTGGTAAAATTTTATCGAAATTGTTGGATTGCTTCAAGTTGTTACTACGAAACCTATGTCGAAATAATAACGTAAACCAATGAAGAAGTGTCCACAGTGTATTCAAAACTTTTTAGAAAATGGCAGCCGGTGGACAGGGATGAGCGTCTTGCTTTCATTGGGCTGTTTATCATAGATGGTCGTATGAAGTCCAACTACCAAGTATTTTGGCATAAGCTGTATGGAATCACGATTTACAAAGCAACTGTGGGCGCCATACGGTTTCAAGAAATTTTAAGATTGTTACGATTTGACAACAAATCTACTCGTACCTGTAGCATGTGACGTCAATCACATAAGGAAACTTGTTGCTGATGAACAATGAACGCCTTGTCGTAGTCGGTGCTTCTTCATACAGCATATGAAATCGTAATTTCTAGCTTTCAAAAAGAAGAACGTTATTACACTTCAATATTACAATATAACGTTAAACAAAAAAATAAATCATGGATAAGAAATGTATATATTGTAGTGAAAGTATTTCGATAAATAAAAATGTGGTTTCAATATTATTTGGAATTTATTTCCTGACAAAATATTTTCTGGGCCACACTCTGGTATGTGCTATTCTCATATAGCCGACCCCTATCTCGATCAACTTTCATAATACAATGTAAAACTTGTCATGATTTGATTTACAATAATTTAATTTAAATTAGTATTAATTGATTCGGCTTAACTTAACATGATTTAGCTTAACTTATCTTAGTCTAACCTGACTACACGTTGGACGAATAGACTTGCTTTCTGGCTTAACATAAAATCACAGTTGACTCTCTAGGAGAAATAATCTTTCTAAAACCGAATATTCTATCACGCCATCATACGGCAACTACGTTATCGGACAATTCTCTATCTAACGGACTACTTGCGGCAGGACTCTGTGAGTCTTAGTATTGAGTGTTGTGTCTACATTTTTTATCACTACAGAATCGCCTATTGCGCGAGAACGCGCAATGGATGATTACGTTCTTCAAATTATTGACGATTATACTCCTGGAGTTTCCGTATCTCTCCCGAAGCGCTTTCTCTAAGGGCCACCAGATTTCTTTCAGCTGGATTTAAACACTTTTCCTCTAGAAACTCTTGTCTGTTAAGGTTCCGCGGTGATCAACTCTGAACAGTAACTTACTAGGAGTGATGCGCGTCGGCCTATGGACCGTATTGTTAAATGCGTATTTTACTTGAAACAGCGTCTGAACCCAGTCCGCGCGCTCTATGGGCTCGCTAAGTTTGGCCAACATTTGTCCCACTACCCGATTGATCATCTCGTCTTTCCCGTTTGCATGTGGGGAGTGAACAGCGACCTTAACGTGCGTAATATTCCGATCAAGAAGGAATATAGTAAACTAAATTCTAATGAGGTGAAACACTTGCCTCTATTTGTGATCACCCTAGAAGGTCTGCTCTAATACTCGAAATACCTGTAAAATGAGCACCTCTTTGGTGCTCATTGAAATGACCGATTATAGCTTGACAAATTTCGTAAAGGCGTCCACAACCAAGAGCACATGTTTTCTTTTCGACGACACAGAGGTGAATGGTCCAAAATGATCCAGATGGATAGGATGAAAAGGAACAGGTTCCTTAGGTTCAGATATTTCGCTCACGGGAATATACAAGCTAAGAATGCATAATGCACTTTATGCGGGTTTTTATAAACTTATCAATCTTCTTTTTCATATTAGGGAACCAGTAGTGCATTCGCATTCGATACACCCAGAAGGCCAATTTTCTCGTGCACATGTCGGATGAGATTAACTTACAGTTCGGAGCGGGCATATATATGTTATTCAACTTGCTGCTGCAGTCCTTTCGAAACACCACATCATCCTGAAGAATATACCGACTGGACTTCCTAAGTTTTACAACCGTTTGATCGCGGCCTTGGAATGCCCTTAACTGAAAATCAATCACTTCGGTGCTTGACCTTAAATCCATACTTTTCAAGCTCAAGGGCCCAGCGTACTATTCAAGGATTTACACTTTTCTTATTTAGCGTAAGCAGTCAGTTACTACAGTGAACGGGATTCCTTCCAGGTAAACTCGGAATCGTCGGAGTGCAGAAATAATAGCCAAAGTCTCCAGCTCAAAGCTGTGGTACATACTTACTTACTTACTCTTGGAGAAATATGTTAAGCCACATGGGTGGAGGGTGGAGTCGACCGTCGTTTTGTCTTTGGAGGAGAACGGCTCCATATCCCAATGAACTTGCGTCGCAATGCAGCTCTGTCTCGCGGGCTGGGTCATAGATCGCCAGCATAGGCGAAGAAGTCAGTCTATCCTTCAACTATTGGAAAGCTTGCTTACACTCAGCGGAGAAAACGTAAGGTTTGTTCTGTTTCAGAAGGTCGTACAATCGTCGCGTTATCCTAGAGAACTAGTTCACAAAACGGCGGAAGTAAGAGCTTAATCCAAGGAAGGAATGCAATTCCTTACTATTCTTAGGAATCGGATATTGGCGAATAGCCTTTGAATGGGACTCATTTGGCTGTATACCCCGTTCCATCACACTATACCCCAAGTGTTCTATGGCCGAATAGGCGAAACGGCACAGCGGTTCAGCAGGTCTTTAATAATAATATCCACCTCCCGCTTATCTGCGAAGGACCGTCGTCGGGGTGGACTGAAAAATGGGGTATCTGCCAGAAGTCGAATTCGTATTTCGTATTCCAAAAATTTCGCTTCGGTTTTGCTAAAATGTACATAATTGTCATAAATGATTCTAAGCATTATTCCACGGGTTACGTGATCAAGTTCAAGTCCTATGAATAATTCATCCCTCTCTTCAAACTATATATCAACAATCTCGTATCGCGATCATCCAGTTTCAGACGAAAAGAATCATCGTTACTTAACTCGGTTTCTTTAACTATCCCTCTTGTTTTTACTGCGTGACCACCATCACAAAGTCCAATGCCACTTATAATGTTTTTCTTAAAGTAAGTCCACAAGTACAAACGATTTAATAACAAGTTTTTATTAGTAAACTGAGTACAAAATGTTTGTGTTTGCGGTTATCCATTCTTAAGTCGATGTCGGAAGTCTAAAGTACATCCCGATCGATAAGCAGTATTATTTCATCTTGAACGATCATAAGTTAAACTTTATTTAGTTTCTCAGCGATTTTAAGATAGTAACGTACCGTAAGTATAAATTTTAATGTCCCCAAGACCTCAATAGTTTGAGTAAGATAGATCGTCAACTCGGATTTCTTCGGGTACTATAGATCGCGCAATAAAGCTAATCGGACTGCCGGTATCAAGATAATTAAGTTTAGCAAACTTTGTGCACTTAGTTTCTTTTACAATGAATGCGACACCTACCAATTGAATTGAATTCATCGATTGTCCAAACTCTTCTCCGCCACAGTGGTCATCTGATGCGGCGGATATTCGGCGCCTTTGGACACTCCATGTAAACATGACCCGCATCTCCACAACGAAAGCGTGATCGAGGGGGTCTCTTCTCTTTAGGACAATTGGCTGCTATGTGCCCATTGGCTGATCATCTGACTTGATTCTCCACCAACACTGCATCAGACTTCTTCATCACTGGTGTGGCTGTGGCCACTGGCTTAAGTGTGCTACCCTTGACAATTGTTGTCGCGTTCAGAACACTCCTCTTCTCATAGTGTGGCAATAAACTTTTTAGCTCCGGAAGTGATTTTGCGGCTTAGAGGATGGAGGCTATTGGTAACGTATTAGCTAATCCATATATTATATGTAGATTCTATGAGGTCGACTTCATCGAAATCAGCGTATGCGGCGACTTCCTGCATAGATAAGACATAATGCAGGAGTGTTTCATCTCGTCGATGAGTTCGACGACTAAGCTGCCAATAAACTTCTTGCCGAATCAATCGCATATCAAACTCAGATATCAGAAGGTTTCTTACGTCATCCCAAGTATTCACTCTGGTTGTCCTCAAAAGCATTTTCGCTGTCCATTTTAACAATCTTCCTACACACACGTATTTGCACCTATCATCGCACCCGACGGATGTGGTTACATTCTTGTAGTCGACGATCCATTTTCGGACACCGTATGAGTCGTTGCCGGAGAAGGAAGAGACTGAATCCTCAATGTCGCTGAAGTCCACTTATCTGGGTGTATTGTGGTCGACTCGGTTTCGACAAGCTCTCGGTGGTCATCTGCAATGCGCTTGCGACTTTCCAAACGAGCTAAATTTCATTTTTCTTCAATGTCGGAGTTTGTCATAATAGTGCTGCTGGCAGTGGACACTGGCTCACTGCCAAGAGCTGGTTTAGGATTCAGGACGTTGAATTCGGCGGCAGTTGCACTGCTGATTGTCGTAGGTATCACTGTAGTGACGGAAGCTGTGGTACTTGGAATGGGTGCTACTGAAGTCATAGAGGTTCAAGAAGTGGTTGCCAGATAGATTCCATAAGTTCTACTCTGAAGGTTTGTTGTCGGGGGCTCAGTGGCCACATTGCCGTCGGAGTCGTCAAAGCTGTTTCGCCCATCCGAAGGATTGCTGGCGCTCACTTCTTGTTCGTACAGTCTCCGTAGCTGTGCTACAGTTTCAGAAGGTGAGACATCGATGCCCGCCGCCCGAAGTGTGTTCTGCAATTGTGCCTTCGTTAATTTTCTATTCATTGTGTTTCACCAAATCTTGGTTTTTAAGGACCATCCACACGATTTTTCTTCTTATATCAGTGTGTTACCCCACACCTTTCACTTATAGTGAAAGTATTTCGACGAATAAAAATGCGTTTTGTTTTTTAGGTACTTAATTTACTACAATATAAAATAAATAGTCTATACTAGCCTACTGCCTCATACGAGTTCATTTATACTTAAATTAAATTGATTCAAAACGCTGCTATTTATATTCAAATTGTAGCTAGAAATCACCTGCATTCAGAGGAAATATTTGGTATGCAGAACTCTTTGGAAGGTTTTAGTGGTCAACATATTTGTTGTTTTCGTTTTGTTTAAGTTAAATGCGGAAATTATACGTTCAACTATACCAGATGAATTGGGAAGTGATAAAAATTAAAAAAATGCAATTACTATATTTGTAAACGGAAACATCTATTGAAGTTACAGGTTCTAAAAAGAGATTTCCTAAATTTAAGTTGCTTATCCCATGAAATTCGGCATCAGCGTCCTGAATATCTTTGTTTAGAATTGAATTTTGAAAGATTTTGAATAATGGATAAAAAGACTGTACTTTTTTTTCAACTATGCTTTCTGGACTTAGAAGGGTTACACTTGGGAGCAATTGATTCTACTTAAATTCTTCAAAATGGTTTTTGTTTAGATTCAAAGAATCCAATAAATCTTGAACTTCTACACCTAGATACAATTTGTCAAAAGAAACAGGCAGTATAAATTCGTCATTAAGGTATATTTCTATTTACCACCTTTACAAAATTGGATGTAGAAAAAAAATTAAAATCGTAAATATCTTGTACTCATATTTGCGGCTGTTCGCTTGGATAAATTTTCGTGAGCTTATTGATAAAAGGTAAAACAAATTTTAAAACCTGTTAATAAAATCTGTTAAGATGTTCATACATATATCTTAGGACCACAATCGATTTGGTGTATTCGCAACTGTGTTACTGATCAGTGAGATATCTGGTTTAATAACTGTCATGTATGTGGGAAAACTTGTAATTTTATTTCGATTACTAAATAACAAAGAGAACAATTTTAAGTAACAAATAGAGCGATTTTAAGTTATTTACAAGAACAACTTTACGAAACTGACAAGGATAAATTTACTCCGGACCGTTGAACCACACTCCACTCAAGATCAAGGAAGAATCTCTTTTTTCTTCCAAAGACCAACCCAATCCAATAATTTATGCAAGGTCCACAGCTTTATGACGAACGTCCGGGCCATCCATCCGCCGTACACACACAGTACGACCAATGCTAACCTCAATGGAGTCACTGTATTGCTAAAATAACAATGCTCACATCGTCTTTGCTTTTATGCAATCCAATGTAGGTCAACACATGAATTCCTTCATCATGAATCAAGGTCTTAACCGAAATCCATACCTCTGCGGTTGCGGCTCAGCAAGAAAACAAACTCGGATCGTAATGGTCGACGAACGAGTGGAATGAAAATCAATTAAAAGAAATCAAAACAAAATACAAACGACTATGAAACAAACTTGCGTAAGTGCAATTTATGCATTCCTACATGTATGACCCTATTCTAAAGTTCCATAGATTTTACAAATGGCGTCAAATGTTAATTCAGTTTTGACATTTGTGAAGCCACAATTAGAATTTGTGTGAATAAGCAATGGAATGTTGTACTCCTGAAGAAAGCGTGATAATCGTCACGATGTCTTTGATGAACAATTCGTCAATGATTTGGCGCAACTTGCATTTCGTCCCAGTTTTCCTGGCCGTCCGGCTCCCAGTGGTCGTTCAATGCGGCATTTGCGGCAAGCCCTAGATGGCGTCGTATCTGTCGTCTGGCCGAGAATATCGCTGCCGTGGCTGAAGATGTCGTAGTGGCTCCGTCGATTTCGAACAGACGACGTGGCACAAAATTGGCATTTTGGTGAAAGACTTGAAGGTGTTTCCTTACAAAGTTGACAGTACATCAGCTGATGGGCTAAAGGCTCACGCCTTCCTGAATCTCAATAACGAAGTGGACGGTTTTGCGTCAAAAATAATCATGAGCGTCGAGGCCCACTGCCACTTATCTTGTTAAGCAAATAAACAAATTTTGCGTTTCAGGGGAACTGAAAATTCGCGCGAGCCATTATATCCACTCTAAGTCACTGCATCGTGTACTGTTTATGCTGTTTATGCTGAAGGAGTGATTGGACCATTTAGTTTTTTTGAGAACGGTGCGGGCCACACAGTCACTCTGGATGGTGAGCCCTACACAGGCATGATCAATGAATTTTTCATTCCTCAAATGGATGAATTGTGACTAGAGAACAGCAGCACAACCGGCGCACAACCTGCGCACAACCGTTGTACAACCGGTGCACAACCGGCCGTCTAAAGCAGGCCCCGGTAACCGGGGTTTGCACTGGCCGGCAAGATCATCGTATTCAACCGTCCTAAACTTATATTTATGAGGTTATTAATGAGAGTTTATATGAAAAAGCCATAAAATCTGACAGCTGTGAAGAAGTGGAGTACCTATTGCCCGAAGTTCTGAAGATAACCATGGAAAATGCCATAAAGAGAGCCCAATTGGTAATCAACAATGGTGTCGGCTACTGAAGCGATATCATTTTCAAAACATGATGGAACAAAAAACTTGAATGCCCAAATAAACATTTAAAAAAAACGCATTAATTTTTTTTTATTCTATTCCAAAGTTATAGCCTAGATAAATAGGGTCATACATTTCCTCCCACTTTGTAGGGTACATAGTATGTAAGTTAACGACGAACATATTGAAATACCAGTTCACAGATACACGACATCCGGTGGAACAGATAATTGATACATGATTTGTATAAGCATTAAGCAGAGCTACAGATGGGCTGGTTTTACTTTACATTTTTAGACGATAAATGAAAATCATGATAAATTTGAAATTTCTTGAAATTTTTAGATGTTTTTGCTCAAAAATCGTGGACAAATTTTAAAGTTAAAAAATCGTAAGATTACGATAAATCGTGGAATCTGACATCGCTGATTCTAAGCCCGATAAATATGGAATTACAATAAAATATTGTGGGTATGTGATTGTGCTAATTCTCATCCGCTTCGCGGAATGCCATGTACACACAAAGATCATAACCAAAGAGCTATTGGACTAAAAAAAGATGAAGAACTACGATAAAAATCGCCATGTAACAATGGATAACTACTTCACCAGTGAGGTAAGTTTATTGAGCAATGGATTGACTATAGTTGGTCTTGCATTGCATTAGATGGCGCTGCAGTTCGTGGTGAATCTGAGGGTGAACAATACACCTCTTCAGTTAGTCCGGTCTTTAGCTAACTGCCTCCAGTTGCGCACTCCAAGTCGGTTGAGGACCCCTTTATCTTGTGCGCGCTACCTAAGATGAGGTCTTCCTTGTACCGCGGACCGCAGCATTGGTGTCTATTCGCTCTACATGGTCAATGGTGACGGTTAGTGTCACTATACAGCTAGTATAATTAATCGTTGAATCTACTCTACTCCCAAGCCCGTTAACGCTGTTATTTTTCGAAGGATTTTTCTTTCGAAATGACTCAGGATCAGGATCTTCACCCACTTTCCTTAGATTCCATGCTTCAACGGCATAAAGTAGGACTTGGATTGATCAATGTCTTACATAGAGTATCCTTAGTTGTTCGGGATAAGGCCTTACGATACAATTCCAGATGCTGGCAGTATACTGGCCTTCTTAGCCCAAACAAACAGTGATTGTGATTGTGAAGAGTGATTCCTCGTTTTATTTCTGCTGAGATGTCCGTGGCAGAATTTATAGCAGAGCCAAGGTAGACAAAGTCCCTTACTACCCTGAAGTTGTAGCTGTCAACTGTGGCATTATGTCCAATTCTTTAATGTCCTGTGTTCCTTCTTGCTGACAGCATATATATATGTACTTGGTTTTGCACTCGGGTACCGCTAAACCCATTTTTGTATCAAAACTATCGAACAGCCTTCAGACTTGACCCAATTATTTTGATATCATCGGCGTACGCTAGTAATTAGATGCATAAACTTTTAAAAGATTATGCCTCCAGTGTTTGATTGTGAGTTCCGCGCAGTTCTTACAAGTATGATGTTAACGAAGTCACATCACAACACGTCGCCTACAACCTTTTTGGCATCAAAGGTCTCGGTTAGGTCGTTATCGATTTTGACGGAGCAGCGGGCGTTCTCCATCGTCATTCTGCACAGACTCACGAGTTTGGCTGGCATACCAAAACTAGACGTGGCTCTGTATAGGTTGTTTGTGTAAATGGCGTCATATGCGGCCTTAAAATCGATCAGAAGATGGCGGGTATCGATTTGGACTTCTTGAGTTTTTTCCAGTATCTGCCGAAGTGTAAAGATTGCTTCGATTGTGGATTTGCCTGGTCTGAAATCGCACTGGTATGCCCCAATAAGGTTATTAGCGAAGAGTTTCAGACATACACTAAATATGGCAGATAAGATATTGTATCTGATGTTGAGGAAACTTATACCTTTTGTGGACCGGGCAAACGGTGCTGAGATTCCATTCATCAGGCATACACTATTCTGGTCAGATCTGAGAATGAGTTGGTCCATGTTCTCACAGTTTCATTTCCAGCAGCTTTGAGCACCTCAGGCAGTGTGTTATCAGGTTCAGCTGCTTGGTTTGATTTCTTAGATATTGCAATCCTCACTTCGTTTTGGTTAGGCGGACGGAAGTTTTGGCTATCATCGCTTAGTGTTTCCATATTCTCAGCATCAACTATGACTCTAATACAAGATGCCCTTCTTCATCTCTACAGGTTTCTGTACGGGTTTTATTTATTATTTTCTCTTGCTTATTTTTCCTCTTTTAGAGAAGCCGATGTTCATTCCGTCTCTTCTGCTCATAGATCTCGCGGCCAGCTCTCATCTTTCGTTGCAGCGCCGCTTTGAAGACTCCTCGCTAAATTGCATGTGCTTGCCGGCACTCATCGTCAAACCAGGGGCTTCGTTGTGATGGCCGAGTGAAACCCAGCACATCAGAGACGGAAACTCTGATGACTTTTTGGCAATGCAGCCACTAGTTTTCGATACTTAATGCTGACGGCATAGAGATTAAGGAAGACACAATCGGAGAAGGATTTGACGATCTCCTCTTGGCAGATTAGCTTGCGTTTGCGATGTTCAGAATACCCGCAACCTTTATACCTTGGTTGCAACGAGATAAAGGTCCGAGTCGATGTTGACCCCTCGGAATGTTCGGAAATCCATAATATCTCTTCCTAGCTTTGCATTAAAACGGCCGAGAACAATTTTAATGTCATAGCTAGGGTATTTCTCGTAAGTCTTCTCCAAGAGCTCGTAGAAGCTAGCTTTTGTTATTTTCATCTTTCTCCTCTGTGAGGGCGTGTCGGTATATTTGTCTTATGTTGGCAAATTTAGCCTTAATTTTTAACAAAGCGCTCGTTAACATGCAGCAAACTCTAGACTTATTACTTCCTTTTGCATTCCTTTTGCCGTTGATAATAATCGTCGTAGTAGATGTCGCAGTTTTTCATTATCCTTTTTTCCATCCCATCCCATCACATTTCTTGAATGGCAGTAACATCTGCTTTGCAGCAGTGCAGGGCCTCCATTAATTGTTCTGCTGCATGTATCCTATTAATTGACCTAAAATTCTACGTGCAGACACGAAGTTCGTTGTCCCTATTTCATTCGCAGGGGCTGTCAACAGTAGATGAGTCCGTACCGCTTCGTAACTTGAATTATTTTTTCAATGGTCGGGCAATTACCCCGACGGCTCAGCCGCCAACCTGCAAGGCCGGTTCCATTATAAATACCCCTAGGGCGAGGTGTCGGTTAGACCAAAGCCAGTTTACCCATTCGGGGATGTGAGCGCTGCAGTTGGTCCATTAAGAGCTCGTCCATCACTATCTCTTAGTGTCGGAAATCCGTACCGGCGTGAGTAGCCCGGATAAGGTCTTAATAACTTTGTCCCTTGATTTTACTTCACCGCAGATTTCATCTGGGGAATTCATACGCTGTCCCGTTTACAGTGCTGATATGTTGGTCAACACTTACACTTATTAGTTTGACAGCGCCCGATGTTTACCACTTTCTACACAAGCACAACTGATGTGTAGAAACAGTTACAGCACTGGGTATCGCCAGGTTGACACCTCGCAGTGCGTAACCTTTTTCTACAGCACTTTAATCCTTAATCTTGTTATCATATATCTCAGAGCCTTAGAAGCTACCTTCTTGCATCAACAGTCTGAATAATGTCAGTTAATAGGCTGAAAGGACACCTGACCTTTGTCTTGAATGAGTGATTTTTACAATCAGTATGAAAAAGTAGTTCCTTCATGGTGATTTATTAAATCCTTCACTCTTCCCTGATGAGAATTTTTACACAGAATCTTACAAATTTTTTGAAAACGTCCCTCGGCTTAAAGGCAAGTCCGTAGGTGATCAGAAGTTGCGCTTTCGCGGCCTATCAGCTATTCCAATCGCTGATCTGGTACAGTATATGTACATGCAGCAGATTGAGCCTCTGTGAGTGCTGATGGATCTGGAAAATGCAAAAGTTCTCGTGGAGATTCACTAGAATTGTGAATCACATCTCAGAATGAATCACACAATTCATGTTTTTTTTTTTTTTTTAGTTTTAAATGCATTTTATTTTCTAAATCATTAACTCTTACATACTAACAGAAAATGCTTAAATGCTAGCTTAAAATTACTCAACAAACTTATACTAACTTACTGGCCCCACACAGGCACTCTAAGCTACTCTAAACTCTTATATCTATGTCTTTCGACTTTGTTTACATTTTATACTTATATATACTTATTTTCTGTGCTTAAGGCTAAGAAAAGAATTTAACAAAAAACTTAGCATATGGACATAATTTTTTATTTTTTATAAAAACTTAATATCTAACTTAAAATAAACCTTAGTCTACCTAACCTATATACAAAATACACACATACACACATATAGACATTATACACAATACATACATATACTAGTATATACCTTTATATATACTAATATGTATATATAATTCTTAAATGCTAACCTAAACCTATGTAAGCTGGCCATCGCTATTCACAGAGCAAATAGATTGGTCAGCTCTGCCTCATTAGTGAGGCTGGTCCGTAATTGACGGAAACGACGACGAAACATCTTCTCCATCATTCAACCACCAGAAATGCTGGTGCTGCCGAACGACATCCCTCTTATCGCGATTCCCCACCGCCCTACTGAACCTGAGACGATCCACACTGCCGTGTGCGACGTCTCTGTCGTAGTTGAGTCGCCTGTCCCCAGCTTTCCGAGCGACATGGAAGATTAACGGGACCGCTGATCTATCCTGGATCAACCCTATCTGATCTAGGTAGAGGAATGCTTCCGGTGGAACGAAGCCGTCAGAGCGCACTCTCTCGTGGTAAAGGTAGTTGGGGTAGTAAGCCCCAGATATCAGGTTATTCGTCGAGGTCATTGCTCTTGCAATGTGCCTTCGAGTCAGCTTAATTACGAAGTTGTCCACTCGTATTAGGTTCGCCCTGTTGTAAAGGACCTCATTACGATAAAATTTTTTGTACTCCGACTCTGGTGTTCTGTACAAGCGAAGGCAAGCCCTAAGGCAAGCCCTCTCAAACACCCGAATCTTTTCCATTAAGCTTGCTCGTACATTGAACCACACGGGGCACCCGAATACCAGCATGGGCCTGATAAGGGCCATGTAGCAGATTACCTTTACCCTCGCATCGAGTTGGCTGCTATAAAACAGTCTCTTTGTAAGAGCAAAAGCGCCTTTAGCTCTGGCCAGAGCAGCATCTACATTTTTGTCAAAATACAGAAACTGATCTAGCCAGATCCCAAGGTATCTGACTACATTTCGACAGGCAAGAGGCTGTCCGTGTTGTCCAATGATCGAGAACTTTCGCCAATTTTTTCTGGTATCCCTAGAGGCTCCAGACAACGGCGTCCTAAAGAGAATGGTTTCCGACTTCTGAAAGTTGATTTTCAACTTCCAGTCATCGCAAAATCGTCTTATCTTATCGAAGTCACGCTGTAAGAGAGTATTAATGACCTCGATTTTTGGACCTGTTCTGTACGCTATCAAATCGTCTGCGTACGCAATAGTATGGGGAAGTGAACCTATCAGATCGCTTGTATAAATGTTGAATAGGATCGGCGAATTGACCGCGCCTTGCTGAAGACCATTTTTAATTTGAAATATTCCAACAGAAGTCACATCGCCATTTTTCACGATGAACTGTCTGTTGGTTAGCATATTATAAAGAATGTACAAGAGTGGTTTACTGATCCCCAGCCTAGTCAGCTTATAGAAAAGACCCTCTAACCATACGGTGTCGAAGGCCTTCTCCAAGTCAACAAGGCAGGCACCAGTGCATTGGTTTTTGCCTTTATTCCATTGGATATCGGACACCAGTTTAGACGCGGCATGTGAGATATCATGTCCCGCCTTAAAACCGAATTGATTATCCGGAACTATATGTTTGTCCTCAACCCACCTAGACAGAGCTCTATTGATTACTTTTTCAAACACCTTACTGATATTCGGAAGGAGACTTATCGACCGGAGATTCGCCGGATTGGATATATCCTTTCCCTTTTTGGGGATAGGTTGAACCACCGCCGTTTTCCAATGCGCTGGATAATGTGCATTATTCATTGCATTATTAAACAGGGTGGTGTAAATGTCCACCGCTTCTAGAGGAAGATGTCGAAGCACGATGTTTGGAATACCATCGGTCCCCACTGATTTCTTAGCCCTGATTGTGTCGAAGATCTCATGGAGCTCTTCCTTCGAAATGAACGGAGGTAGGTCGCACAATTCATGTTCTATATAATATAATTGCCACAGCACCGCAGCTGACGTGTAGCTTTAACTACTGCTGAGCGTCTATTTAAAACCTGTACTTGATTTCCTGATACGATCTTCTACATAGATTTGTATATGCTTTTTTTCGAGTTCTGTTTTCAGTCTTTTATAAAATCACACTTAGGTATCATACAGAATTTGGTGACCCCAATCCTTCGAAAAGGAATTTCTCAATACCATAAAAATCATATCATCTCCGTAGTCCCTTTCCGTTTGACCTTGTTTGAACCAAGTCTTTGCTCCTTTCGGAGTCAATTAGAGAATTCGTAAAGATAAAAGTCTTATTCATATACTCTATTAGAAAGCCATCGGATAGGTACTCTGCTGACCAGATAACGAATTGAATCCACTCGCCTTGAATGCAGACTGGGTCCTTAAGAGGCAGGCGGTCAAATGCATACTCATTGCCTTTTCATAGAGTCCATATTGTTACGCTGTAAAGCCCGTCTGCGATTGTTATTTGTCTTATACATGTACGAGTACATAGTAGATCGTTACATATGAAAATAATGAAATTCATAAAGTGGATCATTGTGGCGACTCAGGATGAAAACCACCAAGTCCGGCGAAGAAGATTTTTTCACTAAAAAATATGCCAAGAGGAGTTTAGTTGATAATAAAGAATTTGCGGCAGCTGCTGAAGATAATTCAGCTTTGTCTTGCAGCAAGGTTCAAAAGTTCAAAAACAACCATAAGTCATCACCTGTCAGTTGTCGGAAAGTTTAAAAAACCAGAAAGACAGAAAGATAGGTATCCCACCTCTTAACACCAGCGGATGTTCTACTTTTCCACTTAAAAATGGCCCATGCTTTTGTTAATCGTATTTCCTCCCTTAGAGTGTAGAATAAAAACTAAAATAAATATTTGAGCATTAATCTTGGTTAGAGGAATAATAATTAACATAATTTTTCAGCCAAGCACGGGCCACTTCTTCTAAGCACCTAATTAAAATTTTCCTTCCCATTACACTACAACGAATGCCATTACCATCCGGGGGGTGTTTAAAACAATTGGTGATGTGCGTTTGTCGCCTTTCTGGCCCTATTACAGCCTACGACCTACAACCCCTCGTCGTAAATAAAATGTTTATTGTGCACGTGAGTAAATAACGCAACATAATGAGACGCAGAAAATTCTTAAAATGGGTAACCATCATAAACTCTGGACCATGCTGAGAGTCTGCCTCCAACTTTATCCTTCATTAAGCTCATAGCTCATAACTCCGACAAACGACAATTCAGGTGTTTTGTTAGAGCTCTTGGTTTGGTTTTTTCTGTATTTTTTTTGCTTGACGATAAAAGCGTATCGTAAAAATAAATTTATCATTTTCTGTCATCCGAAAGATAAAATAAATCATAAAATTTGCCTAAAGCAGTAAGCAAATCCATAAAAAACGGTAATGGTCATGGTCCACTTCATTTCAAGATGTCCCCAACTGAAGGCCCAATGAATGTTTGTAGCATATTCCCTTATTGACTTGGGTTATTTGCATTTATGTTAGTGGTGTGAGTGTTGCCCAGCACTGTTTGGAAACATCATCTCTAGGAGTTCTCTTATCTGTGATATGGGGGAAAAAAAAAGTCTAGACAGGCAAAGTTACTGGGTTCTATGATGAAGGCTTCTTATGTCCTTGTGTGTACGAGTGTAAATACGAGTATACGAATACCTAATCCTGGTTTATGGGTGTAAATTGGATGAAAGAAAATCCCTCTTGAATTGAATTCTCCTTAAGCGTTAAGGCTGCACTCCTGCAAGACCAACACTATGTAGCAGCCGAGGAGTTATTTTCGAATCCTAACTGGATCCTTTTAAAAATGCACTGGGACACTGGCAATTTAGAGGTGCAAATCCGCCATTCAATATTTCAGTATATTTAGGTGCCTGGTGCTGGGAGCTTGAGTCTGAGTATCCTATCGCTACTGCAGAATGGAAAATCCACAATATTCAGTATGAGTAGGATATCACCGCATTAGCGGTGTATAGTCGAGCTGAGACACCTGTGCATCTGTGCACCTGTCTATGGATATGGGTATACATGGAGTCTTTGGTTTACATGGTCTAAACAGTTCGACACTTTGGCGGTATAAGAGTAGTGCACATGGATTGTGTTAGATTTTTGTGTTCTTGTTGTACTTCTGTTCCCTTCCAAAGTGATTTGTTTTTTCCATTTTTTTTTTCGTTGCAGTCCTCCCTTTTTTCGTGTATGCTTTCATGCATTCTACACCTCTATGAGGGGATTACTTCGGTTGAATGCGCCTTTGGAGGATGTTTTCCGGCTTCAGCTACTGTAGAGCCCCTGAAAGTCCTGAAGAGTGCTAAATTTTGGTCACAACCGAAGTGTTTCCAGATTTTTTTTCTCAATTTTTTTTTTTAACTTTTTTTCTCTTTGCTCACCGTGTTTTTGTTTTTTATTCGTGTGTGCCCTCCCGGTCTAGGGAAGGATTTCCAGAATAAGAAACTTAAGCATCCATTTGGAGTGGTTATAAATTTAGGAAACAAGCAGAATTTATCGTTATTTAGCATTCGCAAGGAGCATGTTGGGAAATACTTTTTCAAGGAATTTTCCAATCCAAAAAAATAGCTATCCGTTTAGAATGTAGTCTGCATTTTTGTATTCAGAGTGACAGAAAATTGAAGTCCTTAATAGGCTCCGGGGTAGCCTATAATTGACGTTTGATGTAGGGATCAAAACCAGTTATTGGCAGTTTCAAAGGTAATTTTTAACAATTTTCATTGGTGTGGGAAATACAAGATACTCATTCTTTAGGGTGGAAAAGAAATTTAGTTATCTGGCAACGAATTGGTATTTCAACTGCAGAAGTGAGTTTTCTCAGGTACTCGTATGTATTCGTATGTAGTTTAAAGTAATCGCTTGTAAATTTTTCCTTGAAGAGAAGAAATGGGGTGTTTTTTCGGAATAGATTTCCTATCAGACTTTAGCAGACATGGTCAGGACTTAGTGGTTTACTCATTGCCATGTGGGATATGTATTTCTAAGCGAAAATTTTCTCATAAAAAATGAAAAAAATTGAAATAGAAAACTGAGGTTTTCTAATAGACATGTGAAAGATATATGAATGTGTGTATTGTACACATTTACGAACTTAAAGAGCTCTAATTGATTGATTGACTGACTTGTGGGAGTTAAAACCGGTGGCCGGGAGATTATTTCTCTTCCTTTGAGGATTAAAAACGAAGACAGGTTATTGCGTTTTCCTTTACGCTAACTATTGAATGAATTTATATAACTGGGTCAAACTGAGATATCATTGTTTAGGCTAACAGTTGGCTTTCAGTTGTCCTCTGCAGAATATTCCTTTTTTTCTTATTACAACGCAACTGGATGGATTCAGCCATAGTCCCGAGCACCTGACCTAGTCATACTTTAGACTAGGGGAGCCTAGTCCTTAACTACATCAACGTTATATCTCTAGAGTGTGACGTTCTATCCGAGACACCGGTGTTGGGTGTCTTATTTGCAGCATACATATATGCATTTGATTTTGCCCTCATTGGCCGTCTTCTCCGCTTCAGCCTCAATACTCGCGAAAGTGCCACTGTCATCGATTATGTCAATATCATCGGCGTATCCGAGTAATTGGACGAATTTTTAAAAGACTGTGACTCTTGTATTGGAGCATGAGTTTTGCACTATTTTTTCAAGAATGATGTTAAAGAAAACGCATGTCAACGTTGTGTAAATCCTTTTTCGATATCAAATGTCTCGATGAGTTGTATACCGACCTTGATGAAGCAGCGGTCTTTCTTCATCGCCATGTGCAGGAGTTTGCCAGGGATGCCAAATCAAGATATTGCTCTTCATAGGGCATCTCTATTTATGCTGCCATAGGCGCCTTAAATTCGATGAATAGGTGATGTGTATCGATTTGGAGCTCATGGGTTGATGGTGGATTTTCCTGATGTGTACCAATTCGGTTGTTGACGAACGTTAAGAAGACTGACCCCTCTGTAATTGTCGCAGTTCAGAGAGTCTCCTGTTTGAAGATCGGAAAAAAATTACTGGGGTTCCATTCATCGTGCATACTTTCGTCCGGCCATATGTTGCAGATGAAATGATTTATACTCATTACAAAATCATCGCCTGCCGCTTTGAAGAGCTCGGCAGTCCGGCCATCTGCTCCTGCAACTTCGTTGGACTTAAGCTTAGATATGGCTATTTTCACTTCATTCAGGTCGGGTGGACTAAATTGTTGGTCTATTATATATCGTCCAGGTTGAAAGGTTCATTCTCCCTGACAGCGGTATTTGGTTTGTCATCGCCGTTATACGCACGTTACTTAATTGCACCTAGATGAAGTTTCAATCTGACAGGAACCCATCATAGCTACTGTCTCCAGTTTTGCATGCTGATCTGATTGAAATCCTCTTCCAACTGGGCATGTCAACTTACTTCCTTACATTGTCATGCCTGCGTGTTGTATTCAACGACTCTTTAATTCGGGGCATCAGTGTTCATGCGGTCCGTATGTCCCAACTATCTCAGACAGTTGAAAGGAAGTTTTTTTTGGACTTAGCTGTTGCTTTATGTGCTTCGTTCACTATTCCCCACCAATGAAGACTGAATCATATGGTATATCATACGAACAACGTACTTTTGAACTGCTGAACAGCTCGGTAGGTAAACATGTTTCTATTCTGTAAAGCAGAATAAGGATACCAAGGGCTTTTGGAAAACTCACATAGTTGCTCTCCATAGAGCTTTGCTATCCAACTCCGTCCTTAGATAGAAGAAGTAACGAAAAATAAGAGATTCGTTTGATTTTCCTTTCAATCTTACTGTGAGAGGTATGAGTACGAGTAACTGCGGAATCTATTGTACGTAAAAGTGATCTCTGACATTCGGTACTTAATAAAATCTAAACACAGGATCGATTAGTTGGTTGACAATAGACTTCAGGCTTTTTTACAATATTGGGGGCAGTATCTTGAAAGCCAGGAGATCGACGACAAAGATTGCACATTTTAGGGTCATCGTTGTATTGAGAGAAGAAAAATAAAACTTTTTTTCTCTTTCAGCTGAGTTGACTTTTTTTTGTTTATAATTGGCGTGCGCACAAGAGATTTATGTACCCTTAAGATGTTAGGGAGGGAAAAAAGAGAGATAACGATGTGCGTTGGTTTTAAATGTTTGCAAGTTATTGTGACTAGGAAATAAAGAGCTCGGCAGGGTATCCCAAAAGCGAATACGGCTTATAGTAGGAAAGAATCACGATATTGCAGAGCACGTCCGAAGATGGGCTAGAGAGTGAACTGATAAGCATTCATAGCGAGACGGGTGTTACGGTTAAAAGCTTTGAGGGGCGGAATTCTGTTGGCAATTTCAGTGGAGCACTGGGGGTGAAAATAGCGATACAACAAAGTGAGATAGGATACATTACGCCGGTGACGAGTGACTGCGTAATGCTGGCATCACCTATGAGTTTTGTCGCACGAATTTGGATCCTATCTAGCTAGTGCAAAGAGGTCTTAGGGGCACCTGCGCAGATGTGGGCACTGCACTTCAGTTTTTGGCAAATAAACGCCTTATAGATTGAAGCCAAGTCAGAGGGGATGAAATATGTCTTACGTTTCTTGAGGAAACGTAGTCATTTCGCAGCATTTTTCGCGACATCGAATATGTGGTCATTCCAACGTAAGTTGTCACAAACACACATACCGAGAATGGAAAGTTTATCGGTTTCGACGATGCAAGTGCCATTGGGTATTTAGATTTCGCTTTAGTAACAGCTAAGAGCAATGAGTTTCGGAAGCATTAAATTCCACTCGGTTGATAGTTCCCCAATTGGTTATGCTGTTAATATCGGAATTAAATGAGTTTAACATACGACGCCATTCCTGTTCTACAGGTGAAGAACTGGGACGTGAGTCCGGAAACGAAAATGGAAAGCAGAGAGTACTGTCGTCAGTAAAGGAATATATTGGATTAGAAGTGGTAGACAAGAGATCATTGATAAAAATGAAAAAGAGTGTCGGTGACAGAACGGAGCCCTGGGGCACACCAGCATTTATTTTGTGAATATCAGACTTGAAATCATGCAAGACAATCTGAATTGAACGTTCCGAAAGGTTATTTCTAATCCTTTGAAGAAAAGAGGCGTCGATCCCAAAAGCACGCATTTTCAACAAAAGAACCTGATGCCAATATCTGTCAAATGTCTTAGAAATACCAAGTGCAACTATCTTGCTTTCGCCAGTTTGATGTACACTTTAGTTCCACTTTCCGGTGAGACATGCCATCAAACTACCAGTGGACCTGTTGCTACGAAAACCGTAAAGTTCTTTGTTTTGAGATATTTCATGAGCTGACGTTTTATCAACGTTTCCCCGTCCCTTGGAAAGAAGGGACGTAATCCTAATGGGCCTGTTAGAGGAGAGACAAAAAGATTCGCCTTTTTCAGGGACGAGCTGGACAAATGCTGTTTTCCATCTGCTCGGAAAGAGTCTTAAAGAGTAGGATTGAAGAAAAAGCTTACGCAGTGGTTTTGCCAGCGTGGAATAACACCTCTTCAGAAGAAGGGGAGATATACCATATGGATCAGCGGATTTATGTTGTTGAGTACTCTTGCTACTACACAAGTGAGAAAATGGATTCGTCCCATTCTAGTTTCGACCTACTCAAGTGTAGGAGGAGACAAGGCACTATTTGGAAGTATAGAGCTGGCCGCAAAGAGTGCAGTCTGTTAGAACGTCCAAATTGGCTAAACACTCATAATTGAATTGTTGACCTACATGCAAAAGTTTGGCACTAGTAGTGGGAGATTATTAGTTTATGAAGATTAGAGTTACATGCTGGTATATGTGTACGTAGAAACTTAGAAAATATCGGAATCAGTCTGGCATTAGCGAACCTGATTGTATTGAGGTTTACTACCTCAAGAAGCAGCCTTCAGGGAGGAACATCTCTAGGGTTTTACGTGTGAACTCATGTCGGTGAAGACTCATCACGGGATGCCAATACATCGATGGGAGCAAGAATACGCCGTGCCATCGCTTGCATGGGACTGTGTTGAGGGCACAGCTCCAATCATGGTGTGAGTCGAAGCCCACCTAAATTCCTCTTGCCGATTTTAGGATCACGGCACTCATCACTTATTTGCAACTCTACAACGGATCAACCACAAATGGAAGACCCTTCTCACAATTAAACTTAATCCACAGCAACCATGACACTTTCACAAGAGGACCAACCTCTTCAAGTTAGTCCCGGACCGAAGTCCGCGGGCTCCTGCCTCTCACGGAAAACGGTACCATGTTTCAAGTCGTATGGACTACCGATGGTCTAGCAGTGCCACTCAACAGGACCTGTGACCGTAGCAACCTTCAACGGCTAAGTCCTGAAAACCGTTATAATTAGACCAGTATTGGCTCTGCTCCCGTTTTTTATTAGACAACGTCAATGATGGAAGAAGCGTTGATAATTGGGCGGGGGCCAAACCCTCAGGGAGGAGTGGTATCACCTCTTCCGTGGACCCCAGTTGCCAACGAAATATTTCTGAACCTAAGAAGGGAGTGAATAAGGCCAACTTCGTAAGCGGACTATGTGGTTCTTAAAGCAGGAGACAGAACAAAATTCGTATTCGTATGGACGAAAATACAGAACAAGTAAGATTCTCTTGAAAGATAGGGATGAATTACCCACAGGCCATAGGACCTCTGCAGAGGCTATGGGGACGTATGCTCACGGGACGATACCGATGGATATTATTTCGCTAACATATGTATACTAAACAGCTTTCCGAAATAAGGAATCCACAAATTCTGGGTAGGGTGTCAGATCCAATTGGCATTACCCAGGGATATTATGTTGCCGAGGATTGCCCCGAAGTAATTATAACTATAAGTTCATTAGCCAAAGTGATATACCATATATCATCTGAAAGGGACTTTTGATTTTGGAAAAAAACCTCGAGTAGAACACCTATTAATTACCGGGTAACAAAACCTCGCTATAGACGGAATACAAGTTCGAGCATTCAAGAGCTGCTAAGTAGGATTTTTCCCAGCTGATAACCCATTGGCCGGTATACCAATGTTGGTAAAAAAGATTTACTTGGTATTATTCTTGGTTAAATCCTACTCCCCGTCTATGGAACGGGATTCTGGGCTTGCTAAACTTAGCTATGAAAAGCTCAAGATTTAATCAAAAATTACAGAGTGTCAGTTTCTGAATTTAAATCCCACCAAGTCGACCCATTCCACCAAAGTCAATGCATCGAAAACTAATGGAAACTTTTTGTATGCGTAATACTATAGGAAGTCGGAAAACTCAATGCAATCTGGGGAGCCCCATATGCCTTGCAATTTCAAATCAGTCATTCGTGTTGATAACTTCCTACTCCAGAAAGTCCTGTCAGTTTCTTGAGTAGACTTCCCATTGAAATGAAGTTAAAGTTCACCAAGCATGATAAGAGGTTCATGTGAACTAAAATTGCGTTTCGTCCGCTTAATTGTATTCACAGGATTACCTCATTCTACTTGCAGTTTGCTGTGTTTCATTCAGAGCTTTGTCCCACCTTAGGGTAGTAATGCTCAAGTACATACATGTATTCAATTCCGACACTTTATTATGAGTATAATGAGAACTTTTCGACCATGCGAAAGACTTCAGATTCAGCTCCTCACACACATGTTCTCACTTTGATATTTTGAGTTTTGAGCTTATTTCTTATTTTAATTACGAATGCCAAGCACACCAACATACTTAAGACCTACCAATGCACGAAGAGGAGGCAATGCGTGGGTGCGACCTCTTTTACAATATTTTTACTTTTTCACTTGACGGGGAGGAAGGAGTGACTGTTTTTCTTTTTTTTTAATACGGGAGACGAAAATGTCAGATACTTGACATACTTTATTTCCTAGTTGTACTGTGCTGGTGGTGGAATTCCATTTAGTTAAGACTGTGTTAAGTCTAAGGTGCAAGACTGTAACTACTTAAAAAGCATTCAAAAAATTTCAATTCCGAAATTCATTCCCATTTCAGAAAAGTTGGAATATCTAACGGGATATAATTTCTTACTCGTATGAGATGACACTATACTCGCACGAGTACGTAGTTGCACTCAGGTTTACAAACTATTGCTGTTGCCGGCGTGGTGAATAATTGCAAAATAGTTTCCAACAGGACACTGATTGAGAGGTTAGAATTTTTTAATTAAAATTTTGTAAAACGTCTAATCGGTTTTGGGCACTTGAATTTTCAGGATTCAATGCCAGCGAAGCCACAAATTTTTTCAAGTGGAGTTTCGCAAATTTAGTTGCCTTATCCACTGTTCGTCTCTGATGAACCATTTATTTAACTTTCAGCTTTCACTTGCTTATGCCTAGTTGCGTTACTTGCAGGCGGTACCTAATATGAAGTTTTGCCTCTCCTGAGAGCAACTTTTCTACGTAAAATGTTAAACATACTTATTTATCAAAAAAAGTGCAGGAGGATCTGTATCCACTATTTTATTATCTTCGGTTATAACTACAATATAAACGTGGTGGAAACATTGCTAGATAAATCGTGGCACCATATTCTTTTGGAACAAATGTTGGAACAAATCAATCAGACAGAGAATTAGCTTAATAAAGCCTTTTCAGCTTCCTTTTAATGAAATTTCCTAGTCTTTCCAAAAAAAGGTAAGCAATGGCCTCAGTCATAAAGTGCCTACAATACTAGCATCCATTACATCTTGGGCTAACACATTTAGGCTGAAGCTTCGTTGATTCAGCCTTTCAATAGCGTTCAAAGAATTCTCCAAAAAATATTCCTCCCTACGTTAGTTGATTATTGCGATTTCTCCCGAGACCTGACGGACTCAAATTTGCCTAACGAGGTGTGAGGGCTAATATTGTAGCCCTTGAGACATCTCTCATCGATTTTAGAGTCATCATTAGAAACTACATTAATTTCAATCAGATTCTGGTCGAAGGCCAGGCCAACTTCTTATACCTCCGGCCAGTGGGGTGACAATGTCAATGTAAAGGGTGTTTTTTTTTTAGAGGTGTCGTTTTTAAACTGGTAACACCGTTAATTGACAGTTGAAATTTGATTTGTGGTTAGTACGTGTTGCCATTTTACGATGAATAGATTAACGCCAGAACAACGCGTGCATATTGTGCAAACTTATTTTGTAAACCATGAATCGGTTCTATAAACTTGTCGTGCGCTACGTCCATTTTACTGTCGACATAATCGTCCATCTGAGCAAGTTATTCGGAACATGATGAATCTTTTTCGCACCACGTACGCTCTAGCCTATAATACGCATCCCCAAAGAGAACAAACAGAACGAACAGAAGAAGTTATTACCGTTGCGGAGCGCAGTGTTGAGGAGAATCCGAATGAGTCGATTCGCCACAGGGCACAGCAATTGGAGCTATGCCCATCCACTTCGTGGAAGATTTTACGGAAAGATCTTGGCTTGAAAGCTTATAAGATCCAGCTTGTGCAAAAGCTGAAATCTCGTGACCATTATGTGAGTCGTTAGTTCGGTGAATGGGCCGAAAACATGATTCAGCTTGGTCCTCATTTTTAACGCAAAATTTTTTTCTCTGAGGCCCATGTTTGGTTCAATGGATATGTAAACAAGCGAATTTGTTGAATTTGGAGCAAAGAAAACCCAGAAGCCTTTGTCAAGGCGAACTTACTATTCGGTGTGCTGTATGGGCTGCTGGAATCATCGGCCCATATTTCTTTAAGGACGGTGGCGGCCAGAATGTTACAGTCAATGGAGAGCGCTATAGAAACATGATTTCTGACTTCTTCGTTCTTCAGTTAGATGGCATTGACGTGACAGAACTTTGGTTTCAACAAGATGGCGCAACATGCCACACGGCGTGTCACACCATCAATTTTATGCGGGAAACATTTGCTGAGCTCATAATTTCGCGTAATGGACATGTGAACTGTCTTCCACGATCCTGTGATGTCACACTTTTAGATTACTTTCTTTGGGGGTATGTGAAGTCACTAGTCTATGGCAATAAACCAGAGACGTTGGACGATTTGGAAGTCAGTATTCGCCGTGTTATTGCTGATATACGTCCCCAGTTGCTCGATAAAGTTGTCGAAAATTGAACTTCACGGTTGCGCTTCATTCGAGCCAGCCGTGGCACGCATATGTCCGATGTCATATTTAAACCTTAATGGCATACAATTATCTATGCCATGGACATCATGGATATTTACATTAGCTTCAAGTGTGTTATTCCATATTGAATTTGTATACCTCTGAAAAAAAAAACACCCTTTCCAAACGGGATATTAACAAAATCAGGGTCAACCCACAGTCTACGCTTAAGGTCAACTAAAGACCAATATGCAACAATATGCAGAGAATCGAATAACAGACATTAGAGGAATGAAGAAAGAGCGCCAGCGTTTGAACCCACACAATCACTTACTGCCAGCAGTCAGCAACCGCAATCAGCGTCCAATTTTTCTGCATTAACGAAACAATTGATTCATCTAAGCTATATTGTTTGGGCGAGTTGCACACGAAATTCAAAAGTTGCATTTTGGATGTCGATGAAAATGTCTAATGCGTATTTATTTTGGTTGAGATACTGTATCTACATAGAATAGAAGAAGTAAAACTCCTAATCCAGCTCAAAGAGACATGAGACAAGACAGCTGGATTTAAGAGCGTTATGAGGACACCCCTGGGAGAGCAAGCAAATGTAAGGGCTCCCACCCATCGTACTACCCTCGAACTCAGGGATGTCGATGAGGTCACCACAAAGGAGGATATCTGTGAAGTCATAAAAAGGCATGTCGCCCACAGATATTCTATAGCTGAGGAAAGCATACGGCGGAACATAAACTGCAACTATCAGCCTCATCGTAGAACACTGCTACTTAGCGAAGGAACAATTAAAGACGTTCGGTTATATAGCTACACAATGCTAAAAACAGAAGATCGCACCAAGCTATGTATGAGATGTGGAACAGAAGGCCACATAGCGAAGAACTGCGACAAGGAACCTACATGTTCTACAAGAAAGAGCATCCTGACGATACAAAACACGTAGCTTACAGCAGCAGATGTCCAGTCTTCAAAAGATCATGAAGATAATACAAACAAAACTGAGGCACTGTAGAATAGCTCAGGATATCCTTGTACAAACAATGAAAGGGCGGACGTTATCATGATCAGCGAGCCCTATAAGTGTCCCGACCTAAACAATAAATAGATCTGTTACAAGCAAAACAGACAGCGATTATGACATGCGGACGCTATATAAGAAGCAAGCGAACAAACAGAAGTCTTCATGCGGGCAAAAATAAATTTTTAAACCTGCTATACAAGACCCAGCTTTACGGTCAGGGAATACCAACTGATGCTGGACAATCTGACTAAGGATGCGCTTCACAGATCCCCAGTGGATGTAAGAAGCGACTTAAACGTATGGGCCACAGAGTGGGGCAGCAGACTCACGAACATCAGAGGATAGACCCTATAGTACTCTAATCACTCGCAGCCCCAACAATAAGTGTCGTTAATATAGGAAGGGCTAACACTAATCGTAAAGCGGGAGTAGGGTCTATTGTCGACATCACCTTTGCGAGCAACTCGATTGTAGATACCATTAACTAGAGGGTCAGCGAGGAATCTTCTCATAGAAAAGAAAGCGGCCCATCTCCCAAAATTTACTCAGAATGTAGTGATAGATCTTTTGGTATAATTTTTTTCAAATAAATCTTACACAGTGATTTGAACGTACTATGTGGCTATCATCAAAGCAGATGTCATGTTTCAGTGCCTAGAAGAGCAAGTAGCAGAAAGATTTCACCGTATTACTGGTGGAATGATGAAATAAAGGCACTGCGGGTTCAGCGTATAGAATGGTGATGGCGAAACTAAAAGCTATTTGACCCCCATGGAAACATGATCAAAAATGCTAAGATTCATAGTGGAGCACCTTTTCCCGCAAACATCAGCCGCTATGTTCAACATCATACTTAAGAGTAGTTAGTGCAGAGGAAATCCCACTAATCACTCTGGAGGGGTTGCTAAGGACATGTGGCAAGATAGGCGACAGCAAAGCTTTGGTGGCAGCCCAAATAAAGCAATAAAATGTGCTGTCTAAAAGAGACCGGACTTCTTCATAGCAATAATGCAAAAGGGTTTAGAAGAAGGAATCTTTTCCGGAAATTGGAAAACACAGCATCTGGTTCTGCTACTAAAAGAAAAGAAGTCCCTTGGTGGGGCACCTTCGGCCTAACGTCTTTTGGATACCATGGGAAAGATCCTAGATATTATAACTAATAATAGACTGCTAGCAGTAGCAGAAGAGAATGGAGCCCTCTCAGGCAACTAATTTGGCTTCAGAAAAGAGCGTTCAACTGTTGATGCCATACGAGCGGTAATCGATATCCCAAAGGGGGAATCGATGCAGAAAGATGGCTCTACGCCAAATAGGAATACTATGCAATAGTTATTCTTGAAGTTAAAAACGCTTTTAATGCTGCGAGCTGGTTATCCATTAGAAGGGCACTTGCTAATATGGGCCCATCGTACTAATATTTGATGAGGATAGTGAAGAGCTACTTTAGCAACAGAAAGCTGAAATACAATTCGGATAAAGACGTAAAATACTACTTCCCACAGGGATCAGTACTAGGGCCATTATTATGGAATATAATGTACAACGGAATCAGGACTAACGCTACTCTGAAGGGTAACGATAATTCGAAATGCCGATAACATTGCCATCGTGACAGTAGCCAAACAGTTCCATAAAGTGGAATCAGCCACAAACGAAGCAATCCGCTGGATTGCCACAAAACCGAGGGTGTCCTCATAAAAGGTCGGAAAACCATTTGATCCGCTAATTTTCAGATCAATTACCAAATCATCACGTTCAAAGAAACAATTATGTACATTGGAGTTATGTTGGACAACAAATTGCAGTACAAAAAGCACTTGGGTTGTTTGTGTATGTGAAAAAGCCTCGAAAGTACAGCTCTGTCGTGAATATTGCGTAATATCGGAGAACCTGGATATACGAGAAGAATTCTACTTTCCAGGGTAACAACATCAATCTTTCTGTATAACGCCCCAGTCTGGGCAGAGACACTAAGAACAAGGAGACATACGGACTCTGTGCGCCAAGAACTATTAGCGATTTGTAAGCAATCTCAGATGAAGCGGTCTTTTTTATAGCTGAAAACGTCCCGATTGATATCCTTGCAGACGAGAGACTCAGGATTTGCAATATAAAAATCTAGAGCCAGCATGACGCACGCCAACAGCATCTAGACGACTAAAACTGAAAAAAAGGCAACGTCAATAACTGTTCGGCATGCCCGTTAAAATAATACAACAAAAGGCAGATGGACGTTTAAATTAGTACTGGCAATCCAAGACTAAATAAGTCGAAGACACGGGGACTATAACTACCACCTAAGGCAATTTCTATCTTGTTAAGGTGGTGATCAGAAATATCTACGGGCTTCGGGCACTACAACCCACCTTTTTGCCCAGACTGCGCAAATCAGGAGGAAGACCCCCAGCATGCAATATTCCAATGGATATGCTGCCTGGGATGGAAAATTTACATAGGAAACCCACAGTCAAACAAGTTCTGGCCATGCGTTCAGAAGAAAATTGGATGAAGTTTTGCACATTCATAACAAACGTGCAAAAGGAGCTGCGAAGTATTGAAAGAATTAGGCGTGTAGATGCAGCAAATATAGAATATAAACTGAAGTAGGCATATTCTTGAAAATCGAGCAAGCAGGCTAGAAAATGGCGCTTGCTTGTGTGTATTGGTATCTTTGAAGATTATACACCCTTTGCCACAACCAAAAACTAAAGAAACAAGATTTTGAAGCGCAAGATGTGGTATGCATAGTAAATTTTGAACAAAGGATGCGTTCTCAATGCAATTTTGCGGACATGAAACTCAATTATTCTCTCTATGCCCTTCACCGTGAAGAAAGTCAGACTGATTGGTGTGAAGCTCTTGGTGTGGTGGGCATGGTGTAATATTTTCCGATTTTTGGTATAGGGATACTGTTCATAAGAAGCTCCTCGTGTATGTTAGTGCAAGGGTAGTAGTGAAGATTCTCTTTGGTGTCTGCCTTTTAGTAGCACAACCAGTCCAGGAGATGTTTGTTCGGTAGTACATTACCATAAGGAAAGTAAGCTAATACATTGTTGAATTTGTGTCAAGTACTTGGTTTTAATCGTGTTCCGATACTATCTACATCCTACGGCTTTAAAATAAGCCCTAGTAAATTGAACACACTATCGGTTAAGTCCCATCAATATCCAACTCCCCCCAGAGGTATCCAGGAGACTTCACGCGACAACTTTAACGTCGTCCCAGCAAAACTACGTGTAATTAGGAAATAGAGTGTATAACACGTAGCAGTATTGAGAAGCCTTAATAAAAGAGTGCCGAGACTCTTAGTCTCGAGTCAGAATCAGACTTTTCGTTGCTCTGTACGGCACTGGCAAGTTTATAAGCAAATTATAAAGAAATTTCGGCAAAAGTTGTTCTATTAGAGAATCGTAACAAATGGAGAGGCTAATGCCGAAAAGCACAGAAACCAATTTAGTAGTGCACTTGCCAATAGAAAGACCCGGTTGAAAGCGCAATGTCCACTTACGACGGACTGTTAGACAAGTACGAAGTAAACACTGATATCGGAGCCGCGTACAAAGCAACCATAATCGTCAAAATGAAATCTCGCCACAGTGTCATAAACGTGCTCCGTAAAGCAAACAAGTTAAAAGGAACAATAGTCAATATCCGGAAAGTTTCGCCGCATAATGTTCGCCAAAGGACAGCCAAGCTGGATGCTGTCATGAAAATTCTTCGCGAAATCCAAACGTCTATAAAAATTGCTTTGAGAGACGAAAAAATTTACGTGGCCAAAAAAGTATATTACTGGGATCCATCCGACGGAGTGGACGGATTGAGAAAGGCGTGGATGTAATTCACCGAACATTTGGGGAGGTACCCGCATCATTGAGAGTTTAATTACAAGAACTGCAAAAACACAAGTCTTATGTACATAAGTCGTGTAGAAATCTAAGAATACGTTTACATACGATAACAAATTGAATAGCACCCGTCTACCAGATCATCGAAAAACAAACCACACTAAAAGATTTAAGTTATAATGTAGCAGGCCTAAAACATCAGCTCTTTTTCAATTATATTAACGAAATCGATATTTTTGTACTTTAACCCTACATCCGTATATTATAATGATTTTAATTTTCAGAGTTTTTTTTCCACAATATGAATTAAAAAGTATACCTATAGTAAAAACTAATTTGCATGGAACAGAAGGTGGAGGGTAAATATTTGGTTACAGATAGCAACGGGAAGGAGCAGCCATTGAGTTTATAAAAGTGGAGGAAACCATTGAGCTGGAACTAAAAATGGACACCAAAGTCTACCATATAGTCCCAGTATAGTTAAATTGTTTTATTGGCAGCGCGATTTTGATACAACCAGGATAAGCACATTAGAATCAACAGACTTAATATTAATTGGAGACTTTAATGTAAGATTGTGATGTCGGACAATAATTTTTCTAGTGGGTTTGACCCATAATATTTGTAAATAACATGAAACCCAAAGGATGAGATCAGCGATAATAAAGGTAGCAGATGCCTTTGATTACAGAATCCTTAATAGGAGCCATGAAAATGAACCTCATGGCGAATATACGAGTACTTTTCTCCGTGAAACAGCGTGCTCAGTCATTGGCTATTATTTTCTCGTTGGATTGGGGATTTCCACACTCAGGGAGTTTAGGGTAGCAATGTAAACATTCTCCGATCACATGGCAGATTGTAAATGAGCCCAAGCGAAAACCTGACATTGATAGTCATACAGCCAATACCCTGGACTTGTTTTTACCTTCTCAACTTGATACGTTGACGATAAGACGGTTGATATTCTATCGTCTCTAGGCTCGTCGGACCACGGTGTCATATCAGATAATTTCTCGTATACCGACCACACAGTCATAGAAAAGATTCCTAAAAGAATGGTAATACGAGAAAGCTAATTGGAGCAGACTTCACTGCTTGTTTAGGAATATTAACTGGTCGTTATGTTACCTTGATAACGACGTAGATGCCGCTGCTGATATTATGATAGATACTATTCCCTTATCCCTCTTAGGGTGAAGAATATCAAACCAAAAGAGAACGACGTGATATGACTCGATCTGTAAAGAGGCTATCAGGGTTAGAAAAATATTGGTCCAAGACCACCCTAACAGAAGAAAACCGAAAAAAGTTCAAATGAGCCAGCAATAACTGCAACGTCTTTCGTAAGCCTGTAAAATTTCAATCCGCCCAAAAAGTGATGCAAAAAATACTACAATGTCCCAAAAGTTGTAACAATTTTTGTCGTTTGTCAAAAACATCAGAAATTCTGTCTCATCCTCCATCCCAACACTCATTCACAATGACACTCTAGCTGTCAATCATTTTGAACAATGCCAATCTTCTTGCTGCAATCTTCGCGGCCAGCTCAAAACTCCCAGATTGTGCTTTGTCCCCGCTTGCACTTGGGTGAGTCGAATCTTCAATGGGATGAATTCACGTTCGCACTCGTGTACTAGTAAAGTACTTAAAGAACTTAACATTCACAACATTCACAGTGGCAAAACCACTGCGTAAGGTTTTTCATCAATCCTACTCTTTAGGACTTTTTCCGAGCAGATGGAAAACAGAATTTGTCCAGCCCGTCCCTCGAAAAGGCGACTCTTCTTTCCTCACTTCCTACAGACTCATTGCATTTACGTCCCTTCTTTCCAAGGTCATGGAAACGCTGATAAATCTTCAGCTCGTTAAATATTCCGAAACACTAAAACTTGTTAATGACCGGCAGTACGGTTTTCGTAGCAACAAGTCCACTGGTGATTTGATGGCATGTCTCACCGAAAAGTGGAACCAAAGCGTACACCAATCTGGCGAAAGCAAGATAGTTGCACTTGATATTTCTTAGGCATCTGACAGAGTTTGGCATCAGGCTCTTTTGTCGAAAATGCATCTTTCGGAACGTTCAATTCAGATTGTCTTGGATGGTTTCAAGTCTGATATTCACAAAGTATATGCTGAGGTGCCCCATGTCTTCGTGCTGCCTCCGACCCACTTTTTAATCTTCATTAATGACCCCTTGTCTGCTACGTCTATTCCTTTGCTGGCGACAGGACCCAGTAAAAACTACTTTAATGTTTCTAAAACACAATGGTGTCTGCTGTCGGTAAAGCGAAATTTAAAAACTCAGCTATTATCCATGAATGACACTTGCATCATCGAAACCGAAAAACTTTCCATTCTCGGTATATATTTTAATGACAACCGACTTTGGAACAAACTTATATAATCTTGTATTTCGCAAAAATGCTACGAAACGTTTGGGTTTCCTCAAACGATGTAAGAAACATTCCACCCCCTGACCTGGCCTCTATGTATAAGGTGAATATCCGCTTGAAATTGGAGTACAATGCCAAAATCTGGTTAGGTGCCTCTAAAACCTCTGTGCGCTCGCTAGATAGTATAGGATGCTAATACTTCGAAATCAATTGATACCCTCGAAAACCGACTTACGGTCTCCTATCTCACGTAGTTCTATCACTATTTTCACCAGCAGTGCTCCACCGGAATGGCCAGTTGCATTCCTCCACTTTAAACTTACAAACTTACAAGCATAATACCTGTCTCGCCGTGAATGCTCACCAGTATACCCTCAAGTCCACTTTCGGACATACTTTAAAATATCGTGATCCATTCCTATGCCATACAACTCGCTTATGTAATGCCTTGCCGATCTCTTTATTTTCTAGTCAATATTACTTGCAAACATTTAAGACCAACGTACTCGTACATCGATATCACTCCCTCCCTAAGTTCCCACCGTCACCGCTGTGTGCAAACATTTTAAGGGTAAGCAATCCCTTAAGCGTGCACCTAGTATAAAAAAAATGCCTCTTTGCTTTTAAGATTTCACCGCCTTCTAACTCAACAAATCTGCCGCAATTAGGACTATTACCAAAGTTGGCATGGAAGGAGGATTGATTTCGGGATCTAAATGCGAACCCTACTAGATTGAGCAAAACAAATACTCCGCCCGTACCGAATTACTAACAAAACACACAAATGGGAAATAGTAGTAGAGGCAAGAAACTATAGTCCTTTGATAGAGAATGTGTAAGAGCTATGTATGCTTCCTCTACGTTTCTTAGATTACCGAGATCATGCAGTAATATTGTACTACATTATATTTAAAGTTCCCACTTTGGCTGCAAGCAAACGTTTTTGCTCTTCGAAACAACGGGCTTACAATCCGCCAAACTTCGACTATTAAATAGAGCGAAATCCACATCAGAATTCTGGAAGGCCATGAAGCTCTTAAATGGAAAGACAAAATGTTATCCTCCCCAATCTGAAAGGCAAATATGCTCAACTTTTAACTATTCTAAAAACCCGGAAAATTTCTCCATCATTCCAGTATATTTTATTCATATATTCCGATCACATTAGATGAAGTCCAAAGTCTAAAATCAATAAAGCTCCATGTGTAAGTGTGTAAGGACCGTGCCCCTTTCGAATTCTACAAGAACTGTATCCCGGAATTTCTAAGATATCAGCGCTATCTGAATGCAATCGGAACTTCCAGACTGCGGTTGTCCCAGAGAGCTTCCGCAAAGCAATAATATATCCGTCGCAGAAGAAGCAAGGTTACGAGGACCCAGCTAATTGTAGAGGAATGTCATTCCTGAATGCGTCGGCTAAGTTATTTGCAACACGTATTTTCAACATCTTCCCGCGTTGGATGAAAATATGAAAATTCGGCACGAATTCCAAGCAGGTTCTAGGAGAAAGTATTTCAACAATTCCTTAAATATTTTCAGTTGTAAATACAGCAGAGATTTTCGTAGATTTCCGAGGAACTAAAAGCTTTCCTATAAACTCTACCAAATCGGACTCTCAACAGAAGTCATAACCTTTTGAGCGCTATGTACGAAAATAATATGGCGTACATTTGGGATGGAATCCACTTATCTGATGAGTGCCAGAAGACAATGGATGTAAAACAAGTATGCATCCTAAGTACATTGCTGTTTATTTTATACATATATCAACGACAAAACATTTTATTTAAAGATGATATGTCTCTCCTCGCGGATACTAAGTATAGAAGGTATGTAGCTAATGATAAACCGATTGGAAAACTATTGAAAACCCTGGAATTTGTCTCTCAACCTAGCAAAGTCGAAGATAATGATTTTCAGAGACGACGGTGGTAGGTATTGTCGAAAAGAAAAGTATATGAGAGTGAGCAAATTGAAATGAAGCGAGACTATAAGTGCTGAAGAGTTTTGATTGCTTCAAACCTTAACATGAAGAAGCCTTCAACATTCAAACTAGCAGAAGTAAAGCGAACAATTGGCCTAGTTTGAGGAATTTGTAATAACAACAAAGGTATATCAATCAGCGCGAAGCAGGAAATAATTCGTGCAATTGCATCTTCTATTGTTCTTTACGAATGGAGGGATACTGTTCGTTCAAAGGGGTTGAAAGTTAATTCATTGCTTTATAATGAGAGCATTTCGAAAATCGCCCAATTACATGCTTCCTTTAGAGACATGTATAGCTCCCTTGTTCCTAGACACTCTCAGGCTTCACTTGGGCTATGTGGTATGAACGAAGACAGGCTACCAAAACTAGTTCTGTCACATGATCAGGGCGTTTGCATACGAGAGTAGAAAGGCTAGTATCTGAATTTAGTCTGTCGGTTAACCCCAATAAGAAGTGAACATCAGGCATCACATCACAGATTATACTCGTACTACAACTGACTGAACTCCTATTTGCGCTATAAAATATATTTTTTAATTGGCAATACTACCGATATGATAAGTACCATTTTTAAATTGGGGGGGAACTCTTATCCCGTTATTATATTTCGCATCGACCAAAACTTTCTAACGTGTGTAATATATGCAACCCGAAAGAACGTGATGATGTCTAACACTTTCTACCACTCTGTCTCATTCTTAAGGAATTCCGTATAAATATGTTTGTAGGGCATACACTCGACGATAGAAGCTGGGATTCATTATAGGTATGTTTATAGCCGAATAACTAGTATAACTAATTAATTAAAATAACTAAGTTCAAGATGGTTGAGCGGTGGTCACCCACCCTCACTCCGTATTTCGAATCCATCCCGGAAAGACAACACAGTTAAACAAGACCTCATTTTAGGTGGCACGTTCAAGTGGACAGGAACTTCAGCTAAATTCCTATGCAGTCAAAGATCAGCCCAAGCCTGCGGCAAATGAAGCCGGTGCTGATGAAGGAACATTTACTTTCTTTCGCCCTTGTAAAATCCCTTGTGAGCGCGCGCCAATGATAAAAAAATCAAAATCAAAAAATGTTTCATCAAGCCTTAAACTAGGTCAGCTTATCTTTTAAGACAATTCCCGTACTTTTGATCCGACTGCTAGATTCCAGGAAGTGACGATGTAGGTGGTCGAAATCTATCAAGTACGGATGAACGACAAGGAGGTGTAGGCGTTCGCATGACAGATGCCTTCAACAATTAAATTTGGACGGCTGCGGATCTTAGATGATTACAAAAATCTTTGTGGATTGTGGATGTTGACTGTGATCAATATGATAATGGCTGTAAATAAGGATAACCCGTAGTACGGGAATATGTTTTTTTCACAATGATGCGTGTTGCTTAACCATCTTCACAATACTCAATATCTCCATTACTTATATAACACCCAGCTTGTGTATGCTTTTAAATGGAGGTAATAAACCGTAATTGACAATTAGTGCACTAGGTACAGGCTTGCAGTTAATTCTCTTTAAATCGAACAGATCAAAATTGATTACCAAAAACCCCTCCTTATAAAGTGTGATTTTCTTGCTGTTTTTGACACGCGTATTCGTGACATGTGTCAAAGTCAAACATGCTCAGTACGCAATACCAAAACGACCTACTGAGCAAGCAATTCAAGCCATAGTGAGAAAATTTCGCACCAATTTCACGTTATTGGACATCAAGCCACCTACTCGTATGTGTAGAGTGCATACAGAGGTAGATATTGCTGCTGTATGCGCCAGCTTTAATGAAGTTAGTGATTTGTCCATTCGTCGCGGTTCGCAGCAATTGGGATTTTGTTACTTGGCAGATTTTATGCAATGGTCTTGGCCCAAAACCTTACAAAAAACAGCTCGTGCAAGAACTCAAAGCGAACGACCTTAGAAAAGCTTGAGGAAGATCCGCTTTTTCATCAAAAACGAAGCTCATTTCTGGTTGAATTTGTATGTTAATAAATAAAACTGTTGTATTTGGTCCGATGAGCAACCTTAGGTAAGACTCTCTGTATGGACCACTTAAAACGTAGTCATCGTCAACATTTCCATGAAATAATCTTTAAAAAGTAAATGACAAGCATTGATTCAACTTAATAAAAGTTGTATACACTTTTCCAATTTTCCTTTGTCCTTTTTTGACAAATATGGTAAGAAAAAGCTTAAAAAATCGCCCATTATTATAAATACCGCGTTCCGAGAGAAAGGAAAGTCACCGAGATAATAATGGCTTCAAGCCCGGAAAAGCCTCCAAGGTATTTGAAAATCGTTTTTTAAAGCCCATACAACCGCTCATTAAATAAAAACTTTTAACTCTTGACCATCAATTCGGCTTCAGAATTAGACATTCGAAAACTAACAGAATTTATATGTATAATGATCAATGAAATGGATAGAACTATATATATATATTCTAGCCCTTTTCGTGATTTCTCTTAAACCTTCGACAAGTTGTGGTATGAATGCTTGGAGAAAGGTTCTTCTGGAACAATTATATGAGACTTTAGATTGCTACCTTGCGAACAAATTTCTCAGTTTTGAAGACGGGACTGAATACTCTGAAATTAAGGAAATCGCTCGCAGTCCGGTTACGACCTTGATCACTCCAGATATACCCCAGATAGAAGTCACTATTTGATATTAACTTATAATAACTGTTGAGGGAATGATAGCTTAACAATGCACTGAGAATGCTATGACCTCCTATCTGCTGTAGTAAATTTTAGAATTTTTTTTAAAATTTTGGTATCTGCCCTTAATCTTTACGATCATTTCAATCTAACCGGTTACTTCACTCCATAGTCTTCAATCAAATTTTTGTGTAAATGAGCCCCTGATGTTGCTGTCTCAAACCTATTTCAGTAAGTTACAATAAAAATGAGGGAAACATTGCAAACATCTAAGTCATAATGACGGACAAAGGTTGTTAACATATATCCATTCGCACATATCTACCCTACATACACAACTGGAGACTGTTGATGAATTGCCATCCTCATCTATGAACAACTCCAACATTCCGATGGCCAACAATTTTCTCCCATACTTAGGTGCATGAGTATGTTTCCAGCAAACACATTTCAGAAAGCCTAAATCCGTAAAAAAAATCTTCAAGTCAATAACATAAAGTCACCCCTGGTAATCTTCATTATTTTTCATTTCAAATCGATACGAGCAATTCTGAGTTAGGGAACAACTACAACGACGCACGGCACATCCGAAACAATAATGGAACCTCGACTTTATCCAACAACAACTCTTAAATGTCTGTTACATCTTTTATCTGAGTACGCATGTATCCATGTTTAGTAGGAAGCAAAAGAAAATACCAAAAGAAAGTATTTGTCCTCTTTAAGCTTTGTCTGGGAATTCTAAATAAGTACGCACCACCCCCAAACCAACAATTCACATGTAACTGCATGTACGTGTACGTTCTAGAATTTCATCCCCCCCATTAGCCCCAATCATCCAAGTTAACTTATCGTCCCAATCGATTGCTAAAGCACCACACTATTCGTATCTCTGGAATGTTCTTTGGACATTAAGGAGCATCGGTAGGTAACACACTCTGATACACATATAATCTTATATCTTCTCGAAAGATTTGCTAAATCATTAAATTTCCGATATGCCATCTAACACAATACTCGTAGATACAATACAAACAGCCGAAGTGAGTAAGAGTGAGTTTGGTTTTCTATTACTCTACTGTCTTGGCTTCTCGTTGTCATGTCCAAATTTTGTATTTTTTTTTGTTGTCGAAATGTCTTGCTTATTTAAAGTTTACTTACGAGGGATCACCAAGGCCAATGCGAGTACCAAGAAAATCAGCAAGACTAGGACTAGGTATCCATGCGCTGCCCGGAATCAGTGCCCAACAAAACGGACTAAAACAACAAAAAGTTTTCGATTACATGGTACGAGTATAACTCATTAATTGGCAGATGTTCCTTTCGGCTATAGAGAATTGAGAGCTCTCTTACCAGCTTTACGGGGTGCCAAAGAGGCTTATTAATAAGAACAGACTACAAGGATGTAACTCACCACCACCAACGAGGCCTGTCCTTTTACATACGACATAACCGATAGTAGAGTGACCAAGTTTCCACAAAAGTGTTCGGTTTCGGATTCGGTTTCAGTTCCGGAATTTTTTCTCATCCCTTTCTTGCCTTTCGTTTGTTTTACAAGAACATTCGTATTTGGAGATGAAGCGAGCTTACTCGTACTCGTACAAGTCAGCAAACACTATGCTTGCACATTGGGGATGTATGTACATAGAGAAAGATTCAACATGATTGTCCTTCTTGTCCACTGTAGAAGAAACTCGATTTCAAAGGATGTAGAGTTCGTGGGCATTTCAATTTAAACCCTCAGTTGCGGCTGGAGCTGTTGTTTTGTTTTTCCCAAAAGACTGTTCCCTTTTCATTTGATCTTCGATACTTTGCTTGTGACGTTAAGTCCAGTCAAGTCTCCCTTGACTTATACATATAAGCCTCAATGGTAACCACATAAAAGGACGAAAATTAATTGGTTAATTAATTATTTTGCAGTTACTTTGTACAGTGATGGTCACCCCCTGTCAACACAGATAGTAGTCAGGGGGTAGAAGTTCATCTTGTATTGATAGTACTTATTCATTACGACTATCATGTATGGTTGTAGAGGATAAAGAAGCCCATCAGAAGGACGTTTGTGCTGTAAAGAATCGCAAAACAGAGATTCACATCTAAGGGAATATTAACGAGTTTTAAGGGAGGTTAAAGATGTACGAGTATAATATGTAGAGTGACCCCATCCCAGTTAAACTGAGGCAAACAAAACTCGCCTGGAATGGCAGAAGAAATTATGTCAATATTATGTTTTTGTGCCCACTAAGGAGCATGTGAGTTGAGTCGGTCGAGGGCGTAGTTAAACGACAGAAATGGGAGCTATAAAGTCAAAGCGTATACCATCCCCTAAAGATGGTTTGCGAGCGTAGTTTTCAGTTTGCTGATGACGATGATGACGACATGATAGTGGGATATGAATTGTACAGCTCACATATAAAATAAACTTATTTTCGTTGCAATTATTTCCCCAGGGTTGGTTTAAGAGTCTTCGAATGGGGCGCCATCCGCTGAGAATCTATGGAAGAGGTGGAAATTTACATTTTTACCATGAAAAATATTTAATTAACCAATGCTCTCCTAGAATGTCTCTTATGCGTAAATTGTTGGGGTGAAAGGAGATTTCTTGTTCTGTTTTGTATTTTTTGGCTTGTCCGGTGTATGAATGTGTATGTTTGAATGGACAAATCACTCCCAAGTTTGTCGTTGTTTCACGATTTACTTTATAGTATTTTTCTTTCATCTCTGACAGCAGGAGTTTACTGTATCTAGCGTGAAATGACTTTGATATCGTTATTTTTTTTTTGTTTAATATGTATAGTCTTGACGCTGTTAATGAGTTTGATTTTAGTCCGTTGTCGGGATTAACGTGTTCTTCCCTTTTTTTTTCTTTGTTCCGTTTGTTTGCTAAGGGTTTCAGGTTTTTTTTTTGGCGGAAAAATGAGATAATTTTGCTATAATGAGGGTCATTTCATGTTACTTTGGTGGCGAGTGAATTCAGGGCGGGTTTTGTTTGAAAAGGATAACGAATTTTGTGAATAAACAGGAAGTTAATGGGGAAAATTACCACTACTCTCTTGTTCGCGATGTATTCGCATTATGGGGAAGGAAAAGGATGCCCAATACTCCTTGTAATAATCGTTTTCGCTATGGAAGTCCAATGCTATTTTATAAGGGTTGAAAGGATATAAAAGATTGGAATTAAACTGGCTTAAGGATAATTCAAACTCGCTCCTACAAATGAGCTTGCTTCCGTCTTTGCAAATTCTAATTTAATATTTTTTAAATTTCCTCGAAAGAAATTGGTCCAAACACGGCACTGATAGCATTCATCTAATAGGTACATAATTCTGTGAAATTTTGGGCAAGAAAGAAGTGTCAAGGGGTAATGATTTTCTTATAAACGGACATTCCGCTTTTATTGTAGGTTGCGAATAAACATAATTAGAATGTTTTGCAGACGAAGATTAAATTACCTAAAAATTAACGCCCTTTCCACAAAAGAAGCAACCAGCAGACTTAGATAGAAGTGAACCCATTGCTGACTCCCAGTAGACCAAAGCTTTACATACTCAACGTTGATGTTATTAACAGACCTCAAGGATTTTGTTGTATGATTAGGATAGTCACTGAGCTCTGTTGACCTGGCGATGCACAGTCCTGTATAAAAAAGCTAATCGGATTTGACTAGACAACATAATAAGAGCGAGTGTTAAGCAGCAGAAAAAAAGCAACGCTGTACTTCTAAGACTAACATTCAGAAGGGGGGGATGCAATGGATGATTTCGAAAGACAGGATCAACCGCCGCGTCAAGAGGCAGCATGGCAGTTTCGCTATATGGCCTAATAGGTGCGTGAATATCAAATTTCAATTTGACTAACAGATGGCATAACTACTAAATATGGTTTGTGTCAATGATAACAAATATGGTATTTTGAAGAGTAAGCACCTGTCAATAAATTCCAGTATGTCATAGGTTGTAATTGTACAAACAATTTTTGGTTTTGTCGCCTTTTGTGCCAGATAAGGACCATTTGCGAGCAGTTTTATTAATTTTGTTTTTTTTTTTCAAAGGAAACCACTGCTGAAAGTCATCGTCATCGATAGTTAATGGAAGTTTATGGCGAACATGCTCTAATTCAAAGGACTTGTAAACCTTGCTTTGTCCGTTTCATAAGTGGTGATTTTGGCATCGAGACTCAACTCAAGAACATATCAGAGTTGCTCTGCCGCAGTACAAAAGAAACATACCAGTTTACTTTGAAACGAAAATAACGAATGAAGAATAAAATATATTTCAAGATGAATAAGGTGAACAATACAAAATGAAATAAATGGATAATGAAACTAAACGAACTTCATGTTATAAGGGTTAGTGTTCAACACGTTGAATTATGAACTGAGGTGTAGATGGCTCTGCGAAGGACACCAATTGTATTTGTCCAATAGAACAGCTCGCAGAAGTATTGAAAGTTAATCGTACAATTATTCCAAAATCTTTATACGCTCAGAATATGCCCAAAGACACGCATCAGTTGTTTTATATTATGGCAATGCTCGTCCACATGTTGCAAAACAAGTAAAAACTATTTGGCAAATATTAACTGCGGGGTTCTGCGTAGTATTCGCCAGACTTGGCCCCTTCTGATTACTACTTGTTTCGATCGATCCATCACGGACTTTCGGAACAGCACTTTCATTCTTACGAAGAAGTGAGAAATTGGCTTCATGAAGGGCTGGCCTCAAAAGACGAGCAGTTGTAGTGGTGCGGAATCAATCAATTGCAGGAAAGATGGGAACAATTTATAGCTAACGATGACCAATACTTTGATTATTGAATGCATTCATAATTTTGTTTACATACTCGTAAATGAATTTTTTTATCTTTTATTATACATACTCATATATGTTATATTATTATATTTTTACGTGTTTTGAGCTGATGTCAAAAAAAACATTCAGTAAAAGTCAGTGATGAAATGGTTCAACGTCAGTTCTTATATATTTGAAGTTTTTTATCAGGCATTTTTTGGACAAGGGTTCTTAGAAAAAGCCTGGCGTGCAGAAAGCTTCTTATTCCCAAGCGACCAAGCATAGAATAAGGATGCATTCCCGCTGATGACTCTTCAAAATGAGACAGGACAACGAAAGTGACGATTAAACGATATTAGGTAATTTTAACCCCAAAAAAGAGGAAAAGGGAACACCTTTCGTAGTACAATCGGTGGGCTTATCCAAAACGGCAATATATCTGCAAACGGACTTGTGATATTGTAATCACCTGAGTATTAAGCAGTTAAACCAAATTGATCATATTGCAATTAACATTCAGTACTTTAAGTGTTCGAACATTCCAAGCGGTCAGTGTAGATTTAGATCAATTCCTGATTACAGATATGGTACGTCTGAGGATCTCTCAGAACGGAGGAATGCTTGTACAACTAAAATCGCAGCATTTCCCGATTATGGGTCCTTCCACTTCTCATCAAGCCCTTTACAATTTGTATCAAAGATCAGTGGTATCGATTCCAAGAAGCCCACAGAAATACCCCAAATGAAGTGCTGCGTTTTACGCTGCCATGAATTCTCTGTTCAGATAAATGATTCAGGCAAGTACATCTAGCAAAACATCGCCTACAAGGAGGCGCTGCAAAGAAGAACATTTTTCTTGCTGATAGTGGGAATCAATGTTCGCAAATTTTACTTAAAGCTAGAAAGGACTTTTCAATCTAACAAGACCTGAGTACACGGGAGACACACTTCTGAAGACTGACAAGCGGCGGCGACAATCCAAATTTCAAAGAACCAAGCATTCAACCTGGTGGATGAAAGCTGAAACTTTCGTTTCGTGCTGTAGAAATAGGGTAAGTACTGCGTGGTGTTAACCTGGCGATATCCATTGTACTTATTTTACCTCCAAGTGGTAATCAGCGAGTACTGGTCGATGTCCCTCCGAATTCGACTTTCCAAACTTAAAAGCGTGAGTGCTGATCAGCAGCCTAAAATGAAATCCCGGAATAAAACAAATGAAACTTTATCCGGGCTACTCCGATACATTCGAAGCTCACGATTTCCGAGACTAAGTCAGGGTCTTGGAAAAGAGATGGTGGCGGATGAGCGCTTAAAGAACCAACGGCAGTGCTCACATCCCCGAATGGGTTACTGGCTTCGGTCTAACCGACCCCTAGAATTAGATATCTATAATGGAACTGGCCCTCCAGGTGGGGGGTTGTGTCGGCGGAGTAACTGTCCGGCCATGGAAAAAATATATATACTGTAACAGAAATGACCGTATAAATAAAACGCACAACAAAACTTTTATTTACGAGGATTTATTACAAAATTAACGTCTGTCTGCTCCCTCTGACTGGCGATGTATGATCATCCCTAATGAATGTATCCCTACCTAATTACCGGTAACTCCTTTACAATTCTGTTTCGCTCTCTTTTGAGGTACTCTTTTATTTTTACAACTTTGCCTGTTACAATACGAAGAAACAAATAGGCTCGGATACAGTCGAATCTACTGTTGACAACCTCTGCAAATGAAAAAACGGCAACGAATTTCGAATCTGCACGTGGAATGTTAAGTCCCACGTGTAGGCCATACAAGAAATGTGAGGGGATGGGCCGAACAAAAAGAGGATGAAAACCGCGACTACGATTGTTATCGACGGCAAAAGCAGCGCCTATTTGGATGCGGATTTGTTGTTAGATGCAGACTTAGACAAAAAGTCTTGATTTTCCGGCATGTGTACGAGTGCTTCAGAATAATGCGTATTAAAGCCAAATTTGCCAATATTAGCCTTATATGCACGCAAGCCCCACAGAGAAGAAATATGACTGCACCAAAGATAGATTCTACGAGCTCTTGGACAATACCTGCGAGCAGCCTAGCCTAGCTATGATATTAAAATTGTCCTCGGCGATTTTAATGCAAAGCTACGGATAGAGGGCATCTTTGGTAGTGCTGTCGGAAGGTATAGTCTGCACCACCTCCGAAAACGGATTCAGGCTAATCGCCTTTGTGGCGGGGCGAAACACTGTCGTAGCTTGAATTGAATTTGAATTGAATTGAATTTGAATTGAATTGAATGAATTGAATTGAATTGAATTTTTATTTGTTCTAAAAGATTGACTTTCATATTGTATTATTTGCAAAGCCAGGGGGCTTGTCTGCAGAAGATTGGTCTTTAAAATTGATTACATTACATTGTGTTGAGTTCAAAATACAAATTCATTACGCGTACATAAAAAAACAGTTTATCGTTTATACATTTGAATTCAAGAACATTTTCTTAACATTTTTTAAAAAAATTGGTTTCGTTAGGTTGTTTAAATTTGTTGTAAGCTCGTTAAATATTGCTGGAACAGCAACTGCATACTTTCTACGTCCATATTCGTTCCAGAATCTTGGGACGAAAAACTTATTTTGTTGTCGTCTACGTGTGTTAACTGCTTGTTGGGTTGGTAGCTTATAGGTGTTATCATCTTTAAAAGTTGATATTATGTATATCCATCTTATACAATTGTTCTATTGTGAAGAATTGTCTTATGTCACTACCATGATGTCGTTCTGACTTCTTAACTATTTTTTGTATGCTGGCATGCAATGAATTTAGCCGCTGGAGCTGCGGCGTGTTGCCCCACGCTAGGATGCCGTACCTTAGGTGAGACTCCACTAGGCTATAACAGCATTATTGAAGAACATCTGCTGGACATGGATAGCTAAGATGGAAAAGAGTGGCAGCGGATCCCCTGAGTTTTTTTATTAGTGCCTCAATATGGTCCACCTAAAATTGTAGTCGACGGTGACCCCTAAATATTTGTATATAGATACATTATTCAGGATCGTCAAGCAGTTGTCATCAGCTCGAAGAAGTTGATGACTGTTAACCTTATGTATGCAATCATAACCATGCATTTTTATTAAGATTTTGTGTTTTAGGATGTGCGAAGGACGTATGTGCATTACTTTAGTTTTTTTTTGCATTTATTATCAGGCCGTTGTCATGACACCATGTTATGACTATATCAAACTCCTTCTGCATGATTTTTTCAGCTGCTTCAACGTCCTTGTGGTTAACGATAATTGCCGTGTCGTCTGCGTATGCGTAAACTGTGCTTTTGTTAAGAGCTGCAAGCATATCGTTCATGTATATAATAAAAATTAACGGTCCTAATTTGGATCCTTGTGAAACTCCATATTTTGAAGATTTTTCTTTGCTCAGGCTTTGTTTAATTTTGGCTTTATATTTACGGTTTTTTAGGTAGTCCTTAAACCATGGCAAAAGTGGTCCTCTTATGCCATCTTTCCATCTGTTTTAGAATATTTTTATAGCATAGCGTTCAAAGGCTTTCTTAAAGTCGATAAAAAGTACATGGTGCTATGGTTTTTTTCTTGATTTTGGTTAATTTGGTTTGAAAAATCACCGATCAACCGATTTATACTTTTTTTCTGTCTGAAGCCGAACTGATTTTTTGATAATATATTATACTTTTCTAAATATTAAATAAGTCTTTTGAATACCATCTCTTCGAACTGCACGCGGTTCCCGCGCTTCGATATTCATAAGGGGACTTGGAGAACTCCTCACCAATCAACAGTCAACCGGGTTGACCACATTGCGATCGTCTCAAGGCCTTGCCCCAGGATTATGGAAATACGAAGGTGCGACGGGCGAACATCGACTCGGACCACTACGTTGCTATAGCTAAGATGCGAATGTGGATATCTCGAAACAAGGTTCGACATCAGACGGCTACAATCGCAAGTGATCGAAAAATCCTTTTCGGATCGAGTCTCTCTTAATCTTTTAAGAGGTCCTATGCCGCCAGCATCAAGTATCGAAGATCAGTGGCAAGATTGTCAAAAAGCCATCAGAAATGCCGCCTCGGATGTGTTGGTTTCACTCGGCCATCACCACTAAACCCCTGGTTTGACGACGAGTGCGGACAAGCTCATGCAGCCAAGCAAGAGGCATACAAAGTGGCGCTGCATAGAAGGACTAATGCTCCTCACGAGCTTTACGAGCAGAAGAGGAGAGGCGAACACCGGCTTTTTAGTAGGAAAACGAAGAAGTATGAAAGCGCTCGATCGACGAAATTGAGAGATGAGATTCGAAAATTCTATCAAAAGTTAAAAAAACATGCCACGGATATAAACCCCGAACCGAAACCTATAGAGACGAACAAGGGAACATACTCGTAGTAGTAGAATCGCAGCCGATGTTAAACATTTGGCACGAGTATTTCTGTAGACTGTATAACGGCGTTGATGAACTAAATATCGCTATCAGGCAGAATAAACATTTTAACCTGGATGATGTAGACCAACAATTAGGTCCACCCTACCTGGATGAAGTAACGGCAGTCAAAACTAAGCTTAAATCCAACAAATCTGCCTGACTGTCGAGCTCTTCGAATCGGTAAAGAGCGTACACCAACTCATATGTAAAATATGGTCGGACGATATTACGTATGCCTAATGAATGGAATCTCAGGATTGTTTGTCCGATCCTCAAGAAAGGAGGCCCTCTGAACTACTACATATTGTGTGAATGCCTGAAGCCGACAGTCAACAACTTGATTGGCCCATATCAGTGTAGCTTCCGGCCAGGAAAGTCCATAATTGACCAAATATTCACACTAGGTCAGATCTTAGATAAAACCCATGAACTCCAATACATACCACCAATCCATCGAATTTAAGGGCGCGCATGACAGCATCTGTAGAGATAAATTATACGGAGCAATGTATAGTTTTGCAATCCCTCGTCCGTTTGTACAGGATGACGATGTAGAATACCCGCTGCTTCATCGAGGTCAGTAAAGCACTCATCGAGAACTTTGATGTCAAAAAAGGAATTAGACAAGGCGATGGGCTGTCATGCGGTTTGTTTAACATCTGTTGAAGGAATAGTGCAGAGCCTAAGCACCAACACAAGAGGCAAAATCCTTCATAAGTCCGTCCAATAACTCGCCTACGCCGATGGTGTTGATGTAATCGACAGAAAGCGTGGTGTCAATGGCGCTTTATCGAGTATTGGGGCAGAAGCGGCGAAGATGGGTTTAACGGTCAATGAAAGCAAAATCAAGTATTTTCTGTCAACAAGAAAGGACACCGAACACCGACGTCTCAAACCGAACGTCACCCTCGACAGATATAACTTTGAGGTAGTTAAGGATAAAGATGGCCTAGGCACAGCTATTAATTCAGTCAACAACACCAGCGCCGAGATTAAACAAAGAATAACTCTTGCAGATCGTTGGTTCTTGAATTTTTATAAGAGTGGAGGAGGATATAGAACTACGAATTGTACGGGCTGTACAGCGACATCGACTTAGCCAGAAGAGTGAAGGACCAATGACTGAGGTGGCTGGGATATGTAGAATGGATAAGCAATGCCCCAGTCTGAAAAGTCTTTGAGTCCACCCCCGAGAGACAGCCCAGTAGAGGAAGACCACGAGTCAGGTGGCGCATGCAAGGGAAAGGCGACTTCAACCAACTTAGCGTGCGAAACTGGAAACAGCTGGCTAAAAATAGAGCTGGCTCGAGACCAATTTTGGACCCCGGACTGCAGCGCCACCTTAAGTAAGTAATAAAAATGAACTAAGGGTACTAACTAATCTCTGAAGTAAAGTATCATATAACATGACTGCCTGACGAGCACTTACGTAAGTTGGGACATTGGAAGATGACTCAGTAGAGGGCACAGACAAGCTCATTCTTAACATTTGTCCTGAGGAGAGCATGCTTGATTAATTAAGCCCCTACCGTGCCTAATTCAGAAATCACCGTGTACAAGATCTTGTCTGTCGTATTATGCGAATACTTGAAATCATGATTTAAATAGTCCCTATCAGTGCGGTTTTAAAGCAGATAAGTTCTTAATTGACCAAATATTCACACTACAGCAGATTATGCAGAAGGCGCTAGTAGTCCGGATCAATACTCATCCTCTTTATCAATTTTAAGGCCGCTTATGATGAACGGCTATATCTATATAGTATTGGCACTTTAGCCAAACGCTGATGATGATGAAGAACGCATGGTACTCTGTTAAGGACGGAAGTAATCTCACCGAGACCTCTGATGTGAAAAAATGTCTCATTGAGAAAACTGAGAAAATTTTGTGAAGTTCGCAAGCCAACACCAATTTGTAAACGCATTTGCGAGCAGGGCTTAATAGGCAAATAGAGCAGAGCCAAGTATATTCTGTCACTAGGAAGTGATTCACCGCATGGAAAAATCGGCCAGAACATCTATACTACAATACCTTGCATACGCTATTAACTCTGATAGCGATGTCTCATCAGAAATCAGAGACCAACTGTTATTTTCTTGGACTGTTCTGTGCCGCAGTAAAGTTGTCGTTGGTCGGTTTTTCAACGCAATATCCATCGCCTGATTTTTGATTACTTTGCGCTGACAGCCTTTGGAGGAGAATATTCAACGATGAACTATAATTGCTGTACGCCGACATAAGTTTGGTCTAAAAACTGCGTATCAGTCGTCTGAGATGGTTTTGATATGTAGAGCGAATGGACACCAATAGTACCGCCCACAGAATCTTCGAATCTAACCCGAAGAGACAACGCAGTAGAGGAAGACCTGAACTTAGGTGGCGCGCACAAGCGGAAGAGGACCTTAACCGTCTTGAGCACTCAACTGGAGGCTGTTAGCTAAAGATCGGGCTGACTCGAGGGGCTTATTTATTGAGGCACAGGTTCACCCGGAACCGTAGCGCCACCAAAGAAGAAGAATAAGAAGAAGGAGAGACCTTCCGTGTTGGCATGATCAGCTCATTTCGTTTTTGAAAGTGCTGCTGATATGCGGCCTGGCCGCATGGTTTGGTCCATGAAGGGATATATTATAGGTTGATTGACCTGAAGTGAATCGTTTGATGTTGCATCCCAGATTTATTAAAACTCCCTAAGCTGGGAACGCTAACCGAGCATTTTGCGTAGAATCGATGACTTATTTATGTCTGCAGTAGATTGCCAGTAGTTTTTCTAGTATTTTTTTTTAAAGAATGCCGAACTGAATACTTGAGTAGTTGTTTGCATTCGCTGTACTCATTCGACATGGTATCATTTTTATAAAGTTTTGTCCCATTATAAAGTGTCTTTACCTACTTTCTGGAATATCGACGATTTCGGGGTATTATTCAACAACACTATGATTCGTGTGTACCTCAAATGTAACTGATTCTCTTAAAGCTCGAAATAAATTGTACAGTAAATAGTAGCATTAACCAACTAATACGAATTGGCGTAAATATAAAATTACGCGTAATAATGCACCATTTACTGTTCGCAATGCTAAAAAAAATTACTATGCCTCAAAATTAAACACATTACTACCTTCTTAAGAGTCGTTTAACAAAGGTCTTTGAGAAACTTATAGAAAAGCACCTATCACTGCATCAGCGACTTACCCCGCGTCAGTCTGGCTTTCGAGCTAACCATAGCTGTTCTACGGCCATTAATTCACAAAGATACGAGTATCAACCAAGATTTTACATAATAAGGGTTTAGAGACGTTTCTTTGTCTGCTAGATTTCTTAAATACCTTTGATAAGGTCAACCATGAAATACTCTGTCGGAAACTGAGGAACTTTTTCGGTTTCATTGACAGGGCGGTAGACTTATTTATTTATTTATTTAATTAAACGATTCATTGTACAAGTAAGATATAATCTTATGATTAATTGTACAAGCTAAGCTTATATTCAATACATTTTAAAAAGTTTAGACACCAAAAGAAGAAAAGAAAAAAAAAGTAAACAATTCAAATAAAGAAAGATAGATAAAAGTAAAACTTAAAATAGACAGCAAAAAAAGGAAGATAGAGGAAAGGTGGAAAAAAAAATAGGTAAGAGTAATGAAATTCCATCTGTAAATTTGTGCAGTGTATTCAAAAGCTTTTCTAGTAAAAGTAGTTGTGCTATTTGCTCTTTTAATATACGAGGGTAGCTCATTCCAAAGATGAATCGCATGTACTCGTATATAAAATTGTCGGCTTGTAATTAAATATTTATCTCTGGGTGGAATTATTTTCATTGTTCTTGGATTAGTCGCGAACTTAATTCTTTCAAAAAGGTAATCCGGTTGTTTGGTTGTTATAATTTTGTGAAATAGTTTAATTGTTCTGTAGTTCATAAGAGCTAAAAGTGAACAGCCTGTTATTTTATTGGTACATTCGGAAATGTGGTCAGACCTTTTTATATTTATTATATCGCGCAGCTATTGTATGCCACGATCAGTTTCCTTTTGGATAAGTAGTCTACGTCCGAATATATTTCACATCCATAAAGAAATAACGGTAAAATAAACGATTTAACAAGCTTAAGTTTAACATTTGTGGGAAGATACTTTGTCGTGGGGCTTAGACCACGTAAAGCAAAATAAATTTTTGATATAACTTTGTTTACGTGAAAATTCCAATTCAAGTTATTTGTAAAGTATATCCCCAGATTTTTTATACGAGTATTATCAACATACTCAACAGTTGTATCATTAAGAATTATTTGAGGGAATCCTACTGTATTTTTGCTTCGGTTAATTATCATAGCTTTAGTTTTAGTTGGATTGAGACTAAGTCCATTATTTAAAGATCAGGTCTGAATTTCTTTTATCATTCGATCAATATTATTAAATTCTTGGTTTTTGAATGAATTTGGGAATAACGAATATATTTGGACATCATCAGCATATATATGATGTTCGCAGGTCGTAAAACACTTAGATATGTCGTTTATAAAGCATGAAAATAGCAAAGGACCCAGGACAGAACCTTGAGGGACACCTGAAGAGACTTGTAGATGCGAAGAACATCTATTACCGACGCATACATATTCGGACCGATCTGATAAATATGAACTCATTAAATTGCAGATGGAGCTTTCAAAGAAAAATTGCCTTTCCAGCTTTTTTAATAACAACGAATGATTAACGCTATCAAACGCCTTAGAAAAATCAAGAAATACTATAAGACCCAACATATCGCTGTCCAAGCCTGCTCGTAAATCTTCGTATACTTTGAGTATAGCTGTGGTACAGTTATATTTAGCGCGGAAACCGGACTGAAATTTTGTGATAAGATTTTTTCTATTTAAAACTAATTTTATTTGGTTACTAATAATAGTTTCAAATACCTTACTTAAAAAAGGAAGAATCGCTATTGGTCGGTATTCGATATTGTTAGAAGTTGATGGTTTTGGCAGTGGTAAAATTTTGGCAATTTTCCACCTATCGGGAAAAACTGACTTAGTTATGACCGAGTTAAATATGTGGGTTATGTGAGAAAGTAGTAAAGGTAGAAGAATTTTAATAAAAACTGGGAAAACATCATCCGAGCCAACAGCTTTGGATTTGATCTTGAGAATTGTTTGGCCAACACTTAACTCATCGACTCCGGAGAGTGAAAACATTACTTGCTGATGGCCGGTGGTAGAAGGGACGGTCTGAAAATCAAGTGGATTGCAGTTGTTTTGAACAAACTTTCTGTTAAGCACATCCAGGTCGGTGTTATCAGGGATAGATTCTTTAGCAGACTTCAGTCCCATCTCCCGTACGTTCTTCCAAAATTTCGAGTTAGAATCGGCGGAGTTGAATTTGTTCTGGAAAAAGACTTTTTCTTATTTCGAATCAGAAGGGTAACTGCGTTCCTTACTGTAGCGTATTCATTGTAAATAGCTGAACATTTGTATCTTCTCCACCTTGCGTAAAGAAGATTTCATTTACTAATAAGACTTAGGACTTCTGATGTTAGCCAGGGAATGTTCATCTTTTTAGAAACTTTTTTTTTATTAGTACATGTTTGTGAAACAAATAACAAACAAAATTATCAGTCTCCCGCGATCCGTTAAAGCGATCAGTCGAGTTTTCGTTTACCGCACGGAGATTTTTCAAAAAACCGAAACACTGAAGCGTCGCGCCTTTTCCCTCGAGGATTCTGTATCCTCAACCAATAAAATGTTGCGTCGTGGCAACGCATTTCTACCTCTCCAATCACTTAAAGACACCGATCTTGGGGAGGACATGTGCACTAGTGAATCGGAGCAACAAGTGACGAGAAAAATCTCGATACCTCCATTAAAAATCCTTCATCAAAATTGTGATTTTGTGCATAAGTTCTTTAAAGATCTAAAAATTAGTGACTATAGTGTCAAAAAGTTGTCGATCGGCATTAAAGTGTTTTGCGAATCAATTGATTCCTATAAAACTGCCTTAAATGCTTTAAAGGTAAAAAAATGTCAATTCTTCTCGCACGATCTTAAATGCGAGAAATCATTTAAAGTGATTCTTTTTGGCCTCGATGAATATCCAACGGACACAATAAAGAACGAATTAAATTCACTTGGTCTCAAGTGCAAGGAAATCAAGATGGCTAAAAAAGTATATGAAAAATATGTGGATTTCCTTTACATTGTTTATTTTGAGAACGGCTCAATTCGCCTCGCCGATCTTCGAAAAAACATTAAATCCATCTTCCGTACGCAAGTAAGATGGGAATTCCAACGGCGTACTAAGCATAGCATCACTCAATGTCACAACTGTCAAATGTGGGGGCACGGGGAAAGGCACTGCAATGTGAAAACCTTTTGTGCCAACTGTTCAGGTAACCACAAAACGAATTCCTGCACTTCTTCCGGAATTTCCAAATGTGCAAACTGTGGAGGCAACCACAAATCTACGGACGAAAATTGCAAGTGTCGTGCAGATTATTTGGAAATTATTGGGAAAAATTCTCAAAAAATGTCTCGTACGCGCGCACCCATTCCGTTGCGATCTCAAGCACAGCCAACAGTGGCAGCGAGAGGCTTTAATGTCAACAGTGTGGATGACTTCCCTTCTCTACCTCGATCATCACGTCAGTCGGAGCAGCAACAACATCACTGGAGAAACCAACAAATGCCAGCTCAGCATCGTACACAGGAGAGATCTTCATACGAGTACTATTCCTCTCCACCAGCAAAGCATGATTTATTTTCTGTTGATGAACTAACTTCTCTTATGTTTGATATGGTATCTGAACTTGAAAATTGTAAAACAAAAGCTCAACAGTTCAAAGTAATTGCTCAGCTTGCAAGTAAATATCTTTATAATAATGTCAAGTAATACTCAGTCTCATCTTAAACTTTTATGTTGGAATGCAAGAGGCATTCGCAACAAGAGCTTTGAGTTCTTTAACTTTCTCTCCAATTTGGATATAGATGTTTGTCTAATAAGTGAAACAGGTTTACAACGTAATATTCATTTTCAATGTGGTAACTATTTGTGTTATCGTTGGGATCGTAACAGTAGGGGTGGTGGTGTTGCCATCCTCATCAAAAAAAGTATTGATCATTCTGAGCTGCCAATGGTGCACACTTTAGTATTAGAAAACGTTGGAGTTGAAATTAAATTAAATAATAATACTTGCCTAAAAATTTTTTCCGTCTATTTTCCTGGAGGAATTCGTAATGCATATAAAATTCGGTGCTTGAAAAGTGACCTTAGAAGATTGTTAAGTTTTGGGAATGTTGTCACAGGAGGCGATCTTAATTGTAGACATCGTAGCTGGGGTTGTTTAAGGGCAAATGTTTGGGGTAACACATTATATGACTTATGCTTAAGACATAACTTTACAATAATGCACCCATCTAGTCCTACCTACCTCCCTGCTTGCAGTAGGTACTCTCCATCGACACTAGATTTATTTCTTACAACCACTCCTAATTCGCTTACCACTCCTGTTGTGCACAATGCGCTTAGTTCTGATCATTTTCCTGTCAGCTGTGATATTTTACTTAGTCCTAATATAAATAATGTGCAATACTTAGATTATAGAAATGCGAACTGGGACGTGTTCAGATACCATCTCACTCGCAATATACGAAGTTGTTCGAAAAACCTTTCTGCTGTGAATAGCAGTCAAGATATTGACAATCATATAGAAACATTTCAAAGCAAAATTTCCGAAAGCATTCGTGCTTCTGTTCCATTAAAAAAGTCTCCTAAAAGAGCATTTACGCTACCTCGAGAAATACTCAATTTAATAAAGATTAAAAATCATTACAGAAGGCTCTGGCAGAGGTACAGATCTCCTAACGATTTCTATGAAATGAATGTATTCATTCGCTTAATTAAAATTCGAATAAATGAGTACAGAAATTCTTTATGGAACAATAAATTAAGTTTACTCGACTCCAACTCTAGACCTTTCTGGAATGTTACTAAGATACTGCGCAAGAAAAACTATTACTGTCCTAACTTCGAAGTTAACGGGTCACTAGTATCAACTAAGGAAGACAAAGTGGAAATCCTAGCAAATACATTCCTTAAAAACCATACGACGACAAATAGTTTGCTGTCTCCTCTTGAACCGGAGGTTGAAAATGAGATAACTGCTTTGAACAACTCCACTATTTCCCTACCCTCTAATGAATTCACAACTATTGAGGACATAAAATTCATAGTTTCGGACCTAAAAGATCGTAAGTCTCCTGGTCTTGACAGCATAAATAATCAAGTGATAAAGCAGCTGCCAACTAGTGCCTTGATATATTTAACATTCATCATCAATGCCTGCCTAAAAATGCTATACTTCCCTGATTTATGGAAGAAAGCCAAGGTAGTTCCACTCTTAAAACATGGGAAGAATCCATCCAATCCAGTCAATTACAGACCAATCAGTCTTCTAAATGGCTTTAGCAAAATTTTTGAAAAAGTAATCAAAATTAAAATTGATGCCTTTTTGAGTGCTACTAACATTCTACTTCCTGAGCAATTTGGATTCAGAAAGAATCACAGTACTACGCATCAAATACTAAGAATTTGTAAGACTGTTAAGCAACAGCTTAAACTTAAAAAGTCGACTGGCCTTGTCCTCCTAGACATTGAAAAAGCTTTTGATTCAGTCTGGCACAATGGCTTTCTATACAAACTGATAAAACTAAATTTTCCTAAGTACCTTATAAAAATACTACAAAGCTATTTGTCCAATCGAGTCTTTAAAGTATATCTTTTTGGAACCTTCTCCTCAACAAATCCTGTTCCAGCCGGAGTTCCACAAGGCTCAGTTTTGGCCCCAGTTCTCTTCAATGTTTTTCTTGCTGATTTACCCAGAGTTCCCAACTGTGATATTGCACTCTATGCAGACGATCTGGCTTTATACTCTTCCCACGAATATGGGCCAATGATAGAAAATTATCTTCAAATTGGAATCCAAACATTTTTCGATTTCTATAAATGCTGGAAAATAAAAATAAATGTCGATAAGTGCACAGCTATGTTCTTCACTAGAAGAAGGCTTAGTTGCTTCTTGCCTACTGGAAGTCTTAACTTAGACAACTCCAATATACCGTGGGTCAGTACTGTAAAGTACCTAGGGGTGTATTTAGACCAGAAATTGACCTTCGGGTATCATATACGAGAAACTTTAGCCAAGATAGATGTTTTAATAAAAATTCTTTACCCTCTTATCAATCGTAAATCACTCCTTAATAAAAAGAACAAAATAATAATTTTTAAGGTCGTTTTTCAAGCACTGATGGCTTACGGGTCACCTGTATGGTGTAATTGCGCGAAAACTCATATTAAGCGGCTTCAAGTGGCACAAAATAAGGTGTTAAAAATGATGCTCAACCTACCGCGAGACTTCTCAACTCTTATTCTGCACGAAAGAGCAGGTGCTATCCAGATTGGTAGAAGGATTGAAATTCTCAATGAAAAGTTCATGTCCAGATTAATTGACGTTGATAATCAACTTATTAGAGACTTACAGCTGTTATAACCTTATATTTATGTTTTCACCTTAAAGCTTTATTATTTGCCTATTATTATTATTTATTTATTTATTTATTTATTTATCTATCTACTATTTAATTTCTATTTATTATTTATTATTATTTATCTTTTTTATAACATTATTTATTGTTCATTGATCTATTTGTTTGTTATTTATTTATATTATCTATTTATTGTTATTTATTTATTTATTAATTGATTATATATTTACAAATTTTTTACTTATTTATCTATATATTTATTTATTTATTTATTTATTTATTTATTTTTCTTTTTTTTAACCTAAATGGAGGTTTTTTCCATAGTTTTCCTCCGATCGTGCATTTAATTACTGTACTACATATCCTCACTCATTAAAGAATAATATTTTCAGCAGTAAGGTTCTATATAGACCGTTTCTCTGTGCAAGCTAGAGCAAATTGTACAAATACTGTTAAACCACTGTTACACTATGTAAGAAATAAAATATATATCTATCTATCTAAACAAAATTATAAAAATGTTCGAGTTGAATGTTAACATTACCTGTTGTATATATTAGTGTCCAATTCAAACTCCTACAATCACTAAGCAATGCATTTAAATTAATTTTTCGTTTCTTCACCTTGATTTACATTTACTGGAAATGGAAATATATCAAATCATGGTGTGAAAAAGCAGGTGCAAGAAGTTGGTCGTAGTGCAATATGGAATCAGGATTAGACACAATAAATACATCTAAGAGCGAGGGTCGTCTGTTAGGCGCAAAATGAGGTGGTTGATCATAATTTGCAAAATGTAAATTAAAAGATTCTATCATATCAACGAATTGTTTATTTTTTCCTTCCAAGATATTTAAATTAAGGTCTCCGCAAAGTACAACTTTCGCATAAATTGGAGACAATTCCTCTAACAAAACTCTTATATAAGAGCAGTTTGCTGTGTTTGGTGCCATGTATATAAATCCAATCAATATTTTGCCACAAGTATGTGTGATTTCGACAAAAATGTACTCTATAAGTTCATTCGGCTTTGATTTTTTTACCAAATTAAATCCATACTTTTTTTTAATATAAATTGCTACTCCCCCTCCTATCTTATTTTGTCTATCTGAACGTTTGGGCTTGTGATAATTATTCAGTTTAAAAAGGTCATCAGCCATTTCCGGACATAGCCAGGTTTCTGACAAGCAAACAACATCGACCAAACTATCGTTAAAAATTGAACACATTTCATCTATTTTGTTTTTTAAGCTTTAAAAACATTTAAATGACATATACTGAAATCCTTTTTTTGTTTACATAAAACATTTAACAATACTTTTGAAACATCTTTGTGACTACCCTGTGTTTGAAAATTATCAATCATGTTGGGTACAACAACAACATACACAAGCGACAAACAACAACTACCATTATGCCATTATTTACTTCTGGAATTAAATGAAATGAAGCAGAAGAAAGAGGAGAAAGAAGAAAAGAGAAAAATAGAGTAAAAAGGAAAAGAATGACAGAAAAAGTAAATAAGCTAAAATAAGAAAGAGTTGAATAGAGTGGAAAGTGGAAATGCATTTGGCAAATTTTTAGAAAATTGATTTAATTTGATAAATTAATAACATACTCGTAGGTATCTACGTGAAAATTACAGTGTCTCAGGTTCTGTCGCTCCTACAGATTTTGGTGGTTGACATCTCGCGGAAATAGCGTTTAATATCCCCTCGTCGTGTATGCATATCCTAGTTTTTGTTCTCTAATAAAAACACATCCAGATCTGGTAGTGGCTGAGAAAATCTCTTTTCGCTGCTTCATGCGAACAGCTTGTCGAAGGAGAGAACGATTTCTGTTCGTTAGACTCTCGTTTAAGAAGATTGGTTTATTTGACTTGTTCGTAGTTTCTTTTCTCGAAGGCTGCGACGATCCTATTTCACAAGGGGTACCTTCAGACCGATTTTATTCTGTCTTTTTATAAATGAGCTCCCAACTGCGTGCAAAAACTCATCAGTGCACCTCTATGCAGATAATTTTTAGCTTCACTTAGCTTGCTCCAACGAAAGACCTCAGCGAACTTGGTCTTCGACTTAGTGAGGATCTAGAGCTTATAGAAAGGTGTTCGGTGTTATAATTGTTTTCTGCTTAATAATATAAATAAGTTGCAATTCGTACTGCTTTCAAACAAATCACGCGATTTCAACCTTGCCTCTGTAAAAGCAATTTAAGATCTGTTGAGTCTGCAACTATAGTCTCGGTTACACAATATAATAAATTGCAATCTGTCAGGTTATACTCATACCAAAGCTGTAATTGTTGACCCTCGAATTGAGGCAATTTCCAGCATCAAAAACTATAAAAGTGCAAGCGTTCTTCACTTCTCATCTCCGCTTCAAAATTAATTTTCTTCACTTTCATTTCTTTTCTCATTATCGTAACATGATACATATGTACTCGTATGTATTTTTATTTTTGATATATTGATTTTCCTACAAATATTTACCTACTTTTCTCACTCTATTCCTCCTTCATCCACTTCACTCATAGATTATGGAATAGAATTGTGTTAGCTTTAAGAATTGCAATTTACTTATTATCTACCTACGTTTCTAAGTGCTAAAAAAAGACGAAGATCTTTATGTATAAACTTTTATAATTAAATAAATTAAATTTAAATTTAAATTTGAATTTAAATCTTTAGTTTAATGCGCTCATATGCATCATTAGCCTCTGAAGCGCCTTAGGAAACCAAATGAGCACCTTTTGCCTCAAATAATAACTTCCAGCTCGTCATTCCCAACAGCGCCGGTAAATTGAAGGTTGTCTTGGAGTTTCTCTTAGATGTTTTCCACCGGTTGAGGATTAGAAGCCCACAAATCTCCTGCGCGTTTTTTGTTACAGAAACAAAAAATGCCTCTTACAGATAGAGATTAAATTGAGCTCTGCGTCATCGGACCAGACGCGCTTTTTCTCAGAAACGATTGCCATTGCGTTGGCTGCATAAGACGTGGAGGGATTCGTTCCCGCCTCCGACTTTATAATCACAACTTCTGCTTTTTTCGTAGCTTTTTGTCGACTATCATACCCTTAGCTCTTTCAAAGGCGGCCATTCCCCAGTTACTAAGGCTTCCAGTATCGCACCACTGATACTTGGTTACTTTGCTCCTTGTGACTGGCAGTAAACCTTTAGCCCTCTGGAGTGTATTATACTTCGTAACTTTTGGATAAAGTGAGAGAATAAACTGTTCCAATTCCTTTTAGGTAAAAAAAATTACCAACTTAAATCCTGTCACATCCTGTGGACACAACAGGTTGACATAGAAAGTGCCCCATCAGTTTCAGATATCTGCAACTCGTTGAATTTTCTACATTCCCATTGGCCTGCAATTATTCCTCTATTGCACTCCACAAATGATCCTAATGGCTCTCCATTCTGTCAGATGAAGTGAATGAATTCAATTGTGTGACCCATCAATTTCCATTTTCGTATGTTTCCATATGATGACGATAGGTTGTTCATATATTGTACTACCCGTTCTCTGTGGTACATCAAGTAGAAATATGTTCACGAAGGTTTTGAGTTTTCGTGTGACAGCGTTGCTCACTTTTCGAATACTACACTCACACAATATGTAGTATCGATTTGACCCTGGAGCGTCAAATCGTATCTCATTTTGCTGAACTTGTCTTATTTGGCGACATTGCCAGTCGAAACCACACCTGCAACACTCCGACTTTTGATAATTTTGAGTTGAACGTTGGCGTTTGGAAATGCCTAGAGCTTTGGATTTCATTTGGGAAATTAAAATGGGCTTCAGCGATTTTAAGACTATTTGATGGAGTTTCATAATTTTGGGATAGGTAAAGGAAATTTCATAATCACATTTTAGGTGTGATATGTGTGTGATGTGATCTCTTATTGCCTCTAGCAATATGTACTAGACTTCTTGAGAAAATAACTTCGATAAACACTAACTTGTATCTCGAAACTTTTTGAAACATTACCATTCACCTAGAATATGATATATGGTGCCTTCCGTTTTAGTAGTGCTATACATGTATAACTCCTGCCGCAGGTAAAATAAGGCGCTCGAAACCCGAAAAATTTTTCGAAATCATTGAACGGCAGACGGCCTGCTGTCGTCATAAGTGTATTAGCGTAGTTAATCAGGAAGTCTGGACAATTTTTTGTTCAATATCAACTGCTACATCTTATTTCTTTCGTATTAGTTCCAAAATAGTAGTTGCTTTTATTTTCGCTGCTATTAAGTAGAAGAGTGCTTCTTTGTTGGACAGGTTGTTGGTGAGCACAGCTTCTATCTCACCCTTTCAAAAATTATTGGTTGGTAGCAGTATATTCCTTAATAATGCTGCAGATGACTCTGTATCTAATCTGTGTACTGGTTTTGCTGCCTTGAGGAAGTACTTTGGCAAATTTCCACTTATAACGTCCTTGTTCTCCCGATATTGACTTTCTAGGTCGTGTTTCTTTGCTGCTGACTGACGTTACATTATGAACATTAAGAAAAATACACTGAAAGCCATGTACTGTGCTTTTTCTGTCTTTTACCAAACAATTGATTGTCTACATATTTATTATGCTGATTATTATTGTAGTTTGTAAATTTGTAGCCTCTTTTTTTTATTTATTTTTTCATAACTGACGTACACATCGCTGACGAAATGAAGGAAAAAGAGAGATACCGATTTACGTTGGTTTTAAATGTTTGCAAGTTATAATGACTAAGAAATGAAGAGATCGGCAGGGAATTCCATAATTGAGTTGTTTGGCTTAGGAAAGAATCTCACGATAGTTCAGAGTGCGTTCCGAAAGTGGACTTGAGCGTACACTAATGAACATTTATAGTGAAACGAGTGAACTGATATAAAACCAGGTGAAACCGGAGAATTATGTTGGTGTTCGAGGGTGTCAATTGACTGGCATCACCTATTAGTTTTATCGCATGGTTTTGAATCATATCTAGCTATCGCAAAAAGGTCTTAGGGGCACCTGACCAGATATCGGCATTGAACATATCGAGAATAGAAAGTTTTTCGGTTTCGACGATGCAAGTGCCATTTACGGATAATGGCTAGGTGTTTAAATTTCGCTGTAACCACAGCTACGGTACTGATTTTTAGAAGCATTAAATTCAACTCTTTTGATGGTCCCCCAACTAGTTATGCTGCTAATATCGGAATTTAACTTAGCATACGCTGGCATTGCCGTCCTACAGCCGAAGAGCAGGTGAGTTCGGGAACTAATATTAAATGCAAATAGTACTGTCGTCACCAAAGGAATATATTGGGTTAGAAGTAGAAGACAAGAGATCCATGATGAGATTGAAATAGAGTGTCGTACACAGAACGGAGTCCTGGGGCACATCATCATTTATTTTCTAAATATCAGAGTAGAAACCATCCTAGACAACCTGAATTAAATGTTCCGAAAAGTAGTTTCTAATGCCAATCCATTGAAGAAGAGAGTCATCGATCCCAAAATCATGCATTTTCGACATTTTCGCCAAAAGAGCCTGATGACAAACTCTGTGAAATGCTTTAGAAATATCAAGTGCAACTATCTAGCTTTCACAAGATTGCTGTACGCTTTGGTTCCACTTTTCGGTGAGACATACAATCAGATCACTAGTGGATCTGTTGCTACGAAAACCGCACTACCGGTCATTGAAAAGTTTTCATGTTTCGGGATATTTCATGAGCTGAAGCTTTATCAGCGTTTCGATGATCTTGCAAAGAAGGGACGTAAGTGCAATGGGTCTGTAATAGGAGTGAGAAGAAGATTCGCTTTTTTAGAGACGGGCTGGGCAAATGCTGTTCGAAAAGTGTCGTAATAAGAAGTATCGAAAAAAAAGCTTACTCAGTAGTTTTGCAAGCATGGGAGAACACCTTTTCAGAAGAGGGGGAGATATACCATTTGGATTAGTGTAAGTTATGATCTCTAAGTACTCTTGATACTATACGAGTGCGAAAATGGGTTCGTCCCATTGAAGATTCGACGCAATCAAGTGTAGGCGGGAACAAATCCTAATCTGGAAGCGTTGAGTTGGCCGTAGAATGTGCAGCAAACGGATTGGCCATGTCCGAAGAACTGACAGCTGTAATGTCATTATGAGTGACAATGTTTTTGACGAGCTCCCAAATACCTTTACAACCCTTGGGACGGTGTAGTATTGTTTGCCCTAATTTTTGGTCGTGTTAAAATTTTACACGCTTAAGAAAGAAGTTGCAGTCATTGCTGGCTCGATTTTCCTCTGTTGGGTTGGTCTTGTAGGACCGATATATTTTTCTAACCCTGACAGCCGCTTTACAGCTCGTACTATGCTTTTCCTTTTCGTTTTATACTCTTCATCCAATGAGGGATAAAGGACCTCATTCCCAACAGAATAGTGTATGTCATCATACCAGCAGCGGCATCTACGTCGTTATTGAAGAAACTATTAAGTCTGCTCCAATTGTCTTTCTCGTATTTCCATACGGTTACCATAGGAATCTTTTTTCTTTCTGTGTAGTCGGTATATGAGAAATTAGCTGATATGAAACAGTAGTCTGACGTACCTAGAGGGGTTAACACATCGACTTTGTATTGCTCATACCCTGATTATTAACGTCTGGTATTCACGTGGGTTCATTTAAAAGCTGGGTCAAGTTGTTTTCCACAGCGAGGATCTCAACACACCATCTACTCGTACCTAGAATTGTGTATATTGAAATAGCCCGTAATAAAGATTTCAGCATGATGATACGAGGATACAATTCTTTGAATGGAGTCAGGCAGCCCATCAAACTCGTTAAAGAGGTCGAATTCCTGTCCAGTTTGGGGTTTCTGTAACTTAACCAATACTGGATAATTTGCGTACGCAGATGGAATTTTAACCACATGAGATTGAGTTCCTTACTGGAACAGGGATTACATTGTGGTGAAGTTTGGTAAGCTACATCACTACGCACGTACATTAATAATAATATCACCGTGAGGAAAGAATAATGACACCAGTTCGTAGCCAGGTAGCTTTAGATCAGACTTATAAGAGAGGTGTGGGGGACGATCTACCTGTATTTTACTAAATGCGAGATCAGCTGGTCTGCACTAACAGACACGGACATGCGCAGAAAAGTGATTACGTTTTAGACAACGTATATTTGCTAAGTCTACTCGAAATTCCCGACTCATTATAAAAAAACACAAACACTGACGATGTCTCTGAACTGTTGACGCGCAGGGAGATCCCGGAGTCCTGGGTTTAAGGCTTTGCTGATTCCTATAACCACTTCCAGGTTAGTTTGTGAATACTTCTTCAGCTTCTCTGAATGCAGTCGGAAGGCTGAATATATTGAGCCTTGTTTAGGTTTGGGTCACAATGAGATCGAAAATGAAGCAAAACTCAGAGAAAAAGTTCTCATGACTCGGTTGAGCATTTGATGTGGTTGCATCTATTGAGAGTTGGGTTTCACCTTATCACAACTTAGATGGAAGAATTTCAGATCAACCTCCTTGCTGACGTCTTTAAGGGATTTGCGACATTCCTGATGTCACTCACCCTGAAAGAATGTAGACAGCAACTCTCTTGCTAAGCATCTAAGTGTGGATTGTACTGGTGACACAATTTCTGTGAAGATTGCTGTGAGCATTATGATGAAACCGTGAATCAAATCCTCTGTGAGCATAAAGCTACAGGTACTTTCTACTGAAAATTTTGGCGCTTGATCCTGTTAAGAAAATAGTTTAGTGGAGGAGAGTGTTTAGTGCTCGAACATATAATGAAGTTCTAATTTGCAGCGCGTTTGTAAGAGCGAAAGACCTTCTAGATAGGTCATCTAAAATAAAATCAAATACTCCGCCCTTCTTTCGAAGCAATCATAAATTAAGTTTATACATTCGAAAAATAAGATTTTCTAAGTTCTTCAGCATTCCGCTCTTTGGCATATTAGATCACCCCATAATCTTAACGACTAGATTGTAAGTGACCTATTAAATATCATTCGCTGAGAAAATTGGGGATGATCACTTCACCCTTATAGAAAAGTTTGCAGCTATCACGCTGAACATATTTGAGAGATATGCTAAATTGTACGTACGTGGTATTCGAACGCGCATAACTCTGAGATTTATGTAGTTAGCAGTCAAAAGGATTGAGTGCGCTGTTAGGAAAGCGAATGCACCCTGGGCACTTTCATCAACGTTAAGGCATCAAGATGTAAGTACATGTGACTACTTCCGTCAGAGATTTTTGATAGGTTGTGGACCCAAAGTAAGTAATGAACTGAACCTAAAAGACAGAAACCAGTTGCACTAAAGGTTATTTGTCAACAGCCTGATATTATTTCTTTGCTTAAAAAATCTTAACTGTCTTTGCCTTTGACAGTAATACATTCTAGGTACCATTACTCAACTGTCATTAACTTAAGTGCCACCTTTGCCGTCGGTCGTTGCCTTACCGCTAAAGAAGTCATATAAATTCTCTTCGTTGGAAAATCCCCTTTCCTAACACTAGTAAACTTTAATCCACATTACTTGCTACTGCATCTTGTTTCCTTCCTAGTTCTTTTATTGGTACTGTGTGTGCAGTAATAAAACTCCTAGACTCCTAGTCCCCATTACTTGCTCCCACCTGCATCCACCTTCATATCTGCCACAAAGTCCTAGAAGATTTCGTTTTTGTGCCACAAAATGCGGTTACCTCGTGGCGAAATGTAAGGAGTCCGGGTGGCAGGTTGGCAACTGAAAAGAATTAGTATTGAAAAAAGAACTAAGCTAAACTCACTGACAGTTGTAGGCATGATGAAACGGAGACGACCGACGTAGAAACTCTTTCACTCGTCCTTTTTGACATCACCTGTCTTCATTTAATTTCATATCACCACGAGGACTCTTTTTCTTTTGAGATTTCTTCACCATGGGAAAAACGAATTAATGCCAACAGCTGCTGCCGGCACGAGGCTGATGCTGGTGTCCTTCCAATTCTAGTGTTGGAGTCGGCTGTCTTAGCTTAGGGGAGGCTTCTATTTGGCTTTCTTTTATTTCATTCTTTTTATTCTTCATATCGTAATTCGTTTCTTTTTTTGTTTTTTGTGTGAGTTGAGCTCGCCCTATTCGTCCTTTTTTCCACCATAGTGGTGCCAGTATTTCGTTTTTATTATAATTTTTCCGCCCCCGACACATCCGTGTTTTTGAATATTTTTATCTTTAGCTCTTAGTAAGAGGGGATTTTCTTTTCTTCTTCGGTTTTCTTCTATTGTTTTTTTTTGTTTTTGTTTTTTTTAAATGTTGTGTCAGAATAATATGGAAAGGGAATGAAAGGAAAGTTACGTCCTTAATATATTTTGCGAGGTTTTTTAGTTTGACCGGAGTTGGCTGAGATTTTAACGACGTAAAGCCGAAGTGGGTGTGAGAAGGCGAGTATTTGTAACATCTACCATTTCCGTTTCCTTTAAATGCGATTTAAGTTTTCTCATCGATGTTGCTGTGGGAACCTTTTGGGCACCTTGATATATTTATCATATTTTGGTTAGTTGGTAAGTTTCTTGGTTTCTCTATTCTTCTACATCCTGCGGCGATGGTGGGATACATATTTCCACTAGGAAACGAGCTTATGCCATATGTGAGGATGAAAGTTTCTCGTCCATTTGAAATCCTTGAGGAGTAAATTTTGCAGTAGTTCTATTTAAAGATCGATTAAACGACAAACACTACCACTAGAGGTCTTTATTGCAACAATTGGAAAGAAGTATTTTTAAAAGAGGCACAGAGAATATAGGGCAATAAGAGGGAGTAAAATAAAAATCAATGAAAGCCAGAGTAGCACATACTCGTAGATTATGTACGAGTGTGTATGCCCGTATGCATGTGTGTATCCGCTTTTATGGCAAAAAAAATAGGAGAAAAAACTCAGTGATCCATGGTACCGTTGTTTGCCAGAGTTCCGGAAGTTTATTTTGATTTCCTGGCGGTTTTTCGAGCAGCACCATTCATTTTCGTGTAATCCTGTAAGTTGTCATTTTTACTACTACCCAGCTTAGCGTAATAAAAAATGTAGTTGAAGGATATTTTCGGTTATTTTCGTGGTTCCAAATGGAAAAAGTAGCAAAGTCGTAAAAGCAAAGTTGTTTCCCAACCATCTTGGAGTATGTAATCGAACAATTTATTTATTTTTATTTTTTTGATTCCCCAAAAAGCACATTCCTTTTTTATGAGATGGATTTTGTTAAATACTTTACTTTGTAGTGATGGCATTGGATGGAAGTAGGTTGGTGAGCTATATTTTCGGAAATACAATCAAATTGTTGCATAGGCGTAAGTAGGTCTGAGTAATTTCAACAGCAGTCGCCGGAAAATAACTTTTTTGATGGAGTAGTTGGGCTTGTTTACTTCTATAATACTCTTTTATAGTTTTGGATAAACGTCCAGTGTTGAACATGATTCGTATATTTTTGCTAAATCGGTGTTTTAAGAATTAAAGAAAATATGTTTAAAGAAAAGAGTAACACTTAAATCATCGCCATTCGTTGATTATCAGCAGGTTTATTTGCATCGGAAGATTATCTGTATCCCAAACTGCCAGGAATTCGACTCATATTACTCTAAAAAAACAAGAAAAATATTCTGCTTGAACAAATTGAGTACGTGCAAATCAAACATTAAGGGCTTCTTAACATTATGAGTAAAATCTCAAATGGTGTGGATTATATCAAGGTTCTAGGATGATCATCCCCTAATAAAATTTCAGGTAAAACAGAGTAAAGATTGAAGACTATGTTGTACTGACATGAGGAATATACTGATTCGGATCGCTTAATTAAGTGCCAGGATAAGATTTAAGAATACAAATTTCCTCAATACTAGAGTAAATGAACATCGACTCAGACCACATAGCTTACAGCAACTGGGATTAACCGGGCAATACTCAGACGGTCTAAATGGAATATATAATATACAATAATAGCCTGGCTGAAGATATTCTAAGTTTCGTTGTTAGTGACGTGAAAGTTAAGTGAGGTGTGTCTATGTGTCTAGGTTCGGAAAGGGTAAATACCGATCTTCTCTATACTGATGGTCCCCGAAAATCGCTCAGCTAACTTAAATATGCCACCTATCAAGAAACTTACCAACGTTCCCGGGCTCGGGATGTCGATGACCTGTAAGAGCAATGCACATTCAGTGTACGTCGAAAAGCAAGAACCCGACTAAAAAAATTCCTTTCTTTAAGAGATATACAAACATACATGGCAAATTGTGTCAATGAGCCCGGTACTGTTGCGATAAATAGTAGCGACCTAATGTCGTCGCTTAGAAAGTAAGATACCGATTGGTTAACTTTACCGCGAGAGTACACTCATATCTGTGATGACAAGCAATTCTTCGTCTAATTAGACGGTCAATTAAAATCTATTATCTGATCATAGATTTACAAGAGACACGTACGAGTAATGAAATAGCGGGTAGTCTATTGAAACTTCTTACTTTAGTGGCGCTACAGGCCAGAATGACCTTGGACCTCAAGAAACAAGCCTCTACATCTATCACAATCTCTCGCTAACTACCTCCAATGCCGCACTCCAAGTTAGTTGAGGTCCAAATTCCACTTGCGTAAGCCATTTTTTATTTTTTTTTATATAATTTGCGCGCGCTAAAGGGATTACGAGTAAGTACCCTTAAAATGTTTGCACACAGCGCGGGCGAAAGAAAGACATGGAAGATAGAAAGAGAGGTACCGGTGAACGTTGGTTTTAAATGTTTGAAGGTTATAATGATAAGGAAATAAGGAGCTAGGCAGGGCATTCCACAAGCAAGTTTTACGGCTTAGGAACGAATCACGATATTTTATAGTACGTCTGAAAGTGGGCTTGAGGGTATACTGCTGAGAATTCGTAGCGAGACGGGTGTTACGGTTTAATGTTTGAAGGGGCGGGATGCTACTGGCGATAGCTATGGAGCACTGGTGTTGAAATAGCGATAAAACAGAATGAGAGACGAAACATTACGTCGGTGTTCGAGGGTATCCATTGTTTGAGTGATATCAGTATCACCTATGAGTTTTATCGCACGGTTGGATCCTATCCAGCAGGTGCAGAGATGTTTTGGGCACACCCGGCCAGTTGTGGGCATTGTGCTTCAATTTCGGGAGGATAAACGCCTTATAAGTATATTGAGACCAGATCAGGGGGAGAGAAATATTTCTTACATCGCAGCATTTTTGACGACACCGAATATGTGGTCATTCCAACGTAAGCTTTCATTGATACACATACCGAAAATATAAAGTTTATCGGTTTCGACGATGCAAGTGCCATTCATGGATAATGGCTGGGTGTTTAGATTTCGCTTTAATGACAGAAGGCAGCATTGTGTTTTAGAAGAATTAAATTCTACTCTGTTAGTGGTGCTCCAAATAGTTATGCTGTTAATATCAAAATTTAATGAGCTTAACATACGCTGCTGTTCCCGTTCTACAGCCGAAGAGCAGGGACGTGAGTCCAGGAACGAATATTAAAAGCAGAGAGTACTGTCGTCAGAAAAGGAATATATTGGATTAGAAGTAGCAGATAAGAGATCGTTGATGAAAAGTAAAAAGAGAGTCGGAGACAGAACGGAGCCCTGGGGCACACCAGCATTTATTTTGTGAATATCAGACTTGAAACCATCCAAGACAAGTTGAATTGAACGTTCCGAAAGGTGATTTCCAATCCATTGAAGAAGAGATGTATCGATCCCAAAAGCATTCATTTTCAACAAAATAGCCTGATGCCAAACTCTGTCAAATGCCTTAGAAATATCAAGTGCAACTATCTTGCCTTCACCAGATTGATGTACCCTTTTGTTCCACTTTTCTGTGAGACATGCTGTCAGATCACCAGTGGACCTATTGCTACGAAAACTATACTGCCGGTCATTAAGAAGTTTTCGTGTTTCGAGATATTTCATGAGCTGACGATTTATCAGTATTTCCATGACTTTGGAATGAAGGGACGTAAGTGCAATGGGTCTGTAGGAGGAGGGAGAAGAAGATTCGCCTTTTCTAGGGACGTCCTGGACAAATGCTGTTTTCCATTTGCTCGGAAAGAGTCCTAAAGAGTAGGATCGACGAAAAAGCTTACGCAGTAGTTTTGCCAGAGAGGAAGGACACCTCTTCAAAAGGTGGGGAGATATACCATCTGGACTAGCGGATTTGTGAATGTTAAGATCTTTAAGAACTCTTGCTGCTACACGAGTGCGAAAGTGGATTTGTCCCATTGAAGATTCCACGCACTCAAGTGTAGGCGGAGACAAAGCACAATTCAAAGAGCTGACAGCTGGAATGTGATTGTAAGTGAGCATTGGGATGGAGGATGAGGCAGAATTTCTGACGAACTGCCAAAAATGTTTACTACTTTCGGGACATTGTAATATTTTTTGCCTCAGTTTTTGGTCGTATTGGAATTTTACACATTTAAGAAAGACGTTGTAGTCATTCCTTTCTCGTTTAAACTTTTTTCGGTTTTCCTCCTTTGGGTTGGTCTTGAAGGACCGAAAAAACATATCTCTAACCCTGACAGCCACTTTACAGCTCTAGTCGTACCGCGTCTTTTCTTTTGGTTTGATGCTCTTCTTCATGCGATGAGAGATAAAATTTCTCATTCCAAAGAGAATGGTGTCTGTGATCATATCAGCAGCGGCATCCACGTCGTTAACGAGGAAACATAACGACCAGTTAAAATTCCTAAACAAGCTGTTAATCTACATCACTACGGACGTAAATGGCGAAACCGCGATGAGAAAAGAATAGTGGTCAGGCAGTGGATGGGGAGGAGATGGGGCGGGGATTTGCCAAAAAAGCTGGCCTTCATTTACAGACATGCACGTACGCAGAAAATTGATTACCAACAAAATTCATACCCACAGTCCCCTATCCATCGGTTGTTGCATAGAGTGACCGAGTATAATCAACAGTTTGACCAGGGGCTGGAAGGTTGTGATGCCTGCACTGTGGATGTGGATTTCTGTTTCACTGCACTCGCACGTTGTTTTTTTTGTTTTTGTTTTTTTGGTTAATGTTGATTTTTTTTGGTCAGCTCGATAGATGCGGTCGCTCTCTGTTGCACTACTCTTTGGGCCGAATCAGCCGCATCTATTCAATCAACATGGCCCAGCCATCTCAGGCGTTTGTTCCATAGATTCCTGAGTAAACCAATGTCACTGCCCAATACGTACAGTTCGTAGTTGACGTCAACACAGACGGGACCAAAAATAACACGTAGTATGTTTCTCTCGAAATGGCCAAGTGCTTCTTCCTCCGTTTTCGACAAGGTCCATACGTTTGGCCTTCCGAGAGAGCGCGCTGTTAATCTATTGCCTCCTGAGCCCAAAAAAACAGAGACCGGCAAGAGTTATTCTACGTCTGATTTCAAAGCCGCCGTCGCTGCTGCTTGTAACTGCGGAACCAAGGTAGACGAGGTCCCTAACTATCTCGAAGATACATATAACTGGCAATAGTGACGTTATGCGCAACTTTACGATCTTTTTTGATGAAAGCTTCATTGACGGCTGGACTTCATGGACTTAAAAAAGATCGTGCCTCTTTTGTGTTGGCCTGTGAGTTTCGCCTTGTCTAAAACCTTTCTTGACATCAAATATCTGAGATAATTCGTAGGCTTAGATAGTAAAACTGAACATGGGATTGTATAGCTCGTCCCTATGCTTGCTGCCATATGCGGCTTTAAAGTCGACAAATACATAAATGAGTCGATAAACAGAGTCGATCTGAAATTTATCTTGCCTTCATGGTGGACTTTTGTGGCCTCAAACTGCACTACATAGTATGGACCAACATAATACGTTAGAAAGGAAAAGGTTCTTCTTTCTTGTGGATCCGACAAGCAGTGAGATTCCATGCATTTCTTTTGACTATATTTTACAAATGAGCTGGTGCATATTCTTAATAAGGTCATCCTCAGCTGCTTTAAATAGCTCGAGAGGCTTTATTCGACTTTAGCTTCGATATTGCTACCTTAACTTCCGTGACGGAATTCTCTATCTTCGGTCAGGTTGAATGGTTCATTCTATCTGACAGCAGTATTTTGACCATCATTTCTAGAAGTAGTCTTTCCATATTGTTAGGACCTACTGCTAGCTGTCCATATTAATTTTTGCACACTTCCATTCTAGCCTTGTAGCCCGCATGTTGGTTTGGCTCTCTGATAAAACTTTGGAGCGTCATTGCTGGAGTAGCACTTCTCCATTTCCTTGATCGCGCGTTTCTTGTTGTCTTAGCAGCTTATAAAGCAAATTTTTCTCTCCACTTATTGCTCACTGGCAATATTTCCTTCCCATTAGTGTTCTGAGGAGTAGAATTTTGAGAGAGCTTCGTCAAACTTTGGTGGCCTTACCGGACTGCGTTGGGCCTGCGATATCGGCATTCGTACCCTGGTCGTAATAAGTCATTGATCCGAGTCTTCTCTTCGTTCGAAAATCCAGAATGCTAGAGTAGTATCTGCCGTCGATCTCAATATGGATGGTAAGAAGTTGGAATCGGAATAGTGCGGGATACTAAAAAAAACCTTACGCGCCGTTTAAATTCTGTAACAGGGTGTTTTTGCTGATGACTACCTCAAAGATGGCTTCCTTATTCAGTCTTGCCTTAAGATCTCCTAGCACAATTTTTGTGTTGTAGCTGGGGCACTGAGGATATCCTCCGTAGAGGCATGAATGAAAATAAGGCATATATTGGAAAATTTGGCTGTAATGAGTATTATTAAGTGGTATTACCTTACATGCCGCCGCACTTCTTGGATTACGATAATATCTGAGTAGTCTATGTTGTCTCTGGACTATTTTTTTTTGCACCCTGACGTGCAACACCTAACCAGGAGCCCCTAGTCTTTACTAAAACTCCTGGACAACGGCTAAGCAGAGCCGATGAAAGCCTTTTCAGGTTTCGTGCGACGCCACCACAGAGCTCCCTTTCGATCTGGACTCCAAGTAGGTCAAATTAGCTCCAAAGGAGGGTGTATACCAAGCAGTTCAAATTGATTAGATGATGAGACTCCGCTGCCACCGTCCTGGTAACCTACGGCGAGGACTTAATCCCTATCTCCCCTTTCTTTCGTCTGCAGCCGTTAACGACGTTCCGCGGAGGTTAGATACCTTATCTCCAGTCATGGGTACTAGGCTCTTTAGCTTCACCACATGGAGGTGAATGTAGGAGTTGATGGGAGAGGCTTAATTGTCGACGCTTGTATCTTTATAAAAGTTCCGATCACCATTGTAAACCCGGGATATCGGACCAGAGCGGATGCAATTAATGCCATGATAACTAAAGCTTGCGATGCTATTTAGGGGAGGTGGTAGAAAGGGGGCACCAAGAAAAGCTGCACCATTATAACCGTGGCATCATCGGATTTTTATGTCTGACAATTTCCGCAAAATGATAGGATTCTAACGATGGAATTAAAGCTCATAAAGTTACTGACGGTGTGCCATAAGGCTCAGTTTTAGGCCCCCTCATATGGAACATTATGTATGAAGAAAGTTTTCGCATACATCATCCGTAGAAAGCGTTGATTATGGGATTTGTGGGATGGTAGTGCTGTGGTTGATTTAGCAAAAACACTAGAAGAAGTTCGACTCTACAGCGACAAAATAATTTTAAATGTATCGCAGGTTCACTGACACCTCTTTGTTGCTTGCCGATTATAAAATTGATGCGTTCCTTATTACGAGTTGGTAAATTTGTCAAACGATAAGTTAAGGTTAGAGGGCATAAAATTGTTTCTCAACCGTTTCCTAAGTACTCCGTGTTACTATTGACAGTCGTTTAAGTCCTAAACATTACCTAGAGAAGATATGTGGGGTTCATCAAAAACTGTACGTGCATTTACAAGGCTGATGAATTAGATCAGAAACTCAAAACAAAATAAAAATCTTCTCCTTGCTGGAGGTGCGAGTTCTATACTCATGTACGCAGTGAAAATATGGTCATGAGTCTTACATGTGGGGAGTCAAGTTCGTCCATTGCCTTAGCGCATTATAAGTCGTTAGTGTGTTTCGAAATGTTTCGCATAATGCTATACTCCCGGTATCTTCAATCCTGCCTTTCGACATACTTGCTGAAGAAATAGGAAGACTCAAGAGCAAACTAGTCCAAAATGTCCGGGTAAGCAACGATAACAGAAAATAGGCAAAGAATCGTAGTATCGCAACCTAGCAACAACAATGGAACTTAACTTAAAAGCAAGATGGACACATGGCCTTACATATACCAGTAATCGATGTATGGTTAAATGGAATCATGGCGAAACAAACTCGGTTTCTGACGGAACATGGCTGTTTCAGACGGTATCTGACATACGTATTTTTTCATTGTACACAATTTAAAACTGAGAAGATAGCCTTACGGGATCAATTTTGGAAAGTGGGCTGCTCCCGATAGTATCGTTACGTACCTTCTTCAAAAGGAGGGAAACTGGACTCGTTTTAGAGTATGTGTAGCAGTGTACATACTCAGCGAGCTTAGATAGTTAGAGCATCAACCTAGGGACGGCTTTTACATAGCGTATGAATTTGATGCGCAGGTCTTGGTTATTTTATTTTGAACTGTCATTCTGTGATGCAAGCATTTTTACACGAAAACTTTTTCTCATTCTTTGATTTTTCATGTTATTTGACAGCTCTCTTTCATTTCATCTTTGGTGCTCAATGTTGAATGTTGAAAGCATAATAAATTATAAAAGCAAAATTGGCATTTGCAGAACTAAACAATTTATTGGACTCTGCGGAAATGATTTTTCATTGCATAGTACATTTCATAATTAAAAATGAGCTCGTTTGTTAATTCTTTGGTCCATTTAAATTCATCCGCTATACTGAAACGTTGGGCTCGTAACGACAGCCAAAGAAGTAATAAAGCAAATGCGGAAAATAAAGAAGAAGGAGAAAAGGAAAAGTCAAAAACATGCAAAGCAAATCTTGCCCACCGTGTAAAGGGAAAATTTTTTTTTATTTCATTTTCCCTCTTATCCCTCTCTTTTGCTCTTATTTGAATCTCTCTAAACATACGTTGTGTAAAAGCCGTCAAGGCGAATAATGAATAGATAAAATAATCGAATCGTATAGAGTAGGCTAAGTCTTTAAGCCGACCTCTGCGATGTCATGCCTTACGGCGATAACACGCTGGGTGCTAATCGGTCTGTTAAGGCGTAAGTAGTTTCAGTCGGTAAGAATCCGGTACTACCAACGGACGTTGGCCTTAGAGCAACAACCAAACAATACACCAAGCAACTTATAATATTTCTTACATGAGGATGCAATGCATGCATGCTACAAAAACGAAGTGTAAATGGGTAGAGCTCTATAATTTGTAAGCAGGACATGGTAGGGACCGTGCTGCGAAATATTATCCACGAAAGACTAGACCAGAACACTGGTATTTCCAACCAACGCCATATAAGCTGTTTTTTTGAAGTACAATAATATCTGGAATGAAATTAAAAGAAGGTGAAAAGTAGTATCACAAATGATTCCCACTCGGGCAGGTAGAATAATGTGCTGTGATTAACAAAAAATTATTTTGAAGGCTGAAACATTTCCTGTAGCACATACGAAGGGCCAAAGAAATACAAATAGCACGAGGTGCTGTTAAAAGGTCCTATACAATAGTATACATTCAGACCAGGAGGTGAGGTTATAATTGGATAGGCCGATTGTATCTCGGGCTTATTGAATCTGGGAGCGAAGTGTGTTCATATCTAGAACACGTTTCCAAGACCTTAACATCCAAAAGGCGATCTGACTATTAACCAGATTGGTTATACTGCGATCCATCCAAGAAATAGCTCCAATATTCTTGATGACCGATCATTTCGAGGAGCCAACCTTGTAGTAGCCTAAATGCGAATACGCCAGGACACTGAAGAAATTCTGCGAAAAAAATTTAACATAGTACGGTTACAGTCGCAACTAATTAAGTCGCCCATAATATTTCGAGAACCTCTAGCGCAGAAGATCAGCGGTGACATTGGCAGTAAGCCATTAAAGTGTTAAATTTCATACGACATACTACAGCGAAACGCCTGATTTGGCAAAGAGTGCAAATGAGCGCATATAGCGAGACAAGAGTAATTCAAAGCGGCACTGCAAAAAATTACAAGAACTGTTTGCGGACTCCGTGAGGAACTAGGAGGAACATTGGTTTCTCAGAAAAAAAAATAGAACGAATCAGACCAGTTTAAGACCAAGGAGACTGCTTGAGCTGCTATACTGCCTACCGAATTATTAAAGCAGTGGAGCAGTGATACGATCGGTGAATGAAATATCGGTATTGTTTGCTGGGTGAACTCTTAGCTGTGCTAACTAATGAGTTGTCAGTTTATTTAATATAGCGTTCAAGATTTCATCTACCATATTGTGTAAAGGCCTTTATCAGAACCATTATCACCATTAACCAGAAATTTACCTATTCGCAAATCTTGCTAGAAATCCAGCAAATTCGAATCGATTTCTGTCACCAGTTTATAGATTTTAAGGCCGCATGTAGATCTATGTCTATAGAGCAATGTCATCCCTTCAAAGACCGTTTGTCAATATGAGATGAAAATAGGGAACGCTCGCCGCTTCATAACATTCGGTAACGACATATGCTGTACATAAAAAAAAAATAAAAGTTTTCACGCTGTCGTATGTGAAAAAATCGTATGAAACTCACAGTCTTTACTAGAAACACCAAATTCTATAAAGCGTTTTCTTACCACATTGCGTTTTGCGGCCATTGAAGTATTTAGAAGCGACGGATATGGCTTTTGTCGTAAATGAGGGCAAGACAGTGCTTTGGATAGTATACCACACGAGAGGTGGTAAGACCTGGGCTCTCCTATATGAAAATTTTAAAAAAGACACAACCGCATGAGTAGGATTATAAGAAGAAATAAGTTTCTTGTGACGAATAATGAAAAACCCCTTCATATAAAACTCTTATTCATCCAGTCCTGCTATATGGTAGTAATGAGTGAATGAAAATGCCCTTGTTCTTAGATTGATTTTCAGAGATAAGAGACGAAGATGAAACAGCGAACTGTGTGGATTACGTTGAGATTGACTTGCTTAAAAGGGTAAAATTTAATTGAGTTCGGTGACATGTTGGACGGGCTCTAGAACTATTTACAGAAGGAGCAAAATCTGCAGTCTGTAAAAGATATCTCGGAATTATTTCGATCATCTTCTTCAGATCGATGGAGATAATTAACACTTCTCATTCATATATTTTTTCAAACGCGCTGTAGGTTTCGATCGATTGTTACAGTTTTTCGTGTCGCCTTTGCTTTTATACTGTGAAATTTGTGATTGTCTCCTTCCAGAACCCGATAAAAGCTTATTGCTCATTACAAAAAATTCTTCAATTCCAGCACGTCAGGAACTCTTGATAATAGTTGAAAATGGTGGTTAATATCCTTGCTACTCATACGTAATTCTAAGCCTGAACATGTTCCGCTTCCATTCGTTACAATTCGGAAGACTTTGTGTTAGTCCAGTCACTTTAGATATAAATATAGCTTCTGACCTTTAAAAAATATATAAAAAATATATATATCTCGAGAACGAGATCACTGTCGCATAAAAAATTATTCAAGGTCAAGGATTTCTACGAATATCAACTTTCTACGAGGTGTGTTCAGAAAATAACGGTAATTTTTTGAAATCTCGCGAATTTGTAGAGTCCGATTGTCAAAATGAAGTATGATAAAATTTCCAGCTGTATTCATTGTTTATCTGTGGCAGCCGCTAAGGTTATACGTGTTATTATGACTTCCGCAATTTTCGCTTGTTAAAAGAAATGGATCAAAGAATTTGTATCAAATTTTGCGTAAAAAATGAAATAAACTGTAAAAAAGTGTGTGAAACATCAACAATGACCTATGGTGGGTGTGCTATGAGTAAAACAAGAGCTTACGAGTGGCATAAGCGTTTCCTAAATGGCCGCGACGAAGTCGAAGACGATGATCGCCCCGGATGCAGCAGCAGATCCTCAACCGATGAGAACGTAGACAAAATTGAAAGAAATGGTTATGAATGATCGCCGAATCACAATCAGAGAAGTCGCTGATGATGTTGGCATATCGATTGGCTCATGCCATGAAATTTATTCGGAATGTTTTGGGTATGAAACGCGTGGCAGAAAAATTTGTGCCAAAATTGTTGAACTTTGAATAAAAACAGCGGCGAATGGAAGTTGCTCAGGAGTAACTAAATGAAGTCAACGACGATGGAGAATTACTGAAACGTATTACAACAGGTGACAAAACATGGATTTACGTATATAACCCGAAACTAATGCTCAATCGTCCCAGTGGAGGAATTCTGGCTCACCAAGGCCGATAAAGGCTCGACAAGTGTGGTCAAATGTGAAGGTTATGCCCACTGTGTTCTTCGATTTTAATGGCATAGTACATCATAAATTCTTGCCATGAGGTCAAACGGTCAATAAGGAGTAATACCTACAAGTTCAACCCCGTTTGTGTGAAGCAATCCGAAAAAACATCTGGATTTGTTATTGTTTGTTCGTGAATTTTTGGCCAAAAATAATACTCTGACGATGCCCTAGCCTCCATGTTTACCAGATATGGCTCCGTGTGACTTTTTCCTATTTCCAAAACTAAAGATAACCTTAGCGGGCCGTCGTTTTATATGATGTTTTAGATGACAATAAAAGCGTATCGCTGAAAGAGCTAAAGGCTATCCCAAAGATTGAGCTTGAGAAGTGTTTCGTGGATTGAAAGCAGCGCTGGCACAAGTGCATAATAACTAATGTAGAGGAATAAATAAATATTTTTTTCAAAAAACTAAAATTCCCGTTATTTTCTGAACACACCTTGTATAGAATATTACGTAAAAGTTGTCACCCGATGTTCTTTGGTTGTAATTTTTTTTTTGGATGAAAAACGTTTGTTCAGCTTTTGGATTATGTTTTATTTGATGTCTAAATTTTTGTTTCATTACGTCGTAAAATTGATATCGGTTAAGTGGCCGCCTCCAGAACTGATGACCGTTCGGGCCCGATTGGGGGCATTTTCCATCCCTCTTGCCATAACTTCTGGCGACAGGTCCTTGCATTCTTGACGGATATGCTGTTTGAGGGCTTCAAGAGTCTGAGGCTTGTTGACGTAGACTCATGACTTCAAAGAACCTTACAAAAAGAAGTCTGAAACGGTTGAATCAGGCGATCTTGTCGGCCAGTGCAAATCGCCAAAACGGGAGATTAGGCGACCCGCAATTGCAGCCCTCAGAATTTCGGTTGTGGCTCATGTAGTATGCACCGTTGCTCCATCCTTTTGGAACTACATGTTCTCCAGCCCCAATTCATCCAACTGAGGAAGGAGAAAGTTGTTGAGCATAGTACTGTAGCGCTCGTCATTCACGGTAGTCGTTTGGTCCACAGCGTTTTCGAACAAAAAGGCCTGATGAAACCCACGCGTAAACAGCACACCATACAGTAACTTTGAGCGAGTGTAATGGCTCTTTGTGGGTTTCCATGGAGGTGGAAATTGGCCTTGTCGCTCATGATGATTATCTATGAAAAGTTGACTACCTCGTGGTCGAGACCCAGGATGGCTTCTTTAGGACTATATCGATTCATGTTTTGTTGACGTGTATCTTTTATCTGTTTGCTTAACAAATGTCAAAGTGGAATTGATATTTGCCGCCATTGGCCGCCATTTGCCGCCATTTGCCGCCATTTGCCGCCATTTGATACCATCTCCCGATAGGGTGATGGCTTTTGTGTCATCTTGTACTTGTACGTGGAAACTTGTCGGATATGTTTTCGTACCACTGCATATCGTAATTTTTTTCTGTATTTTTGTATCGCATATTTAGAAAACTTCTATAGTTAGAATCAAATATTTCTCATACTCTGATTTAATCTTTTATTTTTAACTTAACTGGTTGTGGTTCTTTATTTGTTATTTCATTTATTGTAATCAAACTTTCTGCTTTAAAAATTAAAATTTTTGAGCTTTAAATTTCCAATCTCGTATGTATTATCCAACCATTTGCATAAACTGATCAATTTGTCTGTTCATCATTAAGACAAAAGCTGTCCAAAGCTGGTTAAACTTTCACCCCAAGTGGGAAGTTATTCTCATTGATCATCCTGCTCTCCATTCATAGAATATTCAAAAAAAAAAAAAAAAGAACAGATGTGTGGGTATAATGTTATTCTAGAAAAATCACGCCATTTCAAAGCACAGCGGTTGGCGTTTATGAGCTTTCCATACACCGTTGCCCCGTTATTTAACACAAACTAGACTAGGATATCAGTTAATTTTTGAACACATTGTTCGCCAGTTAATAAGGATTTTAAGCACCCTCCTATGAAGTCGTGGTACAATTTCATTTCTATTTATGTTTGTTGACACTTTTGTACCCACTCCATTCTTAACACTTATGTACATATGACATGCCACAAGCCATACCCCATAACACATGTTTATGGTATGATGTGTGGGTATGGCCAATGTTCTTGGCAAGATTATCCATTAGACCAACCAGCTGGCAAGCAACTGACCTCTCTCCAGTGAAACCTTATCTCAGACTGTAAACAAACGAATCAACACTTTTGGGTACAACTGTGAGCATGAGGATAAATTTGTTGCTGTCAGTACCATTGGCTAATAGCTCTGGATACCCTTCACCCAGCACTTTACACCCATAATCCTTTAACAGAATTTCGTTTTAATTTCATATGGGACACTTAAAACCGATTTAAATTCACAACCCTTAGATAACGGTACTGATAATTATTTTAAATCTTTTTTATAGCACAATTCTCCCGGTTCGATGGTTGTGGTATTCGTAGCAGGGTTGCCGTTGGAGCTCCTTGAATTTGTTTGCCCCTTTTTTTAATTTTGGGATTTAGTCCAGTGATAATGTTAAATTGACTGGCAACTTAGTGATGGACAATGACGTTCAGTAAGTTGGATGGTAGTAAACTGAAATTATGAAATCTTAAAATGAACGAATTCGTATTGAAGTTTACTTTACTTAATTATTGCCTGTGTTCGGCTTCAAAATTTGGAGGTAATTCAAATGTGCGACAGTGCGTAGCATAGGTAATAAATATCTCAACTACTTGTCCAGATTGATCAGGTTTACTCACAACAAATTGCTCAAGTTGATCAGTAATCACTTGGGCAGCCAGAATGTCAGTCATATAAAACTATGCAAATATGGTCGTAAGACAACTGAGAGATATGAGGTAAGTTATTAATACTGGGAAAAGACTGGAAATTTGCTCAACCAATTGTTCAAGATAATATGTAAGGACATCAGCAAAGACAACTTTGTAGAGGATGAAGGAAACCGAAATTAAGGATTGGGGAAACCCCGACTAGCTATAGGCAGAGCTGTCGATTTGTGCTACATACTCGTAGATTGGTATTTAAGCTTTGAGGAAAACAAGTAAAAACAAATACTTTTAATCTTTATTGTATACTTTCCATGGAGATCAATAGACTTCTGCATGCGTTTGAAACAATTTTCGCAGCACTTTTTTCACACCGAACGAGGTAACTCTAAGATATGCGTTTTAAATGCGCCAATCACTATTTTTGATGCGCAGGCATAAAAAAAAGTCATTGGCTGCCAAGTCAGAGCTGTATGATGGTTGACCCATCAATTCGATGTTTTGAGTGCTTAAAAAATCATTTGTTTGAACCGGCCTGTGACTGCTGACATAGTCGCTGTGGAAAATGATCCATGTTCGCCGGTTGCTTTTTCTTATTTCTCCAAAGACTTCTGGCAAATAAATGGTGGTCTACCATTTCTAATTGATCCTTCTATGTTGCTCTAATTTCACGGTGGCGAGAACAGCCGATTATGTGCTTCGAAATGCTTCGTCGGATTTGGCTTATCTCGAGAGACCCATACAGTCGACTGCAGTTTAGTTTCGGACTCATATGTATAATATAGGTATATCCATGATCTTATAAACGTCTTTTGAAGCACAGCGATCGAATTTTTATACGCAGTCCAACGCGAATAAACCTTTTTAATGGCCAAAGGTTCATGCAATATTAAATCTATGCGAGAACAAATAATACACAAGTACGCCTCAATTTCACGATAAGTCACATGACGATCATGCCCGCACAGTTCCCGCACAGAATAGATGTTTTCTGGCACAACAATCGATTTTGGACGACCTTCACGAAATTCGTCTTGGAGGAACAACGACGACGATGGAATTCGGGAAACCAGCGAAACATGGTGGATCGGGATGCTGCTTCATCACCAAAAGTCAGAGCGAGTTAATCGTCACACTCTTATTGAGCTAATTCACTTCGAAAATCATAAAAAATCATCCCACGAAAATGTTCACGATTTAATTCCAATTCTTGGTTGGGATGAATTTTTCAAGTCTCTGTAAAAAAAGCAAACAGCAATCGTATGACAAAATGTTCTGAGCATGTTTACCATTAAAAATGTTAAACTTTGCGATTCTGATACCAAATGTGACGTATTCCACAAACCGCCTAGGTCAAAATCTTCTGTATAAACTAAATCGCTGCAAATATTTGAATTGGACTAGGTGTTCTAAAAGCCTGAACTGGTTCCTTAGTGTGTACTTCGGGAGCTTCCTCTAAAAAAGAAATTTTAATTTTTGGTGTTCACCTGTAATACCATAATCAATATTATCATACGAGGGGCGTTCAACACATTCTCGGTATCGGGGTGAAGCCGTGGTTGTATATATAAATTGACTTATTTATCAAGTAATACTATTATTTTAGTGCATTCATGTAAAATTTCATATAAATGTGATTATTAATTCGCGTTTTATCTCTAGTTAAACAGAATCATAATGGCAACTGAGACGATGATGGTGAAAATTGAGCATCGCGCTGTAATTAAATTTCTCACTAAGCAAAGAAAAGTCAGAAAACTATTCATGAAGAGATGGTGGCTGTTTACCAGGGTTCCGCACCTTCATTATCAACTGTGCAAAAGTGGTCAAGTGAGTTCAAGAGAGGCAGAGAGAGCATTGAAGACGACCCCGCTCCGGCGCCCCGGCTACTGCTTGTACGGGAGAAAGCATCAAAGATGTCGAAAAACTTGTTCTTGAGGATGCCCGAATAAAGGTGAAAATGATGGCAGAGATCACCAAGCTTTCAATTGGTACCATTCACACCATTCTTCATGACCATCTTAACCTTTCAAAGGTCAGTGCAAGGTGGGTGCCACGAATGCTCACAGCGCCTCAGAAAAAAGTGAGAATCGCATGCTGTAGAGAGCTTTTGGAGATGTGTAGTGAGAACGCGGACGGTGTTATGGATCGAATTGTTACTGGGGACGAAACATGGGTCCACCACTATGACCCTGAAAGCAAACAAGAGTCCATGCAGTGGCATAAAAAAGGAACAGACCCCCCGAAGAAGTTCAAAGTCACTCCGTCTGCCGGGAAGCTCATGGCCACAGTTTTTTGGGACTCAAAGGGAATCTTGCTCATTGAGTACAAAAAAAAGAGGTGAAACCATCAACGCCACATCCTACGCTTCCACTTTGCATAATTTGCGGGAGGAAATTAAAAAGAAAAGACGGGGTAAACTCGCAGCGGGTGTGTTGCTTCTTCATGACAACGCTCCTGTTCACACGGCGCGAGTTTCCAAGGCTGCTGCGCGAGATTGTGGTTTCGAAGAAATCCAACACCCACCCTATAGTCCAGACCTTGCCCCTAGCGATTATTTCCTGTTTCCGGATTTGAAAAAATGTCTTCGTGGAAAAAGATTTTCGGATGATGAAGAACTCAAGTCGGCAATAAATGTGTATTTAGGAAATTTATTTTTTTGAGGGTTTAAAAAAGCCTATCTCAAGATGTAACAAATGCATTGATGTTAAGGGAGATTATATTGCAAAATAAAAACAATTTAAATTGAATTCGCATTTTCCTTCATATCGATACCGAAAATATATTGAACGCCCCTCGTACATGGGTATCGACACACTGTTAAGTAAAATATATTCCGCAAAGCAACTACTGACGCACTCCACCGACACGAGAGTAGACTGCTGTCGAGACTAAAAACCTTGTACAGCCAGTTTACTGACAGACATAACCCGGCAGTCCTGACACTGAAATCCACGATCACAAACCTCCAAATATTAACAAAAGAAAACTACAGAGCATATTTAAGTTTGTACTGGTACAAAATTCGGGTTATGTTCCAATGAAAACGACCTTCCCGCACGACGCTTAACGAACACGTAATGTGAACAGCAGGCATAGATCCAGAAGAAGCCGTAGATAATGACAACGGCCCAATTTTCTAATACGAGAAAGCCATTTGGAGCGGACTTAACAACTTCTTCAGGAATTTTAACTGGTCTTTATGTTTCCTCGATAACGACGTGGATGCCGTTGCTGACATGATCACAGAAACTAATCGCTATGGAATGAGATGCATTATCCCTCATCGGATGAAGAGTATCAAACCAAAAGAAAAGGCATGGTACGAATTGAGCTGCACAGAGGCGGTCAGGCTTAGAGAAATGTTTTTTCGGTCCTACAAGACCAACCCGACAGAGGAAAACCGAAAAAAATTCAATCAAGCCAGAAATGATTGCAACGCCTTTCTTAAGCGAGTGAAATTCCAATACGACCAAAAACTGAGGCAAGAAATACTGCAATGTCATAAAGGAAATGTTTGCTTGATTGTCAAAAACATTTGAAATTTTGCCTGATCCTCCATCCCAACGCTCATTTACAATGACATTCCAGCTGTCAGCTCTTTGGATAACGGCAATCTGCTAGCTGCACACTTTGAGACCAGCTCAACACTTCCAGATAGTGCTTTATCTCCGCCTACACTTGAGTGCGTGGAATCGTCAATGGGACAAATCCACTTTCGCACTCGTGTAGTAGCAAGAGTTCTTATAGATCTTAACAATCACAAATCCGCTGGTCCAGATGGTATATCTCCCCTCATTCTGAAGATTTGTTCTTCCATGTTGGCAAAACAACTGCGTAAGCTTTTTCATCAATCCTACTCTTTTGGACTCTTTCCGAGCAGACGGAAAACAGCATTTGTCCAGCCCGTCCCTAAAAAAGGCGAATCTTCTTCTTCCTCCTCTTACCTCTCCTCTTACATTGAACTTACGTCCCTTATTTCCAAAGTCATGGAAATGCTGATAAATCGTCAGCTCATGAAATATCTCGAAACACGAAAACTTCTTAATGACCGGCAGTACGGTTCTCGTAGAAACATGTCGACTGGTGATCTGAAGGCATGTCTCACCGAAAAGTGGAACCAAACCGTACATCAATCTGGCGAAAGCAAAATAGTTGCACTTGATATTTCTAAGGCATTTGACAGAGTTTGGCATCAGGCTCTTTTGTCGAAAATGCGCGCTTTTGGGATCGATGACTCTCTTCTTCAATGGATTAGGAATTGCCTTTCGGAACGTTCAATTCAAGTTATCTTGGACAGTTTCAAGTCTTTTATTCACAAAATAAATGCTGGTATGCCCCTAGGCTACATTCTGTCTCCAACACTCTTTTTAATCTTCACTAATGATCTCTTGCCTGCTACTTCTAAACCAATATTCAAAAAGTTCCCGGAATTTATTCAGAAAATTTAAAATACATGTTTATTCATCTAAATCTATATTGTCTCCTTCAAAGTATCCACATCGACTGCAACACACTTATGACAGCGCTTTACCCAATCCTCGAAACATTTTTTATATTCGGTTTTCGGTATGTCCATCAGTGCTTCCTGCGATTTTTCCATTACTTCCTCTCGGCTGCTGAAACGCGTTCCCCGTAGTGGTTTTTTAACTCGATTGAACAGAAAGAAGTCACAGGGAGCCAAAGTAAGTGAATTCGGTGGCTGTTGGATGGTATTTGTTGCATTTTTCGTCAAAAAAATACAAATAATGATGGCACTGTGTGACGGTGCCTTATCATGGTTTTCGAGTTTTCTGCCCACAATTCTGGTCTCTTTCTGCGAATTGCTTCACGCAAGCGTTTCATAACGCCCAAATAATACTCTTTGTTTACTGTCTGGCCTTCTGGCAAAAGTTCATGATGCACTACACCGTTGTAATCCATGAAAACCGTGAGCATTGCCTTCTTTTTTGACTGAAAACGACGTGGTTTTTTAGTCTCAGCTCATTTGGTGAACGCCATTCACTTGCCTGATGTCTGGATTGCGTTTCGTACTCATAAACCCACGTCTCGTCTCCAGTGATGATCCTTTTGATGAATGTGGGATCGGATTCAGCCTTGCAAATCATCTCTTTTGCGACGTCAACACGGTCTGTTTTTTGCATGAAATTGAGGTCTTTTGGCACCAACTTTACGGCTACACGATGGAAACCCAAATCATTAACCAAAATGTCTTGGACGGATCCATAGGCAATGTTCCATTCCGCCGCTATCTCTCCGATGGTTAATTTGCGGTTATTGACCAACATTTATTTTACTTCATCAATATTTTCGTCGGTTTTCGATGTCGATGGTCTGCCACTGCGTTCGTCATCTTCGATTGACTGCAACCACTTTTGAACCGCTCGTGCCACTGGTAAACGACCGTTTTCTTTAAAGAATCGTTGCCGAAACACTTTTCCAACATTTCCAACGTTCGCGCACCCTTAAATAAAAGTTCGTTGTTGAAAATTCGAATCCATTTCTAAAATTGTGAAAAATCGCCAACACACACGATAATTGATATACTCTTGGCTACATAACTTTAGCAAATGTCAAGCTATAATACTAAGATTCAGAGGGAATATCAACAACAGATTTATCAACTTAACAAAAAAGACAGAACTCAAATCGGAACAATGCAAGCGCTAAACGGTGGTGTGGTGCGGGAACTTTTTGATCAAGGTGGTATTCCTTTGCTGATGACAGTGTTCTCTGCTATTCACATTCAATCCCGGGCTCACGGTCCTGTTCTTCAGTCATTAAAGTGAAATTTAAATACCCTTCCATTATCCATAAATGCCACTTACATCGTCGAAACCGAAAAACTTTCCATTCTCGGTACATGTGTCAGTGACAACTTACGTTGGAATAACTGCATATGTAATGTCGTCAAAAATGCTGCGAAATGTCTAGGTTTCCTCAAGCGATGTAAGAAATATTTTACCCCTTCTAATCTGGCTTCAATATACATAAAAGGCATTGATCCTCCCGAAGTTGGAGTACAATGGGAACATCTTTTCAGGTGCTCCTAAAACATATCTGCACCTGCTAGATAGGATTCAAAACGGTTCGATAAAACTCATAGGTGATGGCAATTTCACACAGTCATTCAACACCCTCGAACACCGACGTAATGTTTCGTGTTTCATTCTACTTTATCGATATTTCAACCACCTGTGCTCCATAGCAATCCCAGTAGCATTCCGCCCCTTTAAACATTTAACCGTAACACCCGTCTCGCTATGAATGCTCGGACGTACTCTAAAATATCGTGATTCGTTCCTAAGCCGTACATCTCACTTTTGGAGTGCCCTGCCAATCTCTGTAATTCCTGGTCGTTATAACTTGCAAACATTTAAAAGCAATGTATGTACATCGGTACCTGTCTTTTCCTAAATTTCCTTCGCCTGCTCTGTGTACGAACATTTTAAGGGTACACAAACCCTTTGAGCGCGCTCTCAATAAAAAAAAAAGAAGTGTACAAAACGAATGGTGTTATTGGCCGGAACCGGAAAATCAGATCTTTTTGCACAATTCCTACCTTCGAAATGGAACTGGCGGTTCGAGCTCGGGTTCACGGAGTACATCATTCCATGTGATGTTCGAATCACTGAGATCTAAGAAATTAATGCGAACTGATTCCGAACTGTGTGTATTATAGGGTATTATTGTACAGATACTTTTACAATGCCCATTATCCAGCGCGCAGGAAAGCAGCTGTGGTGTATTCAATTCCTAAAGGGCATAGAGACTTATTCCATGCGGCGAATCTTCGGTCGATAAGTCTCCTTCCGAGTACTCCTCGATATTCGGTATTCGGAAAGTGATCAATAGAGTCTTGACGAAGTAAATAGATGTTCTATTGAATTATATAGGTACAATATATTGTGTATTGCGCTCCAATACCTTTTGCCATCTTTCCGGCAGTAGCGCGATTCCACGCTCACAAAATTTTTCTTTGCTGGCAGAAAACTAATCCTGTTGATTTTTGACCTCCTTATTTGAAGTAAAGGTTTTACCGTCGAAAAAATGGAACAAATAATAATCCGAAGGTTCCAGATCTGGCGAATATGGTGGGTGTGACAGTGTATCCCATCCAAGCTGTAGAAGCTTTTGGCGAGTTACCAAATTTATGGGAGGTCAATTCTGGCCTTTTCTTTTAAGTAAATCATTCAATTTGTCCATCTGATGACAGTACACTGCAGAATTGATCGCTGTGTTGAAATCCCACCAAACAGAGAACATCACCTTGTTTTGATGAATATCGGCTTTCGAAGTGCTTTGAGCCGGTTCATCTTTTCTACTGCATGGTCTCTTGCGTTTAACATATTAGTGATGATGCGCGTCAAAAATGGATCAATTTCTTGACGTTTGAGAAGCAAATCACAGACATCAACGTGACGGCACAAATTTTTTGAGCTCAAACCTAGGCGTTTCAAATGACCATGAACGGTCGAATTTGATAAATTTAACGTCCCAGCGATCTCAAGAGTTGTTATTCGCCAGTTTGCATCAATTAATGCAATAAATTAATAAAGTAATTAATTAATTCAATATCAACGTAATTACTTTCCGAACAACCTAGTTGCGGATAATCAACTCGGTTTCAAAACGGGCATGACATCTCACATGCCGCGTCTAAACTGCTATCTGATATCCAGTGGAAGAAAAGCAAGAAACAATGCACGGGTGCCTGCCTGATTGGAATAGGGAATACGTTCGACACCATATAGTTAGAGGGACTATTCTTCAAGCTGCGTAGGCTAGGCATAAGTAAACAACTGCTATTTGACATCAAAAACGGTCTGCAACAAGGTGCGCTTAATTCGCCGACCCTATTCAATTCAAAGATCGAGGTCATCAACACGTGACTTCTATAAAATTAAGCGATATTGCTATGACTGGAAGTTGAAGATCAACTTCCAGAAGTTAGAAACCATTTTTTTCAGGACTCCTTTGTCTGGGGTTTCCTCGGATTTCAAAAAGAATTGGCGAATGTTTTCTATGTTCAACCACTTGCCTGTCGAAATGCAGTCAGATACCTTGAGATCTGGCTAGATCAATATCTATTTTTTGAGAAACATATGTTGCTCTAGTAAACGGTGCTCTGGCCTTACAAAGAGACTGTTTTATAGAAGACAACTCGATGCGGGGGTGAAGGTAATCGGCTACATGGCCCTTATCTGGCCTATGCTTATATTTGGAAGCCCCTTGTCGTTTGACGTGCCTGCCTGAGGGCTTACCTTCGCTTGTACAGAAGACCACATTCGGAGTAACATACATAAAATTCTTTCTTCTAAAATTGGGAATAAGAGTGAACAATTTCATCATTAGCAATGACTTCATTGAACAACTTGATCTTCGTGGGCTTACTACACTAATTATACGTAAAACGAGAAAGTGCGCTTTGACAAGTTTATCCGTCCAGAAGAGTTCCTCTACCTCGATGTAAAAGGTTTAATCTAGCTGCGCTGCTAATCTTCCACATCAGTCTAACACCTACGTACAGACGACTCAATTGCGACAGAGATGCACACATTGTAGTGCGAAGCGTCTCCGGTTTAGCGCCACCAACAATTTTGGTGTCTTGTTGAAGAAAAGGAAGCTTCTTAGTTGAATTCCTTCACTACAAAGTACTATAGCTTCATAAGGAAGCAAAGTGAGCTTAGATTCTTAACTGTTGCCGACTTACATAGCATTAAGTAGGCTTAGGATAGTTTTAATAAAAAAAATAAAAACATATAAAAAGAATAAAAGAGATGGATGTAACTTCCGGTAAGAAAAGGTCATTCATACCAAAAAAAGAACAATTGTATGATACTCGCACACACAATAAGTTGGCCTAAGTAGATGAAGTAGGCTAAGATTCATTGTTAGGTAGTTTGTAGGTCTTAAGTTTAAGTTTTATATTATAACAAAAAAGTCCATGTACTAAATTTTTTCTTATCAAAAATCATATCCTTATTTGTAATTTTAAGTGAATAAATAAAATACACCATTAGAAACGTCGAAAGTTATATCATATGTGTTAGGTTAGCATGGGACCAGTAAGTTAGAAAAAGATAACTTAAGTATTTAAGTTAATTTTTAAGCTTTTTTTTTGTATAGCACGTTGGAGTCAATTAATGAAATTAAATATATTAGCATATTAAATGAAAAGTGAATAAGCAATGACACTTTTGAAATGACAGCAAAAATTTCCGATGCATTTTGAACTAGAAAATACAAGAAAAGGTTTCACTATTGAACCATAATATAATTGCGTTATATATTCACTATATGGCTAAAATGCATCTTAACTTGGCAAGTCAGTCATACTATGAGTACCAACAAGCAATTGTGGAAAAACTGAATTAAAGAGCTGAAAATTACTGAGACGAGATTCAATCGGGATTTCAAAGACTTTCATAGAAAGATAAGTAAGCGCTTCAATGGCGCTCTGATGCCGAAATTTACCGGAAACCTCCGGTCTGATTCGGGAGTGAGCCGGACAGTCACGGTGATAGTTGTTTCATAGCAAGCGGGGTATGATGTGTCACTTATCTCTAACACACATATGCACTTATGCTCATATGAAACTCAACTGTCAATTATCCGTGGACGTACATAAGTAGTCTTAACGCAAGTTCATGCTTTGAAAAGTTCGCGAGCTGATAACTGTATATTGGTTGGGAGAGGCAAATATAGCAACAGAGGATATAAAGTTTGTGTTTGGAGGGAGTAACTTTAACACAGATGAATTCGAAATCAGCAGTAGATGACTTTTTGACAAGTTCAGGGTTCAAACGAACTTTGATTGCCAGAAGGACACCTCGTCCTATAGAATCATCATTGTTTTCACTTCCGTCGTCGCGAAATAAAGGGAATTCAGGTATGAATAGTTCGGGATCCTTAATATTAGTTGAGCTTTGGAAACTTGAGATAAATAGAGATACTTTAACCACACAGCCATCTACTGCTAAGATGTATCATTGCTATATAGAATATCACTGGTATATAATAAACATAGAACACTCCTTTGACGTACTCTAAAGATCGTATTTGCTATATGAGATTTAAGATTCTCAAAATATTGTCTAGGTACTATAGTTCCATATAAAGTTTAAACTCTTAATGTCTAAAAATAACAGGGAGCGAATTTGTTGTTCCTCTAGTGCCCTTTCTATTATTGTCCATCAATTATACGATGTACTTGGTTAATTTACAATATTTCTTAACGCGAACTGATGGTTCGGGATAAGTTTTCTTACCTCTATAATTTTGCCTAGTCTTTTGAAAAGTAGTTTCTCGAAATTCTTTTGCAATATCGGCAGAAGTGAGATTGGCTCATATGAAGTCACTCCTGATAGTGGCTTACCTTGTTTAGGTATAACAATTATCTCTGCTATTTTCCAGTGATGCGGAACATATCTTAATTTATAGCAGTTAAGTCTTACCAATGCATAGTTTCTATACGCAGGTAATAGCCTCCCTTAGCGAAATATAAGGTGTATTTTCCTCATCTGTTTTGTCAACATATTACTAGTTTTCATTGTAGGCAGAAAAAGTTTGAAAAGATTTGTCAAGAGCTCAGCAAAGCTACTTTTTGGGGCTTCGATCCGTTTTCCCATTGGATGTTGTAATTGGGGTCTTTTAAAAAGGTTTTGCAGCCCTCCAAAGCGAGTAGTTAGAGGCTTTATCAGCCGTAGTTATTTAGAGAATCATTTTAAAATTCACTAATGTTTTTTTTGTGCCTATTATTTAACCTATTAAAAATTGTTTTATCGCCCAGGTACTAGCTGTCCCATTTTTCTAAAATTTTAATCCGAGCTCAAGCACTCTAAGTGTAGTCATACCCACTGGAGTGTTACGTTCAATATTGCTCTACCTCAATACCAATATTTTTTGTTGTGGCAAGTGGGGAGCTAAGGTCAATAAATCCTTCGATTAATTTTCTAAATGCATACCAGTCCATTTTCTTTTTTTTTTTTTTGTAAGGCTTGCATTATTTTTATGTTCTATTGGTACGCCATTGGCGTTAGGATCACAGGAGAATGATCCGAGGACAGGTCTTCGCTGCTTTTAACTTTGACCTCCTTCCTGTTAATTTTGTTCGCTATGAAGAAGTTAATTACAACAGGCATCCAGCCGATATAAATTCGCAATTAAAATTTTTTCTTGCTTTGCAGAGCTTCATATACTTTGACGTTGTTAATCTTGACCCCCGTGTGTTTTGCGTTATAATCACCTCCAATGGTAAAGTTACTCCTCAAGGTTTTAAACAGGGCAGTGAGATCATCATCTGCAGGGGAATACCTTGGCAGACGGTATATCGAAGCTATTCTAAAATGTTTTCCTTTGGTCTCTACTTGCTCATAGTAGCTACTTGCATGGATTCCTTTGCTGTTTCAGGCAATTCATAAGGTTCCAATACCTACATCACGGCCAATTTTCTGGCATTTCTTAAACCAATATATCGTCGGTCCAAAGGTAAAAGTCATTAAGTTCAAAATTTGTGAAAATAAGTTTTCCAAGAAAATAACTATTATTTTTCAGGCTATATAGCTGGAAATAATGACCGAGGCATAATTTTAGTTTTTGAAGGAATTATGAAATTATAAAAATCATTAAGTGCAGGCATTTAATTTTTCTTCAGAGAAAAAAATGTCTTTAAATCAAATTGACTCCTTTTGTCTATTTTGTAAATAAATTAATGACTTTTACCTTTGAACCGACGATATTTTTTTTTCTTTGACTTTCTTCGATAGTAGGTAAAGTAGGTGATATATTACGCACATATACATTGTGAAGGTTTAGACTTGCGTTTGTAGATTTATCGCATAATTTGGGGTGAAAAGTTTTTTTTATAAAGTATCGCTGGCATACCTGTAAATAGATTGTGTCTCTGCTCTGAGTATTTTTAACTTTGCTAAGAGGTTAATATTCATTTTCGCAAAAAAATCTTTCCATGTACTGGTCAGACTGGATTTAGCAATTATTTCTCTCTCTTTCAGGTGTTCTTTTAGTAATAATTCAGGAGTCATTATTATTGCCAGGTATTTGTATTTATATACCACTTCAATGTCTCTAGCACCAAGTCGCCATTTCTCTGAACTGGCCCTCTTTTCAGATATCATTATCTTGGACTTGCCCATGTTTATTGTCAGGTTCCAGAGTTCGAAGTATTTTTCGTTTCAGTTTATCATTGATTGAAGTGTTTGTATTTTGTCTGCCAGTATGATGTTATCGTGTGCACACACTAAGACCCGTATTATTCTTCCATCGATGCCCAAGCCACCTCCGAGGAAGTCGTGAAGATCTTTGCCAAAAAGTGCGAATAACAATGAACAATGTTCTACAGCCATACTTGTACCGAAGTGCTCTGAACTTTCATTCCCATCTCGCCCTGCCGCGTTGGTTTTGATGTACACACTTTTCAGTAAATTCAGATATTTTGGTGGTATGCGCCCATCTTACTGAGTTTATAAAAGAGCGAAATTCTGTCAATACAGACAAATGCAGCGTTGAAATCTACGAAGAAACCATATACTTTCGCATTTTTATTTCGATTATGTTCGTTAGCGTGCCTTCTTTCCCACTCACTTAGTCGATTTTGCATCATTCCAGCCAATTTCATGAGCTGCCGGTTTATCAGCGTTCCCATGACTGTTGCTTGACTGAACTTGTATAAACATTTCATAAGGAATTCGTTCCGTTCAGGAGTTGATTGAAATAGGCTTTGTAATTTTCCTCTGTTCAGCTTGTATCGACTTTAACTTTCGTACTTCTTATATGTATGTCTGGCAAATGACCACCAGTCTTTGGCATCTTTAATATAGTATTTAATTTATTTTTAAAATTTCTGTAATATGACTTACTTTTGACTTCACATATTTTTTTATATTTATCATTAGCAGTTTTGTATTTTTCATTTAATTCGTAGTTCGTAGATAGTTGCAAAATGTATCGTACTATTTTTACATAGATTGTATATGTAGATATTGCTTCGATTGATTTCCTACTGAGTCCTGATAATTAATTAACTCTACTTTCCATATTCCTGTATTTCAACTTTGGCAAGAAATTCATACAGTGATTAACGTTGTTCAATCGCAATCCAGATCAAAGGACGAAACACGGATCGACCACAGCACATTGGAGATCAAGTACTAATCCACACAGTGGGTTTCTCAAGGCGAATTGGCTCTGAAGAAGGTCAAGGTGGCATAATCCACAACGCCGAATGTTATGCCAGCTTATTGGACCAGATCAACGACTATTTGAAGACAATGCAGTGGTAGGTAGGTAGGTAAAAGTGGCTGTTGGAAAGATCAACCCACTTAGGCTAGGCCTATTGGCTCATTGTTTTGCCACGTGGATCTGTCATCCTCTTACTCATGGAACCAATTTGAGCATATGACGAAGCGTAGGTGACTGTTAACGTCTATATTCTTTAGATCGTTTAATTCATTGTAGAAGAAAGCTCTTAAGGGAAGTTTTCTTCTTTGGGAGTGTGCTGGACATGTACAGAGAAGGTGGAGGATTGTCTCCTCCTCCTCCTCGTCCATGCAGCTTCTGCAGAAATCGTTTGTAAAGGCGCCAAGCCTTCTTGCGTGCTTGCTTATGAGGCAGTGTCCAGTGATAACACCTATGATGGCCTCAGATATTTCCTATTTAGTAGGATCAGGCTCTTAGAGTGATTGAGATCCAGCATGTTGATTAAACAGTCCACTTAGGGTCTGTTCTTTTATTACCATCCAGCTTTAATATTAACGGTTGATATACCTAATGCTACCCTTTTCCGATAGAATACGTAGAGTGGTCCCGATTTTTGTGAGTTCGTTAGCCCTACAATTTCTTGGAATATTTCTGTGGCCCGGCACCAAACAAAGGTGAAAGTTGAACTGCTATGCCATTTCCGTAAGAGATGATCGCGATTCAAGGGCGATTTTAAAATTTTATGAGGCTGAGTCCAGCGACTAAATAGCGGTTTGACTATCCGAAAAGATGCGGATATCCCTTGGAGGTATCACGTTTTTCTTTAATCGCCAAAATTTCCGCCTGTAACACGCTAGAGTGATTTGGAGGACGGAAGGTGAGGCTTAGATTTAGCTTATTTGAGAAAACACCGCCACCAATCCCGCTATCTGTTTTAGATCCCTGACAGCATGGATCTAGAGGAGAAGCTTACATGGAAGTCTTTGTCGAACAAAAGTTCAGGTATGGTGTAATCGATATTCTTTGCGAGGATTCGTAGTATACTAAAAATATTAGCGTCGTCAAATAAATTATTTGTCCACAGTGTATTCGCTTTAAGGCAAATAGCTGTTGTCGCAGGTACTTGCCTGCTTAAGATATCAAAGAGTGAATAAGGGCTCCGCTTATTCATAGACATGTTATTCTTTGGACTCAGCTTAGTTTGTTACAGTGGACTGCATTGTCATGTGGATCAGTTCTACGCAGCTCCTCATGATATTCTCTAGCGTTGGTAGGATAATATAGTATCTGAGGACTTTGTAAATCAGCAGGTATTATACAGTCCAGACCAGGAGACTTGTATATTTTTATAGAGAGGATTTTTTTTAGCCGCGATGCCTCACAGGCTTCTTTGATATTTTCAGAGAATGATCTCCAGGATTGTCGTTTTGCCTCTCTCAGTTTTTTTTATACATATATTTTGAGGGATTATTTATATGAGTCAAAGTCAGTCACTTTTTAGGTGATTTTTGCTAGGTTGAAAAGCTTTCTGCAAGCGTTTCTAAGTGGTCAACGTGCTGATGCACACCGGTGCGGCTTTTTCTTGCCTCTAGGTTGAATTAGAGGGCAGGAAGCGGTTATCGCCTGATTGAAAGCCAGGGTGCATTCTTTGACTTTCATGTCAAGCTCATTGGTGTCACGCGGGGCACTTGAGAGTTAAGAGGATAGTGTTTCTGACAGTATTCCTCTGTATTTTGTCCAATCAATTTTCCGATAATTCCGGAACATCACTCAGACTGAATTGGTCTGAAATGAGTGTTCAGACGATACCATCCAGTTCGTTAGCGTTTGAGTGATGTTTTCGGAAATAAGAGTGATATCTAGCAATACTGTCAGTTTCTTGTTATAGAAGTGGGCCCATTGCCAATGCTGCAAACAGTGAGGTTAGTACTTGTAATATAATCAAAAAGTGTCTCACCTCTATCGTTGATGTCGGTACTGCCTCATGCCGTGTGATGAGAGTTAGCGTATCACCTGATGATGAGGCCAATGTTTAGCATTTTATCTTCCAGTACCACCCTTTCTAGCTTATCACCAGTGAGAGGGCCCACAAGATCCTGCCCAAGATATGCCGATGCCAGCCATTAGGAGCCTTTGGCAGTCTCTTACCTGGCAACAGTTAAGTCGGGGTCGCTGAGGTTAAAAAGTAAAAATACATTAAGAGTACGTTTCACTACTACACAAGCTCTAATCTTACCTTTGTCTCTTATATAGAGCGCAGCGTATACAAGTGTCCCATGCCCACGAACCAAACATCTTATGATCCATGGTTCCTGGATTAGGATGATGTCTTCTGCGTTGCTACATTGCTACAATTTAACGATGCTGTTCGAGTCCTCCGATTCTGAACATGTGCCCAAGAGCTCATCTTCTTCCTCTGATCGTAAAGCATCTCCTTTTAGTTCGTCATCGGTTTCCATTTTCGACAGAGTGTCAGAAGAGAAGACCGACGCCATGGTTTAATTGTTGCCTCGGATAAATTGTAGTCGCATCTATAGTTCTTCCAGTCTCGCGACTTGAGTCGGAAGAGTCGGGTTGCTGAGCCTAATGGTCTCTATAATGCTTTTTGGGGAGAAAGGTTCGGCTGGGATCCAAGTGCAGGTTCTAGGTCTGCTAGGGATATCCCCCTTAGGCACGACTTCGAGTTTTGTACCTGGCCAAATCTCCCCTAATCTACTTATGGCTTTGGGCCTGTTGGGAACCGACACGGTTTCCTCCAACGATCTCTGGCGGTTGGGGCAGTGGGTAATCCGTTTTTTAGGATATTGTTAGCCCACTCAATCTTGCTCTGTCCCTTCTTCTCAACATCCGGAATGGATCCGAAGGTTTTGATAATGCGTAAAGCACTTGTAAAAACTTACCAAATTGTTATGCAAATTATGTGAAATGGACTACGAATTGCTTCCTTATCCACCACATTCTCCTGAGTTTGGTCCCAGTAACTATTTTCTGTTTCCAAACGTGAACAAATGGCTCGGCAGAAAGTGAATCGGCTCTACAGATGAAATCAAAAAAGGGAGCAAAAAAGAGGACTATGATGACAAACAAAACTTATGTGTAGAGTCCTCGTTCCTATACCGTTTACTATGAATTTTCCTGATATAATATGTTTAGTAGCCATATGTTCTTTAATAGAAAACATTCTTTAAGGACTACGATTAGAAATGGAATTCTTCCTGCGAACGCACTCAGATTAACAATATCATTCCCAATCCTTTCCCTCGTGTTTAATGCGTCGAGTAACATTCTCCAATTAAGGCTCCCTGCCTATGTGGACCTATTAAATTGGTCCATTTTTTCACAACGGCAACTCCAAGTAGTAGTGGCCGGGTGGCTTTTCAGCCATAAATACCAGTGGCCTGAACTGTTTCTTTTTTTTATATGTTGTTGAAATTTTCACCCCATATCTGATGAGGGATTCATGTTAGATGGAAGCAGGGTGCGCAATTTAGATGGTGGTTACCCGCATCAAAACCATTTCACGAATTCTTTCGTGTCTCTTAATTTAGATACAGGGTGGTGAATGAATAAATGAATGGGTTGAATGGTATCCATTCGTGTTAGTACGAGTATGTTAGTGTATCCGTCTACAAAGCAATTAATGAAACTCATTTGTGAATTTGTGAAATTCTGTCAAAAAATGGGTAAAAACCAAAAGAAAACAAAAGCGACGACGTCAAATAAGTAGAACTGAACTCAGAGAATGGTGGAAAATTATGTGAAAAATGCTTTAGAATAATTTTTTTGAGGCCAAGAATGTGCTCGAGTGTTGAAGGCTCTAAAGTCCCTTGAGTCTTTCACTTTCACATATGCCATCACCGATGACATACTCAGACCCATAGTGACATGTACTCACACTTGTACTCCAACTCATCCTCGTCCTCATCCTCATTTGTACGAGCATGTCAAGGGAACGTGAGTATTTTCACTCGCCATAAGGGAGTTTATTGCCGACATTAAGGCTGTAAAAAGTAAAAAGAATGCGCGCTGCGAAAATAATATTCCAAGCAACAGGATAATAAAACGAAGATTGATCCTTTGACACGCCAGGGATTCGGGATGGATTCGTAGCGCAGATGTGGAATATATTATGGAATTTTTATTTTGAAATTCTCAAATAATGTTGTTAGATGTGAGTTGAATATCTGCTCGGATACGAGTACTATATCTGTGTATTCATATGCTTTGCAGTTGGTTTTTTGTCATATTTTATGTAAATACGTTTACCACGTGTAGATTTTTATTTAATTTCGGAAGAAAATTCGTAAAATGGCAAAGGTAGTGTTGGATTGGGATGAGAAAAGGATACGATTTTGTTTCTACATTTGGAGATTGAGATTGGTATTTGAGATTTTTTAACTGAAGATTGCGCTCTGTTTATTGCGGAAGGAAAAACTCAATTCAATTTCCAATCCAAATGCATGTCCTACTGTGATTTCGGTTAATTTCCATAAAGTTGGGTTTTTTCATGTGGTGAAAAAGTATCTTAGGGAGTGTGTAAGAGGCTTCTGTAGATCTGGTTTTAACATGGACATAACACGCCGTATTATTATGTGATAAATTTATCCGCGCAAACGACGCTTTACACGCGTACCTATGTTAGTATTGTTCATTGTACCTTAGGCTCAGGCTTGTTTTTGACCAGCAAGAGTATCAGGGCTTAGATGCGGTCTCATTTGATTTAGTGCTTAGATTTTGCGATAAAAAAATTGCAAAATTTTGATTATTTTCTGTATCAAGTAACGCTGTCGAAAAAGTAATACTCATGGAGAAGTTCCTAGCAAATGAATAACGACTTTGGAACTGATTGGTCTTAATATTCCTTCTACGATGTCCAAATTAGCCTTGGCGATCTAAGTCCGAAGTAAGGAAGTTACTAAAGCAACGTAGAATGAATACAATTGACTCATTCTTTGTCAGAATGCTCTGTTCCGACAGAAAGAAAAAGAAGTTAGAAGAGAATCTTCAATGTTTGTCTTTCCTACGCTTAAGGATCTCAATATTTTTAATATGTACGGTCAGGGATTTGTAGTTGAAGTAGCTGCCCATCGAGGCTAGAGTCAGTCCTTTTACATAATCAACGATTGATGTATGAGAAACTGAGGTGGTTCTCTCCTAACAAGCTGATTGACTTGTTTGTTTAACAAAGGTAGGTATTGGAGCAATATTCAATATTCTGGATAGCAAACTTCTTTGAATCAAACAAGTCACGTCAAAAACTTAAAAGACCCTGTTAGCTTTCTGGCATTGGCAAGACATGCGATATGTCACCGATGGGATTACACGGCTGTAATATTTACTCTAGATGAACTAATGGACTTCCCTTCGATTTTTTTATATGATTTGAGTCCAGGGTCAACAAAGCTTATTACAAGCATATTCTGTACTTAAAACTAGCAATTTCACATAAAACCAAAGCTAAAAACTAAAAGCTGAGAGTAGTTAAAGGAAATTAGGACATAAGGCATAGGTGGAAAGGAGGATGTTCCTGAGGAAGAGTTTGCTGTGGTGGTAGTCGAAGGCAGCCAGAATATTGTTAACTTCATGAAGCATTATAGACATTGGTTCAATGTGTCCGTAATTCAATCCTGAAGATTGAGCCAGAAAAGTAGCTCAGATCTAAGATTACGTGGGTTGGTGCTAAAAGAAGATGTGAGTTCTGTAGTAGGGTGGTAAAATTTGACTTGCCTAACAAAGATCATATAGAGAGATTTGGTAAGATAAGGATTGGAAAATTCCTTAGAGCAGCGTTTGATGAAGCCAAGAAAAGAGTTGGCTTTTTTATCATGTTATCAGTGTAAAACCTGAAATTGAGTTCTTTATTATAGATAACACCTAAATCTCGCAAGTCATTCACAAAGGGGACAGCCAGGCTAAAGATCAGATAACAACATGCTGAACTAGGAGGGCGCTTACGGGTATAAGTTAAAGCCTGACGTTAAGCTCAAGGAAATTCTTCTCACACCAAGTACAAAATCTGTCTCGATCTTCCTGTAGCAGTAGACAGTCTGAGGAGGATGATATACGAGTACATATGTCTAAAGATTTTCATATCATCTGCGCAAACAGATACATATTTTCAATGATACAATTAACATCGGAATAAATAATAAGGGACAAAGGTGGCTACCTTGATTAACACCAGAGGAGGCGGAGGAGAATATAGTTATGTCGTTCATTTAAATAGCATTAAACTCACGTTATATAGGTTATTTGGAAACCAAGAGCCTTCATTTTTAGAAGGATCGCTGGCAGAATTTTTCAGATTCTAGTTTACATAAAGTGCCTGATACGAATTTCGTTAGGTTAGTGATTGTAGATCATCAGCCCGAGGACTTATCAAGAAAATTCAGAGATGATGGATAGGGTTAAGATCATCCTCATACGACAAGGTAAGAGAAGGGGGAGAGTGGTAACTATCCAACTTAGAAGCAAGATTTCTACTTTCTAAAACGGCGCAGATACTTATATCAATGGCAAAGACTGGGTCGAGCTTTCTGCCAGTGTTATTTATGACACCACTTAATTGATACAGACCAGAGGCAGTAAGGTATTCGATGAAAAGATTTTCTTTATCGGAGGGGGGATTTGTTGCAGTGAGGAAGGTCTGGTTAGTCTGGTTCCACATAAATATCATTGGGAAAAATACAATCGATTCCATCGACAGCTAATGGGTAACCTTCAATTGGTTCAGAGGGGCGAACACACCAGCAATAAATATGTATGTGTATAACATACATATAGGTTGCGTTTTGAAATACGAGGGCGGGTCAATAATTCCGTGCATTTTTGAATTTCTGACCTCTTTACTGAAACAGCAACACTGCTCCTGTCAACAGGCATCTGTCAGTTGACTCTTGTCAAAATTTAAACTTGCCGCGTCAGTTAGTTTGTGTTTGACAGCTATTTTTATCAGACTACTCACTAATTTGAGGAGAAAATGGAAAAAAGTGAATTTCGTGTGCTTATTAAGCATTATTTCTTGCGAAAAAAAACCATTACCGAGACCAAGGCTAAGCTTGATAAATACTATGGGGACTCTGCACCATCGATTTCAATGGTAAAAAAGTGGTTTACTGAATTTCGTTGTGGCCGTACAAGCACTGAAGATGCCGAACGTCCTGGACGCCCAGTTGAGGTCTCTACACCCGAAACAATCGAAAAAATTCACGATATGGTGTTGGCCGACCAAAGATTGAAAGTGCGAGAGATTGTGGAAGCCGTAGGGATCTCGCATGGCTCAGTGGTTTCAATTTTGAATGATCACTTGGGCATGAGAAAGCTTTCCGCAAGATGGGTGCCGCGTTTGCTCACAGTCGACCACAAACGCAATCGTGTAACAACTTCACAGGAAGGTTTGGCGTTGTTTAATCGCAATATGGAGGAGTTTTTGCGCCGTTTTGTAACCGTGGACGAAATATGGATCCATCACAACACACCAGAGAACAAACAACAGTCAAAACAGTGGGTTTCTAAGGGTGAATCGGCGCCAAAGAAGGCCAAGGTGGGTTTGTCAGCCAATAAAGTTATGGCGACTGTTTTTTGGGATGCACGCGGGATAATCCACATTGACTACCTTCAAAAGGGAAGAGCAATCAATGGGGAATATTATGCCAACTTATTGGACCGATTCAATGACGATTTGAAAAAAAAACGACCTCATTTGGCCAAGAAAAAAGTTCTTTTCCACCAAGACAATGCAAAGGTGCACACATGTGCAGTTGCCATGGCAAAAATCCATGAATTGGGCTATGAATTGCTCCCTCATCCACCCTATTCTCCAGATTTGGCTCCGAGCGACTACTTCTTGTTCCCAAACCTGAAGAAATGGCTTGGTGGAAAAAGATTTGACTCCAATGATGCAGTCATCTCGTCATTTTGAGGACCTCGACAAATCATTTTTTTTGGAAGGGATAAAAAAATTGGAGAAGCGTTGGACAAAGTGTATAGAGCTCAAGGGAGATTACGTTGAAAAATAAAATTATTTTTTTATCAAAAAATCTGTGTTTTAATCAAAGTCACGGACTTATTGACCCGACGGAACTCTAGCACACGCAATTTCAAAAAAATGCTGTTGATGATTTTTTAAAGGGTTTAGACTCGAGACTAGAGTGTATAGTTAGAAGTGCGCCTTGGCAATTCTTCTCTTTATCTAGATCATCGTAACGGTGTAAGTCGAAGTCTTGGGAAAAGATTGGTTTCTGCAAGGGCAAAAATGGCGTAGGGCAGAACCTGGAAATTACAATATACGTATAGCAGGTTCGTAATCCTCTTAGGTTTCGATAATAAGTGGCCATACATTTGTGAGGCTTCGGCAAGAAATTGAGCGGCGGGTTATGGGCGATGGCAGTTCTTGAAACTGGTCTGTGTTCTCTGTAGGTGTAGTATGCGTTTAGAACTTACGTGTGGTGCAAGAGAAGACAGATCATTGGCCACACATTCAGGAGTTATATCTAATTGCGCATGAAAACATATAAAAAGTTGCCGCAGATCATTATGACTAATCTGGAGGAATGGAAGCCATTGGATTGGTTTTTGTTATATTGTCAATACAGACAGAGTCCGGTTTGTCACATAGATAAGCGAGATATAATCGAACATTATAATATAATCTGCGGTCTCTTAATCGAGAGAGGACATACCGGTCATCCTTTCCTGAATCGATAAGGTGCTTGGTTAATTTTGCCTTTCGAGCAAGTACGGGGTCTAAAAAGAAGGTGGTGCGTTATTAGAACGAGAGTCTGGTGTAGAAGATGAAGAGTGTACCGTTTAGTAGTTTTTTATTATCTACTTAGGCCTCAACCAATAAACCTCTCCAATTAGCGCAATCTTTGGCTAACTGCCTTCAGTTGCAAACTCCAAGTTTGTTGAGGCCCGCTTCCACTTGCGTGAGGTACCAAAAGCGAGGCCTTTCTCTACTGGGGTGTCCCTCCGGATTAGAGTCGAAGATTCTGCGGGCTGGAGCGTTATTTTTCATTCACTCTACATGTTCTAGCCATATTAAATGCACAATGCGTAGTTTTTTGATCACGTCGATGTCGCAGTACAGTGTTCATCGTTGAATCGTTTACTCCAGAACCAGTCAACGCATACGGGATCAAATATCTTACGAAGAATTTTTCTCTCAAAACGACAAAGGATATCTTCATCCGCTTTAGAAAGGGCCCATGCTTCGGAACCATAGAGCAGGACTGGGATTACAAGGATCTTACATATATTGTGAAGCGTTATTCGTCGTGTGATTTGTGAAATTTGTGAAGAGGTGTCGTTTTCAGATGTGATAGCAGAGCCAAGGCAAACAAAGTCCATTATTACCTCAAAGTTAGAGCTGTGGATTGTGACATTCTGGCCGATTGGTCGCTGTTGGGTGTCCCTTCTTGTTGACTGCATATACTTTATTTTGCCGCTACCATTAGACCCATTTTTTCCGCTTATGTTCCTATACTCGCCAACTCACCAGTAACAGCTCGCAGTGTTCTACCAATAATATCAATATCGTTGGCGTATGCAAGCAATTGAACAGACCTTTAAAAGATCGTACCTCGTGTGTTTGTACAATTCTTTCAAGTATGATGTTCAAGAAGTTACGTGACAGCGCGTCGCCTTGCCTAAATCCTTTTTTGATATCGAAGGCCTCGGTTAGGTCGTTACCAACCTTGATACAGTAGCGACCTTTCTCCATCGTCATCCTGCACAAGCAGACGAGTTTGTCAGGCATACCAAAACTAGACATGACCTTGCATAGCTTGCCTCTGTAGATGCTGGGTTTTCTCCAGGATCTGCCGTAGTGTGAATATTTGGTCAATTGTGGACTTACAGGGCCTAAAACTGCACCGATAGGGTCCTATCAGATCGTGGTCAAATGGTTTCAGGTGCTAGCACAATACGGCAGACAAGATCTTATATGCGATGTTTAGGAGACTGATGCCTCTATAGTTGGCGCAGCTTAGAGGGTTTCCTTTCTTGTGAACCGGGCAAACGATGCTGAGGTTTCTATCATCAGGAATACATTCATCCGACCAAACCTTGGAAAGAAGTTGATGTATGCTCTCTACCAAGTTATCTCCTGTTGCCTGAAATAGTTCGACGGGTAGGCTGTCTGGCCCGGCAGTATTGTTTGACTTCAGTATAGATATTGCTATCCTCACTTCATTTTGGTCGGGTGAACGGAATTCTTGACTTGCATCATCAATATTGAATGATTGCCTCTGCCTGACAGCAGAATTTGTGCCGTCGACGCCGTTTAGCAGTCAGCAGAAATGGTTTTTCCATATCCTCAGAAATGGTTTTTCCATATCAACCTTGACTCTAGTACAAGGTTTCCTTTTTCATGTCTACAAGTTTCCGTTTCGGTTTTAAAATATGGGAGCGAATAAAATTAGGTAAAGCCATTTTTGTTTGAATGGAATAAGGAGATGTTGTTAGGTTCTCTAAGGGACTGAAGGGAGGATCCAAATTAAAAGATACATATTTGGTAATTGTGTTGGACGGGGTGGCAGATTACTTGGTGTATAAAGGACTGACAGAATGGAGTGCCTTTAAAACTTCAGTTTGGATCAGGAGCTTAAGACTCGGCTTAAGGTTAGACTTAATATCAACATGGTTCTGTTTTCAAGGTTTGGTGAATTTTAAATTATTATTTTTAATACTGGACTTAGGAGTAGTATCCTTCCTATGTTTGTGGACTTCAGCATTTGGTTTTAATTTTTCCATGGTTATTTTATCCAGATTGATGAAGTCGGAAGCAGGGTTGATGTGCATCCATTCTTATTTTAATGGGATGCTTACCTTGAAAGTGATGGAGGAGATTTTATGACAGTTGTTGACATAAGTATTGAATTTCTCTTATTAAAAAGATGACTGAGTCAGTTTTGTTGAAATTGTTCAACTATTTTATTCTACGTGTATTGTTCCACTCCGAAAGTATCCACAAGATTTTAGGAGGTGGTGTTGAGGCTTCCATTTCTGGAGAGAGTTATGGTGGAGGAGAAGATGACCGAGTGGTTATTGGCGGTTAGATATCTCTCTAATGTCGTGCTTACCATTTCGTTTAAATACACCAATATTTTGAGCAAACTGCATAGATATGTTTCTAAATTTAGTCTTACTACATATAGAAGGAAACTGATAAATCTGCAACAGATTTTAGAATGTCATCGTATCGCGCAAGGCTATTGACTGAATCACTGAGGCACTTAATCGCAAGTAAAAAGTGTGACGGACTGATATCCTTACACTCAATATAATAAAATAAAAATCTTTTAGGTACACGATGGATCTCTTGCTCAAGCCAATACAAATAGAATGGAACGACTTGCAACAAAGACCACTACCAATCACCATAACAGCATTTGGATGATTTGTTAGGGAACAATTCACACTTCCACATAACTCTGACATCATGATGATGATTAACTGGGGTAGGTCAGTTGAAAATTGAATGTGTAAGCGGAGAACGAGCAATTGCTTATGTGAATTATTGCAAATTAGGTAGGAACAATTAAATGAAAATATGCGGGAAATAAATTAGAGGAGCAAAATTGAAACCCGTCTGAATTTAATGAAAAGGTGGCTAAGACATTGATTATATGTTATTCTCATATATTACCTAGTATTCGCACTGGGGCTTTGATAGCCTCGGCGCCGACAGCGTTTTACCCCTCTCATGCTCTCCAACGTAATGGTACTATTACCCTTGTCGCTACGTATATACGAAGTCAACTTTCACTCTACTGAAGACTTGGTTCCGCCAGAATATTAGCTAAAAATAAATATGGTCCGAACTTAACCAATGCTTTCAGAACCGATCTAGGATATGGGACTGTGTTCCTTGTTGAGGATGACCTTTAACTTTATTACTCGTTAGGAAAACTTGCATCTACGAGTATCTTCCTAGTTATGACATACCCAATCCTGATATTACAATAATAAACTTAATTATAACGAACAAGTGGAGGGACGAAAATATATACATTTGTGGAGTCAGCAAAACTACGCCAAATACCTTACTCAACTTGCTCACCGCCCTCAGTTTAGTTCGAGAATGCAATGCTTCCTTGAACTCAGTTAGGAGGCTGATTCCATTGGTTCTTGTCTGGGTCCCATATTAGAATGAGTTTGGGAAAAAAGAGATCGCCGATAAACTTCCTAGACCAGGTTCATAGTGGGACTTGCCAATACCTAAACTCGCACTGAAACTGCCTGCGTTCTAGCTTCTTACTGTCAATTGGATCTATTATTAGCTCCTAAATGGATGGAATGTCTCTCCAAGTTTCAGGTGGACAAAATTATTTTTTCCTCAAGAGGACGTGAGGACTCCTTCTGGGGTCACTTGGTTTGCCGAGACGACGACAAAGCGAAACATATTGGGCAAAAGTGACAACAAATCTGCATATTTAGTAGTATACATAATAGAATATGACATCATTCAAATGGCCGCCTTGGCTTCGCTGGAAGTGCTTCAAACGTTCGGTCCAATTTTTGGTGACGCGGTCCAATATGTGCTGTATTTTTCCGGCAATAGCGTGTCGAGTGTTGGCCTCGAGCTCGTCCAAAATGGTTGAGTTGTTAGCGTAGAGTAAGGACTCGACGTAACCCAAGAAGAAATCATCGAGCGGTGTTAAAACAAAAGATCGCGGTGGCCAATTAATGAACGCTCGCGTGAGTTGACCCAGCCGCTAAATTTCTCCTTCACAACCTCGAGCGTATCGTCGCTCGTATGGCATGTAGCGCCGTCTTGTTGGAACTACAGCTCGGATATATCAATGTTGTCGAGCTCTGAGCACAGAAAGTCGGTTAATTTCGCTCTATACCTGACCGCTTCCTCATTTCGAATGAGCTCTGATGATGCCGCCATGTTATAGATCGCACTAAACAGTCAATATTTGTGGATGCGTTCATGTTTTGTCGAATACTTATGAATTTTGCTAGTTGACAATAGGCCTCGTCTGAGAAGATGATTTTTTGGTCAAATTCCGGATCTCCGGCCAACATTTCCAGCACACAATTAGCGAATTCACGACGTCGTCCGACTTTTATTCTTGTGTCAGCACAATTTTATATGGATGTAGGTCCAAATCCAACCGGATTGCCTCTCTTGCGATTCCGAATTCAGCTAATGGCGAATTCGCTGAGTTTTGTGTGGTTCCCAGATCATAATGAAATTGCGGAAAAGGCAATTCTCAAAACAGCGCTTCTCTAGACCTGAACTCGCATTATAACTGCTTCCTTTCTTGATTAGGAGACGGTCTTTTATGAGCGGGGCAACCAGATTTTAAACGGATCAAACGAATGGCTTCCGATATTTCTAAAAAATCATCGGGGGTTTTTTCTGCTGTCCTTTAATGGGAAGAACTGTAGATCTGTGGTTCACTTACTGGCGTCATAACGGGGTTCTGCTCTTTTTCTGGCCATAAATGATACAGCACCCTGAAATACTTACTGTTAGAGTGATGATAACACCGCGGAGCATCATCTATGTCTGTGAGTATGTGGCCTATGCTCATATCAGGCTGTAGGTACTTGGCGCTGATACTGTAGGCATTTTATCACTGAAGCGCTTACTCATCTTTCTGAGGAATTCTAGTAAGAGGAATTTACAAGGAGTACAATACACCTCTGTTTCGATAGCAAGCATATATGCCATCTCCTACATCTGTGCGCATACGTATGTACATAGAAACTGTTTCAACTGTGCTCGTAGATAACAACTGGTTTGAGGAAAGTATTTAGCAGAGATGCATGCTGTATTTCGGTGTGGCGTTATTCATGGATGCAGTTTAAAGAAGGTAAGAAGCTATTACATTCTCCACAGACATATCTCTACCAGAGGGTTAAAATGTTCGTTACTATCATTACGTGAAAGATAAAGTTAACAACAGATTTTAGAATAACAACATTAAGTCGTATTAAATACAACAAACAACGTCTTATTTAAGAGCAATTAGAATAACATTTTAAAAATAAATCTCTTGAGTCTGCAAGTAGGTATTTTCCAAATCACTTTAGACTAACAAACGGTCCACCTCCTCAGGATGTGAAGTCTGCCTGTGCATGGAAAAATTGACAAAACAAAAACACATCCCACAAAGCTGAAACTTGTACAGACTGTTGACTTTGTAAACACTCCACAATTGCAAACAATTATTGTTTTCCCATTTAGAGAAAATGCATTAAAACTTGTTCGTTGTCCTGTTGTCTTGTTGTTCTGGTCCTTTAACTGGCCTCCCAGGATGAGTATATCTAAATTGTAGTACAGATCAACATGCTTAATGTCGTAAATAACACTTATACATACACATGCAAACTATGAGTACGCTCATACAATAGGACAGAAAGTATGAAGTGCCGACAAAATTGTTCACAAGTCTGTATAACATCTACAAAATTGAATTTATTGCAGACAACAGCTAACGGACAATCTGTCCGTAAGGTTTTATTCGTTTACAGCTTCAATAAAGCTGAGATACATTTACAGGCTTCTATCTTGGGAAAACTACTACATAGATGTAGATACAATATAGGTATGCATGTACTCATATGTAGTCCAATGTGTCAAGTTTTACACAAAAATTTAAATTTTGTTACCCTCATTTTCCACTTGAAGTTGGACATGTGGTTACGCTCTCTTACATGCACACCCATTTCCATGAAAGCACAATAGATACAATAAAAAAAACAGGGGATACACTTCAACTGAACGAAACATTCGTCTTATGCTAAATACCAAACATAAACCACTTGTGGGTATTGTTGGACGAATGGTGGAGCAGATATGGTAGTAAATGGCAGTCCTAATATTCAAGTCCCAGGACTGGATAAAACTGAAAAACTACGCCACCAATAGTTTTAACAATAAAAGTTGAAGGAACTCATGCCTGTGTGTATGTAGTTCAGTCCCAAATTTACAAGCCCTGGCTCTGTTGAAATAAAAAAAATAAAAATCTGTCAGTTAGCATCAGTGTTGCCAGATTAAAATTGCTTCTATTTGGGGACGAAAAATGGTCGAAAAGATGTGTCCTGGCCATGAATTCTGGGTGACGATGAGAAAATTAGAATGTCTGCATAAGTTTCAGATAAAATGTACATTGACCTTTGTAAATGATGCTTCTTTCTTTCCCTCAAATGCTCATATTGATGCAAGGGTCGTCAATATTGCCTTCATCAAATGACAATAACTACCATCTTCTCAGCATTTTCGATCTTCCGCTGTCTCCGGGTTATTTTTGAAACAGTACTGAGTCTTTTCGGTGATCCTGTGTAGCCATAAGAGTAATTTCAGATCATAACCCCAATCCATTAAGGAGGTATCGGAGCATGATCGATGCTTTCCTTTCTCCTCCTTCTATCTTTCCGCCCGCAACAGTAAAAGGGTATCATAACCCCTTTGGCGCGCGTAAATTATAAAAAAAGAAATATATATGCATACTCCATAGGAAATCGCCTACTGAAATTCGCCTAAGCGCCATCTCAAGGGAACAACTTATAGTTTTGATACTGAAGAGGAACCAAAAGCCTGTACCACAAAAAAACCCAGGCGCATAGCTAAAACCCACTAGAACTTACACCATACACTCTTAGATATAAAACTTTCGTCGACTCATTGTGGTCCTTAAAGTTTAACTAATTTTAAATTCCTGTGACCCCTTGTGAGAAACATTCTTTTCCTTTCCACTAGCCCTTCGAAAAGACATGTGAGCAATGTACTAAGTATGGCGGGATACGACATCAGACACCATCACGTCTGGCAAAGGAGTTACTTTATTGACTTTGTTGTGGGATGAAATACTCGCATCACTATAGCAAGTGCAGAGTTTCGAGACTCTAATACAAATAAAGGGACAAGGCGTTTTCCGGATCACGAAATGAAAATCAAATTGATCATTTTGCGATCGGCATAAGGCATGCCTTCAGTATCTTGCCCCCTGTCTTGGTTCACTATCTTTTTGAAGCTAAGGTACGAATGCGGATTTCCATAACGTAGAAAAGCTATAATCACGAGAGATCGGCAGAATCTTTGCCGGATGCGTACCCCGAAATCTCAAAACAACTCGAATGCCTTCAGCATCGAGTACCGAAGATCACTGGAAACTCTGCCAATGTGGCATCAGCGACGCCGCAACTGATATCATGGATTTAACCCGACCACCAAAGAGAAATCCCTGATTTTATGAAGAATACAGTCAAGCTCATGCAGCTAAACAAGAAGTGTACAAGAAGGCTGCAACGAAGGACAAGAGCCGCTCATGAGTTCTACTAGCAAATGTGACTAAGAACATCGGCTTCTCCAGAAAAGGAAAAAGTACACGAGAAGCGCGCAATCACAGATATTGAGAGTTTGTAATCCGGGAACAACGTACGAAATTTTAATTAGCAGGTGAAAAGAACGTGTCAAGGCAACAAGAAACTTGTAGAGGTGTAGAAGGAAACCTTGCAGTAGAACTCAGCCGGTGTTGAGAAGATGGAAAAACTTCTTCTGCAGACCGTATAACGTCGACGAAGTTGAACATTCCGCCGTTTGGCAGAATACACCATACAACTTAGACGATGAGGGCCAAGACAAGCCACCTGAATAAACCAAGTAGGGTAGGCAATATCTGAACTTAAATCCAATAAAGCTGCTGGACCTGTCGGCTTAGGACTTTGGAGAGAAGATGCTCCAACTCTTTTCACAGATCTGAGAAAAAGACTGTAAGCGTTGTGAATTCAATCGACGATGGAGAATATACTATGCTCCCTCCAGATTGGTTTTTAAAAATGTCAGAAAAGCACTTAGTCAAGGCATTGCATTATCATGTGAATGCAACATCGTTCTTGAAAGAATTGTGCGAAACGCTTAAGTTAACTCCAGAGACAGAATTTTTAATGCGGAGGATCACTATTGCTAATCGCAACTTCTTCGGGCATATTAGGCAATGCAGTAGTAAAGCCCTCTCTCGAGCATTCCAGAAGACATTGTACAAGACGCTGATCATTCCAGACCTGAACTACAGCACAGAAACTTGGACACTCAAAATGCTCTTGGGGGCATTGATCATATTTGAGAAAAGAGAATGGAGAAGACGTTTAAGACAGCGCCTCGAGGATGGTACTTTATTTTGGTGTGACACTCTTTATCCGATGAGGGATTGTGATCATATCAGCTGCTGCATTCACATTGTTATCGAGAAAACAGTAGTGAGCTCTACTGCCTGTATATGGACATAAATCCGATCGAGTAGATCAACCATACAGCTAATAGACTTCGTTGGACCGTTTCAAATAATTTGCATGTCCTCACTAAAGAGACAACGGAGGAATGAAAAGTCGTCTCTTAGAAGGGAAACTTAATTGAAGATGACTAGAGGTTCATTCATTGAGTTATTTAATGAATCCGCTTATATTATAACTGCTCATCTGGGATTCCTGCCCGTTTGTAGCCTTCTGGGATAATCATCTCGACTATTACGCCAAAGATGTCTTTTGTGTTGAAGTGCGGTAGTGTACATACGGGTCACATAGTTCACATGTTCCTGAGGTCCTGCCCGTAACGTCGTAAAAGCCAATTTTAAACAAATACCTTGTGTATATCTCTGAGCCGCGTGCCAGCATTAGATGAGACTACTATCAATCTTGTAAATCCATCCGGAATACGTGCATTCCAAGATGGCATTCTTAAACTAATGCATAATTTTATTTCTCTTCTTTTTCTACCTACGAGTATATATTGAAAAGTTTTATCAGATACCAAGAAATTCGGTGTCAGTAACCTCGTTGTTGTAAGTACTATTTGTGGTGACGTTTTGAGGACTTATATGCCTCCGTTTCCAATTCCTTAAATTTTACATAGGCGAAAGTCCTCAGTATGGTAACACAGATCGTCTTCCATCCCAGGAACAATCAAGTTGAACATTTGCTTTGATAAATTCCATATTTTGCAACTGCCACCTTAAATGGCAACACTGGCTCTGGATTTAGTATGCGTCCTTGAAGCAGATAGACAGAACATCGTATACATATATCGCACTCATGTCACAATGAAGTGGGTTTTCAACAGAATAATTTAAAGTTGACGTGTTGATGGCAAACTGTCAGCAATTTACGTAATCAAGGTTCAATGACCACAACAGCATTAAAGTCACAATTACTCGTACAATAATTCATCGGATGGTTTGATTACCTCCTTCTTGTTTATTTTGAATTTCGTGCGGGTGAGTAAAGAGAATACTTTTTGGAAACTTTACCTATATTAACTTACTTGGAAATGATGTTTTTACCATTTACGTCATGATAGCGAGTTGGGATTGAAATATAGATGCAAATGAATCTGAATTACCTGCATCCTAGTAGAACTAAAGCACATTAGGAATGAGTCGAAGCCTTGGGTTGCGAAGAAGTTTGAACGAAAAAATTCAAAAAAAAAAAATTGTTACACGTATGCAGGAAAAACTATGCAAAACACTGTTTGGCGCAGCGTTTTGCACAAAGTGAAGCAATATTATGCTGCACAGACATAAAAGCATTCCTGCTTTCTGCATTCTACTTTCTGCTTTCCGCTTTATGCTTCATGTTGCCTGCAAAGGCACTTGCATGTTTATCATGTGCAGATGCAGTTATGTTATATGTACGAGTACAATGCTGAGCAGAGGTGGTAGATACATACTCAAAGGATGATAAAATGGTGTAAATCATTTAACGAAATATTACAGTGTTACGGTATGTTCAAGCCCGATGGCTGCACAAAATGTCAGACGAAAACATACGAACGACGAGAATCAAGTCTGAGTGCACTTCTATATCCACCAACTTACATAGATACGAAAACCCCACAAATATATCTTTTCTAGCGTTTGTATATGAGAATACAGTTGTGAAAAAAAAGCTTTTACGTCGGTGCACTATATTTTCATTGCTCCTTTTGTTTTCAATGACACGGATGCAATGTTAACTGATGCAGATTTTAATTTGATTTCAACAAAAAAAGGACTCATTTTACCATAGCTGGATTGGGTTTCCTCCCTCTCCCTGTGAACGTTATTGCGTCAATTGCGGTATTCATATCATTTTGAATTTTTAATTTTTAGAAAAATAGCTCTGACACACATACTGCTTCTATGTAAAGGCGTGAACGTATCTGTTTGTAAAAAGTTACAGAAGATCGTCTGGTCAATGGCGAAAACCTGATTTGCAGACTTAAAAATAATTGGCAGAAGGACTCGAAAGTTTACCTCTCAACTTTTGCAAAAAGTTCAAAAAGCAGAATAGTTCAAGTTCTTAAAAAGTGGAATTAGTCCGGCTGGAAAAACCCAGAACATATGGTGGGTCAGATCAGAATCGTTTAAGACCAACTCCTTTCACTGCCTGATGCCTGTATAAAGATGCACTACTTCACATTGACTATGTTATCACAAACGCCCTCTCAGCACAGAGCAACATTACCATGTTGGTCTTAGATTCTGGAAAAGGTTTCGACCCCAGAAATTAAGGGAATGTGGCGTCGGCTCTAAAATACTTGGATGCTTAATATCATTTTTAACTAAATGAAAATGCGATATCAAAATTCGGAATATGTTTTCAAAACTTATGGCGCTCGATTATGGTATCCCACAAGGATCTCCCTTAGCAGTCATCTGTTTTGTAATCGCTTTCAACCAAATAAATATTATAAAGATAAAAATCTATATCACTGTATCTATGCAGACGATGCGTATATACTATGTATGTCAACGCAATGATCTAGATCATTCCCCCTATCAAGGGCGGAATAAAATGACCGCCCCAGGGCATAACTCGAAGAGCAAATCGAAGAAAACGGCGCTGGATGCCTTCGATTCTCGAGATACGAGTATGAACGCGATGATATGAGGACCACACTTGACTGGCGTACTGTAGGAGGGCGCAAATAAAGGTAATATAGAGGCACCTGGTCACGTATGGATTTGTGAATTCTTTGCACCACCTTAAAGCCAAGGATGGGATTATAAAAAAAATGGCATTAATGCGAAACAGATTTAAGTGAATCATTATTTACATTTTCTTTAGTTTTCTATTGGAAGCGAACAACTTGCTTCGTGGTTCTTGTGAAGCGTCGATGGTTTTGGTTCAATTGTTCATCATTTCCTTGGTTGGCTACTGTTGGTGTATTGACGTCAGGATATTCAACTTTTATTTCACCTCCGGAACCTATTTCTTCAGTTAGTGTCGATATTTGCGATAAATCTAGATTCAAGTTCAGATGTAGGGATAAATCCAGATATTTGTTTATCAGTTGAATCAGCAGCGAATTGGTATGATAAATCCCGTGATAGATTTCAAGGTTTTAGCTGGTTCTGATGTCTCTTGAAATATGCATGTGTTGTTGAAATTATATAAAATCTTAGAGCCTAGTTGTTTGGTTTTTTTTCCTTCTAACCAAGTCGGTTTGGATTTGTTGTTTTGCTTTCTTAAGAATTTTTGTATTTTGAAATCTGGAACAATTTGAGATGAAATAGTTCTTGGTTGTCGGCCATGTGATTTAGCAGTTTTGGGGGTTGGGTGTTGCTCTAAACGTGCTTAGAAATATGTTGAGAGCTTCATCCTTACCTTTACCTTCTTCTATTACTTTTTAGAAATTGGCTTTTGAAAGTTCGTACAAATCTTTCAGCCTCATCATTTGACGCAGGATGGAAAAGCGCATTTTAATATGCTGAATCCCTTGCCCTTGGCAAAACCTTTCAAATTTACTGGAAGCAAACTATCGGACCCTATCGTTTATGATAATTTTGGGGAAACCTTCAAGTATTTTGCTTAACGTTTGAATGTTTTCCTCCTTGTTTTTATTCCTCCACTTTAAAATTGCGGCAACAAAAATTAACCACATATTTTGGCAAAATGGACCTGTAAAGTCGACGTGAATGAGCTCCCATGGCTCTTTAGGTTCTGCCCAAGTGCTAAACTCCTTAGGTGGATTAGATCCATGGGACAGACAAATGTTACAAGACGATGATTTTGTTTCAATGCGTTGATCGATGGGAGGCCACTAGCAGTACCTTCTTGCCAGTTGTTTCATTCTTGCAATTCCTCAGTGTCCTTCGTGTATCATGTCTAATACTCTTTTGTGTAGCTTCTCTGGAACAACAGCGCGTATATGGTATGCTCAGTTTGCAAAAGTATAACATTTTTGTAAACGCTTAAAGAAAATTTTCTTCTAAATTAGGGTTCAATGTTTTTTTCTTGCAAAGACAAAGACTCTGGCCAACCATTGCAAATATATTCTCTTACCTTTAATAAGGTTCTATTTTTTGAAGTGTGTTGATTGAGCTCTTGCAAACTTACCGGAAACGTGCTGATCTAATCCTCACAAATTGCTTGAACTTCCAAACAGGTGTCGTCGTTTGTATCAAATTCTGCATCTAGCCCAACTGGTAGACGAGAGAGTCCGTCGGCATTTTCGTGGTGATTAGTTGATTTATGGCGAATGTCGTATTTACTCGTATACCCCATCAAGATCGAGGCCCTTCGTTGCAAATGATTAGCTGTATTTGTTGGCCGGTTCTTGCTAGGGCTATAAAGAGATACGAGAGGTTTTATGATCCGTTTGAAGAGTGAATTGCCTCCCATATAAATACTGATGGAATGTTGTGACTCCACAAACAATCGACAAAGCCGTCTTTTTGATCTGGCTGTACCTCTGCTGATGTTTATTGAGAGTTTTCGATGCGAAGGCAATAGGGCACTCCGTGTGCCATCTGGAAAAGTGTGCGAAATGACAGCTCATATTTCATATGAGTGGCTAATACTATTCCATATTTCCCGTTAAAGTGTGTCACCCGTATTGCATCTATAATCTGTTTTTTTAGACATTGGGATCCATGCTCCTGCTTTTGGGTCCAGATAAATTTGGCATTTTTCCGACGTAACATATTTAGTGGAGACGAAAGTTGAGAGAAGTTATTAACAAATTTATTAAAAAAAATTCACTTTGCTTGGAGTTGTTTCAAATTCTTTGAACATGGAAAATTTTTAACTGCTTCTATACCTGTATCGGATGGAAGAATTCCCTCGGCGCTTACTACATGGCTCAGGTACTCGACTTCAGTTTGCATAAATTTACATTTGTTACGGTTGACTCGCAAGTCACTATCTGCAGACGCTGAAAGATCATTCCCAGATTAGCCTTATGTTTGTATTCATCTTTATTTGTAACTATAACGTCATCCATATAGTATAAATCGCGCAATTAAGACCACTTAAAATCATCTCCAGAGTTTTTTGCTAAATAGCGGGGGCACTCGCTATTCCAAATGGAAGACGCTGATATTGGTAAAGACCTAATGGAGTATTTACAACTGCAAAAACCTTGGAGTCATCATCCAATTCCAGCTGTAGATACGCGTCAGACATATCTTTTTTAGGAAACGTTTGGCTTTCTGAGAGTTTATGAAATAAGTTATCAGGGCGAGGTATCGGATACTGGTCAATCTCCAAACAGCAATTTACGGTTACCTTGAAATCACCGCAGATGCGTATTTTTCCGTTTTGTTTTGGAACAATGACTATGGGTGCTGACCATTCGCTAAACCGTATTGATTTCCATGTGCTAGCTTCTTCCAAACGTTTAGCTTCTGCTTTAAATGTGTACATCGAATGTGGAAAACAGTATAGGCCTTGCTTTGAAAAATTTTGGTTTTGCGTTAGGTTTTACAATAAGTACAACCGTGCTTTGATTGATGGGCAAAACCCCAATGAGGAGTCAAAAAGAGAGAAAACTTGAGGCATATATCTTCAATACTAGGCTAGAAAATGTCAAAACCGTATCTGTACTTTTCAAACTAGGTTCTACACCGAACGCTTCCAACCAGTTAAGATCAAAAATGTTTTTACCAGTTTTGGTGTTAACCGTATCTCTATACGAAGTCATCACTTTACGAGTATTTGACTTTTTTAGCCTAAGGTATGGATAAGCAATATCCAGGCAAACGGACAAGTGAACTATTCGCACCAGTATGAATTAGGAACTCCATCTTGTTTCCATTCACGTCAGGGACAACAAAATACTTCCCCATAGGTTTGCAAAAGCCTGCTTGATCTAGCGATTGTATTGTACTTCACCGATATGGCGTTGGCTGCGGCTACGGTTCACTTCTCTTTGTTTTTCGTCCTAGAGTTTAAGACATACCGGGGCTATATGACCGATTTTTCGGCACTTCCGACAAACGGCTTTAAGAGGTTTACATGACGCTCTGCTATGGGTTTTAAAACATCCAGAATATGATCATGGCTTGGCTAAAATACGGGTATTATTATTAAATCTACTTACACTTCTTTTGCGAGCAAATGACTTACGAAGTGACTTACTGCCTATTTGATTTACATCGTGGTAGGGATCTTCTACATTATCACCTTTTATAACCTGAATTGATTTCCGCGTGGTTTCAAATGCTTCAGCAATCGTGAGTAAGGACTGAAACGAATAAAATCTGTGAATTTCAATACGAGCTATACTTCCAATGCGTAAAAATTGCAATCTCATTTTGTACCCAAATTAGCCTGTATATTCTCCAGTTTCAGTTTGTTATTGATTTTAGTTCGATGCGGCTTAAAATGTTTATAAAATATGAGTCCAGAGGAAGGCCGTAAAAAGATCATCGACAAATGGCTCGAAAATACTTCGCATCCAAACCATTTCATCGCAAAAAATTTAAACATAGCGCGCAGTATAGTAGATTCTGTTATTAAACGATATTTGGAGACGTTGACAGTTAAGCAAAAACAGAAAAGTGGAACTAAAATTGGAGCACATGATACAAATTTGGACAGGAAAATAGTGGGTACCATCGTAAAAAATCGGACTATGTCATCCAGAGATGTTGCTCGGAAATGTAATACCAACCAAACAATGGTACAGAGATCGAAAAAACGTAACGGTCTAAAAACACGAAAAAACAAAAAATACCAAAAGAAGAAAAAGGTCATAAAAACACGAGCCCGAAAGCTATACGAGTTGATCGGAAACAAGAAAGCGTGCTTGGTTTTGGATGACGAAGCTTATGTCAAAGCCAACTTTACTACTTTTCCAGGGTGCGCAGTTTTACAACTCGTTTGAAGCTGAGATTCTTCTGCAATCAACAACATCGATTGAGATGGAAAAATTCGGGTCAAAATGTCTCGTTTGGCAGGCCATTTGCCAATGTGGACACAGAAGCTCATCGTTTATTACAACGGGAACAATTAACGGAGAAGTGTACATTAACGAGTGCCTAAAAAACCGGTTGATTTATTTCTTAAACAAACACGAGGGTTCAACATTATTTTGGCCAGATTTAACTTCAGCTCACTTTGCTCATGCGACGTTGAGCTTTCCTGTTGCTAAAAATGTCGACTTTGTCCCAAAAGACATGAATCCACCCAAGGTTCCACAGTGCCGTCCCATTGAAAGGTATTGGGCTTTGGTCAAAGCTAAACTGAGGAAAAGTGAGCAGTGTGCAAAGGACGTAAAAGATTTTAGAGTTAAATGGAAAAAAGCGTCCAAAAAGGTCACGGATGTAACCGTCACCCACCTTGTGAAGGACATTCGAAAGAGGTTGAGAATGGGAACCCAAATAATTTTTTTTATTTTTTGTAATTGTGAATGAATTTAATAAAAACAGAGTTTTAAAGCAAATAAAAAAAATTTACAAGAATTATGAAAATATTTTTTTTTTTACTTTGAAGTTTCCAAATTTTATTCGTTTCAGTCCGACTAGTAATGTATTATCTCTCGGCAGGGACGTCGTTCTCGCTGAGTCGTGTGGGGTGTGTCATATGACAATGTCGCGAATCATTTCGTCAAAGAATTCCTATTACTAGATGGAGTGATAAGTGACCTCCTTGGGAATTAAAAAAATGTTCCCACTTCTTGCTCCCGTCCGAAAAGTAATTTTCCGGAAGGTCTGCAAAATACTCCTCCTTGGCGTCGATGATTTCCTCGCGTGAGTTGAATTTCTTATTGATAAGCCATATTTTGAGGTTTGGGAAGAGATAATAGTCTGAGGGATCCAAATCCAGTTACCAATCGACGCCAAAAGTCCGCCCGACTCCGCATCAGCAAGTCCAAACATTCTTTCCAAGTGCTCTCGCGTTCGTGTTTTTGGTCAGGAGTGAGCGTGCGCGGCACCCAGCGGCCGGATAATTTTTTCATGTGCAGAATATTGCCCAAAATATGGCGTGTGCGCTCAGTACTAATCTTTGTCTACTAATCTGCTAACTTGCGCACCTTAACTTTCCGGTCAGCCAACACCATTTCATGTATTTTTTTGACATTATCCTCTGTAACCGCATCGGAGGGCCTGCCGCTGCGGACTTGATCGGTAGGGGAGTTGCGGCCACCACGAAACTCTCGAAAGCAATATTTGACGGTGTAATCTGACGGAGCATTAGCCCCATAAGATTTATCCAACTTTTTTTTTGTTTCCTTCGCCGTTTTGCCTCTCAAAAAATAATGTTTTATGAGAGAACGAAAATCGTTTTGGTCCATACGCAACATGATGCCAAACACGTCAACAACAATCAGCTGTCAAAACAAAACTAAAGACAGTGTCGCACTGAAATTTGGCATGTCTGCCTAAATATGAACGGACTTTAAGGCACCATAACCTTTTTTGCAGTTGCAGCGTATTCTGGCGGTCAAGGAGGTCACTTTTCACTCCATCTAGTACAATTTTCTTTATTGCACATAAATTCACACTTATGTTACTTGGGAGACCTCTAAAATCAGCGATCCGATCAGAGTATGATTGATTATTTTTCATCTGACACTTAAAAAATTCATAGGGGCAGTCGATACATGAATCTTCGCTTCAAAATGTTCCGATAGTTACGCCGTTAAATCGGCATACTCTTTGTTCGCTATTTAAGAGAACCGTACAGCTTTTGAAGAAGTTCATATGTGTTAGGTCCCAACCAAGATAAGAAATATGCACGTTTTTTATCCTCACTTGTCACTCCATAAGCGCTAAAATGCTATTCCAATTGCTGCAAATATGTTTCATTTGATTTCCTCTTGATATGATTGAAATAAACACGAAATGCCTTGGTCGCGAAGGGATTGAACGGAGGAGATATTGTAGGTTGGCTGTTGAGAAGGTAAGTCGGGGAGGAGATTGGTGCCGCTAATGTGAAGACGTAATGGATTGGCATTTGGGGATATTAAGTTCCAAACAATATTTGAGGCACCAGATCGAAAAACTATCAAGGTCTTGTTGAAGGAGGAATGTTTTGAAAAATTTGCTATCGTCGGCGTAAACGGAGGTAGACGAATCTTTGATGATCCTATTGGGATCATTTACGGTTAATATAAAAAGAAGGGGACCGAGATGGCTGCCTTGTGGGACTCCAGAGGTGGGCAAAAAATGGAGCCGAGTGAGCTGACCTAAAGCAAACACTGTAAAAACGGTTTTCGAGGTAAGAGGATATCCACAGTATGGGTTCAAAGCCGAGGGCAGACAATTTGAAGAGTACTATTCTATGTGAGATTTTATCGAAGGCCTCGCTAAAATTGTTTGCTACTACATCGACTTCATTACCATTCTCTAGGGCAGAGAGGGCAAAGGATACGAATTCAACGAGATTTGCGTTGGTTGACCTACCCTCCAGGAAGCCATATTGTCTAGGGGAAATAAAAGATTTGCATTGGAAGCTTAGAGCTTCATACAAAATACCTTCGAAGAGTTTGGGTATATGGGAGAATTTAGCGATGGGATGATAGTTGGTTATTTCGTTCTTTGTTCGTTTTTTGTGGAAGGGGGTTATGAAGGAGGTTTTCCAAGTCTGAGGAAATTCTTCTTGTAAAAGGGACATACGAAAGAGATTAGAAAGGGCAAGGGAAAGAGAGGAGGAACATTTTTTAAGAAATATGGAAGGAAGGCCATCTGGGCCGGGTGTGAATTGGTCATTAAGTTGGTGCAACTTATATTCGATATAAGACGAGTCCAGGGTGTGAGAAAGTAGTAGGCCATTGGAGAAATTCGTTAGATTATTAAAATAGGATGGATCTGGTACAAGGGAGTCGTTGGCGAAGGATTGATTGAAAAAGGTGGCGAATAGGTTAGCAATGGTGAGCGGATCGGTTGATGACTTGTTGTTGAAAGAGAGGGAAGGAGGGTAGTTATCGGACTTTCTTTTGTAGTTAACAAATTGGAACAAGGACTTAGGGTCGTTTATAAGGTTGACTTGCGCATTGTTAAGGTAGCGCTGGTAAAGGGAATCGTAAAGTTCGGTAAAATGAATATAAGCGCCAAGATAGTTGGAATTTGGAAAAGGATCTGGTGCGAAGGAAAACAGCCCATAACTTGTTTCTCTTATTTCGTAAGGAATGAAGCTAACCAGTGGCCAGTGTTCCGCACAATGAGTCACATTGTCTAAAAGCCTTTTTTGACATCAAAGATCCCGGTTAAGTCGTTACCAACCTTGACGGAGATGCAAGCTTTCTCAATCGTCATTCTGCACAGACGGAGTTGGGCAGGGATGCTAGAAAAAGTTTTATATAGCTCGTCTGTATAAATGCTATCATTTGCGACCTTAAAGTCAATGAAAAGATGGTCGGTATCGATTAGCACTTCTTGAGTTCTTTCCAGGATCTGTGGCAGTGTTGAAAATTTTGTAGATTGTGGGCTGAAACCACACTGATAAGGGCCAATCAGGTTTTTTATGATGGGTCTTATTTTTTGTGGGTCGGACAAACGATCCTGGGATTTAGATCTCAGAAATGAGTGGATGTATGCTTTCTACAAAGTCATTTGCAGTAGCTTTGAATACCTGGGGCAGAAACCAAGAGGTCCAATACCTTTGTTCGAACTAAGCTTAGATATTGGTATTCTTACTTCGTTTTGGTCATGTGGACGGAAGCTTTGGCTATTGTCGTCTAAATTGAATGGTTTATTCTGCCTTTTCGGATCAAAAAGTGTTTTTTTTTCTGACTGAAATATAAAAATCTATTCAAGCGGTGCTATTATTTTTGTTTATTTCTCGACATATCATCATGACACCACAATGAGGCTTTCGTACCATTAATACAAACACTCTGATGACGCCTAAAAGGACTTACCGCCATGGTACAGAAGAGACTGTAGCCGCTGTGAGTGAAAGTGTGGCGGAATGGCGACTAATTTTTTTTGGGTTACATCTCCTTTCCAACGCTCGCCATATACTCGCTCGCCGGTCAAAATCCTTCTCAAATTTGCGAACAACAAATAAAGCGGAAATCTGTATTGGGCTCATTGTTCAGTAGTGATCTTCAAGGTGTTACTGTAGTCGATGCGGTAGGATTCAGCTCGAAGGCCTATCTGTACAATGTCGCTTGTTGAATCATGATGTTCTTTCATTCGATCTCCAATTATTCTAGCTGTCACTGCGATATGATAGACACATAATATACTTCCCCAATTGACAGATTCCATCATGCTGCAGTTATTTGGTAGCTTAGCCATAATTCCCCTATACCAATCTTCGGAGGAAGCATCGAAATCTTCCTATGCTTCACTATAAGCACTGAAAATTTCTTCCAAAGTGTTGGATATTGGAAGAGTACCGCAAGGATGCCGTCTATGTCAGCTGCCTTTTTTTCCTGCGGGAGTCTTATTGACGATATTAATTTAGCATAACTGGGGGATGTGCAATGTATTTGTTGCTTTGAGAGGTTCCCCTGAACTTGGGTTTAAATCGCTGGTACATTAGTGGATAAGCGCTGCAAAATCCAAAATGTTAGCGCCACGTGGCAAGCTGTTCCTCATTCAAAGCCGGCAGATTTCCGTAATACTATATACTATAAGGGATTTATAAATACATTGCACTTAAGATGTCGAAATTGCATACGGAGCCTGGTAATGAAATAACAGCAGTGCCTTGTAATAGTCAATTTTAAAAAACCTACTACATCAATTGGATGTTTTCGCAGTTCTTCTGATCTGGGCTATTTTTTTAGATTGACTTGTGTAGGCTTCTTATTATAGGAAGAGCTATTTATCAATCAGTAGACCACAGCTTGTTTCGAAAAATGGAAAACTTTGATCTTTCATTCAATACTTCGAGAATACCAAGAGAAGCAAACGCTTAAAAGATGTAATTGATCCAAAAGTCCTTAACAATATTGCTATAAACTTAGCAGGGTGTTTATTTTATGAGAAAATAAGAAGAATAGAATTTATTTAAAGTAGGTACGAAATAGCTACCTTGCTTATCTCAGTCATACAAATCGGACTGCCACAGATGTATTATATCAAGCTATTATCACTAAATGACTTTGTTGAACAAAAGATTAGCAACTTTTAGAAAGTCTTCAACCTCAAATACACTTTTGTAAACTCATGCAGAACAAACATTTAATTACTAAAAGCACTACCACAAAACCTACACAGAAAAATCTTTCAAAAGACTTATGTAGATATTAATATTTTACGGAAGCCGAACTAAGCGAAACAATCAAAAGCATGAGCCGGCAATGTGCATTCGGCAGGTTTTATTTTATGAAATGATTACAGGCGATTGAATACCTAACTAGTGTATAAAGGTAAAGACGATACGAGAATTCGCAACCATTCCCGATTAGTGACACTTATGTTTCATAATATGAAAATATACGAAGAAATTCCAGACAGAGAAATTTCGTTGCAATCTGATATCATTTCAGATGCAGATTCCTTCCAAATTGGCTGCGCTATTTATAAGGGGGCCTTTCGCTGTCTGACTTTAAAAGCTGACTCCAAACTTGCTTAAGTGAAAGCAAGCAACTCATACTCTGAAGATATCCCATTGTTGCAAATCATTGGTTTCGTACAATAGTGGCTTTCTGTGACTCTAAACCCGATACAGACTCTGATGAGAATTTTTTTCTCGACCATCTTGTATGTTGGCTTCGAAGTTCGAGGCATGTTTTTCAATCTTTCGATAATTTCAAGGTTTCAGCACCATAAGTCAGAGCGATACTATAGTTCTATTGTGAATACGATTGCGGATGCAGACTGCGGCCAGTATTTTATGGCGGTGGTAATCAGGGGTTGCTCGCAGGGCTACGTTCTGTCTGTACCGCTATGGTGCAAGTTTGTTAATTCACTACTCAACGCTCGCAATAATCCTAATATATATGCTCAGGCATATATATACGATGTGGTTGTACTGCCTGTTGAACCGTGTCTAGCGAATATCTGCTCTAAGGCGTAGTCGACGGTTGGTGCATTAGAAATTGGGTTTTAGTCAATCATCTCAAAACTGAGGTTTTTCTCTTTACGTGAAGGTGGAAGCTGACTGATCTAACTCATCTAGTGCTTGAAGGCATCACCATCCGTTTTCCCGACGAAGCTAAGTATTTGAGTGTCATCGTGGATAACAAACTTCTTTGGACTCAACATGTTATGTCGGAAACCTAGAAGGCGACAGCAAAAAAGCTATCGGCAAGACATGGGGCCACGTGGGATCACCGATGAGATCCACGACCCACGACTATAAAATGGTACTGCTGTTTTATCAGACTCCAAAATACGGCTTTTCGCGGCTCCATGCGGTTGGTGCTGCTCTAGACGCTATGATAAGTATTCCCCCTGCATGTGCATAACATAGGCTATACACTTAAAACCATTTTCCGTTCAAAAAGAAGTGGTCCTCGGTTCAAAAAGGAAACAGAAAATCAACTTTTCCTGTATCAAAGATTGGTCTCGGTGGGCCTCAAACCACAATGGGATCACTGGAAATGAAATTGCCGATAAACTAAACAAGACTCGGAGAGTTTTCCAGGACCTGAAACTGCGTTAGGACTACCTGCGTCTACGGTTAGGACTTCAATTGGCAACTGGGTTTCCTATGAACATAACTGAGGATGACATGGTTCTCCAGATCACCGGCTAACAAAACGAAGAGCTCAGCGGCTTTCCTGCTGTCTTCCAGTAGGAAGGACTGCGGACTACTTTTTGGCGTCGTGACGGAGCACTACGTTTTTGCTAAGCACCTATGTGTGTTGGACATTAGCGACACGAAATTCTGCTATCCTTGGTGGGAGAGCGATGACGACACTGAAAAGCACTATTTTTGTGAGTGTCCGACCTACAATACTTTCGCGCGGGGTGCTAGGTACTCGACGGTGTTTCAGAGGGGATGATACTATATCCACTCTATTACTGCAGCATCAAATTAACTTTCTGTGAAAAAGTCAGAAATTTGGACATACGAGGTGTCCAGTTAACTGGTCCTTCTCAGAGTGTTCTGTTTCAACAGAACAAAAAAAATAATAATAATAAAAATAAAATTAATGGATAAAAAAAAGTTCATCTCAAAGCCAAAGAATAGTTCAATTGAATGTTCGTTTGTTCGCATGACTCGATTACCTTTTCAACGTAAGTTTTCGTTTGACTTCTGCACTGAGCTTCCAATTTGTTCAGGAAGAAAACGACTTTAACTATCTAGAAGGTAGTAATAGCTCATGAAATTATCAAATATACTGATATCAGTGTTCACTTCAAATTCTCTTCCTTTACGCTGGTAAAAGGACACTTCATATGGTTTAATCAATATATGGGCTGAAGATGCACGAATTACTGTGTCCTGTGTTCAATTTTTCTTAAACATTTTCTGAAATAACATAGAACATTTTCGCTATGCAAAATGCAGCAGTTAATCGTATATTTTCTAAAAAAATATAACTCTCACAGGAAAGAAGTCAAGACATAGCTTTTACTCTACCTACATAGTCCCATAGGTATTTTCGTACTGTAAAAGCAGAAAATAAAAAGCTTGCTTTATTATATTGTCTACTGAAGAAAAATTCCATCCTGGCACAGAACGCAGTAACCATAACTTCATCAAAGATTTTTCTGATGAAGAAAAAATAAAAACGACAGTTGGAATGTGTATGAAATATCAAGAGAACTGACAAATCACAACACGATTTATATCTTTGAAGGACCTACAAGTAATTCACAAAATAGACGATATAATCCAATTTAATCTGCTCTATCAAAAGGACCAAGTGGTACTGGTGGGCTATTTTTGTTACACTTAATGACCATCGAAACTAGTAACAATCTCGGCTGCTCTTCAAGTTTAAATTGATAGATTGTCGCTAGCAATACCATATAGGTATCCTGGTACACCTTATGTAACACAAGTCACTTTAAAACATGTCATTCTGTCCAAGTTTGTGTTGCCCATTACTGGCTAAATACCTTCTATTTGTAAATTACATTCGGAAACACAAAATATCAATCTCTGCAGGAATTATGAAGTTTTCAGTATAACACTAACATGAGCAAAATTATTTATGAACATTACAAAGTCTCTTTTAATAATTCTCCCTGTGAGTTTGTTAGAATATTACTTATTACATATTTACCCCCAAAATGTATAGATAGATCCACTTAAAACCACAAATCTTACCTGGTAAAGTTGCAAAGGTAAACCGATTTATTCTCGTCTGATAAATTTTCACAGGACGCACATACAAAATTTTCGAACTTAATGTGTTCACCACAGCCTCTAGAAGCAAACTGAGCGTTCTTTTTCTAGATACAGCCTGCAAAGGGTAGGAAATCCAAATATGCATAAATTATTAAACAACAGGGGTAACATTAGCTCTGCATAATTAATGAGACAAATGAGCACAAAAGTTGTCAACAGGAGTATCTCTTAATCGTTTGCAGGATGCGTAGTTTACTGCGTTTAACTTCAAACGCATAAACAACAATCTTTGAAATTGTTTTCGAAATATGCATTTTAAGACGCTGTAGATGGTTTTGTTTTTCTATCCTGAACCAGAAAGTTTTGGAGGACTATAAATATAAAGGATCTCGAGATAGTCTAACCAGCACTTGCAACGAAGTAGTTAGAGGTACAGCATAGAGGAGCGAACTAATTCAGTTTACCAAAACCATAAACTATAATCTGTATAAAATTCACATACCTATACAATGGCTAAGTCGAGGACTATCTCTACAGTTGGAACTTTTTGTTTGTCGTTATGCTGTTTAGCAATGTTGGAACTTGTCAGTGGTGAGCAAAGGATTTGTGGACCTGGTTTACGTAGGACATTAGATCTTGTTTGCCCAAATGGTTTCAATGGCTACAAAGCCAAGAGGAATTCAAGTAAGAAATATTTTAAAAATTTACCTATGGACGTAACAAACTCCACTCCTTTCAGTTATGCCGGAGGACGAGTTCAATGGCAGTAACGACGAAGGTGATAACTTTGCCTTCAATATGGATATGTTCCCATTTTTATCTAATTTGGAAGCGAACACATTGGCTAAGATACGTCGTCGAAGGCATGGCATTGTCCATGAGTGCTGTGACAAACCTTGTAGTATGGACGAACTAAAATCCTATTGTAGCACTCCGCCTTATAAATAGGAACTAAGAAGGACCTTACATCATAAGATTTTGCAGTAATCTGACATTGCAAAATGAAACGTAACGAATATTCAAAGCATGTGTATGTCACTATTTCATTTTTTTAAATATACGAGTACATCACATATTTGTGAATTCATAATTTATCATGTTTGAAACTGAACGTTGTTTTTTTAATTAGCCAAAAATGAATATCAATCTTCTCGAGTTGAAGATATTTTTTTGGGCTCCAAATATACATTTCACTCAGTGAAAAACTGTTTTTAACAGACTTTTAAGGCGATTTAGTTAAAATAGCTGATCGATTTATAACCACGAAACCAATGCATGATGTAAAGGAATTTCTAAAGTAGACCTTTGTCCTCCTATCCTCCAGTTTCTTGTCATTAATTGGAGAGACATCGTTGTCGGGCATAGGGAAGAAACCATAATTGTACATTTTCGATTTCGTTCTTCAATTGCTATGCATGGCCATATGCGCAGTGACTATCTTCACCTGTCGCTGCAAGAAGACAAAAAGAAATTATCGCAGGTTCTACGAGAAAATCCTAAACACACGGTTTCTTATTTTATTATACTCGCACGTCAAAACTTTGTAAATTTGATGCAAGGGTGAAGGCAATTTCTGCTTCACCGCTCCTAGAAATGGATTCATATAATTACTGGTGTGAAGCATATGTGTTCATATGCTCCCCACGTCCTCGCAACTTGAGGCCCTGAATGCAAATCTTATCGATAATCTTCGCGATCTTATGTAGTCTGTATAGTTTATCTCCTTCAAGCTTCGATGATACAAACATAATTAATTACATATAGTATGACCAGCGTTTCCTTAAAAAAGCCAAACTTTACTATATAGCAGGACCGGAACGGCGAGATTTGTAAACGCCATCTGACTTACATACTTCCCGGTGATATATTCACAGTAAGCTTCGCAAATACAGGGTGTCCCAGTTCAGCAGTATAATCCTTTGAGGGATTATACCTCCTCTAGCCCTCTTTGATGTCCTGTAACTTGAAATGGAGTAAGAATAGACCCCCCTGCCATAAAATTTCTTGTTCGGCGGAACTTTGGGAATATGCCCTTATAGAATTATACTGCTAAACTGGGACACCCTGTATAACGTTCTCTGGCAGTATCCTACCTATTATTTATAGACATAATTTTTTCATCATTAAAGGTGTGATCAATTTTCTCTATATATGTTCGAGTTGTAGCAGACGTTACATCTTTTCTATTTATTTGACCTATTTAAGGCCCTTCCTGACGTCAATAGCTTCACATAATTTAATTAAATTTTGGTAAAGGCTTACGTCCCCATTTATCTGGCTTAGTACAAGCTTAATCGAAATTAAAAACTAACAAAAATTAAGAGTCAGGAAATAAGGGAATGGTGGAGGAGTTCAAGTTTCAGACGAGAAGCGCTCAGGTTAAAATCAAAAACGGGAAGGTTTGAGCTGACGTTACGGAGCATGCTGGAGATTGCTTCGATGGAACTATAAGAGAATGGGTTGGCATCTAGAAGGGATGAGGAACGCGTAAGTTACCAGCGTTAGTGTTGAAGGAAATAGAATTGTAAAAGGAGGCGTAATCCACAGACCCAGTAAGCAGTCGATGACCGCAGAAATGTAACGTTTTTAAGAGTGTATCAGAATCGACGATTTCAGCAGCAACTAGAATATACCATAAGTATGTGAATTGCCAAGGAAAAAAAAGCAAACCAATAAAACGCTGCGAATCAAACCAAACTTATTTATGAGAGTTTTAGACAATGTTACCAAGATGTTGCTCCGGTCGTGAGATGAATCCAAGTGAAAGAGACTATGGACCATCATCTCGCATCAACACCGACAATGCATAGTCAATCGTCGTAAGTTTTCATGACTAACGTTAGTTACACTAACAACGCAATGGGTTTACTCTACTTTGTACAAGAGCGTTGAGAGCGATGTGAGTTGACTGTGAATTGTTGTTGTGATGCAATTAGACAAGAGGTTTTTTTTACAAATCGAATGTATGTGCATTGTGTCACAAGATGATGGTACAAAATTAATATATTATTAAAAACATAGGTAAAGTAACTGAATAATGAATAAGTTAAGTATAGCAACAAATAATCTTAAACAAAGAGTGTTCAGATTAAAAACTTTGAAGCGGTTACCATAGAAAGTAACTCAAGAAGGGTCACCCCAGGGTAGTCCTCGAAGGGCAAGTCGAAGGAAACGACGTTAAGTGTTCTTGATTCAGGAGATATGGACTCGCTAAAATAGGAACCACACTTGGCTGGCATATTCGAAAAGGGGCCGGACAAGGGTAATATAAAGTGACCTTGTCATATAGAGGTTGCCAAAATTCTTTAAATCTCTAACTTTCTATCGGATAATATTCCAAGTTCGCGAAGTGATTGAACCTGAGGTATAGGTAGGTCATGTAGAAAATAAAGTCGAGGAGGAGATTAATTGAACTTGCGTCACAAAGTCATAGACTGAGATTTGGAGATATTAAGCCCTAAGCAATTTTTTAGGCACCTAGTCCAAAACCTATCAAGGCCTTCTTGAAGGAGAATAGAGTTTTGGGGTGAATAAAGAGTTTCGGAGAACTTAGTGTCATCGGCTTAAATGGATAGAGGGCAAGCAACGATCTACTCAAGATCGTTTGTAGTTAAAATAAAAAAGATGGGGACCTACATGGCTGACTTGTGGGACACCAGAAGTGCCTAAAAAAGGAAGGCTAAAATGAACGCAATAATAACGGTTCTCCAGATAATACAGGGTTACTTATTCGAACTCCAACTTTTTAAAATGCTATAACTTTTTTATTTTTTGATAAATTTTATTGTGCCAAAGCAAAAAATGTTGAAAAATACATCAATTTTCAAATTGTATCAGTAGTTTTCAAAATGTCCACCTTTGGCGCGAATAATGGCCTTGAGACGGCCAAAGAAAGTATCGCACGCTGCACGCACGTGGCTCTGCGGTATTTTGGCGCATTCCCGGCGAAGTGATTGTTTGAGGTGGTCCAAAATTTGTTTATTTTTTAGTAGCCACCTTCGCCTTCAAAATACCCCAGACAGAGTAGTCCAACGGATTTGCATTCGGAGAATTTGCAATCCATGATATCGAAGAAATGACGTGTGAAACAGTGTTTTTTAACCAATCTTGGTTGACGCACGCTTTGTGAGACGGTGCCGAGTCTTGTTGAAATGTCCACAGTCTCCTATCGAAACGATTCTTTGCTCAAGGCTTCAATACTGCCCTTAAGACAGTTTCACGGTATACGATCGCATTAATTTTGACGCCACGGTCCAAAAATACGAGCTGAGAGCGATCATCGGCGGTTGTGGCGGCCCAAACCATCACCATCGGTGCTGCCTGCTTTCTGGTGGCCGTCGGAAGGTGTAAATTTTCGAAGGACCTCTCTGGCAAGTAAACAAGGGCCATTTCGCTCAATTCGAGCCTTCACTTTCCGAACCATTTCTGCCGATATTGGTGTATCACAGTATCACGGTAACGAGCTATGGTTCGAGACACAAATGATTTATTCACATTGAGGTGCTGGAGGGCTCTAACGATAGCTACTTGTAGTTTTTCAGCCAAATATAAAACAATCACACTATAACGTTTGAATTCCATCGCGGATAAAAATTTTTCAACACAGCTGGGACGCAAATCGTTTAAAAGGCTTGTAAATAATAAAATTATCTGTTATGTGTCAAAATTTGAGCTCACTATCATGAACGGTTTGGAAATTATAGCAGTCTGAAATTGGTTGCAGTTCGAATCATTCAGGGTATAAAATATCCATTTTAACAATATGAGGTCGAAACCGAGGGAAGACAATTTGAAAAGGATCAATTGATGTGATATATTATCGAAGGCCTAAGCAAAATCTGTAGCTATAACATCGATTTCGTTGTCATTTTCTAGGGTTGAAATCGAGAGGGTTCGAATTCAACTAAGTTTGTAGTAGTTGATCTAACTTTCAGAAAACAATGCTGACTGGGTGATATAAATGTCTTGCACTGAAAGCTTCATATAAAAAACTTTCGAACATTTTAGGTATGTGAGAAAGCTTAGTAATGGGACGGTAGTTAGATACTTCCTGCTTTGATCCTTTTTTGTTGACCGGTGTTACGAGAGAGGTCTTTCAAACTAGGAGGAATTCCTCCTGTGTGAATGACAGATGAAACAGCGAGGAAAGTGGGTGTGAAAGATTGAAAGCACATTTTTTGAGAAATATTGCGGGGAGCCTGTCTGGCCAGGGTAAAAATTCATCATTGAGATTTTTTCACTTTTCTTTGATAAGGGTAGGGTCAAAAGATTGTGAGAGAGAGGGGCCAATCGAAAAATTGGGAAGGTACGAAGAAGTTATCTGCAAATGATTGTTTAAAAAAGTTTTCAAAACAGTTAGCAATATTTTGTGGGACGGTCGATGATATATTATCAGAGGATAGAAAGGGGAGACTTTCTGTTGTAGTGGGCGAGTTGATAAGTAGTCTTAGCATCGCTGATAAGGCTGGCCTGAGCTGTGTGAATTGGAGTTATTGTAGGTTGCAAGATTGTTAGGGTAGTTAGGAGGGGAAGTATGTAGATGATGTTTTATGCCGAGAAAAGGGGACGTAAATAGAAATAGAATTTAAATACTTCACCGTAAAATTGGAGATAACATCAGTTAAAGATATGCAGGTATAATCAACAGCAGATTTGCTGAGATAGATATAAATGTTGTAAAAATTAGCTTTATGGAAATTGTAGGAAGAGCGAATATGGGAAGAAGTGGACTGGGGTGGTGGGTGTGAAAGTTGTCGATAAATGATATCGTTAAGGGACAAAACGTTGCTGTAGAATTTATGAGATCGGTAGTGAAAATATGGCCTAGTTGGCTACCGATGGAGCTAGCGACGCTACTTGCTTGGTATACGCTTGAGATCGTTATACAACCTTTGAATATACATTCTTTGGATAAACTAGCGTTTGACGCCGTATAAAAAAGTAACCATGCGAAGGAATCAACTTTAGTAGAGGCAGGCTAAAGTCACCAAAGATAAGTAGACTGTCGATGGAATCCCTTAGATTGGTCAATCACTTTAATAGCAAGGATGTAGAATTCGATAGGTTGAGCCGGAAGAATGTACAAAAACAACACATTACGTATAGGGACCTATTTCGGAGTGTTATTTTAATTGAAACAAAGTCAGGTTTGATAGAAGAAGAGTTAAGGCTATTGTAAATGTCAAGTAGGACACTTTGGCATACCTCCGTGGTAGTCATTCTGACGTTAACACTACACAGATATTACTCCCAAAAATTTCTACTAATCCAAGATTGGTAAGCAAAGTTCGTCTGATCTGAAACTTCTCTGTGAATATATTATCCATTGTAGATTAACGCGGTCAATAATCGCACTTAGGCATTCCCCCAATAGGGTAAATAGTATTTATTGTTTTTGTATTGTATCGTGAACTGGTTAGATTTGAGCATTGCTGCTGTTCGAAAGCTTTCTAAAGCTTTCTAATAGTAATCCAAATAAGCTTTTTGTCAACACCCTTTTGTCAACATCCTGCTTTACGTTAGAAAGAGGAGGTTTGTTATGTCTTTAACTAATAAACGAATCAATTAGTTAATTATGCTTCAAGCGGGCTGAAATGCACAACCCGCGATAATTGGTATCTTTTTTCTGTTGCGGTGATGTACGAATACAAGATGAAGCGAATAAATACTATGATGAGTCTTATCAAAAAGACATCAAGCCTTCAAGTCGCCTGACTTGGGATAGATCCTATAAAAAGTATTAGAAGAAGAAGAAAAAGTGAAGAAGAGAATACTCACTACTAGCCTGGCACTGCCATACACACTGAACCACTAACGATCAATAGGAAGAGCCTTTATAACGAAAAACGGTATGTACGCCAAAAGCTTCAGACTCATTAGTTAGAGATCCTTCGTGTTAAGGGTATGGAGAAAATGGTTTAAACTCATGTGGATAAAACTGCCTTGCAAACGTATTTTTTGTCCAAGTTGTAACATGCCTACCAACGCGGAAACTGCCCTTCAAAATCTGGTGGGTAAAATATAAAGTGGCGGAAAAGTTGTCAGCCGATTTTTTTTGGCTGTAATTTTTTTTATGGATGAACAAGTTCGGTTCTGCTCCTAAATTATATTTATTTAATGTCTTAATTCCATTAAGTCGAGAAAACGATATCGGCTAAGTGGCCGCTGCAAGAATTGATGACCATTCGGGCTCGATTTGTGCATTTTCGATCACTCTTGCCATAACATCCGATGATAGGTCCTCGCATTCTTCAGGCATATGCTCTTTGACGGGTTTAAGAGCTTGAAGCTTATTGACATACACTCGTGACTTCATAAAACCATACAAAAAGAAGTTTTTGAAAAAAATAAGGCCCGATGACGCCTCCAGCGTAAACAGCACACCATGCTGTAACTTTAAGCCGGTGTAATGGCTCTTCTGACACGTCTTCTGATGTATCTCATGTTGTCCCATACATCTTTGGACCTATTTTGTCAAGATATTGGACCTCTCACCGAAAACGTTCCTCTGATTCTACATAAATTGTTATAATAAAATCAATTACAATCTATGTGTTTGGCTGAAAAGCCATTCACATGAATGCGTCTCTACTGCTTCTATAAGACTCCAAAGAATGGTCCTTAAGGAAGCGACCAAATACATGGTCAAGACAAGTATTTGAGATTGGTCTAGTTGATTCATTAATAAATGAGACTAATCCATGTGCAGCCAATAAGGCTCTTACATATCTACTACAGCATTAGAGCTCTATTCTATATTAAGATCGCCAGTGATAATTATGTAGATTAGCCGCTTTTTCATTGCTTAAAAAAAAACCGAGAATTCATAAATAATGTTAAAGGTAACATTACAAATAATGCAAGTGATTTTTAGGATATTGGCGTTTTGGAATTAATAGAAACAACATTATTCTCATAAGAATCTTTCACAAATACTTCCACTACTCCCGCTGAATACGAATCATTAGTATATGGACAAAAATCATAATTAAGAATTGTGTAGTCTTGCTTTTTAAAGGAGTAAATCCTAATCTCAGACACAACTACGATGTCAGTTAAATTCACAAAACCTTTGAGATTGCAAACTAACAAATTAAAATTTTGTTGTAAGCTCTTTATGTTCTCATGTACTCGTACCAAAACCTGAGTTTAAGAGAGTGTCTTGGAAATTCATTTTTGTCTACTATTCGCGTAAATCCTACTATGTACCATATTCACAAAACATAATAGAATGTGTAATGTGTAGCGTGTAGTATCATGTGTAGTGTGTATGTGTTACTCACACAGTACGCACTAAACTACCCTTCAACACAAACGGGACCAAAGATTACAGGCAGAATCTTTCGCTCGAAGCGACCAAGGAATTCTTCATCCGCTTTTGATAAGGTTCAACCCTCAGCGCGGTAAAGGACCACCGGGATGATCAAGGTTTTGTAAAGAATTACTTTGGTTTTACGAGGCAGGGCTCTACTACTCAATTGCCTCTTGAGCCCTAAGAAGCAGGGTTTGGCAAAAGTGATTCTGCTTCTGATCTAAGCGCTGGTGATACATACCTAGATTTATGCGATCGCGAAACTCGCTCCTGCAGAAGGGCCTCCCAAGGTCGACGGGTCAACCTCCAGGTTGAGGGTTGCGCTTCAAAAATGTTTGTTCAGAAAAAAAAAACCAAAAAGCCTCAGATATGGATGGATATATTGTTGGCGATGGTTTAGTTTCGTTAAATATGTACGATTGAACATCACATTTTTTTCTAATTCCAACTAATAATTGATCCCAATCCGGTTGTCTTCATTTGTCTGCGCTCTGAATGAAATGGAATGGACGAGTAAATAAATCAGTTATTTACACATCAAAGCACTAATTGATATGTACTTACGAAAAAAATCATCAATTGTAGTTTGTTTTGCCTCTTTCTTGGATACTTCATCTTCCACGTTCATCAGACATTGGCTGGTGAGATTGAAGAGAATGGCATTGCCTCTAATTAATGCAGTGTCTCTCAATCGTTCGATGTTCAATATCATTTTCTTGAATGACAATGGCTCGTGCGATTATGATTGCGATTCGGATTGCTCAGTTTCGGCATCACTATCACTGTCATTATTCCCTTGAGCAATAGCATCAATATTTTCACATTCGGTGCTCACATGTTCGTCGATAGAAACGAATTCACGTGCCGTCATGTCGGCATTCGCTCGGCTTAACAAAGAATCCAATTCATGAAAATTTGGGTCGACTTCTTCTGTACCAACTTCATATCCATCCGAAAATGTGAATCCAGTTCGTCTAAATGCACCGACAACACAGTTCGATGAAACAGCATTAACAGCATTAGCCAGCCACTGAATCGCATGCAAAACATTAATCGATATACATACATTGTTGCGTCACATTGCCAACGGAATTCATCTCGCGACACAAACGATGGTATTCGCCGGAAAAAAAATCAATTTAATGTTCGAGAGTTCAATTTTCGGACGAGAAGTTTTTCTCTTTTGGTTTTTCATTCGATCATTTTGTTTTCGCAGCCAAATCTCCATTATTTTTCCGGTCATCCATGCCTTCGTGTTTGCATGATATTCAGCAGGCAACATATTCGGATCGATGTTTTTGAAGTACCGTGGTTTAGCTCATTTTCGTGGTTTGGCGGTTTTTCAAATTGAGCATCCGCAAATGCGCACAATAAAACACTTAAACGCTATTTTGACATTTTACCACCGGAACATTTTTCTGCCATGTAAAAAAAAGATTTGTTCGGGATAGCACGGAAGAAAAGAGCAGTTTAATCGTAGCTCGGTATGTCACTTTTGTTGTAGCCAACGGTGAGTTCCGGAAGTTTTTTATTATGCCATTCGACAATTGTTCCCTTGTCAACGTCTTGCGACTCTCCGCACACTGCACTGAACACCAAACCGTTTCTAAATTTGAACGATTCCAACCAGCCGTTGGACGCATTGAATGTTGTGTCGTCTAATTCTACGGCGAAATTTCGTACTTTTTCCTGTAGCACTGGACCTGAAATCGGCTAATTCTTCGCTCTGGGTGAACGAAACCAATTCTCAACCGCTTCGTGTTTTGTTTTTTACGGTCAGATTGTTGGATAAAATCCATTCGTCAGTCAATGATGTTATGTTGCGTAGAATTTTATAAATTGTCGATTTTCCTGAGTTGAAATGAGATATCAGTTGTTCCGTTGTGAACGTCTTCGATTTATGCAAAACATCAATCTTCTCCTTCAAATTTAATCGGTTTCGCGATTCTATTTTATTCGGCGACATTGTGAACACGGGATAATTGATTTGAATTTTACACGAAATGGTCTTTAAACGCAGAAAGTATGAGTGTACTTTGAGAAAACTGTCAAACTGACAAGTCTTGTCTGTAAAATCGCTTTTCGTGTTCGTTTTCTTCTTTGCATTTTTTGCCTTGTCTGTGAGAATTTTTAACAAACAGACCTATGGATTGTGTAATGTGTAATTCGCATGGTTCTTATTGGTCTCTTATTCATTTCGTATTTCAACTGAAAGAAAGAGAACGGAACGGAAAAATGTCGTTCTTATTCACGTTTGACTGGTTCTTCCTAAATACAGTGTCTCTAAACTCAGGTTTTGGTGTACTATGAAAACAGGTTTTTATCGAACTAGAAAAGAAAATATTATCATGACAATTTTTTATGGTTTTAATGGTAAAGTCGTAGTATTGTAGATAATTAAAAGATCTTATAACAACAACTTTACCATTTTCAACCTTTCGCAACAAAATATTTGAGTTACTGTGACCATAAGTATTTATGTTTTTTTTTTTACCGCAATGAACAAGGCCCTTAGGATTTATAAATAAACTGTTTCTGCTTTCACCACCAAACAAAGAAGTATTAAGGTTTTCCTTAGCTTTTAACTGGGGACATGACAAAATAATAACACTATAAGGGACATGACGTCTCACAGGCTACAACTTTCAAAGTTAGTTTTTGTTATAAAATTTAATTTGAATGTTTCAAAATTATGTTGCTATTAAACCATTGGTATGCAATAACAAAAATATAAGTAAATTCAATCAGCTTTTATTATGAATTATGAAAAAAAAACGGAAATTAACACTTAGTGGTGCTTTTCAGCTTTAATTGACATGAGATCCTTATTTAAGCATTTTAATATACCTTATACTTAAAATCTAATGTAGAAAAACACAAAAAAACTTCTGAAAACAAAAAATAGAAACTCAAACAACTACTCAATTTGGCATAAATCACTGGCACAAGAGGCTAGAACATTGCAAGCATATGGGATTGCAACACGTTTACACTGTCATTCGGTGCAATTTAGGCGGACAAATACTGTATGCCTTTCGTTTGCCCTGACTAAGTAGTTTCAAGATTTTGGACACCTTCTTCAACCATATCGTCACCCAGAACTCGGTTTATCACTAGCCGTAACTCCCTTGGTAATTGACTGCAGACAACACGTCTTTGCATATGGGGTGGCACTAGCGAATGGGCTAACGACTTAAGAAAATCTCCTCTATCTTTAATCTTGGGTTGATGCATTCATGCCGCTCAAATCCACAATGCGGTTGAGCAACACGATTGGGCATCTTCTCGTTTGGGGGCTGCTGGAGTTAATGGAGCATTTGTTATCAGCTTCGCCAACACCTTCTTTGGTTGCATTGTAATAAAGAATCATTTCAGGCTTTTTGGTATCCTCGTCAACGTCGTTATTGTGATGCATTGAGGACACAAGTATCACAGCTCTACTTTTTTAGGCACGTTTTATATATTGGGTTATACTACATGAAATGCCAGATTTTATAGTAAAAATTTAAAAGCCAATATTCTTTTCGTAGAAGTGCTGATTTTTTGAGTCAATGAAATCTTCAAAGGTTTTTATGACCTCTCCTTTGTTCCGGAAGACCTTCTCCGTTGGGGTAATATCAGGAGAGTACGGTGGATGCGGAAGAGCTTCAAATCCCAAATGCAATAGTTTTTGCACCGTTACTTGTGAGGAATGGGGTCTAGCATTATCATGCAAAAGGTTCGGGCCGTGAATACTGACAAGCGCAGGTTGCTTTTCAGCCAATTTGGCATGTAATATGTCGACTTCCTCACAATATTTGATAGCTTTTATCGTCTCTCCTGGTTGAAGAAATGTGGATCCTGTGGTCCTTTCCATGTCCACAAAATTGTCACCATAACTTTTTTTGGGTGAAGAAAAGGCTTGGCGGTGTGTTTTGGTTTTTCATCTATATCCAACTACTGCCCAGATCTTTGACGATTGTCATACAGAATCCACTTTTCATCACAGGTGACTATCCGGTGCAAAAACGGTTCAGTTTGGTTTCTCAATGTAAGCAATGCGCAGATTTCCAGGCATCGTAGCTCTTGAGATTCGATCAGTTCATGGGGTACCCACTTATCGAGTTTCTTTACCTTTCCTATAAGAGAAATATGTCGACTTATTATCACTGGGGATACACCCATGCTTTGTGCAATAATTCGCGCCGATTTCATTGGGTCCGCATCGACCGTTGCTCTTAAAACATCATCGTTACTAACATTTCCGGCCTCCGACGTAGTTCATTTTCGAGGCTGAAATCTCCCCAACGGAACTTCCTAATCAACGTCGTATAATGCGTTCGTTTACCGCTACATCCCCAAATGTTTTTCATTGCCAATGTTCAATTTTAAATTCGTAAAGGAAGAGGGTTCGAATTTGTACTGCCGACAGCGTGGTAAATAATTTCTAGAAAAGAAGTAACGCTACTAGTAACGTTTTGGCACAGATGTTCGTTTGAGAACTTCTTAATTCCCAGTGAGCGAAAATCGGACATTTCATGTGGTATAACCCAATAGTTTTTTTGTTTGTAAAACTGACCAAAATAGACTGGATTTCTTGATTTTTTTGCTGTTGGAATAGGCTAGGTATTTCGCGTTTATTTTTTTTTCATAGTACCCACATAAGTAAGGTTCCGTTTTTCCAGTTCATCAATGAGTTCTATAGAAGGGAACCAGTTATCAGCAGTCACATTTCGGTTGATTCCTCCACTGAGTGGGCACGAGAAGATTTTTATCTTGTCTGGTCAATCCTATACCATCACAGTTTTTTTCCATTCTAAACATATCCATTATAAAAATAGGAAGTGTTGGATCACATAAGGCTCGTATGACCAGTCCGTATTTACCTGGTTTCTTAGGCATATATGAAATCATGTGACTTCTTCCTCGATACTTCACTAATATCTCATCTACGGTGGTGCATTCACTCAATTCGTATAGTTGTTGCGAATTGTTGACAAACTTGTTGAAAATAAAGGATATGGCTGCCAAGCTACCATTTTTTTACCCTTCAGTGCGATCATCTGAATTATCGAATCGCAAACACAGTAGCAAAAGGACAAATCTTTTTTCTGACATGCTGCATCTAAATATCTCACAGCTTGTACCATCCCTAGCAAATAAGTAATTTGATCGTTCGTAGTAAAGGACCAACAAAAACCTTTATTTCAGGCATACGGTATCTATGTCTTTCAGTTCAGGTTTATTCTGACGAGCAAACTTTATCCATTACAACATTTCTAACGATTTTTACCGTAGTAAAACTTAGTAATTCCGAAAGAGGCGCATTATTTTCATCTTCAGAACAATCGCTGCCAACTTCTTCTCGAGGCATCTGACTCTCCGTAGGAACTTCGTATTCATCACTTACATGATGCTGTAAAAGTTCGCTTAGAAAAATCAAGAACTCTTCAAAATCGCTATCGCTATCTGATTGGACTGAAGCCAGTATGAGGGCATTGATTGCCTCTTCAAATGACGGACTGTCTACCCGTAATATTTTTATCCTTGATGAACTCGTGGTCTGGCGTTGAAGTTTTCTGCCATTTTGCACTACAAAATATAAAAATAGTTCGGAAAGATATTTTTATGACAACATCTGACAGGCTACGCCTGATTTTTTGATTAGGATTATCCACGTGTTATATAACCGATAACACATCTATCAACCGTCTTCCGCGGTCGATTTAGACCTAAAACAATAGCTACAAAGACGCGCGGGGTCGAGGCAAGACGGGGGAAGTGGCCAATTCTATGAATTTGCAAAACGCGGGACGCCTGTGAGACTCCACGTCTCTTGTTAAAGTTTAGCTAATCTCCTCATAATTCTCTACTTAACATTGATCGACGACTGGTGAACGCATACCATATACGAATAATATTACTTTTTGTCACTAGTTCTTTTCCTGAGTGCTCTGCTTCGATAGAAGAAACAACTGAGGTAGTTTTGTTACTAGTTAATCTTGAGGTTCCTTCTTTTTAACAGTAGGCCGTGGCTGGTTATGAAAATGACTGGTACATTTTTAGTTATTATTTGTGCGATGAATAAGTCCAGGAGTGTATTTTTGCTCTATCGGAGGGCTAGTAGGTCTGCTTTTTCATCGTAAAGAACATTTAATTACATTCGTTATGTTGTCGCTCTTTTCTAATCTTCATTGTGGAAGGTAATAAATGAAGGCAATATTGTAATACGAGTGCTTACTTTTTGCGTTAACTGTACTTACCTGGATCGTCATACTTCTATTTATTAAATGAGCAAAAATAGAATAAAAATCGATTGTAGAAGTCTGCCTATTAGTATAAGACTTTACATATTGTAAAAAAAGAATGACTTCTTGGGAAATGATCTTTCATCTAACTTGTTGCCAGCAAGTAAAAAGTTTGATTAATCTTCTTCTTTTTTTTGTTTTTTTTTTGTAAATCAGGATTTCCTTTCCAAACGCAGTAAAGACGGCTGCTCCAATATAAAGTCTCGAAGAAAGAAAACGAAACACTCAAAAGAATCGTCTGAAAGTAGGACTTCCATTGAATTTTCACAATTTTCTCAAACACTTAATCTTTGTCCTCTTTATTCTCTCTTTTTCTTTTCCTAAAAAGGAAAACTCCAAAAAAATATATGTATCTAAAAATATGCTTAAAAGTTACTACCACTCAATCAAATGAAAAAATAAAAGAAAACGAAAAGGAGGAAAGAAATTCTAATAAAACAATTTCTCTTCTCTCATTTTCATTTCAGAATATAAATCATCAGACAATTTACACAAAGGATCAAAAGGAGAACAAATTATATACAAATTGCTTTGGTATGAGTGTCTTCCATATATTCACTTTTGTTCCCTCTGACTGATATGATCCGGATGTTTTCAGGACACCAACACAGTGCAAGTGAAAGTTTTGTAACTTTAAGATTGTCACACTCTTAATTTTATATTTTTAATTTTTTCCTTGAATTGACGAGGGGGGGGGGTCAGCCCTAAACAGAAGTGTCGGCTTTAAAAGAATTCAGCTCCAGTAAGAGATAAAAAAAAAATAACAACAACCGCGTGAATTAAAAGAAACTTTCATAATTCCAACTTTGTGTCAAGAAATTAAGAAACTTCAAAGCATAACGCGTTAGGCAAGAAGTACCTTCTCACAAAAAAAAAAAAAAAAACTCGTCCTAAATTTCCTTAAATTTTTCACCCAAAATATAGAGAAGTGAATGAAGAGCAAGTGCACGAGTGACAAGGAATAAGACGAGGTAAAAGGAGAGCAAAACAAGAATAAGAAGAAGAAGAAGTGACGTCTAAAGAAAATCCCTTCTAAAGGCAAACATTCAAATTCCAATCATGAAAGTCGGTGAATGATTTATTGAAGCAAGGAAAATTCCACAGATTTTCCTGGATCCTGAAACCTCCTTATTCTTCACTTCCTTCAGCGTTGTTACGTGAGATTTCTTACTCTAACTTTTGGTCGTTTATGTAGATTTTCATCTATGTGTATGTATGTGTGTGTGTTGTCCTTAAGCAAAGCAAAGGAAATGATATAACGATAATGATATCTTTCTACGGCATATAATTCGCTAAACAATACGAGGACACAACAACCGGATCAGCGGAACACAGGAACAGAAGAACACTCCCTGCCGGCGGGTGTACTCTGGCATATAATTCTACTCGGTCTTTTTTATGAAAAGGAATAACAAATTTCAACCAAAACGGTAGCAGAAATAAACACCAACAAAACACCCCTGGGGGCGGAAAACTTATGAAAAATATTCCACATACGCCTAGGTGGCCCCAATTTGAATTTCCTTTCTTCGCGCCAAATTCATGTGATTTCAGCGAATTTCCTTATGAGAAATTTTTATTTTTTTTTTTTCATTTTTTTTCTCTATGTGGATATAAAATCGAAAAATGTATTCCCATTCTTGTGTCGAGTAGGATGAGCTCACAGGAATCACAGGGTAAAAGTCGATCATGCAAATAGGTACTGGTAGAAGAAAGAATTGGAACCGAACGACAAGAGCAGAAGAGGCAACTATAGTAAGGACGGCGGAAAGCAATAATATTTTCCGGGTGCCATAGAAAAAGTGTTAAACTTCAATAAGGAGGTGAACAAGTCATCATCTCTTTCTAAAGGAAGCTGGTCTCTCTGGTATCGAAGTAAATCGGTCGTTTCGAGCGGAAATTTTAAATGCATGGCACGTAATCAAAACGATACAAGAAACGAATAAAGGGAACCCTTACGGTTCTGCAACCCCTCTTTACACTCTCCCCGTGAGCTGTTGGAGAAAATAAATTATCCAAGTAAAAAAAAAAAAACAGTAAGAAATACACACACGTACCGTTAAAATGCGCGACTTCATACGGCTTAAATCACCATCGTCCTCGTCGCCGTCGTCGTACTCGTCGTCGTTGTCGTTTTCATCGTCTTTAACGTCGTCATCGTCAACGCTTTCGGGAACGTCCTTGCGAACAGTGGGGAACAATTTTATATCGAAATCGGTAAATCTTTTGTACACAGGAGTTCTGCTTCTGCTCTTACTTCTGGGGAATACGCACGCCAGAATTGGTAAGTACCAATAAATTTTTTTCTTATATTCCTTCTTCCTCTATCCTAATTTAGAATTTTTTCGAATTTCATAAATATAGAGCACGTTTTGTTTCAGTGAAAAATATTACATTCGGAATAAAATTATTCCATATTAAGAAATTTTCTTAAAGTGATGTCTAACTACCGTCCATCTTAGATTGTGCCATAATTTGGGGGTGTACTTGGGTCCTCTAGTCAGTTCAATTATAAAAAAATGACAGCTCATTACTCGTCCCCCTATGATTGAGAGTCAATTCAGTGCTACAATCCCAAGCAGGAAAGACTTGTTCTGCCAAAAACAGAATCCATCTCAAACGGGATGCGCACCATTTTCCCAATACGAATTATTTGAGGGCACGTATACCATCCTTCGACAGATGTCAGATTACCTACCATTTGAACATAGAAAGACATACGCTGTAAAAACGTTTGCAAGTCATCCACATTTTTTTATCAAAATTCGCGGTCAGGTACGACTATGCTACGTGCGTTAACTTTAATTTGGTTGAAAACATTTGAATCGACTTATTCACTTAAAAATGCCAAAAATGAACTGAATATTGCTTCTATGCGGCTCAGTATGTCATGTTGGAAATCAATCGATTCCGCATCTCTCAAAAGGCCCTGTGACGTATCATGCAAAATACTATAATGTCCGTATCAGATAGTATTGACCCAAGAGCTATTGCCAAGTGACCATCGTGCACGTCCAGCTTTTCTCGATTGGGCCCCTGAAAATGAAAGAAGATCCGGATTTTCACCGAAGAGTCATTCTCAGTGATTAAGTACATTTTTTGCTAAATTACGTTGCTAATAGTTAAAATTTCAGCGTTTGGTCAAGTGAAAAGCCGGAGGTGTTCCAATAGCAGCCATTGTATACGAGATAATTGATTGTCTGGTGTCGCTTTCATGTCGGAGGGGTTACTGATCATTATTTCTTCCGAGATGATGCCGGGAGCTGGATTCAGTTAATGGAGACCTCTACCACTCCATGTTAACCAAAATTCTTTAGGATAGATTGAAACTGGAAGGCTGTGAGTATATGTGGTTTCAATAGAACGGTGCCACTTATCATGCAGCACGTAGCACAATGGACTTATTGAAGACGCATTTCGGAGATCGTCCTCTCTTTTTTTTCTGGAGGCTGCATTGAGTCTCTGGTCCATGTCAACAAGGTAGAAACTGCTGGGCCTAAAACTGCCGGAATATCAGCCGAATTATGCGAAAAACAACCATAACCAATTGGCACCAGCGCATTCACTCCTGCAAACGGTTCCGGAGAGAGTATTTTAATGATGCCATGTTTCATAACGCAGTTATATCTAATAATTTAAAATATGCATAGACTGTAGTCAATAACGAATCAAAGGGTAGGAGAAGATGTTTTCTTCGAGCAACTCGCACGTAATACCGCATTTCGCTAATTAGATTATTGTACCGTATTTCAAGCGGAAATTTTGGCAACTGAAGTTAAGTGGGATGCCTACTTCTTTATTTGGACTGTAGCTATATAATCTCTGTCTTAGTTGTGACAAAGTCAAAAGTAGTTAAAGGCTGTCACTATCCACATTTGTCGGATAACTGGATAGATACTCGCGGAAAATATTAACCCCATACACTTGGCAAAAACGGGGCAACCCCAGATATCCATTCAATATGGTATGTCAGGACATAGGACAACCTGCGGTTGATCAGCATAACCCAAGGATTTTACAAAGCTCCAAAGAAGTAATCGGGAGGCGTCAAACTGCACGATCTTGATGGCCACTTTATACGCAGTATGCACATATCGCGATCTTATTGAAACCTCATATCATGTCGTCCATATTTTTGAACAAATAATCACTTATCATTATTCGGTAACATTGGCCAATGAGAGTAGCGTGAGCTTCAGCCTAATATTTCAAAATTAAGGGTCAAAGATGCAATCTGCGAATACTTTTGTCGTTATATTGAGTGTTATGGGTTTCTTCTGGATACGTCTCACTCCAGATATTTAAATTCTGCTTGTTCACAAAGCCACTGAGATAAATTCAATTTTTAGATACATATAGCGGTCATCTTTATTAATGAACAGGCAATCAAAGTCCAGTCCCGGATATTCTGGGTATGAAAACATGCTAGCACATTCACAGGTTTCCAGAGTTTCATCGAAATTCAGCAAGTCTCACTAATTCTGGTTCCAAGTGCACTTCACCATGGGGTTACCGTTCCTTAGTCATACACATTCAAAGGGAGTTTTGTCTACTTTTGAACAAGTCTACGACATTATTTTAGTATGTATTCACTTCCAGGTACTTTTACTTAGTATAATAAACTAAAATGTCGCTCACCTCTATATATAGTAAAGGCTGTGCCAAAATTCACGCTTGATTTCAATTTTTCGCCATTTCTGCTTATAATTCAGGCTTTTTAAAAATAGAGCGCTACACGACAGAACAACACGTTTACATTTTTGAGCAATACTTGTACTTTAAAAATAATGAAGGTTTGGAGTACTACAGAATAGTATTGTGAAGAAATTAAAAGAGACCTGTATCAATTTGCGATCATAGACGCTCTGGCCGGCCATCAGCAAGTCGTCCATCACAAAATATCGAAGCAGTAGGTGAAAGTGTTGCTGAGGAACATCAATTCGGCAAGAATTTGACGAAAGATTTGCATCTTCATGCAAACAAAGTGCAATTGACTCAAGAACTGAAGTCTACCGACCACGCACAGCGAAGAGAGTACGTTGAATGGATTATGGAACAACAACAAATGGATGCTGATTTTTCAAACAAAATCATCTTCGGCGATCAGGCGCATTTTCATCGCGATATGTTTGCTAATCGTCAAAATTGTCGAATTTGGAGTCCAGAAAATCTACATGCGATTGTTGAGAAACAAATTTATCCACAACTTCTCACTGTTTGGTGCGGATTTTGAACTAAAGGCATCATCGGCCCATTCTTCTTTGAAAATGCGGCTGGTCTGGCAATAACAACTAATGGTGCTCGCTATCGCAGCATGATAATCCAATTTTTTGTATGCCACACATTTCAAAAAATAATTCAATTACTGCATGAGTCATTTTCTGGTCGCGTAATTTCCAATTTTGGTGATCTGGGATGCCACTCCCAGACCATGCGATTTCACGCGGTTGGACTTTTTTCTTTCGGATTTTTTGAAGTCTAAGGTTTATGCCAAATTGATTTGCTCTCCAACCTTCCTGAAAGCTAGCTCTAAGAAGTCTGTCTCCTATACCCTCATGACAAGAGTTCAAAATTAAGATTTAGACGACTATAGTAGTTATTATGTACTACGTGTAGTATTTAGTTGTGAAAACTAGTCCGGTTTGAATCAAGTAGTGGAGTTTGTGTTTCCTTTAGGAGAATGAGGTGATGATCATTTTCTATGTACGATCCTTGTAGGTGTTGGATGTCAATAAAGTAGATTTTTAAGTTTTGGGGTAAAACAGATGGGATCCAGCCAATCTGGCTCGTAGAGAGAAATGGCCGAGTGGAATTACAAAAGCCCTGTAAATATCAGTTTCCTATCCAAAGCATTCAATTTCCAATTTCTCAGATTTAGATTTAGATTTTAGTGGGAGGTGGTATAAAGAATCCCAGATCACTGAGGCCACAAATGGCCTCATCCTCCATTTAGAGCTCATCCATGACGCCGAAATTTGTTGCGAAGGCGGCTACGTCTTTGGGAGCCGGCAGCTATGTTAACCGCTTCAAGGGAATATTAACCTAGGTAACGTTGACGTGTCCTCGTTGCACAGTCTACATATATTGTCTTGTGCCTCGCCCATGGTCATCAGGTATTTTTTCAAACTGCAGTGTCCTGTGAGAAAACCTGTGGTCATTCGATATGACGATTTTGTGGCAATAGCCTGGCATAAAGTGTTTGGCTTGTGTGTTTCCTTCGGTTTCTCTCCAGAAATTAAACTTCTTTTCATCTAGCCTGGTTTTAATACCTACTTCCTTTTATTGTATTAATTTATAGCCCACAGAATGGTCTTGGTATCAAGAATTGAAACTTTCTCAGAAGTTGCCGCCAGTATATATGTACAACTGTTTTATATATGTACAATAAATATTTTTTTCGCTTTGAGGAAATCAATATCCGTGGATCAACTTGGCGGCCTGACTACTTGATGCACTTTTCGGCTCTGATATGCAATGGCCTACGATAGATCAATTCTCAGTTTGACACTTATAGATCTAAGCCCCCTGCTAGGATGAAACACTATGAATTCTCTAAAGTCATGTACCTTCTTACTTTATGTCCACATGTACAGCTACATGTGGTAGCTGTATTATCAGTACGTGTGTTTGGGTATCTTCCATCGGGAGAGATCTAGAAAACTTAATTCGGTTGGATCGTCTCTGCCAAAGGTGTGCATCATTTAGTGCATAATACTTTCTAAGCTTGGGTGGCCCTATGTTTAAGTATCGTTTTCATCTACGATTATGGCAAAATACTCGGTATTGCAGTTTTTAAAGGACTGTCATGTCGACGAGGAAAAGTTTTTGACTTATTTTGATTGAGGTACCTGACTCTAAAAAAAAACGTATCTGAAAAGTAAAGACGTACGACAGAGGCTTGCCTTTGTTTATATCTAAGGGCAAAATGAATTTTAAAAGGCAGATGAAGCCCAAATTACACAAAACACAAGACAATCAAATGAGATACTTTTCTTTTCCTTTGCATTCAAACTTTCTGTCCTTCTGTCTCCATTTAGGTTGTCGGTAATACTCGGAATACGTTTTTGTGCTCGTACTTTCTTGGTACCGCTTTGTTGTGGATGTTCTTCCTCATTTTGAGTTTTATGGTCGGAAACCGCATATAAAGGCACATGTGGGCGAAATTCTTATCTGTTTTTAACTTTCTCCGATGGGGAGGAAAGTTTACTGGTATTTTGCGTTTCTAAAGCTAGCTGAAGGGTAAAGTTGTTAATGCGATGACTCACTACGGTTTGATGGGATTTGTGGGGCTGATTAAAGCGGGGTTGGGATTTATTACAATATTGTAATTAAATGAAAATGCTTGAGGTAATATTTAATATGGTTCTCATTAGAGGGTTGCAGCTGCTCTTTCTTTGAATTTTTTTTGAGCGAATTGTGGGCCAGAATGGAAACTCCATACAGTGGTTGTGCCGAAGGAGGAGCTAGATGGTGATGTGAGATTTTATTGTTCACAGAATGCGATAAGTAAATTCTAAGAAGGTCGTGAATGTATATATAAATTTATTTCATGTGCGTAGAGAAAGAAATGTGCCAGTCATAGTCATAAAGACATGCAAAAAGGATAAAGCTTTGATGATCAATTGCCCTCGGCACTTAATTGAATTTGGTATGTACCTCACGACTTTGGTATGTGGTTCATTTTCCAACTGAGGTGAGTTCCTCATAGACACCGCATTCCATGGAAATGACTTACAGTATTGACTTGACAGTACCAATGTATGTACACGCATATATACATGAGAGGAGAAGTAATTGTTGTTCTAGGTAACCTGAATGGAAATTCATAATTGAATTGGCCTTTGAGGAATTGAAAAGTAAGTCACCGAAACTTTGCTAAACTCGTAATAGCAATTCTTAACAAGCTTAACAATACTAATGCATGCTCATAAGGACAAAGCATCCCATACCAAAGTACCTAGAAACCTTGCAAGCTTTTGTTTTAATTTTTTTTTTTTATATTGTATTTTTATTATTTTTTTTAATTTAATCTTAACAACTTAATTGTACAATACTTAGGTAGGTAGGTAGGTACTTAACTTTCCACCTTTTATCATGCTTATTTTTACTTCTACTCATACTCGTATCATCTTTTCCCTCTATTTTCTTATACTGCTGCTCTTTGAATGTGTGTTTTATTGTATTTTCACAATAATGTGGAATGTTGTTGTTTTGTGTAACCATGTGATGTTCAATAAATTGCATTGCCAATAGTGCAGGTAATAATATTGTAGGTACTATTGTAGATATATTCTGTAGGGCTCATCGGGGATTTAAAATTGCTCAGAACAATCCCCGTGGCCTTAGAAATAGATTATCTAGGATATATTTTTGTGGATGTTATATGTGTTGCTGTAACATTGCTTGACCTTAATGTTGAAAACATTGTTTACAATATCGTATGATGCGAATTATATCGCAATGAGCGCATAACAGATACTATAAGTGGAGGTATTGCAATCTACTGTGCGTCAAATCCCCCCATTATCTTGAAATTGCTGAATGTGTGTCTACAGCTAATGGCATTTAATACAAAATAGCAGAAATTACTGACGGAAATACTAAATGTTAGTTGACTTTTGTGCTCTTTATGAATATAACATTTTATGCGGAGATTTCAACACAAACCTCTTCATAAAAAATAAAAATGATCTTGCTATTTTAAACTCCTCGCCAACTCGATATCCATGGAATATAATTACACGACCTCGACTCTGTGTCAGATGCGGAAAATATTCTTAATTGTAATAAAATCTCTCTTGAAGGTATATTTAAATACGATTTAATTCTGACCTATAAAATTGACTTTTCGCTTGATGCCACTCCCACAACGTTCCTCAGGGAGACTATGTATAAGAACACAAATTTTGACACCCTACATGGAAATTCTAACGCAATATGTTGGAGTCAATGTACATTTAGGTAAATGTACACCCGAATTCAAATAGAACAAATAAAATAAACGAGCCGATCTTATTTAACAAACTGTTTTATTCATTTAATTATTTGTATTCTTTACAATATACATACATAGATTAGTACCGAATCGCGCGAATGTTAATGAACAACTTACTAATATTTGATATAAGGAAAGAGATAGAAAGAGTTTCCACGTATGTATATGTAACAAGAGTATGTATGAGTAGTATTTGAATATATAAAAAGTATGTAATAAGAGCGAAAGGTTTTTCAACATCCTCCCGCCGAAAAAAAAACAGATGAATTTGTTATCTTCAAAGGATAAAGAAGTTGTATTGGTCTTACAGGCACCCACCTTATTGTGTTGTCATCGCCAAAGAGGCATACAGAAGCGAATGCCTGTTTGCGCATCTTATCCAGACGTTGAAATTTACCTGAGATACCTCATAAGCATCTTGGCCAGTTCATCATTGTACTTGCCGAACCAGATTGAGTAATTCTCTGGGTCGAACTTCACCCAGAAGTATGGAGTCGATTTGGCTTCGTCTTCATTGGAATAGAAGCGTTTGAAGTCGACAAAGTTGAAGGTTCCTTCTTCGGGGCTGGCTTCTTTTCTTGCTGTTTCTTCTCGTCCTTTTTCTTATTGGTCTTGGCAGAGCCAGCATCGGCACCAGCGCCAGTTTTACCCAAGAATTCGGCATATTTCTTAGGTTCGAAGATGAGAGTCTTCTCGCACAGGACGTTGCCCTTGAGGACGGCTTGAACCAGTGGCTGATTGAGGATTGTGTTGAATCATCTATTGAGATTGCGATGGGGCGCACGTAGAGATGACTCCAGCACATACTGGTACAAATGAAGCAAACTGGTAAATACAACGATATCGGTCAGAGTGATGCGCTCACCCACTAAATACGTGGATTCGAGCAATTTATTGTTAAGGATGACCAAAGCAGCCTGGACATCTTCCTTAGCGGTGCTGTTTGTAGCGAACGGCATAATGCCCAACAGGGGAAACACCCAGCTGCATGAGGCTGGTACAATCTCATTCTCAGCAAAGTTGATCCACTGTTGAACTAAGGCTTGTTGGTATTCATTAGCACCGCGTAGTTGTTGATTGGCCACTAAGTAGGCGTTGGGATTGCTTTCACTAAGGTACTTTCCATCAGATGTCTCGAATGCAGGCACTTTGCCAGTTGGGAACTTATTGAGGAATTCCGAAGTCTTATTTTTCTCGCCAAAACCAAAATCCTCTGCCGCTTTCATTTTGGCCGCAGAGTACCGAGCATCGGGTAGTACAGCGAAAAATGTTCTCATTTTTGCACTATCGATGTTTTTCCACTGGCGGATTCTGCTAGACTTTCGGTTGTGTCGAGCTTCTTTTAAACTTTGAGCATACTGCTTTATACATATAATTCACCATCATTTTTTTTTTTTTTAAAGAACTTAACACTTAAGTGTGGGTATGACTACAATTATGATGCCAAAGCATGTGTTAAGTTTTTTTCGGAAAATGGGACAGAAAGAGAAAGAAAGATGTCTGGGCTCAGTAGCTATTTCGCTCCATGGGTGACATCCAACATTTAGTGTAAATAAAATTATTAGTGTAAATAGACTTGATGTTGTATTTAGGCAACAATTCATCTCACGAGATTTTAGTTGCCTGAAAAAAGACTTTCAGTTGCGGCTGGTATTGAACCCCGAATCGTCCGATTGGGAAGCCAATACACGGCTACCCACAGCTATTTCATCATTAATGTAGCACCCGAATATTTTTATAAGGTTTGGTTGTCCGTTGTGATCCAACATATTTTGGAAGTCTTGTACCCCTGAACTCGCAGTAAACGCCTCTTTGTAAACCGATAATACAATTGAACGCCAATCGCCTTCCCTAGATTCTAGTACTTCTTCTAGAGTGTTAGAGTCAGCTTCAGGCTCTAAATAAAATAAGAAAGCTTTGCATTCCTCCCATTTGAAGAACGTCACCATGTAAGTGAAGATTCTGCTTCTGAAGGAATGAATTCATCTCTACTTCCATCCTACAAATCCCATAATATATTATGCTCTTCCTCCATAATTTGCAATATTTCTTCATTTGACAAAATCCTCCTTGATGACGAACCACTCATTTTTTTGCTTGTTTTTTGGAAACTAATTAGAAGAAAACCACGCGCGGTTTTGGCACCTGTTTTGACATTTTTCTTTGAAGTACCAGTAATTGAAACATGGTACGATACAGTTACACAGATGTAATATTTGATACACAAGACGTGTATCATGTATGTATGATACTCGTATATGAGCAAAAAGAAAAATTTAAAATTTAAATGGAAAACATAAGTTTTCCATTAAAACAAAAATGTATTTACCACTTTTGTTCTATCATTTGCAGATTTTTGTAAATCCTCATCATCACTTTTCCGTTCAAAAAAATCGATATTCTTAGGATTTCAGAATGCCACTTTACTAAATATTCTAAAATCCAATATTAATCGCCATGCCATCCACCTCGCTAATATGGCGTGGGGAGGCTGATCAATTTTTATCAAAGAAAGCATAAAGCACCACGAGAGCATAAAAATAGAAAAAGAATATATGCAAGTGGTTTCATATACAATATCAGCAATCACGTTATATGGTAAACCCAAAAAAAACGAATATCTGGAGTTCCTAAAAACGTTAGGTAAGAACTTTATAAGTGGAGGTGATTACAATTAGAAAAAATACATTCTACGGTTCCAGACTAATAACCACAAAAGGTAGAGAGCTTCTTGCTGCTGAACCAGAAGTCAAATGCGATTTCCACTCTGGTAATCAACCAATGGTTGGTTAATAATAACAAGATTTCTTTATTACCAAAGGCATATTCGAAAACTACATACACTTGGAGAATGAAGCAGGATTACCATCGGATCACACCCCTGTAATAATGACACTAAGCGCCTCTATCATTGAGAAAGGGGACCCAGTAAGGCTAACCTCCAAACGAAGCAATTGGCACTTCTCTCGTCATCTTCGCGAAGATAAGATAAACTTACAAGATTCATTAAAAACCACTTTCCAAATTGAAGAAGAACTTGATCTCTTAGTGAGTAACATCCAACTTGCAGCTTGGGAAAGCGCTTCAGAATCTAAGAAAAAAACACCTAGGGGTATCATCCACTAGAGATTAAAACTCTATTAAATAAAAAGCGGAAAGCAAGAAAGAAGTGTCAAACCTACCGTCCAATTGAAAACAAAGCAATATTTAACAGATACTGCGACGAGTTAAAAGCACTCTTAAAGGAAATTAAAAACGTAACTTTTGGTAGATATAATCGAAACCTATCAGCCGAAAAAGACAAAGAATATTCATTGTGGAAAACATCAAAAGCAATAAAAAGATCAATACAGCAAAACCCGCCGTTAAAAAAGAAAGATAATTTATAGTCAAAAAGCGCATCTGAAAAAAAACTAAACTATTTGCAAACTACCTTGAAGATACATTTACATCACTTCCAAGACAAATGGCGGAAGAAAATTCTTCACTCGTAATAAAAAACAATAAGCTCGATATTCAGGTAGTTAATCTAGCGGGGCTAAAATAGACCATCCAGAAGGAAATTTAAATTAAAAAAAGCCCAGGATATGATCAGATAACTGGAGAGATACTCAAAGAACTATCTGAGAGAGCTATTAGAAAACTAAAACATATCATCAATGTGTTTTATTACGGTTGCTTGCTCCGTGCTTTCCGTGTAATAGTACGGAGAAGAGAGCTTGAACCGGAGAGAGAGAAAAGACTTTAATTCAAATCGTTATAATAGTTTATTTATTAAGTTCTTATAGTAAAGGCCCGCTGTGTTAACCAGGGCTGCGACCTTCACTATTTGGTTCTTTTGTATTGAATTATTTAAATACAATAATTTATAGTACAATAAAGGCCCGCTGTGTATCCAAGGGCTGTGACCTTTACTGTTTGGATTATTTTCAATCTCTCTCTGTTTGTTCTTCCCAACCACTGCCTTTTATACTAAACTTTATCCAAAATTGTGTTTGTCTACTTACGCAATAGCTTCAGTATAAAATAATTCCCACTATGCATTTTTCATTTATCGATAAGATTTCCATTTAATTGTTCAAAGTGTCCCAGTTATTTACCCTTTCGTGTCGGCTCTTATGATCGTTCGTACGATCGGTCGGTGATTTGATCTGTTTGACATACAACGGCTTGCTGCTGACACTCAATGCATGCACTGTGCTGTTACTGTTGAGTCGGCGTTTTGCCTTTGACCCATATAGCACACTTCGGGGTGAATGCATTGGATTGTTTACAAGTGTTTCGCTTGTGGCAGCGTAAAGTGGATTCTCCACTGGGTTATGACGTTGGTTTGGGAATCACTTATTCTGGACTTTGTGTCTCGATTATGGGTGTGAATTATTATGTACTTGTTGCTATTGGAAGATGCATGTGTTGCTTATGGGGTGAGAATATAGTAGTGTAGCGGAGTACAACAAATGCAGCTTTACTCCTGGAATATGTACCAAGACAATGGAAGTTAGCAGAAGTCATTATGATTGCTAAACCAGGAAAATCATCAACTGACAAAAAATCTTATCGACCCATATCTCTTCTCCCTAAAATGTCAAAACTATTTGAAAAAATTCTACTGAGACGCCTTCAACCAATTATTACTGAAAGAAATCTCATCCCAACTCACCAATTTGGTTTCAGAAATAAATACACAATTCTCGAACAAGTACATCGATTGACAAGCGTAATAGAAAATGCACTAGATCGTAAAAAAATCAGCTCGGCTGTGTTTCTAGATGTGCAGCAAGCTATCGAAGTTTGGCACCAAGCAGACTTCTTAGCAAACTATAAAGCTTTCTACCGAGAGAGTTTTATCTAATTCTAATGTCATACTTAACTGATAGACTCTTTCGTGTGAAGTACAATATGAAAATAAATATTCTACTCTACGCAAAATAAGAGCCGGAGTCCCTCAGGGTAGTGTGCTTTTCCCGGTCTTGTATATATTGTTCACAAACGATCCCCCAACTCCAACAAATGCTAAAATACGAGGGGCGTTCAATATATTCTCGGTATTGATATGAAGGAAAATGCGAATTCAATTTAAATTGCTTTTATTTTTCAATATAATCTCCTCTAACATCAATGCATTTGTTACATCTTGAGATAAGCTTTTTTAAACCCTCAAAAAAATAAATTTCCTCTTTCTCTGCAAAATACCGACTTGAGTTCTTCATCATCCGAAAATCTTTTTCCACGAAGACATTTTTTTTCAAATCCGGAAACAGGAAATAATCACTAAGGGCAAGGTCTGGACTATAGGGTGGGTGTTGGATTTCTTCGAAACCACAATCTCGCGCAGCAGCCTTGGAAACTTGCGCCGTGTGAACAGGAGCGTTGTCATGAAGAAGCAACACACCCGCTTCGAGTTTACTCCGTCTTTTCTTTTGAATTTCCTCCCGCAAATTATGCAAAGTGGAAGCGTAGGATGTGGCGTTGATGGTTTCACCTTTTTTTTGTACTCAATGAGCAAGATTCCCTTTGAGTCCCAAAAAACTGTGGCCATGAGCTTCCCGGCAGACGGAGTGACTTTGAACTTCTTCGGGGGGTCTGTTCCTTTTTTATGCCACTGCATGGACTCTTGTTTGCTTTCAGGGTCATAGTGGTGGACCCATGTTTCGTCCCCAGTAACAATTCGATCCATAACACCGTCCGCGTTCTCACTACACATCTCCAAAAGCTCTCTACAGCATGCGATTCTCACTTTTTTCTGAGGCGCTGTGAGCATTCGTGGCACCCACCTTGCACTGACCTTTGAAAGGTTAAGATGGTCATGAAGAATGATGTGAATGGTACCAATTGAAAGCTTGGTGATCTCTGCCATCATTTTTACCTTTATTCGGGCATCCTCAAGAACATGTTTTTCGACTTCTTTGATGCTTTCTCCCGTACAAGCAGTAGCCGGGGCGCCGGAGCGGGGGTCGTCTTCAATGCTCTCTCTGCCTCTCTTGAACTCACTTGACCACTTTTGCACAGTTGATAATGAAGGTGCGGAACCCTGATAAACAGCCACCATCTCTTCATGAATAGTTTTTTGACTTTTTCCTTGCTTAGTGAGAAATTTAATTACAGCGCGATGCTCAATTTTCACCATCATCGTCTCAGTTGCCATTATGATTCTGTTTAACTAGAGATAAAACGCGAATTAATAATCAAATTTATATGAAATTTTACATGAATGCACTAAAATAATAGTATTACTTGATAAATAAGTCAATTTATATATACAACCACAGCTTCACCCCGATACCGAGAATAGTTCGAACTCCCCTCGTAGCTACGTACGTTTGCTGATGACACGGCTATTTTATCGACCGGAAGGTACTCCACAGAGTCCACCTCAAAGTTGCAAAAGGCCAGAAACGAAGTTGTAGAGTGGACAAAGAAGGTGGCCCATAAAATTAAACGAAGCTAAATCGATTCAAAATTAATTAATAATCCACCTGTCTACAAAAATTCTATTGAGGGTGCCCATATGCAAACACAGCTAAATATCTAGGTAGGACGAAGGAGCATATTAAGAAAAAGAGAAGAGAAATACAGAAACATTTATGGGCTTATTGGTAACAAATCGGAGCTATCCATACGGAATACGTTGCTTATTTAGCTTCAAATGCTAAGATCAGTGGAATCTAGCTCTGGGGCTGTACCAAGCAAACGAACCTAAAAGTTATACAAAGGTTTCAAAATAAGGTCATAGGATCCATCGAAAATGCACCATGGCACATACGTAACGAAAACATCCACAGGGACCTGAATGTTAAACAAGTATTCGAGGAAGTTACCATGTTTGCAAAAAAAACATCATCAACGATTGCACCAACATGAAAACCGTGAGATCCCAAACCTAGTGAACTTACCGAGATCCAGATGACTCCACAGAACATTACCAGTGGGCTTCGCGGATCGTACATAAAGACAGCACTACATCTATGCACATACTGATCCATATGCATACTATATTATATAACAATCAAGGGTAAAACCACTGGGGTTAAACCTCTTTTCAACTGCTGGATGGGATTTTATCTCAGTTGTGATAACCAATAATAATAAAAAAAAAAAATCATCATCTCTTTTATATGAGGACTGTGAACGTGTTAAGAACTTAACTCTCAAGATGATATTGGAACTCTTTAAACTAAAACTAAAAATATTTGCCCTTCAGGCCTCGGTCGGGATTGAACGCCGGACCATTTGCTCCAAGGCCACCCACTGAACTTTTTATCCGTTAAACACCTATGCAATATTGTAAAGCCTTTGCAGCCTCCTCGTTGGTTAACCGTCAGACACCTTATTCAACAAACCAATGCGAGCGAAGTCGCAGGTATAAGCTAGAATTTAATATTTTTAATAAGCATTTGAATTTTGTATTTATTAGTATACGCCGACTTGCAAGATAGTCAAACAGGAATCGTAAAGAGGGGAGAAAAATTGGTAGAACCTATCAGCCGTCAAGGGCCACAGTTTTGAACCAGGTGATTTTCTTCTTTTAAAAAAGCACTTTCCAATTGGTGATTTTTCAAGTTTTGACTCTATGTCTTAAAATCTTCAGTGACGAGTCACCATGCCGAAAGGAAAGAACCAAGAGCACACCGACGTTATATATTCCTTGACATTGTCAAAAGGCTCCTCGACCAGATATTTTTCAATAAACCTCTGCCAACAATCGAAACAACTAAACGCATATTGAAATATGATTGTAATAGGAAGTGTGCTGACGTCATACGGACTAATGACTTTAGATGTCGATCATCCCTTAACGGGTGCGAAAGGTGGCAGCTGCGTTTCTGTCAGATATTTTTAACTCTTTCTATTTTGGCTGGCTGTCATGCATACCAAACGAACAATTTCAATCCGCATCCATCCTCAAGTGTAAATTAACGTAGAAATTATAACAATTTTGAAAATTTTAAAATGAATAGTTAGAAGTAAATACATATGCAAATCGTTTTTCCTTTGCGTGGCATATTAAAGCCCACGGAAGTATGACATGATCTCGACACTGCAATTAAAACGGTAATTATGAGAACCCAATTGAATTTATCGGGCAAACGGTCCAAGGGAATCGTGAGAAATTAAAGAGTGACGCGATAAGAATGATACGAGTAATAAAAAGAATTTAAATAAAACAACGACGGTGTGAGCTATAAAATTTATTCTGACTTTATTTTGAAGCTAAGTTCATGCCATTATGTGCGGAATAGCACATCATTCAAATGCCGCCTCAGCTTCGCTGGCAGTGCTTCAAGCGGTCAGTTCAATTTTTGATGACTCGGTCTCTCTCCTTCACAATTTTGACGGTTGCGTCACTTGTATGGCCTGTAGCGCCGTCTTGTTGGAACCACAGCCCGGATATATCGATGTAGTCCAGCTCCGACCACAAAAAGTTGGTTATCATCGCTCTATACCTGAAACCTTCCTCATTTCGGAAGAAATAAGGTCCGAAGATGCCGCCATGCTATAAACCGCACCAAACAGTCAATCTTTGTGGATGCATTGATGTTTGGCCGAACACTTGTGTTTGCTCCAATAACGGCAATTGTGCTTGTTGACCTACCCGCGGAGCCAAAAATGGGCCTTGTACGAGAAGATGATTTTTTGGCTAAAATCCGGATCCCCAGCCAACATTTCCAGCGCCCAATTAGCGAACTCACGGCGTTGTCTATTGTCGTCCGGTTTCAATTCTTCCGTCAGCACAATATTATATGGCTTTGACCCAGATGTTGTCTCTGGGTCTCCGTCAATGGCGATGCCCAATTCAGCTGATCGGCGTCGGTTCACATTTCTGGCTCTTCTTCGATTCCGGCCGCTATGGCGGCTATGTTTTCTCCATTTCGCACTAATCTTTGACTGGTTGGTGGCTTAAGATAAAAAAGAGTGTACTCACGCTCAAAGTTTTCCACGGTGCGAAGAATTGCCTGCACACTGAAACCATGATAACGACCGACCTCACGACGAGATTCCCGTGGCGTATTTGCAAAGTGAAACGATGCTTGATGAAATGGCAAACCTTACTGAATATTTTGACAGCTGGATGTCTTTGGTAACTTTGACAGCTGTTCAAACATAACAATTAGAAAAACTATCATTGCTATCTGGTCAACCGTTAGTTGTGCCATCATAACGCTGGATATTAAAAACATCTTGGCATTCGAGGATAGGGGAATTCATTTAGAGCTGTTTTATCACATCGAAATACACAACTATCTCTTTAGAGTCGTAGGTCATTAGTATCTGACCACAGGTAGTGTTGCGAGTTTTTTCGAAATTGTGTCGGGATGCGAAAACATAGTTTCTATTTTATTTCGGTGTATCTACAATACTTGTAAGTATTTATTGGGAATTAAGCCTAGATTTTGTCAACGATTTTAACAACTGCGCTACGGTACTAATCTGAAGCAGTCCATACTTAGTAGAATGAAGTATCGAGGTGCTCACTTCGCAATTTGCAAAATATCTTTGAATGTTTATATATGCTCGTCCAAGTATCACGCACCATCTAGAGCATGTATACCAGAGATCAATTGCTGCAAATATATGTTAAAACATGAGTGCCTCTATGGCCAGCAGATCCCTCTTTTTCTCATTGGCGCGTGTTCATGGTATTAGGTTTATCTGCAAGTGTTTGAATACAGTACGGTCGATGGAAAATTAGGGAGGAATTAATGAGAGATACATACATATATTCGCTAGGTTTGAATGTTTTGAGATTAGAATGAATAGAGTCCTATCTAACAGGTGAAGAGACGTGTAAGAAGCATCTGACCGTGAGCATTGCACTTCAATTCTGAGCGAGTGCCTTATATATTGAGGCCAGATCGGACGGGGTGAAGTATTCCTTCAGAAAACCTAGAAATTGTGAAGTACATAGAATAACATATGTTGTAGTTCCAATGGTATCAGTGACACACACGCTGAGAATGGAAAGTTTTTTCGGTTCGACGATGGAAATGCCATTCATGGACAATGGTTAGGTGTTCAAATCTCACTTCAATGACAGCAGAAACCATTATGTATTAAATTCCTCTCTGTTGATGGTTTCCCAATTAGTTATGCTGTTAATATCGGAATTCAATGAGGTCAGCACAGTCTGCCGTTTCCGTTCTCCAGGCCAGGTGCAGGGATGTGAGTTCGGGAATGCATATAAAGTGTATCATCGTGAGGAAAGGTGTATATCTGATTAAAGGTGGCAGGCAAGAGATTGCAAATGAAAATTAGAAAGAGTGCCGGAAATAGAACGGAGTCCTGGGGCGCACTAGCATTTATTTTGTGAATATCAGGCTTGAAACCGTCCAAGGCAACAAGATGTGAAAGATCCGGAAGGTAATCTCTAATCAAATGAAGAAGAGATTCATCGATCCCAAATGCATATATATACTTTCGATAAAATAGGCTGATGCCAAAATCTGTGAAATGCCTTTGAAAAGTCAAATACATCTATCTTGCTTTCATCGGATTGGTGTAGACTATGGTTCCACTTTTCGACGAGATATGCCATTTTTTAGTCGATTTGTTCCTCAGCCTTTCCATGATCTTAGAAGGAAGGGACGGAAGTACAATGGATCTGTAGGAGGAGAGGGAAATGGATTCGCCGTTTTTTGGGACGGGCTGGACAAATGCTGTTTTTAATCTACTCGGGATGAGTCCTAAAGAGTAGTACTTACTAGGACCATTTCTTTAGAGAATCGAAGATACACCATCAGGGCCAACGGATTTGTGCATATTAAGATCTTTAACTACTCCTCACGGAGATTCGACGGAAGTGTGCAAAGTGTACAACAAGCAGATTCGCCATGCCCAAAGACCTGAACGCAGGAATGTCATTATAAATGAGCGTTGGAATCGAGAATGAGGCAGCATTTTTAATGGTTTTGACAAACAAGCAGAAATTGTTACTACCTTTGGGGCATTGTAGAATGTATGTAGTATATGTAGGCGCTGCTGTCATTCCTGGTTTATTATTGTACATACATTACATACGTACATTTTTCGGTTTTCTACTGGTGCGTAGAGGATTAATTACCTTTTAGCCCTTGTAAATTAGCTGTTTTTACTTCGAATTCAAGAGACACACACTAGGACTGCACAGTTCGATAAATGTCGAGCTAGATCGCATGACTTTGTGATTGAGTTCAAGGCACTTTCAAATCGGAAAAATCTGTTTGAGTCTGAATCGATACCTGCAGGATTTTGACGCCCATCAAAATAGCTAGCACCCTGACAAACTATTCGCCAAATTGAGTAGAGAGCACAGCTCTTAAACTAAGTAGCTGGAGATTGTAAAATGCAATCAATAATCTCTCTCTCTCTCTCTCTTATGACGGTTAGGTCATAATTGTTTGAGGGCTACAGTGACAGAATTCGCAAAGCCAAGAAATACACAAAATGCCAGTGACAATCGCTGCTCTGCTTTTTGGTCAAAATCAATCGCATCAAAGTCCTACCTTTTATTCAACTTATGGAATTAATTTATTTAAGTACGACGCTCATTTGCGCTTGATTCAGAATAAACTAAAAGGTGAAGACTTCAAAATATTTTGAGTTTTGATAGTCGCACTCCGGAGATACTTTGAAGCTGCTCTTTAATCTGAAACCGCCAGAGGTATTCTTCGCTCCAGATATCAAAGGCATGTTGGAGAGTGGTAGTTCGCAGTTTGTGCGCAGTACGCAGCAGTTCTTAGGTGGTATAGGTTTACCTAAAATACTTGAAGATACCTTGGAAATTGCTCTTTCATTTGAACCTATGTGAATAGAGAATCCACCATACTAAAAGGGCCGCGGATGACAGAAAAAAAAAACTCAGCTCTGAACAACAGATTGAGAGGCAAATGAAAAGCTCACGAAATGTATACTTCCATCAAATCAGCACGTTTCTGCATCACTGTCGCATAGTATAATTTGAGAAAAGATGTGGTTTCATCTGTTGTCCTCCGTGAAACTCTTGAGTGAGTTCAAAGCAATTGTAGCTCCACCAAAATATGAAACGAACCTGCTGACCAAGGATGTGCTGTAAGATGCAAAGCAATGCTTAACATATGTGAACTTTAGCTCTGAGAGACAAAAGCCAACTGCCGATGAAGTCCCTTTTTTCAACTCTGGCGGATTAAACAGAAATGTTACTTATTGATATGGCTTCATCAAAATTTATCCATGATATGAGGTATAGAACACTTCTCATACAGACGGCCAAGTTAGTATAATCAACACGCTTTCCCTTTTTGGAATATTTTTATTAGCTATTCCGACGCCTGAGAAAATATTATAGACATCCAATCTCCACCGAATCGTGGGTTAGCCGACATCCATCAGTTTTACATATGTATATCAGAGTATGTAAACTTCTGAAAGGCTACATGATCTGTAAAAACGAAGGAATCCTCTACAGATTCGTTGTAAATTTGAGAGCGTAGCGTTGTAGCGTTTTTCGTGTTGTGGCCCACCTTCCATCTCCTTTTCAGAAGCAAATTATCAAAGTTACATAAGAGCACATCATCCGAAATCTGATAGAAATTTGGTAGGCTTTTTTTGCGACATCCAACACCCTCTCAGCATTTGTGTTCTACACTTCTCCCTCCTCAGTGCCAACCTGCCAGACTTCGGATAGTTAAAAAAAATATGGGAAAAGTGCTCGTGCATACTCCTTAACTTTTGAATTTTTTTCTTTTCCGAGGTTGGTTTACTTTTTGACCTGCCACAATCATGATGGTAGTACCCTTTATTTGATTTAGGATTTGCGTGTAAGTTTAAGGTCTGGTGCTTGACAAGGGTGCACTCTCTTAAAGGGAACTCACCTTAACTATTATTTCTTGTCAGCTTCGAAAATTTACTGTCATTCAAGTATGCATAACAGGATGCCCCACCGAATTTGATACACTGTTCGGTTTTTGTTAAGACAATCTCCATCAACCTGCTATTCGTTTTGTGGGCGGCAAGGACTGGCTTCGACTGAAAATTCCATATGTCAATTTCTGTACATTCCACTTCCTCTGACTATTAAATAGTTGAATTTAACTTCTAAGTAACGTACAATCTCCTATACGAGTATACTCCGGACTGGAATTTCTGTTCACCGGGTGTGTCCTACCTATCGTAGGAATCCAACTATTGTATATGCATATTGCAATTGAGGCCTCGAATATACTTACATGTCCCGAATGATATTTGGCCAGTTTCATTTTACCTATGCATTACTATGTTCCTACCTATTGTAGATGGTCTGACGTTTGTCCAATCAAATTATCCAATACCTTCACAAATTCCTTTGAAAATGATACCATACTAAGTCGAGTTTTCTCTGAGTTACTTACTAATTGAATATATGGAAGCCTCCAAAAGGCGACAACAAAGGAATATTAGAAGAATTCAATTTTCCCCCTTCTCTCTGATTACGAATCCTGTCAAATGAATAAGCCATCAACATAATTACTTTAATTTCTGAGGCAAATCAAAATCTTTCCGAAAGATTAGACAGACAGTACGGCTCATAGTTTACAAAGATTTAATCCTTTTTACTCCCCCTCTTGAACAATGTGTAAATTTTCTGAGCTTTAATGCACAAAACAAATTCACACTTTGAACCTCAAAGACGACCGTACATCTTTCCATTTTATTATTCAGCATAAATCTTAATCAGCGCGAAGCCCTATAGTGTACTTGTATGATAGTGTATACACTCTGGTTGCCATTTCACTGCCAGTATAGGTATCTGTGGGTTGTTTCAGGTTGGAAGCAACATCTACTTGTAGTATCTGAAGGAGAATGTATCAACTAAGCAAACACTGACATAAATATCAACTCATTAAATTAAATAAGATTGATGGATACAGTTTGAGACAACTGTGTGCACACATGCGAGCATATAATGTGAAAGTTGGACTCCCTGTTTCTACATGTAAATGAGAGCCAGAAGGAGAATGAATGTTGTATACCATCATTCGTTTTGAAAGGATACATGAAGTATTTGCCGAAGCTGTTTGCATTGCTTTAGAGTAGTTTCGCCTCTCCAGTCCATATTCATCAGAGAGAAACACTTCATCAAAGTGAATTCAAAATCACTACCAAACATAATAAGTCTATTTAGTTTTATTGAGAATACTCTAAGGAAACTTGAACAGTGGTGATCGAAAAACTGTGATCACTAACTGATGAGATTGTGATCGTTGCTATGACACTAAGAAGAGCAGTATATGTTAGACAATAACCCCTGAAGTGAGTCAATCTTAATAGAGGGAATAGTCCTACTTGTAATCCTAACAAACACAAAGAAGTGCTTAACAGTTTTCTCAAATAATCGATAACTTACTGTAGAGTGTGGAATAAGCATTTCTCTGTGACTGCCAATGTAAACTTACAGTTTAGTATAACGCTTCGCGGCACCATCTGTTACAGTTGTTGGAAGTTGACCTGAGAGACACACAAAAGAATTGCACATATCATTTCGATATTCTAACTAGAACCTGACGACTTCAACCATGAACTCACTTCCTCACTCTCTTAACCTAAAAAAGGTACTCCTCCTCTCCTTCTACAGACCCATTTAACTAACGTCCCTTCTTGCCAAAATTATGGAAACGCTGATAAACCGTCAGCTCATGAAATATCTCGAAATACGAAAACTTTTCAATGACCGGCAGTACGGTTTTCATAGCATTGGGTCCACTGGTGATTTTATGGCTTGTATCCCCGACAAGTGGAACGAAAGAGTATTTCAATCTGGCGAAAGTAAGATAGTTGCACTTGACATTTCTAAGGCATTTGACAGAGTTTGGAATCAGGCTCCATTCTGTTTCCGACACTCTTTTCAAGTTTATATCAATGATCTCTTGTTTTTCACTTCTAACCCAATATATTGCTCTGCTGACGACATTACTCACGGCTTTGTTTCTGGACTCGCGTCCCTGCTCTTCGGCTGTACAACGGGAACCTCATTAAATTCCGATATTAACACCATAACCAATTGGGGAACTATCAACAGAGTGGAATTTAATTCTTTCAAAACACAATGCTGTCTGCTGTCGTTAAAGCGAAATTTAAACAGCCAGCTATTATCCATGACTAGCACTTGCATCATCGAAACCGAAAAACTTTCCATTCTCGGTATGTGTGTCAACGACGTCAAGAAGCGGAAAATGCAGATGAAAAGAATAATTTTCCCCCTTTGATCTGGCCCCAATATATAAAGCATTTATCCGACCAAAATTGAAGTACATTGCACACATCTGGTCAGGTGCGCCTAAAACATCTCTGCACCTGCTAGATAGGATTCAAAACCATGCGATAAAACTCATAGGTGATTCTAATATCACCCAGTCAATGGACACCCTCGAACACCGACTAAATGTCTCGTGCCTCACTTTGTTTTATCGCTTTTTCAACCATCAGCGCTCCATAGAAATAGTAGCATTCCTCCCCTTCAAACCTTTAACCGTACACTCGTCGCTATGAATGTTCATCAGTATACCCTCAAGCCAACTTTCGGACGTACAACTCGTTTAATTAATGCCCTGCCGAGCTCTTTATTTCCTAATCATTGTAACATTCAGACATTTAAAACCCACGTACATCGGTACCTATCATTCTTTCCTCTCTAATTTTCCTTCGCTCGCGCTGTATGCAAACATTATATGGGTACCGTAACTACTTGAACGCGCGGTAATTATAAAAAACAAGAGTGGGTGAACTGTACATAGATCTTCAAGAACTTCAAGGATGAATATTAACTATGTCAAACTATTGTATCTAGGTCAGAGAAGTAAGGAAGGCACTGAAGGACAAATTCTGTTCAAAGTACTGCTAATTTTGAGCATTCTAAAGAATTCGAATGGTACCTAGGTCGTATCCGAGGGGGAATCCTTGGATCTACTTATGAATTCACACTTTAGCAACACACCTCAAATCCACGTTGAAAAAATCTATCCACATACAGTTTAACCCGGAGATGATCTGTATGTAAAAGTGTATACGGGCTGTTTGCAGCATCAGGACCTGGTAGAATCTTTCTTGCAAAAGTACAGAATGCTACTTAGGACGTTAGAGATACCCAAAGACACGATGCTACACCACGACCGTAAGTCTAATTCTCGATCACGGTATATACTTTTGGTGGTCTGCACTGGAAAGATGTACGAAAATCAGCCTGTTAGAAAATCCCAGCGAGATTGAACTATGAGCAAAACTGGATCCTTAGGAACTTACTTGATGGTGGCTCTTTAGCATGCAGATTTCATGAACCTTGCCATTAGGGTGAAAGGCACTCACTCGAAGTAACCCCCAACCAATCGCCCTCTAATCAACGTCAATAGGTCTCCCTAATGAAGTCAAATACTCGTATCGATGGTATTAACTGTTCCATCTACGGATATATGCATTGACGTCTAAGTGGTTCCTGTATTTCTGGTAGATTATACCATTCTACAGAATGCCATATTTTGAATCAACTCGTTAGTATTGCAGGAGTTTGGTGATACTTTTGCGTATGAGGGATCCGATAATTTTCGCAGACCACAACTTGGGGAATTTTGCGTCGTGACTTGGACCTGCACCCGTATAAAATTCAACTGACCCAGGAGCTGAAGGTAAACGACCATAGACGTGTGTTCGCTGAATGGGCTCTAGAGCAGTTGGAAACTGACCTTAATCTTCATCGAAAAATCATCTTCAGCGATGAGGCCTATTTCTGGATGAATGGGTACATCAATAAACAGAATCGTTGAATTTGTGACGGTATCGATGTACATGCGATGCAAGAGCATCCAGTGCATCCCGAAAAAGTCACTGTTTGGTGTGAATTTTGGGCTGGCGGCGTGATCGGTCCATATTTCGTTGGCCAGACCATCACCGTCAACAGCGAGCGCTATAGGTCGATGATTACCATCTTCTTTTGCCCTGAATTGGATGATATGAGCACCAATGACATGTGGTTTGAACAGAACGGCGCTACGTGCCATACAGCTCACGCCACATCGGAAATTCAGCACGAGCACTTCGAGGGCATGGTCATCTCACGTGGAGGTGATGTGAACTGGCCACCGAGATCATGCGATTTGACCCCGTTAGACTTTTTCTTGTAGGGTTTTCTCAAGTCGTAGATCTATGCGTATAAGGCACAAACCTCAGCGGCCCTTAAAGCCAACATATCCCATGCCATCGGTTAAATTCAGCCTGATTTATGCGCCAGCATCACGGAAAATTGGACATTTCGGATGCGCGCCACCCAGTGAAGCCGACGCGGATATTTGAACGACGTTATATTCCATAGATAATGGCATCCATAGGCCTTTCAAACGAATAAAAAGTTTCGATGATATCTCACTTACACTTCGTTTTATTTAAATTTAAAGATAGGAAGCACTTCATGAAGGACCCTTTATAACATAATTTATAAGCCCGGAAGATTAACTATTGCTATTCCAAGGTAATGTGTCTCTGCGTCCCAAACGTCTAATTTGTAAAATAATAATGAACAAATTCATCAAATAATAGTGCACTCTAGACCAGTAGCTAGACTAAAGAGTAATTGATATAATCAAAAACGGACGAAAAGTTAAGTTATGTGGTGGATAATGCCACTAGATCCTTTAAAATTTTTTAAAATGAACTATGCTTCTACGTAGACATACTACTCAGAGGAGATAAAATTTTATATTAAGTAATACAGTAAGGCTTGTGGAAACGAATTTTATGGATTATTGTAGTTGTTACAAAGAAATTAAAATCTGCAAGACTATTATACAATACCATGAAATTAAAAAAAAACTATCTTTAGAGGATTGGGCTATCAAATTTCTTTAACTGCGGACGATGGTTGGCAATTTTCAAGGGAGGAGTTCATAGGTTTTTCTACAGAATATAACATTTGGTGCTGTAACACTATTCCCCATTGCCTACAGCAAAATTGGGAGGTTGAAAGACAAAATAGGGACATACTCAAAAATTCCAAGATGTACTCAACCAGACAGGCCGTTGCTGCCTTACTGTGGTGCAGATTTATCAGCAGCACTTCCATTATCTTGGGGGGTTCCTCATCGTCCTTTCCCTTGGTTCATGGCTTAACCATCAATCTACCCATGTTGTATCTTACCATACAAGGCAAGGCTTCAGCTCGTTAATCACGGCAACGAGAAGCTCGTCTTTCGGGTCGCTTTGCTTACGTCGCAATGCAGATGCATCGCTCGGCTCCAGAACGGATCTGCTTCTCTTGCTGCTGAAACTTGCCGTCTTTCCAGAGACGTTAGCCCCCTCTTTCAATTTTGCCGCGTAGGTGGTAGAGGGCCCCTCTCGCCTTTGCAGCTGTATCTCTCTTGCTTGCGGCCTGTTGAGTAAGCGATTTGTTGGCCAGGATGGCCTTCGCTCTCTCAAAGGCGGCTTTTTCCCATTCGCTTAAGTTGCTGGGATTACAGCATTCCGTAACAAAACCCCTGCCCTTTGGTCTGCTGAAGAAAGTCTAAGGACATTGGACTACTGTGTAAGATCTAGAAGAGAAATAACTTCTTAAATAGATAAATGCAAACAAAATGTAAGACAAACAGTAAGATCTCTATAGAATTTTGAAGTATATCAGTATGACTATGTATATGATAAAAGTACGAGTAGTTATTGTATCTTTTCGATTTTGTTAATTTTGTTTTTATTATGATTTGTGAGGATAATAATAAGTAACAAACATTTAAAAACAATGTACATCGGTACCTGTCTTTTCTTCCTCGCTAAATTTTCTTCACCTGCGCTGTGAACGAACAAGCACTCACTAAACGTGGAGGAATTTGAATCACCAAAGAAACTGATCTCGCTCTTGTTGTTTGCCTCCTGCTTATGTATGTCAAAAGAAGTGGATCAGCATTTTACACAGAGTACTCCTATGTCGGATGATGGATGAAACTTTTCACAAAAAAACCAAAATTATTTTTACCTTAACTTAATTTTAATTTTGGTCAATGGAAGGCCCACAGTTCCGCCTTGTTGTACAGGGTCGTGAAATTTAAAAGATCACCGTCTCACGTAATGTACTTGTTACAACCGGGAAGAAGGTCACGGTTATTACCATGTGTATTTAACGGGTGATCCAAATATACGAGGGCGGGTCAATAAGTCCGTTTTGAATTTCTGACCTCTTTACTGAAACACCAACACTGCTCCTGTCAACAGGCATCTGTCAGTTGACTCCTGTCAAAATTTAAACTTGCTGCGTCAGTTAGTTTGTGTTTGACAGCTATTTTTATCAGACTACTCACTAATTTGAGGAGAAAATGGAAAAAAGTGAATTTCGTGTGCTTATTAAGCATTATTTCTTGCGAAAAAAACCATTACCGAGACCAAGGCTAAGCTTGATAAATACTATGGGGACTCTGCACCATCGATTTCAATGGTAAAAAAGTGGTTTACTGAATTTCGCTGTGGCCGTACAAGCACTGAAGATGCCGAACGTCCTGGACGCCCAGTTGAGGTCTCTACACCCGAAACAATCGAAAAAATTCACGATATGGTGTTGGCCGACCGAAGATTGAAAGTGCGAGAGATTGTGGAAGCCGTAGGAATCTCGCATGGCTCAGTGGATTCAATTTTGAATGATCACTTGGGCATGAGAAAGCTTTCCGCAAGATGGGTGCCGCGTTTGCTCACAGTCGACCACAAACGCAATCGTGTAACAACTTCACAGGAAGATTTGGCGTTGTTTAATCGCAATATGGAGGAGTTTGTGCGCCGTTTTGTAACCGTGGATGAAACATGGATCCATCACAACACACCAGAGAACAAACAACAGTCAAAACAGTGGGTTTCTAAGGGTGAATCGGCGCCAAAGAAGGCCAAGGTGGGTTTGTCAGCCAATAAAGTTATGGCGACTGTTTTTTGGGATGCACGCGGGATAATCCACATTGACTACCTTCAAAAGGGAAGAGCAATCAATGGGGAATATTATGCCAACTTATTGGACCGATTCAATGACGATTTGAAAAAAAAACGACCTCATTTGGCCAAGAAAAAAGTTCTTTTCCACCAAGACAATGCAAGGGTGCACACATGTGCAGTTGCCATGGCAAAAATCCATGAATTGGGCTATGAATTGCTCCCTCATCCACCCTATTCTCCAGATTTGGCTCCGAGCGACTACTTCTTGTTCCCAAACCTGAAGAAATGGCTTGGTGGAAAAAGATTTGACTCCAATGATGAAGTCATCTCGCAAACAAAGGCCTATTTTGAGGACCTCGACAAATCATTTTTTTGGAAGGGATAAAAAAATTGGAGAAGCGTTGGACAAAGTGTATAGAGCTCAAGGGAGACTACGTTGAAAAATAAAATTATTTTTTTATCAAAAAATCTGTGTTTTAATCCAAAAGTCATGGACTTATTGATCCGCCCTCGTAGGTTTCTTTTTGAATCATATGTTATTTTGACAATGACAGCTCTTACCCGCTCGAAATCTTAACTGTCAGTCAGTAGCATACCTCTGCACAACGAAATTAATTATTTTACGCCTGAACAACTTTGGGAAATATTGCAAACTTATTTCAAAAGTGAGTGCTGTGTTGCGCAAACAGTGCATTTATTGAAAATATGTTTTGGGCGAAATTAAGCACCCACCGCGCCTGCTGTACACAAGTTTGTGCAAAAAGTTCAGGAGACTGGCCTGCTCGCGGACAACGTTCACGGTCGTGAGTGAGTAGAATGTGGATGCTGTGGTCGAGAATGTTCGACTCAATCTAGGAACATCGAATTTGAGACGAAGATCTCTGATTTTTCCCTTACAAAGCCAAAGTAACTCAGTAATTGAAGACAAACGACCATCCGCTTCGCTCTCGCTTCACAGTTTGGCCCTTACAGCAGCTCGAATTTGGGCTAAAAATCATTTTTTCTGACGGAGCGTATTTTTATGCCAGTGGTTAGTGCACAAACAAAATTGCCGCATTTAGGGCTCGGAAAACCCGCAAGGGATTGTCAAGAAGCCAATGCATCCACAGAGTGTGACGGTTTGGTGGGAATTTTGGAGCTGGAAACACCATTTCGGCCAACGGTGAGCCGAGCGCTACACAATCATGATTACCGAAGTTTTGTGGGTTGAAATTGGGCGATCTTTGGTTTCAGCGCGATGGCGCACCATCCCACACAGCCCATAAAATAATCAATCATTTGCACGCTAAATTCGGTAATCGTATTATTAACCGCATTAGCGATGTCAGTTGTCCGCCTCTGAGCAGCGACTTGACCCCGTTAAATTTTTTTTTTGTTGGTCAATCCAGAAAGGATTCAAGGCCTTAAAATGAATATCGTCTGAGCCATTAGTGAGATAGAGTAAGAAACAATCAACAAGGTCTTAAAAAATTGGGTTGACAGGATGCGCTACTCCTAAGCCACCCGAGGCAGCCACATGAATGAAATCGTATTCCATAACTGATAGGAATACCACCGTGTATATGCATATATGTATATATATAAATCTAACTGGAAAAGAAGGAAACTTAGCTTGCTGTATCAGATTTTTCCTGCTTATGCGGGGTTGCTCTCTAGTTGAGGTTTTCTGGTAGGGAGGGTAAGCAGTCTTCGCCACAATAACTTCTTTGCCGTCGTTAAATGTGTCCCTGGTCATATTGTTAACTCTCTTAATATTTGTTGTTGTTCGTGTTCTCGTTTCCGTTCTCGTCCTCATTATTTTTGTTCTTCCTTCTCATGTTCTTTTTGTTCTCCTTTTTTTCTGTTGGCTATGGCCAGTAAGATGATTAGCTATCTCATGGGCTTACCATGCCTTTTAGCCGTCACCGTCACTCACACACTCATTCTGAACACACATGGGATTCTATTAAAAATGCTTTTAGAGCAAAGGGAATCACATACAGAGCTTTACCAGCCTCTCCTCGAATCCCCAGCCATTTACGGCAGTAGACGTTTTATGCTTGAGGGTCATATTTGCTAGTTCTGTTTGTTTTCCTGCTTAAATGTATGCATAGCCAGACCCCTGACTAGAAGCCAAAGTTAAAAGTTTGAGAGCTGCAATCGAAACCGCTGGATAAGAAGCAGAACCATTTAACTACGGTTACAACTTTTTGGAGCCGTATAGGGATTTATAGGGTTGATAGGTTAATCCGGTTTCTTTTTTTCCTTTATAAACTAAGTTATGTTGGGCGCTCGGTTATTGTTGTTGTTCTTTGGGGTCATCTCGGAATGCCAGTCCGTCCATCTGGAGAGCTTACAGGCCGTCTGCTTGGCTCTATGCTTGGGGTATCTGTGGTCACCTCTGGAGCGGTGTCCAGAGCGAAGGAACTGGATCCCAAAATCCAGAGAATCCAGCCTGTGCCTTGAATACCACAAGCTCGATTTGAGACCCGCTAATTTTATAATTTTTTTTTTTGGTTATAACTCGAAGAATGTTGACTTTATCGGCAAATCTATGGTTCTTTATAAAGCCCTACAAAAAAATAATAGCGATGCCAAAAAGTCTAGGTCAGTATATTCGTTCACTACAAAATAATTGTCGAACAATAATTGTGCCTCTCGTGTTGGTTTAAGAATTGCGCAGAATTCTGTGAATTTACAATATACCACTTTGATCAAAAAGTTCCCGCACCACACCACCGTGTGGCGATCCAATTGTTCCGATTTGAGTTCTGTTTTTTTTTGCTAAGTTGGTAAATCTGTTGTTGAAATTCCCTCTAAATCTTAGCATCATAGCTTGACATTTGAAAAAGTTACGTAGCTAAGAGTACATCTATCTTTGTGTGTGTTGGCGATTTTTTACAATTTTAGAAATGGATTTCAATTTGCAGCAACGAATTTGTACTCGTTTTAAATTTTGCGTAAAAAACAGATTTAATGGTGCGCGAACGTTGGAAATGTTGGAAAAGTGTTTCGGCAACGATTCTGTAAAGGAAACGGTCGTTTACCAGTGGCACGAGCGGTTCAAAATTGGTCGGGAGTCAAACGAAAATGATGAAAGCAGTGGCAGACCATCGACAACGAAAACCGACGAAAACATTGATGAAGTAAAAGAAATGTTGGTCAATAACCGCAAATTAACCATCAGAGAGATAGCGGAGGACTTGAACATTGCCTATGGATCCGTCCAAGACATTTTGGTTAATGGTTTGGGTTTCCGCCGTGTAGCAGCAAAGTTGGTGCCAAAAGACCTCAATGCAAAAAAGAGACCATGTTGACGTCGCAAAAGAGATGATTTGCGAGGCTGAATCCGATCCCACATTCATCAAAAGGATCATTACTGGACACGAGACGTGTATTTATGAGTACGACAAGCAATCCAGACATCAAACAAGTGAATGGCGTTCACCAAATGAGCCGAGACCAAAAAAAACACTTCTTTTTCAGTCAAAAAAGAAGGCAATGCTTACAGTTTTCATGGATTACAGACAGTAAACAAAAATATAACGTTATGAGACGTTTGCGTGAAGCAATTCCCCGAAAGGGACCAGAATTGTGGGCAGAAAACTCGTGGATTTTGCACCATGATAACGCACCGTGCGTCGCACAGTGCCATCATTATTCGTAATTTTTTGACGAAAGGTGCAACAAAACCATCCAACAGCCACTGAATTCACTTGATTTGGCTCCCTGTGACTTCTTTCTGTTCAATCGAGTTAAAAAACCACTACGGTTAACGCGTTTCAGCAGCCGAGAGGGAGTAAAGGAAAAATCGTAGGAAGCACTGATGGACATACCGAAAACCGAATATAAAAAATGTTTCGAGGATTAGATCAAGCACTGCCATAAGTATGTTGCAGTCGATGGGAATTACTTTGAAGGGGACAATATAGATTTAGATGAATAAACTTTTATTCTAAATTTTCTGAATAAATTCCGAAAAATTTTTGATCAAGGTGGTATGTGTATGCATATTTGGATATTAGTTTGGGTTGAATGATGTGATATTTTCCTCGTCCTCGCAATTTAAAAGATTATAAAAGTGGTTAGTTAAGATTTTCAGCATCAAATGCGTCCCGTGTTCGCCTTTGCAAGATACGACTCGAATATGGTTACCCAGGCACATCATTTTCATCCTCTTACAAAATTTTCGAATCTCATTCCGACAGTAGTATTTTTTGACCTTTCAACATGATGGTTAAAAGAAAGAGTTAAAATTCTTTGAAGAAGTTTGTGTTCGGTTTTCTCCTCTGCTTATACGTATCAGCAGCAGCTCTCAACTCAACCCTGGTCCTTGCGTGTGGTGTTGTATAATATGCGCCTTGCTTGTCGGCACTGATTGTAAAACCATGGCTTTGGTATTTATGGTCGCCTTGTGAAACCTAGTACATCAGAGGAGGCATTTATGATGGTCTCCTTCGCAGTTGATGCTGTTGATGTAGGATTATGAAATTGTTTAAGAGAGAAGCGTTTGGGGGTCTCTACTGATCTTTTGCGATCATTGCCGTTTGAAGTTAAGCCATCTCACAGTTTACTTTAGCTACTATGAGGTAGTGGTCCGGGATGTGTGAATGCATACGTGGAATACTTGTTGCGTGACTGGCGTCTACCGCACTATGTTCAGTTTGCCTTTTCGTGCTTTCATCAGAAGCTCGCCATACACACTTATGGATCCTTAGCTGAAAGAAATACGTGCTTGCTACGACAACGCGCCATTCACTTTCAAAACGTGTCAGCTTGCATCCGCTTCTAGATGTTTTCTTATGCAGATTGTGCATGTGCTACGTGCTTAGCATATTCTGGCATTAAACTCAGCGAGTACGATTTTTGAGTGACCTTTGGACACTGCTCATAAGTTATCTAAAGAAGCTCGTAGAATCCGTATTTTGGTAATATAGTTTCATATTTCTCTTCTGACAGAGCATTTGTAGATACATTTTAGGCTAATCTTAGCGAAGTTCGCCCTGGTATGAATTTTCACCAGATGCTCTCACGTGACTCTGTCCTTAACTCCATTGGAAAATTCACAATCTGATTACAATGAACGTAGTAGATGTCACGGTTTTTAATCATGTTCTTGACTTGCCCAAACTATCGCATTTCTTGGATGGCGGCTATTTCAGCCTTATAAGGCTCCAGTTCTCGACTGGGATTGTTAAGAATGCTCCTATTCCAGGTACACATCAGAACGTCATTGTTCTTGTCATGTCTGCATGGGACATTAACAAGTTGAGTTAATCTTTGTTGTCTTTATTATAATTTTGTTCCGCTTTCGCATGGTCTGGTGAGGTCCAAGGCGATGTGTTATCTTGCCAATATCGTCGTTTACTCACGGTACTCAAGGTATGCCCTTGTGTCTTGTTATGACTTCGAATCATCAATGTGAAGATTTCTTAATATTTACAAAGTTCTGGTCTTTAGGTTAGACATTTATTTAGCAGAGACCCCGCAAATGTAAACCCATTCAAATCCTTCGTAATAAACGTCACTTCCTGATCAACTTGTTCTTCCATGTGTAAGGAATTCCAATACCCGGACGATAATGTGAATGAATTTACAACATATACGCCTAATACAGCTTTAGTGTTTTTTAAATTGGTTGACTATAGATGCGACTGGATCCTATAAAACATATCGCCCTAATCTGTTGCTCCAAAATTCAATTCCATCGGATAATAGTATTGTGTAAGACCTTATATGTTATTTCCTGCTTTCCCTTCTAACACAGCACAAATGTTCAATTCGAAACTGTACACAATATTGTAGGTACGAAAACTGAATTCACATCTTTGTTCGTAACACAATTGACCTAACTCGAATAAACTAATTTCAGCCGAAAAGTTACATCTTTGAAGGTCGTTATGTTAAACAATTCCTTGTTGGCCATATTATCACAAATTAATACCCAAGTGACCATTTAATTACACCATCGACTGTATGTAGCCTACCTTGACAATATTTGTTTTCCTCTCGTCTCACCCGGTAGTACCAGCACTGTGTCTGTCGCCTTGGAACTTTCTTCATCTTTGCCACTGCTCGTTGGACGTCTATTATATTCACTCTACCGAGAAGGACTTCACCATGCATCATCCGCATCGGAGTGATGTACGACCTTATGCGTATTCCTGTTTGTGTGTATGAGTACTAGCACAGCAAGTATTTACCCTTATATTGTATCACACACCTAAGCGTACGCCCGTATCTACGCAACTTTTGCGTTTCCAGATTACAGACACAAAATTAATGTCATGTCTAATCGGCTTTTCGAACCAGGACTGAATGAGATGGGGGTGGCTGGAAGTGGAATTGTCGCCCCCCGTTACTTCCGCCATTGCTAGGAAAAGCAGATGAGAAACGAATGAGGAAACAAACACACTTGGGGAGGAATAGGAGGACAATTTGGATATGCTTTTACCCTTTTCTACCCGTTTGTTTGTTCCGGTTGATGTATTTTGGGAATTTATGTAACAAAGAGGGTGCTCCGGTACTCTGGAGTTCTGGTGCTCCAATTCTCCGGTAGTTTGGTGCCTTGGTTCCTTGGTTATACCATATTATATTATCAGACTGTGTCTGCTTGTATTTTCTACAGTTAGTTTTGGCATTGCCTTGGCATTTGCCTTTGTCACTGGATGGCGCGTGAAACCATCTCCTTCTGTATGTGAATCTAGTTCAAAAAACCGAATAAGCGACATTTTGTGGTTTGCGGTTGAATATTTGAATATTTTATTGCTACAGTTGGAATTCATAAACGATTCTCATTCAATTATTCTAGAGTGGATATTGTATTGAAGGTCTCCTGGTAGAAAGTTACTGTTCGTATATGGAATCAGAGGACATAAGGATGTCTTCGTATTGAGACAAAGAGGTGAAGCCGTTCGGTTCGAGTAGAGGACATAAATTGAATTGTCATGGTTTTGTGTTCGAAACACACATTCCAATGGGATTGTTTTGTTGGTAATAACGGATGTAAATATTATCGATTGGCATTGCTATTGTTTGATAATAAATTACGGTAATTTTATTTGTTAAGCTGGGATTAAGCATGTAAGGCAATAGGCAATTTCTGGCTTTTTCGGCGGTGGATTCTGTTTATATCTACTACAACTTGGGGGTGTATTATATTCCTTTCTATGGAATTTAACATTGCTGATAATTGGACCATGATGTGACATAAATGACACACCGGAGTGACAAGTTAGTACAATATTATGGGATAGAGTTTGAAAAGTTATGCACATGCTGTAAGGGAATGATTATCAGCGATAAATTGGTCACGACTATGACCATAACAGCCAAGTGTTGTATATCAAAATAATTAAGTTCTTTTCTACACTTAAGGCCGCACTTGGGTTTGGACTTAAAACACTCTTTGACTGGCGTGTTAAGTAAGGCGTCTCCACTCACTTACAATAAGTCGATTGAAGCTCTTTCCCACTTGATCCTGTTAACTAAGGTGAGAACTTGCCATGTCGCATTATATCGCCGGTATGGTTCTTTACATTTTTCAATGCAGAATGTTAATAAGAGAAAAAGAAGTATTTTATTACCTTTGCCGGAATAGAGCAATCAGGCAAAGAACTAGCCCATTGTACTCCGTTTTTGATATATGGACCGGAATTTCTCAGCCCTCCGTATAAAGATGAGTAAACGCTGCACTGCCAAAGCTCCTATAAAAACAGGACCCTGTGATCGGACAGTGTGCCTCCCAGTGTCGTTTCTATTCCTATTGGAATCGTCGCGGAATGTTGTGACACTTATGCCTAGCACACTTAGTTGCTCTTAGTTGCTTAGCAAAAGCGGAATGCCCCGTCATAATAGCAGTAAGTACGCCTACAGTCGTCCTTCGTACAGAGGGACAATAGGACAGTCATTGACCTCTTAAAGGCGTCGGGAAGAATTAGCATCTGGAGTTATGCTCATATGTACGCATAAAAAGCAACTGTCCAATGGAAGCCCGATCCGAGGACGCAGCCAGTACTGACACAGCTTCTGGTCATAAGAACTCTCTTCTGAGCTATGCAGGTTCATCGATGTTTTTATTTTCCATGACCCAAGTAAAACTTGGTAAATTAGGCTGGCCGACTTCATTCAGAACTATGTATTGCAGTTGGGGAGTCGTGGCAGGGTTTAGTAAGGTTCTATGTGTAGGTTAACTGCCGATATAGATGTGGTTGCCTCCATCTCCATTGATTCTTTCCAAATAGTTCGTTGCCATAACGATTACGTATATCTCCGCTTGGAAGACAGGCACAAGCTTTCCTATAGGCTGTTAGAACCATCCATGAAGGCCTCCCTGTATAATCCGGTCGAAATAATTGCTGCGCTCGGTCCATAAGACCAGAGTCAAAAGATAGCAGGATCATCAAAATTTAAATGTGGGGTGTAACAAAGACAATTTCTTTTTAAACTGAAGACGGCTTTGGAGAGGCTCGTTATCCAGGATCAAGCCCAAATACTAAGCTTCGTTGGCGGTGACTTAAATAACAATATCAGTCAGACCAGTCAGCTTACTTTTGTAAAGAGAACACCCTCAGTTACTAGTCATGATTCAAAACAGATATATGATCATAGATGTTTGAACTATTGACAGCGTAAAGCATTGAACACTTTACCACGGCAGTGGAGACAGTCGGCCACTAGATTGCTGGCGATCCCTCTTCACAACGGCCTTTAAATATTGACAACATCGGTCAACATCCGCCAAGCGATTGCTATTACCCATGTTGTCTTGCCGAGTAACACATGTCGTCAAAAGCCGGTGTTGTCCAAAGCAACCTCAACGTCGACGAAAATGCTCATCGTGTACACGCTGGAGGATCTTCCGCGTTGGTAGGTATGTTCCATCTTAGATAGAGGGTACATTCACCAACCAATTTTCTACAGATGAAGCTCGGCCCTTCTGTCCATGCTCCTCAACATGAATGAGGTGAGTCTGATAGTTATGAAGCTGTTGACGAGTGCATATTTATATTTTCGACACTTGCTGTTGTATGACAGTGCTAGACTAATAGCGAAGATTCTTATCGGAGTTGCCAGCAGCTGGTCTGAATTTATAGCATTGTTGTCAGGCGACTTCAAGTAGAGAATGACCTAGTCTTTGGTGCCACGAACAAGTGGAAGTGGACTTCAAGCATCTTTGTGTGCATAATTGCAAGGAATTAGTCAAAGACTAATGGGGAGGTTAATTGGTTAATTCCCAGGTCTACTATGGATTGCAACCCCATCTGGGTATGTACTAAGTTGGGAGCAAATCGGTTGAGACAGTTAGTATATGCAAATTAACCAGGCTCAAGCCTAAGTTGCCGGGAATGGAGAAGCGTCAATGTCGGATCACCCTTGGATACGCTTCAGGATGAACTTTCACAACAGGATATGTATTGTAGTTTTCGAAGAAATCCTAGGAAGACTGATTGGGTAAAGTATACAGAAGTGGTAAATATACACCGGGGTACAAAATCAATCGCCTACGATAATATTATTAACTTAGATAGGGCGGTAGAAAATATTAGTAAGGCACTAACAATGGCGTTCGAGAAAGCTTGCCCGGCTAACAAAACTCCTAAAAGGGCTTAACGAAAATGGTGGAATAGGGTGCTAAGCTTAAAAAGGAAAGCGGTTAGGAAACTCTATAATAGGGCGAAGCTTTTCACAAGCGACAGTACATGGACTGAGTACGACGAATGTAAGAAACAATCCTAGTAGCTAGTTAGAAAGTCAAAAAGGGCTTCATGGCAGAAGTAATGCGAATCTATCGCCATAACAGACGAGGTTGATTTTCAGATCAAAAAACTTGGTGACAACAGTGCGATGCGACCCACTAATCTGGGTTACTTTAAGAGCAGTAGTTTCGGACATCACACAGTCCTAACGGAGCTACTGTCAGGCAGTCGAATCCTAACGGATGAAATTCCTTCCTTGGTCGACGTCGACATCCCGTATGATATAATATTTCCAGAGAGGGAGGACTGGGAAAAAAGGCAATAATCAGGTCAAATGAAATTGCAATTTTCTCAGATGGTTCTAAGACAGAGGAAGGAACAGGTTATGGTATCTTCTCAGAAGACCCAGAACTAAGGGTGACTATATGTACAACTAACGGATGCAAGCAGTGTCTTATAGTCAGAGGGCAGGGGTGGCTGAGCTAATGCAGATGAGATCGGTATTCGAAAGAAGTATCGCTATCTACATCCATAGCCAGGCCGCACTCAAGGCAATGGAATCAGCCAACATCAACTCTGATACAGTCAGGGGCTGTTGCACAGTGCTGAACGCACTATACAGTCAGAACCGGGTAACAGGACATTGCGGTATTAAAGGAAATGAACAAGCGGAAGGACTTGCAAGAAAAGGAGGGCTACTCGATAATAGTGAGGTTGTCAACATCAAAGCACCCATTTGCATAGTGAGAGGCACTATCGAGAAGAAATCACAAAGGCTGCCAACCTAAGGTAGTCAAGCCTTAATGGACACATGGTATCCAAGTTAATAAAATTAAACAGGCGTAAGCTTAGGACATTAATAGGAATCCCGACAGGACACTGTCTCCTTCGGCAATACTCAAAGAGGCTCAAATTCGTAGATACAGATACTTGCGGGTTCTGCTATGATCTACAAGCTATTGAGGACATAACACACATACTGTGTGAATGCGAGGCAATATCGCGTATTCGCGATAGGGAAATACTTTTCCAAAAACCTAGAGGAAATAGACGGCACGAACTTCAAAGGTCTTCTTGGCTTTTGCAGGGAAATTGGGTGTTTCTCCAGGGAGATTGTTTAGCTTTTTACCATTTGAAGACAAATTCAACTGGTTCCACAGGGATCGCGATGGGCTCATTTTGGTGCCTGGTGGTTATGTGACGGCGTATCCATCACACCCCTGTTTAATTTAACCTAAGCCTAAGATGCACAAAAACTTCTATTTTTAAAAAAATTCACATCAGTAACTTAGTGAGCATCATCACTGTGCGTTCTATTACTGAAAAAACATGGGTACAGATTCGACCTCTCTTCTAACGATTTCTGCTGGAAGAAGAAGACAATTCTGCATCTGGTTAGTAACTTTCCTGCTATCACCATTAGAAAGAAACCTAACATGGTGATATTTTTCTTCAGAGCTCTTGAAAAAATCACCAAAACAGAGAACAATAGGCTCCTCGGTCTTGCTGCAGCTATTAATTAAACTAATTAACTTTCTTTAATCGGTCTCAAGGATATGGCTATAATCTTCAGGGCCCCACATCAAGTGCGATGACATTGAGATCCTAAAAAAATGTATCACAATGTCCTTCACTGGACTTATCCTGTTTAAGCCTGCAACCATATCTGTGATATCATTTATTTGTTGGCTTAATAATAAAGAACACTTTCTCTAAGCCTTTGCAAATCTGAATCTGATGACATCTATACGAAGGCTATGAAAGGCCCCCTGGCTATCTGAAGCTGTATTCTTTTCACAGTTTCCCTGAAGATTTACTAGGACCCATATTTCAGAAAGGTGTTTGCCCGGTTGGATCAGTTCCTTCTTCAGTTCATACTCCATCCGCTCATCACATATTGTAGGGTTATACTGTGCCTCAATTCTGTTTTCTTTTTGGCTACTCTATGGCTAAAGAATTTTAAATCGAGTTGCTTCATATACTTAGGACGTGAGTAACACGTAGGTGGATATGCTCTCTATGTTAATGAATTTACAACATATCTAAGCAAAGTCCCATTTGTATGTTGTAAAGCGATTTACTTACTTACATACTTAGGGGTGCTACAGTTCGTGGCGGCTCTGTGCATCAACTAACAAGCCTTTCTAGATTGCCGGATCCATAGCCAACTCCCTTCAATTAAGCAGACCAAATCGGTTGAAGTCCCCTTCCTCTTTACTTATGGTAAGGACTTAATCTACTGCGATGTCTCTCCGGGTTAGTTTCGAAGACTCTGCAGGACGAACCATTGGCTCTACACCTCAAGCGGCTGATACGGTTTAGGGCCTTACTACAAAATTCCAAATGCAAATGACAAAATTAGTAAGAGTGATTCTTCGTCTTATTTCTGCTGAGGTGCTGTTGATAGCACAAGCAAGGTTGACAAAGTCCCTTACTACCTCAATATTATAGCTGTCGACTGGGACGTTCTGTGGTATTCGGAGATGTTGTGTGTGCCTTCTTGTTTACACCATGTACTTGTTTCGCCTTTTCAAAACTAGTGAACACAGCAGTGATAGCCAGCTGGTTCAGCCAATTATATCAATATTAATTTAAGTCGTTACCGACCATGACCAAGCAGCGTGATTTCTCCATCGTCATTATAAATTCTGTCATATGCGGCCTCAAAATCGATGAAAAGATGATCAGTATCGATTTGGACTGCTTGAGTTTTTCCAGGGTGAGAATTTAGTCGCTTGTGAACACTCCTGGCGTTAAACCGCACTGATAAAGGCCAATCAGCTTGTTGACGATGGGTTTCGGATGTTCACTGAATATGGCAGATAAGATCTTGTACTCAAGGTTGAATGGGTCTCTTTTTTTTTGGATCCGGCAAACAATATTGGGATTCCATTTATCTGGCATACACTCTTCTGTCACTTTGAGGTTTGAACACCTAGGTGACTAAGCTGTTGGGTCCAGCAGTTTCAAGCTTATACTCGTATATTGGTATCTTTACTTTGCTTTGGTCAGGTGTACGGAAGCTTTACGCTGATGGTGGGATTTTGTGCTTCGTCGTCGTTATACAGTCTGCAGAAGAGTTTATACATATTCTCAGTACAGACTTTGAATCTACTAAAAAATTTTCTTCCTCATCTCTACTGACTAGACACGTTCTTTTTACCTATTTGCAAGACTTCCGTATATTCCGGGTTTGTATTCCAAGAGTACAAACCCTCAATACCTTTTTCTAGAGAAGCCAATATTTTTCCCATATTGTTGAGAAATTTGGGGATATGCATTCGGCAAAGATTCTAGCGGTCTCTTGCGATTGCAGCTTATCTCACAGTAGTTTCTCATTGTTGTGGTACTTGGTTAATCAGTATTCTTGCCTTAACTACAACAAGGTAATGATCTGAGTCAATATTGGCTGCCCGGAATGTTCAGATGTCCAAAGTACTAGAGCATGCCTCCTAGGTTGATCGCAAAATGATCAATTTGTTTCAGTTTTTCATGATCCGGAGATCGCCATGTCCCTTTGTGTATATTGAGATATGGAAACCGTGTACTTACTATATTGATATTTCGTCCTGCTGCAAAGTAAATGAGCCTAAGTCTGTTGCCAGATGTGGTGTCTTGTTGGATACGTTGTCTTCCTTTCGTATTCGAACGTACAAGGCGACATTAACATCATCCTTAGGACATTGCTCATTTATCATAAACAAATTTATCCTGACAATAATCGAGTTTATTATCAAAGGTTTCTCATACATTGGTACTCATGTGTACATACATTCACAAGAGTCCAATGTACTATCCCCTTCGTTTGGATGGCACTTATAGTAGAATTTGCTCATTGTCAACGCAAACTGACTTAGTGGGTGCTTTGTACGCCATAAACAACAAAAAATACATAACACAATGCCCGTGCGGTAATTTCCTTTCTATAAAGTTATAATGTATTTTATTAAAAATTTTTTAAAAAACTAAACAAATAGTTACCACAAATAGGATAACCTAGTGTGGAACTATTGTAATAAAGCACTGAACCTTAGTTATGTAAAGTAATAAATAAATGTAACAAGAGCAAATATAACAGTATCCGTACCGTGTCCCGTCCACCAAGCCACCAGTCCACCATTAGCCAGCCACATAATTGCATGCATCAGACTACAATAATTTGGATTAGACCTTCGAATTTCACAAATCCAAATCCACAGCTGACTCTGAAATTGCGCCCGCTATTTGCTCAGTGGTTTAAATTTAGCTTAGGTTACTGACTGTAACTACTACTGCGGATGGTTACTATATATTTCAACTTCAGTATTATGCAAATAAATTTGGCTTGTTTTAATTATTATAGAACCGCAGTGAGGTTACTTCCATTGGATTTCACCGGATTCCACATGACTTACACAACAATTATGCAAAACCGTATTTTAATCGTGCGATAAAAACCTCATAAATATATGAAATGTCAAAATTTGGTTTAGTTGGTAAGGACCAAGCGTCTGGGATTTGCTGCTATTCTGTGGTATCATAACGCACTAAGTCTACCAACATGTGATTTCCTGTAAAGCTAAGTTAAAACAGGATTTTAGCCACAAGCTTTTTTCATTTCAATGTGGTAATAAGTTGCATTTTTTACTTCCAACATGTTTAATTTGTTCCGTAACTATGAGCCCTTTAACTGGTTTATCGGTTAAATTTGAGTTAATTTTATTCTTTGTATCTTTAATGCATTTGCTCGCGCATTGGAAACTCTTGTGCCAAGGAGAGAAATCAACCTGTCGGAGAAGACAGCTGCAATCCATTTAAGCTCTCGTTAAACGTTGAACGTTTCCAGAAAAGGCAGAAAGAGGAGATGAGAAGAAGACATTATTGGAAAAAAAAACGTGCACTTGTTACGTTTTTTTACTCGTCCTTTTACGGTCCATTTTGGAGGTTCTTCATCATCCCTAAGCAGTTACATTACCTCGAACGAAAAAAATACAGTCACGTGAAAAAGTTTTTTAAATCAGCAGTTGGTCTTAATTTTCGCCAGAAGAAACTTATACTCACTCGTTGGACCAAAGCAGGTGCTCCTTCCCAGTTTGGTCCACCTCTACATAGAACCAAATTTCTGCGTGTCACGTACTCGTATGATGGAGTTTTTCTCTATTTGTTTATTTTTGCGAGCCGGATTAATTGACTTGTCAAGCTTGTACGTTGGTTTCTATAAGTTTTCCGTGTTCTTGGCATCCCAAACTCAGAATACAAGTTTAATTGTCTACATTCATGTAACACAGAGAACATTCAACATTCAATCTGCGTAAAAAAAACTGCGTCAGTATAAGTGGAAACAATAGAGAGCATTTCGTTCGAAAGAACATTCAACTTAATCATGAACACCAATAGATCCTCGTCTCTACACAATTTATCAAGCTCTCCTTAATTCTTGGAAAGTCTCCTTATTCTGATTCATCCTGTACGTTTGGGCGAATTGGATACGGATACCATAACACAATACGCTGTTAATATGAAGCTACATCTTCATGTTCATGGCCTAGTGAAGGATGACTAAGACGCAAACCGACTTTTGTTTATTTAAGTTTTTCTTCTTCAATTCAAAAAAACAATAATACATTAAATGTCTTAAAAATAACATAAAATAATGGTAAGTTTTATTCATTATTAAGAAGATGATATTATTGCTTATTGAGTGCTTTCCACTACAGTATGAATTAAAGAAACAACCCAAAAGATACAATCTGTTGCCTAATGGCAAGTGTCGAATGTATCAAAATGCAGCGACAAAAGAAACGAGAAGCTTCAAAATGATCAACCTGCTATTGATGGGATGCATGTTGATAATTCCAAGAATATTTCTTCGAAACAAGCTAGCTCATCTAGTTAAAGTTCAATCTGTCGATAAAAAAACATGAGGGAATTGTTCAGTAATATTAAAAGCTTAACTAATATAATGTTGAAGGTAACAAACATAAATAACTGAAGCGATGGTGAATTTCATTATCATGGAGCATAAACCATTTTCAGTTGTGAAAGGAAACGGATTTAAACAGTTAATTAGAGAACTGGTACCATTGTACAAAATTCCCTCTAGAGACACCTTTAAAACCTTTTAGATAGAAAATATGAGGCTAGGTCAGAAGATTTAAAAAAATTGTAAAAGCAGCAGAAGATTACTGTACAAAACAAACTTTCAAATGGCTTCGAAGAATGGAGTATTACTTCGGATAAAGTAACTACTGTAGTGACTGACAATGACAACACGATTATGAAGGTAAATAGATATATGTTTGGTGTTAAAAAATAATACCGTGCTTCGCCCACACAGCGTATTTAGCTGTCACAAACTCATTGGATAAAGCTAAAACTGCAACTACATATTATAATCATTAGTAAAGTGCGCGAGATTGTAAAATTTATGAAGCGTAGTGTCAATGCCAGTGATAAATTGCGAAAAAAGCTAAGGGAAGCTGGTAAGATGTAAGTCAAGACAAATAAGTTGTTATAGTCCGTTTCAAATCACCGTACAAGTTCTTGCGTATATTCCCTCTTTTCCAGTCTATTCCTGTATTCCTGGAAGTGATCCAGACGAAATTCGAGTGTAACCATACTTTGATGTTGATTGCACTGAGTCCATACTGAGTCTAAGCGCGTACTGATTATCTGCTTGAATGGCAGTGGATAATGTATTGTGGAAAAGATAAGAAACCAGAATGTAAAGAGAATGCATGGACGTGGAAGGCGTATCCATTGTATTTTTTCAGTGGAGTTGGCAATGACGATTTTATGGAAAGCACTCTCTTCACAATTATTGTGTTGGAAAAAAGATATAATGTTTTGCTAATATGAATTTGACTTAAAATTTGAATATAAAAGTTGAATAAATTGAAGTTAAGTGTTTATTTTTTTATAGTGTGTTGTGTGATCCAACACTTATTTTTTCAAGATCAATGCACTTAATCGTCATCAGTGGTATCAGCATCCTCTCCGTCGCTTTCAATTTCAGTTAGGGGAGTGCCGAGCTGGCCATCGACAAGTGCACACGCACAAGTGCACTGTGAAATTCGTTCCTCGCGCGGAGAAAAAAAAAATCGCGCCCGAGTGCAAAAAAACAAAGTTCACTGTGTGGGCAATCCACATCTACAGTGCGGGCATTACATCCTTTCTGCCCCTGGTCTTACTGTTGCTTGCACTCGGTCACTGCCGTTGCTGTATTACGTTGTCATACAGCGCGTGCAGTGACTGAGTGTATGTAACAACCGTTGGATAGCGGGCTGCGGGTATGAACAGAACACCTACAACAATTTGATTCGGTACACCAACTCTGAATTTGTACTTCACAACTGCGCTTGGTAAAGTCGGTGTTTGTGTTTTTTGTGTTTGTCTTTCTTTATAATGACTCGGGAATTCAGAGTGGATATTGCCAGTATATGCGGGCTAAAAAGTAATCACTTTTCTGCGTACGTCCACGTCTGTAAGTATGTATAGACCAGTTATTTTGACACTTAGTGAAACACAGGTAGATCCCAGCCCACACCTCTCAGATCACTCTGATCTGAAGCTACCTGGCTACGAACTAGAGCCACTATTCTTCTCTCACCGCGGTGCGTGCGTAGTGATGTAGCCTACCAAATTCCACCACAATGTAGTCCCTGTTCGAATCCGGAATTCAATTTCATGTGGTTAAAATTCCATCTCCGTAAGCAAATTATCCACTACTGTTTTATTTACAGAAGCCCCAAACTGGACAGCACTTCGACTTTTAATGAGTTTGATGGGCTGTCTGACTCCATTCAAAGAATTGTATCCCTGTATCCTCATACTGAAATCGTTATTACGGGCGATTTCAATATACACAATTCTGGGTGGCTTCGATCTTCTGGACAAACAACACCCGAGGCACGGTGTGTTGAGACCTTCGCTGTAGAGAATAATTTAACCCAGCTTGTAAATGAGCCTACACGAATACTAAACGTTGATAGTCATACTGCCAACACCCTGGACTTGTTTTTAACCTCTAACCCTGATAAGTACTGCGTTGATGTGCACTCCCCTCTAGGCTCGTCGGACCATTATGTCATATCAGCTAAATTCTCGTACACACACCACACAGTTAGACAAAAGATTCCCAAAAGAACCGTATATACGAGAAAGCCAATTGGAACGAACCTACGAGGGGCGTTCAATATATTCTCGGTATCGATATGAAGGAAAATGCGAATTCAATTTAAATTGTTTTTATTTTTCAATATAATCTCCCCTAACATCAATGCATTTGTTACATCTTGAGATAAGCTTTTTTAAACCCTCAAAAAAATAAATTTCCTCCTCCTCCATTTATTGCCGACTTGAGTTCTTCATCATCCAAAAATCTTTTTCCACGAAGACATTTTTTCAAATCCGGAAACAGGAAATAATCACTAGGGGCAAGGTCTGGACTATAGGGTGGGTGTTGGATTTCTTCGAAACCACAATCTCGCGCAGCAGCCTTGGAAACTCGCGCCGTGTGAACATGAGCGTTGTCATGAAGAAGCAACACACCCTCTGCGAGTTTACCCCGTCTTTTCTTTTTAATTTCCTCCCGCGTAGGATGTGGCGTTGATGGTTTCACCTTTTTTTTTGTACTCAATGAGCAAGATTCCCTTTGAGTCCCAAAAAACTGTGGCCATGAGCTTCCCGGCAGACGGAGTGACTTTGAACTTCTTCGGGGGGTCTGTTCCTTTTTATGCCACTGCATGGACTCTTGTTTGCTTTCAGGGTCATAGTGGTGGACCCATGTTTCGTCCCCAGTAACAATTCGATCCATAACACCGTCCGCGTTCTCACTACACATCTCCAAAAGCTCTCTACAGCATGCGATTCTCACTTTTTTCTGAGGCGCTGTGAGCATTCGTGGCACCCACCTTGCACTGACCTTTGAAAGGTTAAGATGGTCATGAAGAATGGTGTGAATGGTACCAATTGAAAGCTTGGTGATCTCTGCCATCATTTTCACCTTTATTCGGACATCCTCAAGAACAAGTTTTTCGACTTCTTTGATGCTTTCTCCCGTACAAGCAGTAGCCGGGGCGCCGGAGCGGGGGTCGTCTTCAATGCTCTCTCTGCCTCTCTTGAACTCACTTGACCACTTTTGCACAGTTGATAATGAAGGTGCGGAACCCTGGTAAACAGCCACCATCTCTTCATGAATAGTTTTTTGACTTTTTCCTTGCTTAGTGAGAAATTTAATTACAGCGCGATGCTCAATTTTCACCATCATCGTCTCAGTTGCCATTATGATTCTGTTTAACTAGAGATAAAACGCGAATTAATAATCATATTTATATGAAATTTTACATGAATGCACTAAAATAATAGTATTACTTGATAAATAAGTCAATTTATACATACAAGCACAGCTTCACCCCGATACCGAGAATAGTTTGAACGCCCCTCGTATCAACTTCTCTAAGAATTTAAACTGGTCGCTATGGTTCCTCGATAACGACGTGGATGCCGCTGATGACATGATCACAGAAACTATTCTCTTTGGAATGAGATGCTTTATCCGTCTTCGGATGAAGAGTATCAAGCCAAAAGAAAAGTCTTTGTATGACTCAAGCTGTAAAGAGGCTGTCAGGGTTAGAGAAATGTTTTTTCGGTCCTTCAAGACCAGTCCAACTAAGAAAAATCGAAAAAAGTTCAAACCAGCCAGAAATGAATGCAACGCCTTTCTTAAAGGTGTAAAATCCCAATACGACCAAAAACTGAGGCAAAAAATACTACAATGTCCCATAGGTAGTAACAGTTTTTGGTCATTTGTCAAAAATATTAGAAATTCTGCCTCATCCTCCATCCCAACGCTCATTTACAATTACATTCCAGCTGTCAGCTCTTTGGACAATTCCAATCTGCTTGCTGCATAATTTGCGGTTAGCTCAACACTCCCAGATTGTGTTTTGTCCCCGCCTACACTTAAGTGCGTGGAATCTACAATGGGACGAATCCACTTTCACACTCGTGTAGTAGCAAGAGTACTTAAAGATCTCAACATACATAAATCCGCTGGTCCAGATGGTATATCTCCCCTTCTTCTGAACAGGTGTTCTTCCACACTGGCAAAACTACTGCGTAAGTTTTTTCATCAATCCTATTCTTTAGGGCTCTTTCCGAGCAGATGGAAAACAGCATTTGTCCAGCCCGTCCCTGAAAAAGGCGAATCTTTTTCTCTCATCTCCTACAGACCCATTGCGCTTACGTGCCTTCCTTCCAAGGTCATGGAAACGTTGATAAGCCGTCAGCTCATGAAATATCTCGAAACACGAAAACTTCTCAATGACCGGCAATATGGTTTTCATATGGCATATGGTGATCTGATGGCAAGTCTCACCGAAAAGTGATGGTTTCAAGTCTGATATTCACAAAATAAATGCTGGTGTGCCCCAGGGCTCCGTTCTGTTATTTCCACCACCAGTGCTCCATAGAAATCGCCAGAAGCATTCCGCCCCTTTAAACTTTTAACCGTAACACCCGTCTCGCTATGAATGCTCATCAGTATACCCTCAAGCCCACTTTCGGACGTACTCTAAAATATGGTGATTCGTTCGTAAGCCGTACAACTCGCTTATGGAATGCACGGCCGGCTCTTTATATCCAAGTCATTATAACCTTCAAACATTTAAAATCAACGTTCAGCGGTACCTCTTTTTCCATCCTCCCTGATTTTCCTTCGCCCGCGCTGTGTTCTAACATTTTAAGGGTACTAAAAAAATAATCCCTTGAGCGCGCGCAAATTTAAAAAAAAAAATAAATAAATAAAAATTGAAGAATTTTCAACGAGTCTAATAACAATTTTCTCGATGAAAGTATCCCAACTGAGTTCATAGCTCAAATAACTTTAACTTTCTTCTGTCCTTATGGCCTTATAGCATGTTCTTTTCCATTTCTCGACAGTAATTTTTGCAAACTCTTCTTCTGCTATTTTCTTGATGTCATCCAGCTTAAATGTGGTGTTTCTACCCGACACTCTTGATTTTACAATACCCCATATATTCTAAATTGGGTTCAAGTCCGGATACTATGGTGGTAGCCTGAGTATCTCATGGCCTGCTGATCTAATCAAGTCGTCTATTTGATGCTGTGGGGATGTCTTGTTTTGTCGAACTAAATCATACAATTCAATCTTCAGCATTGAAAAGATATGCCCAACATTATTTTCTACTAGCCAATTAACTAACTCTAATTTCGTTGCTGATGAAGTTGGGGCTCGGCTTTTTTGCGATAGGGAGCGTTGTCCTTTACTATAAGCGATGATTCCTTTATTTAGTCCAGTACCAGATCTCTTAACCATTTTGAAACATTGTCAAAGTTCAACTCATTATGATAGTCACCCGACTGCGATGCAGATTTAAAGATTAGAAAACCGTTTTTAACAAATCCATTTGAACCACCAGCGTGTGCAATTATAAGCCGAGATCCTTTTCCAATAGGCCTTTTTAGTCCTTCCGTACTTCCATCAGTCCAAGACATTCCTCATGTGTGGGAGCTATATGTATGTATATGATTCATCTACATAGATTATCTGATATCCACTTTCACGAAAGTTCCTTATTTTACGGATATATCTTACGCTTTGAATTTTCACTCCCGTCCTTTCACAAAGGATTTTCCTATTGTATTCCGTCTTATAAAAAATGAATCCTTTGGCTTTCAGATACCTCCAAAGGGATGTCTTGCTTATCCTAATTTCTAGTTCTTGACGGATTTGTTCCCTAAGGGCGCTCAATATAACGACATTCTTGTCAAAGTCGAAGTCATCTAATCCAGTGATCTAGTGCCGATGAGGAATTTTGTTGTTGTGTGATTGTACTGTTCCAGTTTGTTCTTGTTCTTTTAATATTTTGTATACGATTCTATGCGAAACTCCAACAAATTCAGCTCTTTTCCTTACAGCTGCTCTAGTAGGAACTTCATTTACACGGTTGTTTTCATAATCCAAGTTTTTGTGGTAAACTTCCAGCGTAAGCACTTTTGCTTGGCACATTAAAGGCTTTCCCGGCTTAAAGCAGTCCATTGTATATAAATTTACTTTTTTCTTACTTCTACTCCTTGCAAAGGTTTCTTAAAACTAGATTAAAAATTCCATCGCAAAAAATAATCAGAATATAAATATATTTTTTACCTAACCCTTTTCATAAAAAATGTGTGTTCGAATTGAATCCTTTTTTATTATATATACATTTATTGCAGGAAGTATTGCATTTTGTCACAAAAAGTAGTGGCCAGGCAAAATACGCGCATATATGCGCTTATGATGCAGATGGGTTAAATAATAAAGGACGTGGAGAAAGTTCAGCCGTTTCGTAAATATCATTTTCTAGTAAGCAGATGAGTAGCATACGCTTCCAGGCTCTCTTTGCGCAGCTTTCCAATTGCACGGTGATGTGAAACGGACTATACTTGACGTTTGCACTCGTTGGAATTCAACGTATTATATGTTGGAACGTAACAATACGAGTATTATTATGCCGTTCTGATGCTCCACCAATGATAACTTCTAGTGATGTGGCCTGCCTGCGCGAAATGGTACAACTTTTAGAGCTCTTTGAAAGACTGACTAAATAAATTTCTGCACAGAATTATGTCATCATAGGTAAGGCTATTCCACTTGTAAGCTGTTTACGGGATATGCTAGAACAATTTTCACCAACATTTGAAAGTTATTAAAAGTAGAAATTGAAGAAGAGGTGTCAAAACGTTTCGATAAACCAGAGCAATGTTCATCCTTGGCTATCGCCACTGCTCTAGATCCACGCTTCAAGATGATTCACTTCAAAAATGCAACTGTTAAGGGTAAAGTCATCGATTACGAGTATATAAATAATCCACAGAAGATCAATTTAAAAAAAAAATTCTGTTGAGTTAAATTTTTCAGCAGTTTTAGTTTTCTTCTATCACGTCAAGTTTTTTTGCTACAGACAGGTTATGTTTCGATCCATATATTTATAATATCTATTATAGTGAATAAGTGATGTGGAGTCCGAGCTCTCGTCGGCATACAGGGAGTAAGCAGATTTAAGTTTTTATTTACATATATACTTACTATATTCCCTTTCATTTAGATAATGTCTGCCTCTACTATTTCGCGTCGCAAGGGCTTAAATATCCCTGATCCATTTTGTTATATATGTTGCAGTTTTACCATTCCCAGTCAAAGAACAACCATTAGCGCATTTGCCAGGGAAGGGTAAAGGACGGAAAAATTGGTGATCAAGATAAACGTTGGGCACCTCATAAGGTGTGCAAACTGTGTGTTGAGAGTTTACGGATGTGGACAAAGGGAGCACGATATTAATTGCAATTTGATATACCTATGATTTGCGAGAGCCCAAAGATCATTCAAGTGACTATTAGTTTTGTATAGTGAAAACCTCCGGATATAAAAGAAAAACAAATGTAAAATAGAGTATCCCAGTTTATCATCTGCCATACGCCCAGTACTTCATTCAGGTGAAATCCCAATGCCAGTTTTCAAAGAACTACCTTCTTTATTACAAGACTACGAGTATGGTGGAGATCGAAGTGACACCAACGATGAAAATTTTGAAATAAAAGAAGACTCCATTCGTAAGGGATTTGATCAGAAAGAGTTAAATGATTTGGCCCGGGATTTGGGAATTTCTAAAAAGGCTTCAGAGCTCTTAGCATCAAGACTTCACGAGAAAAACTTGCTTGAAAAAAAGAGCTAAGGTATCCTAATTTCGATCAAGAGAAATTGAATTTCTGCAATACTTTCGAAGTATTTTGTGTATTGCCATAACATAAATGGTTTAATGGAGGAGTTGGGAATTTTAGCCTATAACGCAACTGAATGGCGACTGTTTATTGATAGCTCAAAGCGGAGCTTGAAGTGTGTACTCCTCCACTCAGTTTGTTTGGGTGAAGAATATGAAGACATTAAGAGAGTCATTGATTTGTTGCAATACCACATGCACAAGTGGATCATCTATGTTGACCTTAAAATGATATGCCTCCTTCTTGGCCAGCAACGCCGATATACCAAGTATGTGTGTGAGGGACAGCAGAGTTCGTGAGAAGCATTGGCTACAGTCGAATTGGCCGCCGAGATCTGAGCTTAAACTTGGTGATCCAAACATTCTATTGGTTCGTGCGGTTTGCTAAGAGATAGCGTAACTTGTATTATTCCATTGGAACATGCGTTGAAAAGCTACTGTCATTGTACGTTGTTTCAGTATATGTCATTCATTTGAAACGTAAACAACAATAATTTTTTTTCACTCAAATATGTCGAACTTTGTGCCTGAAAAAGTGTTTTTGCGGGGAGTTCTTCTTCATTACTTTGATATGAAGAAAACTGCTGCCGAAAGTCATCGTATTTTGGTGGAAGTTTATGGTGAACATGCGCTAGCTGAGTGAATGTGCCAAAAGTGGTTTGCACGATTTAAAAGTGGTGATTTTGGCTTGGAGGACGATGAACGTCAAAACAGTTTGAAGATGAAGAACTTGAAGTATTACTCTATGAAGATTGTTTCCAAACACAAGAAGAGCTCACAGAATCTTTGGGTGTCACTCAAGCAGCCATTTTAAAACGTTTAAAAGCAGCTGGATATATTCAAAAGCAAGGAAATTGGGTTCCACATGAACTCAAGCCGATAGACGTCGAAAGGCGGTTTTGCATGTCCGAAATGCTGCTGGAACGCCACAAAAGAAAGTCATTTTTGCATCGGATTGTTACTGGTGATGAAAAATGGATCAATTACGACAACCCCACGCCCAAAAAATCATATGTGAAACCCGGCCAACCAGCTAAATCAACGGCAAAGCCGAATATCCATGGCGCGAAGGTAATGCTCTGTATTTGGTGGGATCAGATGGGTGTGCTGTATTATGAGCTGCTAAAACTGGGTGAAACCATCAATGGGCAACGCTACCGAACACAGTTAATCCATTTGAAGAGAGCAGTGGCCGAAAAACGCCTGGAATATGCGACCAGACACGAGGCAATAATTTTCCATCATGACAACGCTCGGCCCCCGGTTAAGCACTATTTGGAAAACAGTGGATGGGAAGTCTTACCCCACCCGCCTTATAGCCCAGACCTTGCCCCTTCTGACTACCATTTGTTCCGGTGGATGCAGAACGCCCTCACTGAAATACGGTTCACATCAGAGCAGAATATCAAAAATTGGCTTGATTCATTCTTGGCTGCCAAGCCGGCGCAGTTCTTTTGGGATGGGATCCACAAATTGCCAGAAAGATGGAAAAAAGTCATAGCTTCAGATGGGCAATACTATTGTACATGTTTTTCTTAAATAAATGTTTAAATTTTGAAAAAAATCCGCACGAATTAAGTTATATCAACCGCTTGTTGACAGAAACAGTATTATATTTCCACTTCTGCTTATAAAACTGGGCCTCATGAAGCAGTTTAAAAAAACTTTGCCAACTGAAGGAGACTGTTTCAAGTACCTTATTTCAGCATTTTCTCGCCTGTTTTTTGAAAAGATAAAGGCCGGTATGTTTGACGGTCCACAGATTCGGCAGCTCATTAAAGAGGAACATTTTATTGGGATAGTGACAGAAGTCCAAAAGAATGCTTGGTTGTCATTCAAAAACCTTGTCAAAAGTTTCTTGGGAATACGCGAGCAAAGAATTACACAGAAATTGTCCAGCAACTTTTGGAGAGCTTCAAAATGCTTAGTTGCAACATGAGAATCTTGGTTCATTTTCTGTGTAGCCATCTTGCTAACTTCCCGCAAAATTTAGGTGCAGACAGTGATAAGCAGGGCGAGTGATTCCACCAAAATCAAAGGATCATGGAGAAGAAGTTATAAAGAAATTAAAAAAGCGTTAAGTTTTGAGGACTGGAATGATTACCAAACTTCTCTCACTACTGCGCAATGTGTAAGCATTTAGTGTATTGGGACTCAAAAGATATCCACTTTTAAAAACAATATTTTTAATACTTAATAGGTGTAAAGATGCTTAAGGGGGAGCATACCTAATTGTTTTTTTTCCGATCGTTCTTAAAATGTGCATCGAATAACTAGCAAATCTTGTAAATATTTTTTTGTGCGCACCTCCCCAACAAACTATATTATACTGTAGCTGAGATTGAACCAGGCCACAATAAAAAGTTTCAAGAAGTGTCCAGCAGGAAAGATTTCTTTAGTAAGCCATTACTTATGTGCAGTCGGCAATTTGTCATTTGGCAATTGTTTTTAATTAAGCGGTATTTTCACTTGTGCGAACTACGGACAACTAAAAAAATTTAAGCTTAACCGGAGTTCGGATAGCTGAAAAACACTTTCACTTAACCAATCTGAAAATCCAAGAAATAAAGTGTGTTTCTTTAGGGGTTTACTTTTTAAACAGGCAACACTGTTTCTACTGATCGTCAATTCGACAGTTGAAAGTTGATTTGTTTTTAGTATGTTTTGCCATTTTAGGATAAATAGACTAAGAACAATGCGTGAAAATTGTTCAAAATTGTACCCATGGTTCGGTTTACCAAACTAATCGTGCGCTACGTCCATTTTACGGTCGACATAATCGTCCATCTGATGAATCGTTTTCGCACCACGTACACTCTAGTGGATGATTTGCATTCCCACAGACAACATACAGAGCGAACAGAAGTAGTTATTGCCGCTGTGGAGCGCAGTGTTGAGGAGAATCCGAATGAGTCGATTCGCCAGCGTGCACAGCAATTGGAGCTATGCTCATCCACTTTGTGAAAGATTTTATGGAAAGGTCTTCGCTTAAAAGCTTATAAGATCCAGTTTGTGCAAGGGTTGAAACCGCGTGACCATTATTACGCGTATAATCGGTAAATGGGCTGTAGGTTCGGTAAATGGGCCGAAAACATGATTCGGCTTGATCCTCATTTTCAACGCAAAATTTTGTTCTCCGATGAGGCCCATTTTTGGTTGAATGGATATGTAAACAAGCAAAATTGCCAAATTTGGATTGGAGAAAACCCAGAAGCCTTTCTCGAGATGCCCTTACAGCCATTAAAACTCACTGTTTGGTGTGCTTTATGGGCTGGGGAAATCATCTGCTCATATTTCTTTAAGGACAATGCAGCCCAGAATGTTAAGTCCATGGAGAGTGCTATAGAAACATGATTTCTGACTTCTTCGTTCCTCTGTTGAACGGTATTGACATCACAGAGCTTTGGCTTCAATAATATGGCGGAATATGTCACACGGCGCGCAACACCATCAATTTATTGCGGGAAACATTTGCTGAGCGCATAATTTCGCGTAATAGACCTGTGAACTGGCCTCCATGATCCTGTGATCTCACACCTTTAGATTACTTTCTTTGGGGGTATGTGAAGTCACTAGTCTATGGCAATAAACCAGAGACGTTGGACGATTTGGAAGTCAAGATTCGCCGTGTTATGTTATTGCTGATATATAGCCCCAGTTGCTCGATAAAGCTGTCGAAAATTGGACCTCACGATTGCGCTTCATTGCAGCTAGCCGTGACGCGCATATCCTCGATGTCATATTTAATCACTAATGGCTTCAAATATTTTATTTTACATTGAATTTCTTTACCTCTAAAAAAACACGCTTTACTAATAATTTGAAGAGCATTTTATTTAAAGGTTAAATATTTTAATACAATAATAAACATAAATAAGAACTAAAAAAACTTCAGAAAAACATTAACATTAATACAAAAAAAGTATTTTATACTAATTCACCGGTAACTTTCGAAAATGAAATTATGTTTGTATATGCGTGTGAACATACATTATTGTCGAATGTATTTGTTACCTTGTTTATTAAATCTGCAACGGATAGGTCCCCTAAAAAATCAAGCCCATTGTTTTGGAAAAATCTAATAAAGTTCGTCCACTATACTGTACATCTGAATGAAGGATTTGTCGTCATGACTGAAAACAATGGATCATCCCTTGACCCAGAAGTTGGTTGAGGGAAATGTATTTGGAGGCAGAAATTCTAGTTTGTGACATACTGCATTGTACACCATAAGAAATAATTTTTTACTGATCGCTCAAAATTTTGAGTTATCCGTGCCTTTTGTGTGTTTTTTTTTTTTTAAGAACTTAACACTCAAGTGGGTATGAATACACTTATAATGCCTCAGAATGTGTTAAGTTTTTTGGAAAACGGGATAGAGAGAGAAAGAAAGATGTTTGGGCTCAGTAGTTAGGATGCTCCATGGGTGGCATCCAACATTTAATGGGGAGACTAAATTCTTAGTGGAAGTTGGCTTGATGTTGATTTCTAGTCAACTACTCATCTTACTTGATTTTCGTTAACTGAAAAAATGAATATGTCTTTCGGGCTAGGCTGGGATTCGAACACTGAACCTTCCGATTTGGAAGCCAGTACACTACCACTTGAGCAAAATAGTGCTTCCGTAACTAGGGTTTTGAGATTTCACTATACAAAAAATTATTTTGTCAATACCGGCTGAAAGAAAGAAAGAAAGTATCGTAATCCGATCTTTATTGCATTTGCTTGCTGATGGTTTTAGTGATCTGTTTGCCACTGTACCGATAGGTAAAGCTTTAAGCATTAATGCGTACTTATCCGCATATCGTCCTCATCATATTCTTCAAGATATGTTCGCAAAATGTTAATCAACTATTCCTTAGCACCGTGCACATTGGCGGAATATTTTTCCCCATGCACATTTTTAAAATGAATATTTTCCCTTTTTTTTAGCGCTCCTGCCAACTGTTGGATGGTACAAAATCAACATTCAGCATAACGGCAAATACCTTTGCTTTTTCCATTAAAAGTGGGCCCGTGATTGTTGCATGTTGCAGTCGCATTTCCTTGAACCAAACCGATACCGCCTTTTCTACATCTTTACAAGCACCTACTCGCACACGTTTACTTGATAAATTGCTGTTATGTGTGGCCACGTTGCGAGTAGAATCTTTACTATTTACGACTCTTGTTAAAGTTGGTTCACTGCAGCCGAACTCTGTACAAATGTCTTTTCTTGACGCTCCTCTTACAAATTTCGAGCTTCTTTTGATCTGACAAACTTGCGCATTTCTTCCCAGATGCAGATGCCGGAAATGTTTCTTATAAGCACACAAATTCAGATTTTTCTTTTCCACGGATTTTATCACAATTCATTAAACATTTGAACTCTGAACCCGAAAGAGAAATCGGAAATGCAATGCATGTCCGTGTTCAGTTGAAGCAATAACAAATTTTACCAGTGGGCTTGTTTTAAGTTATGTGGAGCTGAATTATTAATTTTTGACATAAATATTTTTTCAGTTAACGTGATTTCCGTTAAGTGGGGTAATTTATATGAAAATTATCGAAAAATGCTCCGTGATGAATTTTATATTTTCGTTAACCGATTTTTCCAGTAAAGCTTAGTCGACTGTATATGCTTAGTTGAAAGGAAATATTTTTCAAGGGGTAGAGTGTGTGCTTTCCAGTTCATTTGAAGATTCTTTCGCCTTCCAGGATATTTTAAAGTCATTTAAATTCTGACAAATCTTGTATGCGCAAAGATTAAACAAGCCAAACGTAACCTCTCCCAGCATGCACCTAAACCATAAGCTTCCAAGGAACACACTGTGGAGAAATTTGGGTTAATTTGGCAAGAACGACACTTGAATTATTGTTGCATTGGGCATCACTCCCGATCTATTGCAGTACTACCATATTTGTCCAAGGTATTTGAGAGGTTAATTAACTCACAATCTATACGCATTTGCGACAAAATAAACTACTGAGTGTATATCAATCTGGATTTAGGCATCATCATAGCTACACTTTAACAATACTTAAAGTAACCAATGACATTTGCACAGAGATCGATAAAGACCATTTAACATTTTTAACGCTACTATACTTCTCCAAAGCCTCCGACACAGTTAACGATGAGTTTCTAAGCCTGCTTTTCATCTGCTGCAAACCTTGTAGGGTTCTACCTCTCAGGTCGGAAGCAGGCTGCTTGTTTTGGTTTTGGTTTTACGTTTAGTGGTAAGCCACAAGGTTGCATTCTAGTTTCTTTGCTCTTCACAATCTTCATAAATGATCTCCCAAATGTCGTCCGATACTCGTCGATACATATGTACGCAACTCATCTAGGTCCAACTCTTTGCAAGTAATTAGCTTAGTCTTATTAAAAATACGGCTAATACGCATAATATTGATCTAAACAAAATTCTTGAGTGATCTAAAATAAATTTCTTTTCTAAACCCAAAAAATCGAAATGTCCCATAATTGGTAGAAATATTCCTGATTCAACCCGCCTCCCAACCATTCGCCTTGGAAACGGTAATATTGTTTATTGAAAGTCTTAACTGGGACGACCACATAAGGAAAATACTCGTAGTTGCCAAGACTTATGGCTACCTTAGCAATCTTCCCCCAACAAAAAATTTTACACCAACAGAAACGAGGTTAAGGATCGCAAGGACGCTACTTATCGCTCAGTTTACTTATAGCAGTGAAACTAACTGCCTCGGAAGAAAATGGACCCGATTTAAAACGACGACACGTCGCGAAAGAGGACAATGATTTCAGAGTATGCTCCTGGAATGTTAGAACATTGGAGCTACCCAAAAACTGGAAAATATTCTCACGCAGTGAAAGGCGGACATTACTGCGATCCAGGAACTGCGCTGTATAGGATCAGGAATGAGGAAAAGAAAGAAGTGCGATATACCTATATTACAGCTGCAACAAAACGTTGCACATATTAGGATGCGGATTCGTCGTCGGAAAGCGGCTGAGATCGAAGGTTATCGATTTCAAACCAATTAGCGATCGCTTGACTGTGATCCGCTACAAGGGAAATTCTTCAACATCAGCCACATATTGTCACACCCCCCTACCAATGAAGCTGAGGACCCTATCAAAGAGGATTTCTACGACCTTTTGGAAGGAGCCTGTCTGGAGTACGATTTTAAGATCGTGATCGGGGACTTCAACGCCAAAATTGGTAAGGAGGGCATCTTTGGCGGAATTGTCGGAAAACACAGCCTCCATGAAACGACAACAGATAACGGCTTCCGACTCACTGACTTCGCGGCAGCTAGTAATACGGTGATAAGTACCACAAGATTTCCTCACAAGAAAATCCACACAGCAACCTGGATAACTCCGGACGGTAGAACCACCAAACAAATTGACCACGTGATGATTGACGCAAAAAACTCATCAAACATCCTAAATGTGCAAACACTTAGAAGGGCAAATGTTGACTCTGACTATTATTTATTTGGAGCCCAACTATCCAATGAAAGAAAGCTGCGCCAAACAACGAAAAGGAGATACAATATTAGATCCCTGAGCACACCGGAGATAGCCAGACTATGCAATATGTCATTCTCAACTCTAGGCTACCAGCCATCGCCGACATGAAATCCATGGTATGATGACGAGTGCATACAGAAGAAGAAGGCAACAGATAAAGAATATAAGAACAACCCGGGCAACGTGGGATGAGTACAGAGCCAAAAGGGGTGATAGAGAAAAAGTTACAATGAAAAAATAAAAGAGCCTTCGCAGTCTCCCAGCTCAAGGATATCGAAGAGTGCAGGAGTAATAACAAGATGCGAAACTTTTATCAAAAAGCTAAAAGCCTGGCTTCAGGTAACAGGCCAAGAACTTAGACCTTTCGAAACACTGAGGGTAATCTTGTCACTGACCAGCAAGATGTACTTAGCAGTATTTCCAACAGCTGCATGAGCATGATTTGTGATAGAGTACAAAGAAAAATCAATTCCAGTCGATGAAGTAGTTCTCCCACCCAGCCAAGACGAAGTCGGCATAATCATTAAATAGCTGAAGAAAGAACAATAAGGCCGCGTGCTCGGACTGATTACCATCAGAGCTCCTCAAAGCTGGTGTATGGGAGGACTACTGGACTATCAGCTCTATCTGCCTCATCTTCAAGAAAGGCGATCTTATGTCTTCTAAGAACTACCGAGGCATATCCCTCCTTAACGTAGCTTACAAGGTCCTATCAGCATACTGTCGGAATGGCTAAAGCCATTTTGCACCGCACTCATCGGCACCTACCAGTGTGTCTTCCGGCACGGCAAATCAAAGACCACATCTTCGCACTGCAGCAGATCTTGGAAAAGACCAACGCGCTCCAAGTCGATACTCACTATCTCTTAATCTACTTCAGAGCCGCATACGAGAGCATTCATCGCACTGAATTATAAAACGCGATGGCCGTATTCGGGATCCAAAGAAAACTGATCCAGTTGTGTAGCGCCACGCTAGAGAACTCATAATGCACAGTGCAGCTTGGAAACAAAACCTCCGAATTATTCCTAACATGCACCGGATAGTGCGAAAAGCCGGCAGAAATACAGAAGGCACCAAATTCAAGAAACCCATCCAGCTGCTGGGCTATGGAGACGATATCGACATCATCGCCCTTTCCAAGCGTGCCATTATTGAGGCTTTTACTGCTACAGAAGAAAAAGCCAAATGAGACCAACTCATGTTGACCAAAAATCGATCCGTCGAACACCGTCTTGGACAGAACCTAACAATCGACAGCTATAATTTTGAGGTAGTGAAGGAGTTTATCTACATCGGAGCAAATATAAGGTCCACAAGTAACACCCTAGTGGAGATTTAACGAATAAAAACCTTCGGCAACCTTGCTACTTCGGTTTGTCCAAACAACTAGGGTCCAAACTCCTAACTCGAAGGTCCAAAATCATGTTGTGCGTCTTGCTTTATGGAGCTGAACGCTGGACGATAAGCAAGACAGCTTTGCTGATCTTGGGATCCTTCGAAAGAAAAATTCAAATGTTTGGTCCTGTCTGCGAGAAGAGCGAATGGATGAGAAGATAATATAATCGCGAACTCTACGAGCTGTATGAAGATGGCCACATCAAGCAAATGGGCAAGAATGTTTCAACTAAGAGAATCTTCGAATCATAGCCACCCAGTTCACGAAGAAAAGGAAGACCGGACCTTCAGTTTAAAGATCAAGTAATCGCGGACGCCAGATGCCTTGGTCTAGTAAAGTAAAATGAACATTGGCGGGACCGTGAAGAATGGAAAGCTGCATTAGTTTAGCCTCATACCCTCCCAAGGATCACTGGCCGGATAAGTAAGTAAACACTAAATATATATACCGTCGTTATGAAATATGGCATGACATCATTCAAATGTCCTCTACGACAACGCTTACATACTCGTAAGTACATACGCTTGACCAATTTTCCCATCACATTTACATCTAATAAATTTCTTTAAGTCGTTGAAAGATTGTGATTTGGCTAGTCCCAGAAGAAAGAGTCCTAATAAGGCCAATTGACCGGGTCATTTCTGGCGACAAGCTTCATCTTCAAGTAATGTGGCGCTGTGTAGTAAGTGTCACTATCCTCCAAGCGTTAAGGTTGCAATTTAAATTAAAAAAAAGAAAATGGGTAACATGGATAGCGGTCTTCAGTGACAGTAGGACCTCGGCGGCATCAGCTCGTGACTAAGAATAAATAAATCTGTATTGCCTTGAGTCTTCTAATCAGCAAAAGTTCAACGTGCACGATGATTATTTCGCTTCATCTCAATTGCTTATAAATATAAGCTTAAATAAACTTATAAATATACGAGTAAACGAGTAGCTATCGTCTTTTTTAGAAAAACGGTCTTATAAGCCTCTTTTACCAGCACTCTTTACTAAGCCGTTTTGTGGGCCGCCTGAAACCTAGTTAGTAGTGGTCTCCTTCTTGATTGTGGCAGCATGGGCCTTCTCGAGAGGTGTGGTGAGACTCGAACCAACAAGGCTCTAGTAGTCTCTTGCTTTGCAGTGTTTCGAAGCCAAATTGTCTCACAGAAATTTTTCCATGTATTGGCCTAAAGGATTAAGGATTCGCACCTCGATTGCAACATTGAAATGATTCACGTCAAATACCTTGGACGTCCATTGCGAATCTGTGCCTTGGATCGATCATAATGTAATCATTCGGTGATCGATTTGGTTGAAAGTTTTCTGATGATGACGATTCGCCAAACATTGAAATTGGATTAGCCTAAGCCCATTTTCAGATCATGTGCTGGCCGCAAAAGACTAGTTAATTTCCAGAAGGAATCTCCTGCAAAATTATTTAGTGGATTTTACTTAATCATCATTCATTTCGATCTTACCTAAGTCTTGCTCTGATCACAAATTCAATCCAAATGGCGCAGACTTTCCTTATTTTAATAGTTCTTTCACAAGAGGTTTGTTAAGTCCGTACATTTCACGTGCACAGCCGAAAGTCGTTGTCTGTTTTTTTATTTAATGGGTTGGTCACAGTAAGCTCATCTGCATATATCCGAGGCTATTCGCCACTTAAAAACAACACTCTTAACATTGAGTGCCAGATCCTTCAGATGATAACTCAAATAGCCCACAAGTGTGAGCGCTGCCGATATTTCGCTAGAAGCTCCTGTTTCATCATCTTTATTTTATCATCATGGCTAGATATTGAAAAATCCTCACATGACCTGAGCTCCGAGTATATCAAGGTAGCTCATATTAGGTTATCTCTGAATCTGCCTCTGATGTTGCCACTAAACACTTATTAGGAATTCAGGCGCTGAAATGGCCGCATTGTGCTTAGTCTGGATTATGCGTATGATGTGAAATTCACTAAGCTTAATCTACACAGGTCCGAGTGTTAGGTTTCATTTGCACGAACGTACTCTACCTTTCTTAACTTTGTCTTGAGATCGTAGGGCTAACTTACATAGTATAGGCCTACGTTTCAAATTCAAACAGTGTATTATGCCCAATGAAGCACGAAGTTAGAAATTGGTAAAACCAGAGTAGAAGGTTCGCGTTACATTTTTGCAGGAACGTCGAGATTAAGGTTTACTAAAGTACTCGGACTTAGATTTTGAAGCTCGCAAACCGCGCTTTGGAACACTTTCTGTCAATTATAACTGTGAAAGGAAAGGAAACATACTGCCGTCAACATTATCAGTATCCAAGTTAGTAGTAATCAGTTTAAGCATATAAACCGATGTGTCCTCTTTCAATGAATCACAGGCTTATCTGAACCTGTATCTTTTTTGTGCCACATACTGTGATTCAGTCTATGTATATCACTTCGCTTTGATTGCTCGTTGGAAGAAAGTGTTTTTTCCTCGGACATCTCCTGCTTAAGCAATACACGTTTTCAGGATTTTTTTTACATTTTTCATGACCCAATCTAGTACAATCCAATCAGGAGATAGATTTCACCAGCTACGATGAATCAATCCTTTATTCACATCCCTTCGTCCTTTCGGCTGGAAAAGCTTATTTTATTTCAGTAATGTGTCTCTGCCCGCTTTAGTGCTCAGGCTTAATTTGAAGAACTTTCACTCACACTATTTTTCACATTTCCTCTGTCTACCCCTCGAAGGATAGAACTAACAGAGAAATAGTGTTGATGAGAATCCTTTAAAGTATTGCTCTGACACACATTGTGATGAGTCACTTTCCTTAAATATCCTTTCCACTACAAAATGCCATCCTAGAGAGACTGAAGCTTGAGATACCTATACCATATGGAGTAGATGGTATGCGGAAATATGAATACCTACATATGTATGTATCTACAGAAAAAGAAAGTTTTGCAAGTTAGTTGCAGACTGCTGTTGCATAATTTCAGCTTTCTGATTGCATACGCTCAGTCCTTGCACACCCATGTCTATGGCGATATGTGTGTACTGTATCATCTTGGGAGTAGGAGGAAGCATTTTAAGATTGAGGATGCATGTAATTTCGCTTTTCTTGCTTTTTTTTGTGCCGTTGCTGTTGAGACTCTAAAAACAGAAACGCAAGAGGTTTCTCTTCTATTTTTTTTGTAATGAAAGTGTGAAATGAGTTCGTTGGTACACCATTGCTAAGAAGTCCTCCAAGGATCTAGAGCTAAGTTCATAGATACTCGTATAAGGAGCAGGAAATCCACTGACAGTGAAGGGTGGTAGTGTAGATTGTGGATATGTGAGTAATCACATACTTGGCTGGATAGAGAGAAGATTCTTATGTGATGTGGGTGTGCGTAATGGCGCTTCGCATTCGGATGAGGAAATCATAAACATTTTATTGGCGGTGATAAGACTTACATAAGAAATAGTACAAGTTTGTGGAAGTAGATATAGTAGCTGTGCAAATGAGTAGTTGCTCTTAAAGCCACATGGGAAGGCTCTAGTATTATAGATACATCGACGTCGCCGCGACAGGCGTTGTTAGTGAGAATATTCGGTGGTATGTACATACATAGTGTCTCGTGTTTGCGGGAAGAATGTTAATTTGTTGTTTTATTGTCAACTAATGTTGTGGTTATAGTTGGAGAGGCATTTTGCGATTGCCGAGCGTAAGCTAAGGCAACTACCGGAAGATGTTTTGTGGCAATCCAGTAGAGGGTATGGCAAAAAGGATATGAGCTGATTATGAAAGCGTGTTTTCTTCTTTGTTTGTTCTTTTTTTTTTTTTTGGTTTGCTCCCTTTTTAACGCGATGGAAGTCGTTTAAAGTATAAAGCCATTAGGGCTTTAATGATGCCATTAAACGCGTCCCAAGATAAGATGTGAATTATAGTTTGCAGAGCATTTGGTAGCGCCTAGCGTTCTTTCCTACTTCCTGGTCGTATTTCTATGTTGTACTTTTAGATATTCGGATTCGGTGTGAGGAAGAAAGTTTCTTTTGTTGCAAATGCGTGGGCCAGTCAGGCAAGTCTGTTGTATTGGTCATTAGAAGCGGCATTAAAGGTGTGGTTATCTAGTTGATCTTCAACTATCACGAAAAAATATAGCGGCCCTTTGCATGTCTTATACCTCGAGGAGGGGCATGCAAATGACCTCTTCCAAAATTTTAATAATGACGGTGAGGTTAATGTTGAAATGAAATCGTCTAACGTTAACCCCTTTGGAGATCTGTTCCTCAGAAGTAGGCATAGAAGTTGAGAAAGATTATCAGACTTCCCACCTCCACACTTCTGTATTGCAAATTGTTTCCATCATAAATAAATCCTGTCGGGCTTCTAGGGCCTATTTGTTACAGAATTATGAGAGAAATGCTACTTAAAACTGAACCGTCCCAAATTTTAGAAGTATTTTTTTTTTCAAATGTTTCCATAACATTGTTTCAATCGCCATTTTTCCTATTTTGACGCTCGAGTCTTCTTAGTTCAATCAGGATAGCCGTCACTAACTGGCCAACTTCACTCCATTTTTAATTTGAGAGGGTAATTTCGCTAATAATAACGCTTGCATGTGAAAAGTTGCTACCTGGTCTTCTGGAGGGTGGGTAGTGGAAAATTGCGTGATTTGCACCCTCCACCTGGTTCGGACAGGATGGAGAGGAGTCATGTCCGAATTTGTGCAGGTATTTTCTGAACACAACATGGCCAATTATAAACTGTATGATGTAGAAGGTTAGCTCTTCAGGTTTTCTTTTCACATACGGGTAGGGTTGAATTGAGATACCGCTTTCTACCTTATGGAGCTCGCCAATTGATTGTGTACGCATCTCATTTTTTCGGCCATTGTATAAATGGGCATCATACAAGATGGTCTAGAAGGTACAGATTATTCTTAAAGCGATCGATGCTTTTTCCCAACGTAGTCTAGGTGAGCCTCAAAGCTAAGTCTATAACAATCATAGCGCCTAGGTACTTTAATGCCGGTTTTAATTTTATTACTAGATCTCCTACGTGTACACACATCAACGGCCTTCTGGCTGGTGATAATAACTGCTTCTGTTTTAGGTTTAAGCTTTTTGTCTCAACCCAAGTATTGACTCGGGAGATTCCTTCGTTTGGTGACGATTCTACTTCGTGGATGTGCTTGGCCACGGTGATGGCGCAAAGCCTATTATCTTAATTTTTGCCACTCATGGGAGCTTGAGGACACCGTTATACATAATATTCCACAGAAAGGGGTCTAGGATGGACCCTCGTGTCGCACCTGCTGTTTTGTACATTGTAGCGTTTGTTACCCTTATCACTGTCATATCTTAGATTTCTGTTCCTGAAGTAGCATCCATTATAAACGTTCAGTTCGCCGAATTCAGATCATTTCTGATACCTAATATGAGCACTCGATGGCTGTGCTTGCCATTTCATTAAATTTTTTGATTGCGCCTACTTTGGAGCGGGATTTTCGGAACCCAAACTGTTATTCACTGCTGCAGTGCACTGTACTACTATTGCCACCAGCCTGTTGTAAATGACCTTTTCTAAAATTGTTCCTATGGTTTCCATAAGGCAAATGGGGCGATATGACGAGGGAACTCCTGTAAATTACTTCTGTAAATATCCTGATGGCTAGAGCATAGTTGCGTGTTGAAAACTATGACGATAAGTTGCCGCAATATTGCATCTATTGACACCCACCTAGGCGCAGAATGAGATCTTCGACAATGAATGGCTTCTTCATAGGGTTGACTACAAAACAAAGAAAAATTCGGAAGTTGAGATTCCTTCAAAAGTTATTTCCCCTTTAGGAATTTAAAAGCTGTTGACTAGGGCACCACCGTTCAGCTTTTCATTATATTTAACAAGAGTTCACGCGACGTCCCAGACTAAGGCTATTATTCCTTTCAGCTTAACAAAAATGAAAATTATTATTATTTTCAAAGGAACGATACAAATTAATTTGTAAAGTCCGGGAATTTAGGCCGGGGTACTATGCCCATGTGGCGCTTGGTACTTACCGCGGCCAACACTGCTTGATTTCGATGATCTAATAGGAACCGATGCTTTCAGTATGACGAGGCCGTTCAGCAAAAATGAAAAGCTAGCAGTACTATCAGGAGACTACCTACCTGATTTATGTTAACAACTCCGGAGCAGAGATTTTCTGCTGCTGTGGAAGCAAATCGTCAAAACAACATAGTCGTTGCTGTCCCGCAGAGTAAATAAATTTTGTGCCAACATTCGTTGTTGGCTTCGGTGTAGTGGCAGCTTGTGTTTAACCATCTGCCAATGCAAGTATAAGTATTACAATTTCTTTCTCTCTTATGCGCAGCCAAAAGTTTTTACATCCTCTCAGGTTGAGCGAGTCTATGAAAGAGATATTTTAGAAATGCTTTAATGAAACTGCAAACGACTTCCCAGAACTTCGCTAATCCTAGCCACATCCACATAATCTTGGCATTGTATTCAAAGATACCCCACTATGACGAATAGTGTAGTGTAGTTAAATATGATTATGAGTAATGCTTTGGGAGGGAAGTCAGATTATCTAATTACGTCTTTACAGTTTTTAATGTTTCCTTTCAGTAATGGTTTGGCATGCATTTTCCATTAATGTCTTTGAACAAACTTGAGTACTTCTCTGTGGATGCAAGTAATTAAAGCAATACCTCTGTAACTACAATGGGAGAGACTTAGAGCCACTGCGCATCTAGATGCGGTATTTTTAATTGCCACTACAGACATACCCTCTTATAATTCTCAGATGGGTATTAACTAGACAACAACAGAATTTTCTTTTCGAAAAAAAAATGGAAAATTTTTGAGTTTGATCCTATTCAAAACAGGATAACAGTTCAGCTTCCTAGAAAATAATAACTTAAACTGAAAGCTCAATATTGAAGAATTTGTGAAGACAGTATGGATCACCCTCGAAATCTGGAGCAGAATAAACAAGTGAAAGTAGGGATCCAACGCGAAAACTATCCAATAAATTACATGCCTGTTTTCAGACGAAACGGTAACATAATGTGATAGGAGTACCCAAATTTAATTTAATGACAAAAGGGAATCTGAATATAAAGTGCTATATGAACAACGCCAATGCAAACATATCTGTTTGAAAATATCCTCGGTCTGCTGCCCTTAGTTCTCTACATATGTAGAGGCTAAAAGTATTTTAAAACTGTTTCACGGTCAACGGAAGAAAACCAAATCTGAAAGTACCCTATTTCTGTGAACTGAGAAGGGTACATAATAGACTGCATTCTTCTTCACTATTCTACCTACTGCAACTTCCCAAGCCGAGAGATATAGGAAGGGATTCAATTGACTCTCTATTCATCATAGATTAAAGCGCCAGCGCTGGGATATTCTTCAATCATCCGTACTTAAGATGTTCATTTATCGACAGGCATAAGGCTGTTGTAAAAAATGTAACTCTTTTTACGTTTAGATAAAATCAAACTCAACTGTATCGGCGATCATGGAAGTATGGTTATGGAATTATGTCAGAATGTATTTGCTACTTACAAAGAACTCTCGGTCTAAAGCATCCAGCGTCCGAAGCCAGCCCAGAATTCAATAAATAAAACGCCGTAAAAGGACAGAATGAAACTATCATTGTTTCTCCGATTAATTACACTGTAAAGACGAAGATTCATGAAAGGATATCCTCCAATCATTATCCCAGTTTCAGTATTCTAGGATGGCTACTACTTCCACAAATTCGCAGAGTTGTTTCACATATTAATCTTTCGCAAATGCATCCAATTGAAAGGCTTGAATCAGGACAAATTCTCAATTAACACAAGAAAAATTAACAACTCAATACCGCAAACACATTGCCGATTTTATTTATTCCTAACTCTCCATCATATTGGGTCTGCATAAGTATAATACTCTCTCAAAAGTCAAATAAAATCAGGATTAGTAAGCAAAGAAGAAACATATAAAGACATAATCTCAACTTGGACTACTAGATGGAGTGAAAAGTGACCTCCTTGACCGCCAGAATGCCCTGCTACTGCAAAAAAGGTTATGGTGCTTTGAAGACCGTTCATATTTAGGCAGATATGCCAAATTTCAGTGTGATACTGTCTTTAGTTTTGTTTTGACAGCTGATTGTTATTAACGTGTTTGGCATCATGTTGAGTATGGACAAAAACGATTTTCGTTCTCTCATAAAACATTATTTTTTGAGAGGCAAAACGGCGAAGGAAACAAAAGAAAAGTTGGATAAATCTTATGGGGCTAATGCTCCGTCAGATTACACCGTCAAATATTGGTTTCGAGAGTTTCGTGGTGGCCGCAACTCCCCTACCGATCAAGTCTGCAGCGGCAGGCCCTCCGATGCGGTTACAGAGGATAATGTCAATGATACATGAAATGGTGTTGGCTGACCGGAAAGTGAAGGTGCGCGAGTTAGCAGATACCACAAAGATTAGTGCTGAGCGCACACGCCATATTTTGGGCAATATTCTGCACATGAAAAAGTTATCCGGCCGCTGGGTGCCGCGCACGCTCACTCCCGACCAAAAACACGAACGCGAGAGTACTTGGAAAGAGTGTTTGGACTTGCTGATGCGGGGTCGGGCGGACTTTTGGCGTCGATTGGTAACTGGATTTGGATCCCTCTGACTATTATCTCTTCCTAAACCTCAAAAAATGGCTCATCAATAAAAAATTCAGCTCACGCAAGGAAATCATCGAGGCCAAGGAGAAGTATTTTGCAGACCTTCCGGAAAATTACTTTTCGGACGGGATCAAGAAGTTGGAAAATCGCTGGAATAAGTGTATCGAACTAAAAAAGGACTAAACTGAACAATATAGAAAAACATTTAAAAAAAAAAAATTTAATTCCCAAGCAGGTCACTTTTCACTTCATCTAGTACATTCTTAGTATCTGTGTCTTTAGCTTTATACGAGTATCAATCCCATAAAACATTTTCTTCATATTGTACTCACGCATGGACTATTTGATATCAACCTGAAGGGCAACTCGTGTTTTTTATGTGAAATTCTTAACAACAAATATCGCCCACAAACCCTGTCTTCTTTTAACATAAACAAGATAATGTTAACTCAGATATTTCTAACCCTAGATCTTACCAAGTCCCTTAAGGACAAATAATTGCTTAATGGCACCGTCACTCCTAATCGCTGTTCACTTGTTAAAACATTTATAATCGCAGAGACATCTTAAACCGCCCATCAACTTATTTTAAGACTTACATATGTGCTCACATGTATGTAGTACTGCAGAAAATTGGGTCAGAGAAGCTTAAAATATCCCAATCCAATGACAACAGCAAGGATGCCATCAAGTGAACCAATTGACGGTAAACAAAGCATCTGCAATGCAAAACACTGGTGTAAGTAGGCGTAGGAGTATATCAATGGAATGAGATGCCTTTCTTCGTGAAAGGATGAAAATTCCCGCCACCGCTGAATGTTTAAATACTGGCAAGACAGGTGCTTAAAATTCTCATTCAGTCCTGCTCTGCATGGTAATAAGGTGCCTAAGAAAAATGTCATCACCATCTTCAGAAATCATCATTTGCTTGCGCTGGTTGTGCTTGCTGGTAGTCTTTCACATCAATACACCATCTTGCCAGGGTTCAAAGAAATTATGCGGCAAAGAATTGCCAGATGCTTTGGATCTCGTTTGTACAGGTGGTTTTGGTAAAAAGACTAAAAAGTCAAGTAAGTAATAAGGAGTTACAAATGAAGTGATTTAAATTGAGAAAGACCTTTGTCTTGTATAATATAGTTGATCCAGGTGAATACTACGCTGATATTGATGGGCAATCTTCATTTTTATCAAAATTGTCCGCTCTTTCTTTAGCAAAGACTCGTCGTAGAAGGCAAGGTGTATACGATGAATGCTGTAAGAAGGCTTGCAGTGTTGAAGAGCTTCGTACTTATTGCTTGTAATATAGTCCAAAAAGAACGTATATTTAATTAATACTAAATAAATTATGAAACAAATTTATAGATATTTATATCAACATTGTATACCAAACTATTTTCTAAAACTAAAAATATGTATAATAATCAATATAAAGGAATTGCTAATTAAGTTGTTAAATATTTCAATTTATTTTTATTTTCTAAATAGTGGAGAATCTACGCGGCGATTTATCCGCTAAGCAATGACTCCCCTATAACTTGGATTGGGCTAGTAGCTCAGTGTTGAAGTTCCGAGCATAGTGCTTGATCTACCATCCAGTGGTGGATCCTAGTAACAGGAAGAGTTACTCTTTACTCATGCAGGCTAAAATTGCAAGTGTGCGCTAGGCTAGTAGCACAAAACTGGCTTACGCCCCTATAGGGCTCACAATACTATACGGGAGGTATCCAAAAAAAACCGTGACGAACCAGTTAATTGCCTAGTATTGCAATGGATCCATTACTGACGATACTGGCAAACGTTTAATGAGCAACAACCTTCGCATTTGCGGCCATGTGCAATCGAGGACTTAGCAGAGGCCCTTGTCTGCTTCATCTGGAAACAGACTTAGTCTCACTGACTTTGCGGCGAAATATCACCATAGCCAGCACACGGTTTCCTCATCTCAAAATACACAAGGCGACCTGACGTTCTCCGGATTACGAAAACCTAAATGAAATTGATCATTTGCAATAGACGTTAGATGTGTCTCCAGTATTCTGGACGTCCGAACATTCCAGGTAGCCAACATTGACCCGCATCACTACCTTGTTGCAATCAAGGTTCGAATGCGGATCTTCCAAGCACCACGATAAAGAAGAAGAATTACTGTGACAAGATATAATAGCTGGTAGCGTAAGAGACCGCCAGAATCTTCGCCAAACGCGTAACTTGAAATCTCTCAACAGCTTCCCTGCCGCCAGCATCAAGTACCGAAGACCACTTGCAACGCTGCCAACGTGTCATCAGAGGGGCGGCAACTGATGTGCTGGGCTTCACTGCAATGCCGGCAGGCACATGCAGCTAAGAATGAAGACAACAAAGCGCCGCTGTAACGGCGCTTGAGGAGTTGTACTTCAGGAATAATGTGCGGAAGTTCTACCAACAGGTAGGCCCGTACATAAATCTGTAGAGATGAAAAAGAAAACCTTGTAGTAGAGCCACAGTCGGTGGTAAGAATATGGAAAACTTTTTCTGCAGCCACCTTCAGCTAGAGTAGACCATTAAACTTAGACAATAATAGCCAAAACTTCCATCCACCTGACCAGAACGAAGTAAGGATTGCAATAGCTAAGCTAAAGCGCAACAAATCAGCTGGAGCTGACGGCTTGCAGCAAATGACTTTGTGGGAACCATACTCGGATCTGCTCCAAAGAGTGTATGCTCGATTAACGAAAAAGGAGCCACCCTCGACTGCGCCAATTATAGAGGTACAAGTCTTCTCAACATCGGATACAAGTTCTTATCTGCCATATTGTGTGAACATCTGAAACCGTCCGTTAACAACCTGAATGGTCCCTATCAGTGCGATTTTAGATCATGGAAGCCCACAATCGATCAAATTTTCGATCTCCGGCAGATGCTGGAAAAAGCTAAAGATGATTCCCATCACCTTTCATCGATTTTAAGGCCGCATTTCAGGACATTTAGAAAGACGACATATATAGAGCCTTGTTGTCGTCATTTCTAAACTCGTCTGTGCAGAATGACGATAGCGAATGCTCGTTGCCCCATCAAGGTCGCTAACGACTTAAGCGAGAATTCAATGTAAAAAAAGCGAACACCAGACGCACTGTATTTCAAAATTCTGTGGAACTACTAACGCAAGCCAATGATATTGACATATTTTGCAGAACTCAGCGGGCCGTCACAGGTGCGTTAGCTAGTATTGAGACGAAAGCTGGCAAAATGGGTTTAGTGGTAAATGGCTGCAAAAACAACTACATGCCTGGACAGACAAGATCGACGCAGTGGAAAGGACCTCCACTTGTCTATCTTGGCTCTGCTAACAATTCTACCAAGAACATCCTGATAGAAATAAATCGAAGAATCAATCTTGGCAATTGCTGTTTCTTTTGGGTTATTAGGCAAGTGAGTAGTAAGGCCTTATCCCGAGCAACTAACTATTCCCTATATAAGGCCTTGATCACCCTAGTCCTACTTTGTGGCCCTGCACTATATCGAAAGGGAATAATGATATTCTCGATCTGTTTGGAGCAGGAGATTCAATAATGAACTACTCGTATAAGAGTTGTACGACGACATAGCACTAGTCAGAAAACTGAATATTAATCGCCTGAGAGGGTCCATGGATGTTATGTATTAGTCAACAAATTAATGGTTTTTATATGAACAGGTGCCATTCACACCCGATACTTCTAAGTTCTTGAACTATCCAGTTCAATCAGCGGCAATTAAAACCTAGAAGTAAAATCGAAACGTGCGAATCGCTGTAACGAAAAGCAAGAATTTTTGAAGCGCAAGATATGCATGACTTCGGATAAATTACTGTGTGCCGGAAAATGAAGGCGCTAATTGGATGGCAAGAAATGGATCATCCTTTTGATTAAAGCAGGACACCGTCAACAAATGCTTGTTAACAAACAAATTGTAGCAGGAGATAGGAAAAAGAGTGTGTTGGTTTCTGTTTTTATAACCACTCTAATGTCGCCATTCTATAATATATTGAAGAAAATATCTAGGGAATCTAAGAATATGATCACAGAATTGTATCCTCACTTGTTGGCATTATCAGGGGCCTTGCGTACGAGTAGGTCAAATGAATCTCATACCAAAAGAGTCTACACGTTTTTTGTCGAGGATATACAGCACTTTAAGAACTATTTAACAAGTCTGCCCCAATCCGTAAACATCTCATTTTCTACAAGAATAATAGGTATGGCGATATGCTTTAATATAATCTTGCTGTAGAAGAGCATGATTACAATGCAGAAAGATCAAATAGTGTGCCTTATACAAGGTGGAGTAAAAGTTGTCATCCGATGTTCTTTGGCTGTAATTTTTTTTATAAATGAAAAATTATGATTTTGCTTTTGAATTATGTTTACTTGAAGTCTTAAATTTTTTCTTATGAAGTCGGGAAAATGATATCGGCTAAGTGGCCGCCCCCAGAATTGATGACAATTCGGGCCCGGTTTGTGGCATTTCCATCGCTCTTCCCAGAACTTACTTCAAAAAACCCCACCGTTCCAGAAGAACGGTTAAATCAAGCCAAAACGAGAAATTAGGTGACCCGGAAATGCCGCCCTCAGAATTTCAGTTGTGGTTCGAGCATTGTGTGCCATTGCTCCATCCTGTTAGAATCACGTGTTTTTCAGTCCCAATTCATCCTATTGAGGAAAGAGAAAGTCGTTGAGCATGGCTCTGTAGCGCTCGCCGTCCACAGTAGTCGTTTGGTCAGCAGTGTTTTCGAAAAAATAAGGCCCGATGACGCCTCCAGCGTAAACAGCACACCATGCAGTAACTTTGAGCGAGTGTAATGACTCTTCGTGGGTTATACGCTGATTTTCGGTGCCCCAGTAGCGATAATTTGCTTATTCACATATCCACAGAGATGGAAATGAGCCTCGTCGCTCAAGATGATTTTCGATAAAAATTTGTCTTCCTCGTGGTCGAAATTCAGCATTCTTTAAGAGTATAGCAATTCATGTCTTATTGACGTGTAGTACAATTGATTTTTGCCGCCATTCGCAAAAATTATAGTATCTTCCGATAGGGTGCTGACTTTTGTGGCACTCTGTAGTAACGTTATGAATTAGGTCCTGGTTCTTCTGCTGGCGGCGTATTTCAGATGGTGTAGTAAACAATCGTTGCCCGCAAGGCGGCGCGGGGTCTTCAAAGTTACGGTGCACTACTTATCGCTTTTAATGGTTTAACGTCTACGCTCTGGCATATGCAGATCCGACAAGATAATGGCTTGTGTCTGTTTGCTTTTAAATCTCTCAAAACTGAGGTCGCTTCTTATGAGAAGTAAGGAAGAAATACGTTGCTGCTGCTTTTAGTAGACTTCAAAGAACGGAGATGAAGACTATCCTCCAATTCTAGTGAAACGCCTGCTGCAATATTAAATAGCTCAGTCTTGTCATCAATCATACTAGAGAAGTTACTCACTTAATATATATATCCTGAGGTCTTCATTCAATAGGACGCAGTGACGCAGATGTACTTCACTGGGCTTAAAGTGCACTCAACATTGGATAGCGCAGTACTTCTTGAATCCAACATTTCACCTTATACCTAGAACAGCATTGGATGCAATCTCCATTGTAGTGAACCAGCATCTAAAGTCGACTGGATCTTCTTCCTTAATCATATTAAAATGGCATCTCTGATTCCAGGTTCCGCTAATGACGACAATCGGTTATAAGCAATATTAAGGGTTCTAGTATTTTATGAGCACATGTCTCGGAAGATTCCAATTGTTCTGGAGTACTCTCTCTTCGGGGCATTTTTTGAAAACTTGAATGATTTAGACCATCTACCGGCAGTATTTCTTAAAAATTTTGACTTAAAGAGTATCCAAATGCTCTTTTGATTTTCTGAGTCCATCGAGCTTTACATCCCATGTATAAGGTAGTGTAGATAGATAGTATTTCGCTTAGATTGCAATTGCGTCTGGGTTGCCCTTCTCGTCTCTTCTCTTTTTGCTGCTTTGTAAGCCAGAATCTTTTGTTGTCGTAAATATCCCCATATTTCCCGGAAATTTATGTTTACTTGTTTTTACAGACGAATTGTTGTTTTCATCTCGTCCTTGCTGTTAATTTTGCTCGTTTTGCTCCTTTGTGTCTTCGCAGGCTGGTTTCTTTAGACTTCCTTCCTTTTAACTATGGTATAGTTTATCAATTCCTTTGAACCTTTATAGTTAAAGACCTTTTGCTCTCTGGCTGATGACTATAATGCCGAGACATTCTAGATGTCTACCAGACTCCATATCTGCGCTCTAAGCCTACAGGACACCGATTGATTCAGCCAACTTGTATGCCTATATATACATAAAACACCTTGATATACGTACATATACAGAGAAACTCTCGGTTTTACCAGTATATGACACAAATCGGACCAGCTCCATTATATTAACTTAGACTTACTCTAGCTATGTAGATAAAAGCAGTTTCCGTTTGATGCCCAGAAAGACAAATTCAAAGATAAAGTTTTCTCCTAAATACTCCTTTGAAAGGACCTTAATCATGCACAGACTTTCGAATTCTTAAATTTATTTTTGATCCTTCTCTTTGAGTCATTAAGGCTCTTTCGATATGATTTGCAACAGAAAAACATTCAAAGCTGCTTAAATAGCATACTTTGCTGAAAAATAGTCCACCATGTCCTTCCTCTACTGCAGTTCTAACTTAAATAACTGCAATTAGAAGAGAGAGAGTATTATCCTAATTCCTGTGTGACCTGTTTCATAGTGAGAGCAAATCAACGTTTGCCACTTCAGCAACAGGGTCACTTCCATCGCTACAACTCATTACTGGATAGTGGATACCACTTGCGGCATCTACATTTCCTCCTGACACGTACATTCGTCGTTAACCTATGTATGTACTCATCGTTTTAGTTACGAGTATAGCCATAGTAGTTGAAGCTTGTCGTCCTTGGTTCAAGTTACATTCCAGGATGTGCCCATGTTCACCAATTAAATGTGCGGATACAGAAGTACGAGTAAAGCTGTTACAACATCACAGTGTGACAGCTGCAGAGTTGCCGGTAATTGTGTGAAATGTCCCAAATTCTTTAGGGTACTAACAACCTTAGGGGTTGAGGGTTGAGTACAAGTACTACTACCAGTAGCAGCCTTCTGATTTTAGGGCATCATCACTCCAAGATTTGATGGAACTTGTCGTTGCAGTTTAATTGAAAGGGATGTGATTCGTATTTTTTTTTTCTATTTTAATGAATCACTACTTCCTACTATGAAGTGGCGGGCACAGTAAATCAGCAAAAAATGGAGATGAATCGTGTTTTAGGAAAGGATAAAACTCCAGGCATATTCCTCCTACACTAAACGCTTCATCCTTCTCTCATCGCTGCGTGCAACAATTGTGTAACCCCTGGCAAAAGAAGAAAAAAAAAATTATTTGTTCACCTGTGGCTCCCAATGTATACATTTCGCCTGAGTTCTCTTGATCCTTGCGTGCTTGGCCTTAAGTCTCCTAGACTGGAAATCATCTCCGACATAGAGCACTCATGGCTATGATTGTTTCGGATTTTGTTATCCATTCGTTTGGAATCTTCTTGGTGTGTACGTTGCCTTGGGTTGTAAGATGGGAAAATTCTGTTTTGTTATTGTTACAGAGGTTTTCTGTCACACTCGATTTATTCGTATTTGAATATCTGTATCCGTTCTCGGTCTTTGTTGCATGCGGAATAAATGATGAATAGGATGAGTTTTTATTTTTACTTTAAGTGGAGGACTTATGGTTTTTTCCATCGAATCACCTCATATTGATGGTTACCAATTCATGTGATGATGGAGTAGGGGATACATTTCAAAGTTATTTTTAGTTCGGAAGCATATAACAGAGTATTAAGTTTGAGTAAATGGTGTAGACACAAACACTGTAGCAATAAAGGAAAGAAAGTTTCGGATAAACTATTCTGTAATTTCAGGAACTCTATGTTTGCCCTCTTTCAAAGAAATAGTCGCGATCACTTCTTACCCATCCCAATAGCACAACGACACCCACTTACTTATTCGTCATACAGAGTTAAAGGTAAAGTAAAACTTCGGACCTTTTAGCGTAAAGGCGGCTTGTGTGGTTGGTTGCTTATTTCCTTTATTTTAGGAAACATTTCAATCCGAAGTGATTCAAGGATTTAACCTGTGATCACGTCCCTTGCTACGTTTATTTTATTGGCCGAAGCGCACCATTAAGAACCACTATAATAAGGCTTCATAAGCTGAATGGATTTTGCCTCTAAAAATGGCTTGTACATATATTCCTCATAAATCATTCACATATGATGTATGGTCGAGCTTGCGATGTTGTTGTTGAAAGCGTTATACTCGTATTAATTGCCTTCGCCGTTAAACAGTCTACAGAAAACAAAATATTCCAAATCGTATTCCAATAGTAAATTTACTATTACTCTCCCATCCCTATCCGTGCTTCTATTTGGGACTTGTGCCTTTGGCAAGTTCTTGTATGATACCTTCTGGTGTACAAATGGATTTAATTTAGCGCTTCTCTACTTCCTTATTTTAGTTTGTGAAAAGCCGAAGTTTCTTTGAACTTCATTTCTCATACGGTTCGCTAGCAGCTCTCATACTTCTTTGTAGGAACCGCTTTGTATGTGTTTTATTCCAATGCATGTACCGCACATCAAAACACATCGGATTCAGCGTCTCTGATTGCCTGCAGAGAATGATGTCACTGGTCTTCTGCGGTTTTGCTGTGAGAATAGAACTTCGCGAGATGTTTTTAGAGACCTGTTCAACAACGATTCGGGCAGACTCTTACAGCTGTAACCCTTCGATGAAAAATTTCTCCACAGAACTACATACTTCGTGTCTGCACCCGAAATATCTTAAGTCGCAACTTGGGTTCAATAAGATAGTGGTCGGAGTCGCTGATGGCTGGTCGGAACGTTCGGTTATCTCTAAATAGGGAACAAGGTAGTTCATAATTCTTTAATCAGCGAACTACCAAGATCACTTGCGGTTCAAGTTCGTTTTCACAATAGTTAGTGGGTAGGTAGGACTAAGTTTTCCCATTCACAATGCTCTGCTTCTCTTTCCGATTTTCTACGATCTCAAGTTCGTGCTTAGAATGATCCTCGTATGAATGGTCAAGAAACTCAGCGAAGCAGTCTTTGGTGAACTTCCTCTGCATCGTTATATTAGGTTTATTATGTTTGTGAATTTAACTTGACAAGGATTGTGTTTGCGCGCTTTGTATGGTATCTATAGCAATCAACTTAGCAGATGTTATTCTTTCCAACCTCTTTTGATCAGGTCTACCACATGACACTTTCTGGATGGCAGCCTTGTAGTGGTCTAGGACTTCTGCTAACGAAACAATGATTGGCAAGAGTGTTTCTTCGTTTTATTATTACGAAGGTGCTGTCGACATAACTGATAGCAGACCTGTTATAACTGTCCACAGTGTCATTATATCCCTTTTTTGTTGACAGCCTATACTTGGATTTGTTTTTTAAATACAAGTAGTTGAACAGACTTTTGAAAGATCATGCCTCAGGTGTTCGCTTTAAGTCATTACCGAACTTGAAGGAGCAGCGAGCATTCCCCATCGTCATTCAGCAGAGATGGACGAGTTTGGCAGGTAAGTCAAATCTAGATATTGGCACTGATAGGGGCCAATCAGATTGTAGATAAATGGCTTTAGGTGGCAGATAAAACCTTATATTCGATGTTAAGGTGAATGACGCCTCCTTCTTTCTCATCTTTGTCAGTCTTGTGCTAACGAAATCTTAGATCTGAATTTATCAATGCTCTTTACTAGGTCATCTCCCGCTGCCTTAAATAGCTCGATATGTATGCAGTCTCGCTTCGTAGGCGAAATATTTCTTTACGTATGCTTGCTTGCATTCTTCATCAAAGCCAGCATATCAGTTGTTGGGATTCTGATGGCATGTTGGCAGCGTTGCAACTAGAATTCGGTATTTTATCCTGCCGGCATAGTAGTTGTCGTAAGATTTCGGGGTATGTGTTGGATAAAGATTCTGCTTGCAGATTTTCTGCATTATATCTTCTCACAGTAGTTCTTCTTAGTTATTGTTCTTGGGAAATCCGTGCCGTGGCTGGAGGAAGGTGCAATGTAAGACAATTATGGCCTGAAAGGTTTAGACATTCAGGATACTGTTGGTATGTCTTACGTTGATCACAAAACGATCAATTTGATATAACGTTTCATTATCGGGATACCGCCATTTCCCTTTATGTATATTTAGATGCGGAAAACGTGTACTTGCTGTAGTAATATTTCGACCGCCGCAAATTCAGTAAGCCTAAGTTTGTTGTCAAACATGGTTTCTTTCGGCATATTTACCAACATTAAATAAAAATCGCGTTATAGGATTTCAGCGTCATACTAGGAGATTGCTCGTAGATTCTCTCGAGAAGCTGGCAGAAACATTCTTAGGTTGTGTCATTTAGCCAGGACCCGGATTATCATTAAATTCTCGTATACGTGCCGGAAGCTCAAGACTTCTTGCCTTAGTCTGCCGCGTGTGACAAATCCGCATCCGCAGAAGCGCTGTTCCTGTTAGCTATCGAATTCATTATTCTAGATATTACAGCTTTTCAACCTCATGTCGGTGATATTTGCGTGATAGCAGTCAGTGTTCTGCTAAATTCTAGGCTCGAGCATTGCACGTGCAGATCCTAAGGTCTCTATCTTTAAATCGTTTCTCAGGGTCATCAGCAGTGGATACTTTTTTTCCGAGGCTTTTAGCTGGTTCGGTGCATTTTTATTTATCTCTTTAGTGTAGTATTAGGAGCCCTATGACGTCTTAGGAAAGTTCTACCCTACTAGCCGAGCGCACACTTACCATTTTACCATTTTAGCCTGCATGAGTAACTCATGTTGTTATCGGAGAACACAATTGGATGGTAAGGCAAACACTATGCTACGAACTTGCTTATTGCGCTGCTGGCCGAATTCAAGTACAACAGTTTCCCGATTAATCGTCGCGCAGGACTGTAATCATATTAAAACGCTGGTACCATATTTGAGCGCGGCTGGGTATTTAGACTGACTGCGCTGCTTGTCGATATGTTTGACAATATGGCAAATGTACCCTAAGTTGTCGTATATGGTATCGCTGCCAGGAGATCTCTTTCAAGGTAAAATAAGCAATCTACTTTAGTGTCGCATTTTCATGCACTGCTGATGTTAGTTGTTGAAGCGTTAGAGGGATAACTATGGATTCTTATTGTAGCAGAGCTTACAGTCAATCGTAGCAAGTTTTCTCTCCCACAGAATCGGTGGTTACTTTGTTTAGATTCAAGATTCAGGCAAATATAATATACAGATATAGCGTCCTACAGTTGTTTAATTATGATGTGTGTTTAAATATAAATTTGGTGGTTAGATGACTAGCAGTCAATAGTCATGTGGTCAAAAATACACTGGCTCAAACAAATAGCTCATGATTATGGTTCTTAACTTGTCGATAAGATCAAACAGCAACTTCAAATGTACTAAACATTCAGAAGAAAGAGGTCGTTTTCGTACGTACGTACTCATGTACTCATATAAGCTTAGCTAAAGTTGAAAAAGTCTTGAGGAATCCAAAAAATGTTCTGTTTTCGCTCATTCATATATTTTTGCACACTGCAGCACAGATAATTTATTAATCCTCATAATGAGGGCACATTCTTTCTTTCGCATCAAGCCACAAAGTTTGGGCATAACACAATTCCGAATGGCAGCTGCCTTGCATTGCAAAGCTGGACATTTACAATGAAAGAGCGCCGCTGTGTCTTAATCACTCTCACAACAAACATCGTAGAAGGTTAAGTCACTAATGCCCAACATGTTCAGGTGCTTGGCAAAAGCAAAGCGCTTCGTTGAGGCAAAAAAAATAGTGTAAGGTCTTTCCAACCGATGAAGACGTGAAAAGTAGCGGAAGCATTTGTTTGGTCCTCCTTCAACCTCTGGAGAGTTATTATGTGGCTGTACTCATAAGAGACACAACAAGAAAGGGAATAGAAGTCTCAACCTAACATGTCATGTATTTTAAGTGAACACCTGCCGTGTAGGCTTAAGTTCACTGAATGCCCCTACATTCATGGAAGCAAGGTTATGCCTTGGCGTCGCTCTCCGTCATTCCTTTGATACCAAAGCGGAACTGTGTTGAGGGTACAGCTCCACACTTGGTGTGAGTCGAGGCCTACCTATTCACCTCTTGCTGTTTCTAGGGTCTCAGCAGCGATTACTTTTTAGAACTTTACATAGAAGATCCTTCCTCCGTTTTAGGTTTTAAAGCCACCGTGACGCACCTACCTCTCCAAGTCAGTAACGTCTTTAAGTCCTGGTATGGACTATCGGTGTTCCTACCACTCAACAGGCCTATGGCCGTCAGCTTATAAATGGTCAAATCGTAGTAATTTTCAGCGGTGTTAAGTTCTGAAAACCGTCACGATAAGAGCAGTACGAGTATTTGTCTTACTCTCGCTTTTAATTAGACAATTTCATGGAAGAAGTCTTGATAATTGGGCGAACTCCCAGTTGGTGTTAAGTCACAATCTGAGCCCAAATTAACGTAACTCCAGCACCGAATGTTCCAAAGACTACTTGTTTTTAGTTTGAAAGGCTACATTGAGAGTATAGCCAGTGCTGGGACAACCAAGGGGAACGAGATTCAGTTGTCTGTCGAGATAAGAGTCAATATGTTGATAAGCAAGTTAGAGTTTGAAGTGGAGGAGATGATTGGCTCTCTTGTTGTAATTGCATCGGTTTCAAATTTTTTTGATTATAAGTCTTATCTCCCTGGAATTTATTAGTTTTAGCTACTACAGTTGTAGAACTGAAGAACTGAATCGCAGGGTTTCATAGCTTATGACTTTTTTTTTAAGCCCACAGTGATTATGATCCCCTTTCACTTTTCCACTGTCGAGTTCAATGTTCTGGGTTATAGACTTGTCAGCATATCCTCCACTTTCCTACTTTGTCTTAATATCCAGCAAAAGACTAGCGCTAGCCCTGAGAAATTGAAATGCCGCAGTATCCAAACAGGGAATTGCGACACTGCATTGTGTAGACACTCAAGAGTTTGCTGCGTGAAGCACGTCGTTGTGAGGATTCTGTTTCCATATCGTAGCCTCCGCTTGAATGCGAACATTCTTTCTTGAAATAGCTCTTATTGTTGATCTCCGCAGCGTGGCGGAGATCAGTCTTCGCCAGTCTTCCTAATTCCAACCGACTGAGGAAATATACTGGTAGCCTCTGTTGTTAAATGGAAAGTCCAATTTTCTTCCTCTTATATTGGACCATTTGCTTTTTGCAGTATAATTTGAATCTTGTGCGCCAACATCAGGGTTGTTTCTCTGGGTGAATTTGGCCGTATCACTCCAGTTCCCTTGGCCAGAATTATAACCTTTGCTTAATGGTTATGACATTGGTTTCATCCAGATGTCGTGCATGGCTAAAATTTCTGTTGGTTTTGTGATTATCGGCAAGATTAACCATTTCGGTTGATACCAGTCGGCTTAAAAAACGACTTTGGTAATGGCATCATCTGTTTCTGTCGAGCTTTGTAATCAATAACACTGATAAGCAGATGCAATCCCTGTAGTTATTTTCCGTTTAACCCTTCTCGAAGCTGAGAAAAAGGAACCAAATTTAGCCTTTAGATATTGATCGGTTTTAGTCAGTATAATGTCCGACATATTTCTCATTACATCCCCTTCAACCTTTTCAGTTTCTCAAATCAAGCTGTCCGTAGCAATACTACGGTCAAAAAATTCGACTGTTTCGATGAAACTTTATCGCAATAAGCTGAGCCTCTCCAAGATTCTCTCTTCATCGTTTCAGGCCAATCTACTAAACATGCCATAGAAAGACCTACAGAAGTCATTGGAAATGAAAAGTGTAGCAATCCCTAGGACAGCGCCAAAATTGGTGGAGGGTTTGGTAGAATATTGGTTTAACAATTCGTGTCCGGGCGTGGAGTATATTCATCTGTTCGGGTCACCTCTGTACTTACTGACAATTTAACGTCTAGTCAGTACGGTCCTTGATGTTCATTACGACGACTCACCTGGATTATTTAAGAATCGGATCTTTGATGCTGTGGCCCTTCTGGCACCAAAATGCACTCAAAATCCGGGAGACGAAATAATCTTAGATATGGTTCTTAAAATGGATATATCTGAAAAGATAATCCAAGATAAGGATGTGACTTTTGTAGAGATGAGAAATATATGTTGTAGTCGTCATCTTGTTATCCGGTATAATTGTGCCCAGCCACTTATTGATGGTGAACGGCTATGGATGTGAAGAAGTATCTGGGAGTCAGCTTCAACGAAATGTTCACTGGTTAGCATTAGTACATTTTCTTTAAATATCTAGCTGCAAAGTTTTTTAAATTTGTCAATTATAGTTTTATATTCTGGTTTTGGTATCTACAGTTGTTAGGTATTTGATGTCATTATGACCAAGTGTGGAAGTAGCTTCTCTGGTTTTCTAAAATTTCACAAATCCTTCCTCCGGATCTAGATCAAGTTTGCTCTTCCAACTTCTCAACCTTGCTTTCCACACCTTTATAAGTATAAAGTGTGTTTGTAAGGACTGTGGGTACACTAAAGTTGCCAAGTCCAAACAGAAATTAATGTTCACAATGAACAGAAGCTCTCTCTCTCTCTCTCTCAACTCAAGCATACCAGGGACAATTATTTTTCGTTATCCCCTAGTGTTCTATGAGTCCATAAATTCAAATAATACTGTCATTTGTTAATTTTCCTAGAAAATCCCACATGCAATACCATGTCAGATAGCAAATTTCTGTCTAAAGCTATGTCGGTATACGTCATCTAGACCAAGTTGTTAGTAGAAGCTGCACGCCAGCTAACAATACACAGCGTATAAGTCTGAAATTTTGGGCAAGATCCAGATTTCCATGCGGCTTACATTTCAATTTAACTTCATCCATTCATAATCTACCCAGTGATGGGCAATTGATTGCATTTTGTTAGATATCCTCCCCAGGACATTTGTCTAACAACAATCAAGAGAAATGGCTGGAATGTCTGTGAAGGCCTTTACACAAAAAGGTCAGTGTTTCCTGGTATCACAAAGTCACCTTCATTACAAACCCAGAGTTGTATGAGTGTCCGCCTCCTAAATACGATTTTGTTGAATAACATCCCATAGACAAAACAAAACACCGAATATAAAACGGACGCACACAAGCCACTCACACATCCCTTTGGAAGCGAGTTCCGACTTCCGACAAGGACACTAGGACACTGCCGATTGGCGAAGATGAACTATTGCAAATAAATGATGAACATTTATTACAACAAGGATCCGGAGTCGGATTCGAATTCAGATCCAGATCCGAGTTAGAGTTACATCATTCGTCCTCGTCGTAACTGTACATGGTTGTCTAGGAGTAAAATTAGTCTTCCCTCACGTTGTCGGATACGACAACGATGTCCAGCTCATCGACATCATCAGCGCACCAGCGTTGTTGTACGAGTACTCTGTTGGTCAGTTGGTCTATGGACTACTTGGTCAATTTGTTGCCGACTTGGTTTGGTTTGGTTCGATTGCCTTGATGAAGTTGAGGAAATAAATCATGTGACCACTACTACAACTACGCCTACGGGTTGTATTGATTTATTTTCCTTTTTTTTTCATACGAGTAGTTGTTTGACCTCTCACTGCTAAGAGTCCATATTTGCTGTTGTTGGTGGTTTTATATGTGGCAAGAGCATGCATATATGTATCCTTTTTCCAATTGATAAATGTTATAGGCTTATCCGCAAATTTGAACGTCAACAGCAGCAGCAGCCAGTGCGTCCCCTCAAGTTGTAAATGGGACAAAAAGATGGAAGAAAAATTATAGGCAGCAGACAAACAAACGAACAGCTCTAGGACTGAATCAAATACGAAAAGGCCAGCGGGAGTACCTACATACATGGTGGACGATGAAGAGACGAACAGCTTGTTTGGTTTTTGCGGATTTTGAAGATTAATTTTTAGTTATTGGAGAGACCTTTTATCCTCTTTTTCGTTTTCTTCTTCTGCTTCGGCTTCTTTGTCAATGATGATGATGAAGGGACTCAACGAACAAATGAATTGAGGATCACAGGATATCAAGTCTATGTAAAGGATATGAAGGATATGAGTGTATTTATAGATAATTTTGTCTTCCAAAAAGGAGATGAATAAGCTTAAGCGTTCCGGTTCATAATAAAGACGCAATTGAATGACGGTTTCTTTGTTAAAAGACATGAGTGAATGGATAAAAGAAAGATAAACAAGCCTGGGACCAGAGGCTTATCAACTCAATTACAGTTAAGAAAAATAAGACGAAAACATTTTTTTTCCTTTTCAACTAAAGGAGAATCGAGTCAGTGTTGCCAAGTGACTTTCTCTGTACAATTGTCGATGGTAACTGGTTACGGAGAGTGATTTCAGTATGAGAAGCACTCGAGATCTTCACAGCTAAAACTGGCTATATAGATTCGTAGGATTCCTCACTTTCGTTCACTATAATAGTCAATATCTCCGAATTTTATAAAAAAAATTCTCGTCATGAGTTATCACCTTAATATGATGACTTTCCTATGGTTTGTCTAGCATAGAAAATCTGGCTTTTTATTGGTGCAATGCTAGCAACCTAAGTACGTGTATGCCAGTATCAGTGTCGTTTGGTCATCCTTACAGTAGAATTGGTAATTAATTGGGTATGAACCATTTCTCCTCTTGGACATGAAATTCCTACACCGTTTCATCCCTTATCCGTATTTCGACCGTTCCCATAAAACTAAGCAGCTAACTGATGTCGGTGACGATGAACACTATGTCCTTTCCCGCTTAAGAGACTGCAGAATATATCAGAATGGTCACTTATTTGCACTATTAGCCCGACTCTATCCTTATCGATGACACAACTAGAACTTACGTTATGGTTGCAATCCAACAAGAAAGATTACGCACAGACTCGGGATCAAGAAACGCTAAACCAAATTGATCATACTGCAATCAACGTAAAGCATAAGCATGCCTTCTTGGACAGGGCAGCCAAGATACGAATGTGCATTTCCCAAGTGGGAAAATAAAAAAAAAACACTGTGAGAGGATATGACGTAGAAAATCTGCAATTACAAGAGATCGCCAGAATACTGGTCGAACGCGTAACTCCCTCAACAACTCCTATGCCACCAGCATGAAGTGTCAGACCAGTGTCAACGCTGCCAATGTGCTATTAGAGACGCCACAACTGACGTGATAGGTTTCACCTGTCCACCATCAAAAAATCTTCTATTTGATGAAGAATGGAAGCAAGTACATGCAGCTAATCAAGAAGCGTACAAATCCGCGCTGCAGCAAGGGACAAGGGCCGCCCGTGCCGCCGGAAGAATATCGACTTCTCTAGGAAAAGGAAAAAGGACACGAGAAGAGGGCGATGAAATTGTGAGTTTGTACTCCAGGGGCATAATTCAGAAGTTTTACCAACAGGTAAATAAAAGTGTTAAGCCAACAAGAACCGTACAGAAACCTGTAGAGATGAAGAAAGAAACCTTGTAGTAGCGTCACAGTCGGCGCTGAGAATATGTAAAAAAATCTTCTTCCAACTGTATAACGGCGACGAAGCCTAACATCCTGCCATCAGCCAGGATAGACCACCCAACTTAGACGATGATAGCCAAGACTTCCATGCACCTGACGAAACCGAAATAACAACAGCAGTACATAAAGTTAAATCCAACAAAGCTCGTGGACCCGACGGTTTAGCTACTCACTTATTCAAACCTGCTGGAAGTGACTTTATGGAGGGTGTACATTTCTCAGGTGTGTTCAGAAGAGTGTACGGCTGATGAACGGAGGCTTAGCATCGTTTGCTGCACTGCGCCAGCTATAGAGGTATAAGTCTCCTCACCATGGCATACAAGATCCAATCCTCAGTATTGTGAGAACGTCTGAAACCCTTCGTCAACAACCTGTCTGGTCCCTATCAGTGCGGTTTCAGACCAGGAAATTCCACAATCAACCAAATGTTCAATCTCCGGCAGATCATGGGAAAAGCTCAAGAATTCCGAATCGATACCCACCAATTTTTTCATCGATTTTAAGGCCACATATGACAGCATTTATAGAGGTGAGCTATGTAGAGCCATGTCTAGTTTTGGCATCTCTACCCTAGAAGTTTTGTGCGAATGACCCGATGATCCACGGAGGAGTACCAGAAGAATACCGGTTGCTTTTTATCAATCGGAGGTACTACAAACGTATTTTACATCCAAAATAACCAGTAAAATTTTGTACAATATCAGTTCTCGCTGTCCTCGCAAGGTTATTTGATCATTTGGAACTAATTGGTCCCATAATACTCCTTGGAAGGCTATTTTTGCAGCAATTGTTGAAAACGAAATCCTGGAACGACAGGCTCTTACCCGAGTAGGCTCATAATTGGAAGAAGCTGTCTTCAGCATTGAATTAGCTCTACATTCCACGTAAGGGTAATTGGGTTGCAAGTGTTTTCCGATAGCAGTTTCAGTGCGTATGGCTCATGTGTTCTCTTAAGATAATAAGCATTGTTCGGCTAGAACTATAACGCGCTGTTCTGATCATCAAATTTATAAAGTACAATACACGAGTATTACTACACAGATTCAACAGTTGGACCAGATCACCATCGTGTACTTATGTTGCTAACAGGGAAGCCAAAATACAGCCATGTGCAGACGCCCAGCAACGGAATTATACGAGTATAAATGGTGATAATTCTGCTGATCTGGTATCAATACGATCAACTCTTCCCGAACTTATTAAGTCGAAACTTTGGTTAAAGTGGTTAAAGGGTTAAAAAAAAGGTAAGATAAACCATTATGGACAGAGCCTGAATATACCATCCCTGAAGAGATTCCCGGACGTCTTAAAATAAAATCTGTTCAGACAACTTCATTACTCTCAGATTTAGTAGAATTTCTAAATCGCAAAAATTCGTTCAGCACTTATCCTCACACAAAGACAATATCCTCATTCTATTACCGCTTTTACAACAGGAAACCTAGGGAAGCGAGGAACATTGGTCAACTCACAGTTGAAGAAGTATATCAAGGAAATCGCCTTAAATCCTTAATGAAGATCTTTTTTTGATGAGACATGGAGTGCTAAATAAACGAGCTGCTATATCGTCATTACATCCCTAATTTGATGACAAAACCAGTCACATTTATTATCGGATGTATCCAAATTAGTTTTGGCTCAGTTGCATGAATAACATATGCACGCATCACAGACCACATTAATCGCCATATCAAGACAACAATCCTGGATATTCAGCGTAGGCAGAATGGGTCGACAGATGATCGGTAACCTGGTGACGGTGACAAGACAGTGCAACAAGTTTGTGGTAATTTTACTGAGACTGAAGTGGAAACCTTCTAAATTAAAGGTTTAGTTCAGATGTCTCCTTATGCAGTGTTTTAAATATGTTAATGCAGGAGCTTGTTGAAGAAGAAATTGTGAAGATGGTTCGAATTACAACAAGATAGTGAGGTGAGAAAAACTCATAAATCGCTCGAGTACAAATTGTCAGCGTTGATAAAAATTTGGGACCAATTTGACAATGTCGACAATATCATACGAGAGGGTTATGAAGAACTGGAGCACCCATATTTTAAGAACGATTATTTTGAAGCAATTCGAAAAATTACAGATCAAATGCGTAATTACATCACGCACCGCTTGGAGTCTCTCGATGCGGATAATGACTATCAAGAAGAACAAGGTCCTACAAATCTATGGTTAGAGGGGCTGTTCTATAAGTTGACCAGGACGGGCATGCCGATACCAGTGCTATATATGATTTACAACATGCTTACGGAAAAGAAGTTCGTTGTCAAATGTGGCAACGTCATTTCGAGAAAGGTCTCTGGCATTAAAAACGGCTTACAAAAGGTATCTGTAATTTCTCCGATGCTGTTTAACATTTACACAAGTGATCTGGTAGATTTCCTCAATCATGCCATAGCGTACGCAGGCGATTTAGTGGCGTACAGATCAGGTCCAAAAATCGAAGTCATCAATACTCTTCTGCAGCGTGATTTCGATCATATTAAGGCGTATTGCGACGATTGGAAATTGAAAATCAGTTTTCAAAAGTCGGAAACAATCTTGTTGGAACTCCATTGAATTTGGCTTCTAAGAACACCAGATATAACTGGTGGTATTTGGCCATCATTGGACACCATTGTTATCTGGCTCAATAAGTATTTGTATTTTGACAAACATGTAGATGCTGTTCTCGCTGGGGTCAGGAAGGCTATTTCACAGCAGTAAACTTCTTTCTAGAGTCAAGGTCATGTGCTATGTGGCCCAAATTAGGTAAGTCATCGCGTATGGTTGTCCCGTGTGGCTCAATGTAGCAGCGTATCAGATGGAAAGGATTCGGGTGTTTGAAAGGCAGTGTTTTAGAATCTGTCTCGGTTTGCACAGAACACCAGAATCAGAGTACAAAAAGTACTATTCCAACGATGCCCTTTATGATGGGGATAGATTAGGTTAGGTTAGATTTAAAGTGGCTGTTATGCCACGTGGATCTGTAATTCACCTTACTCATGGTGAAGCATATGAGACTGTTAACGTCTATGTACATTCTTTAGATCGCTTAAGTCATTGTAGAAGAAAGCTCCTAGGTGAAGTTTTCTTCTTTCGGAGAGATCTGAACATGTACAGAGTAGGTGGAGGATTGTCTCTTCTTCTTCCTCGTCTATGCAGCTTCTATACACATCGTTTGTAAAAGCGCCAAGCCTTCTTACATTTTTGCTTGTAAGGCAATGTCCAGTTTCCTATTCAGTTTCCTATTCAGAAGAATCAAACTGACCCAGCTGTGAGCGAAACGTGTAAAAGCAACTCATTTACTGAAATCACGCGGTAGGGGCAAGAGCAGTGACCAACGGTAATAGCCTGAGCTTTGGGGCGTATTACCCCAATGAAATGTACCACGAGAGCTCACTTCTATTGGGCTTTATCCCGCCAGAAGCGTTTCTCCGTATTGATACGAGGGGCAAGCGGCTCACCTACGACGGGTGTGTGCCAGTGCTCAGAAGCTCCTCCGTTTTAGTGCGCGATTACGGACAGGGATCGGATCGATGCCAAGAAACAGTACACCGAATTCTGGTGGCTTCACGAAGTGGAGAGGGTTGGCTCGCTCTCCTAGGCCGGTACGTTACTAAGGTAACATACTCCTCCTAGTTGTATGTTGAATTAAGTAAGGATAGTTAGGGGCGCCTCCTTAAGTGACCGATGCTTTATGGCATTGGTTAAACCTCGGTGATGGCTGCGCATGATGTTGACGAATGTCATGCTCCCGAAATCACAATTGGAATGGTGACCACACGGTGCGAGAGCCTGCGAGTGCTGACCATCCCGATTACAGTAAAGTTAGATTAAGCAGCCTAGGTAGGTTAAGTAGAATAGGGGCATAGTTTTAAGTTTTATACAAAATTTGAAAGATATGGTATCTAAGTTTTTCTAAAACTATTTTTCATAGAAATTACATATATTGTATAACTGATAGATAGGATTAATCGTAAGATAGTTTTGAAGGCCGAAAGGCAAACTTTGAATGCAATTGTTAAGTTTAGAGCGTTAGGTAAGAGGCAGTAAGCAAGAATAAGTAACTATCATTGTCGAAGTAGATTTAAGTATTTTTGTCTGGAATGTAAGGTAATAATGAAAGAAACAATAAAAATAAATTTAAAAATAAAGGTATTGTCCTAAAAACCTTAGTGCGTAGCAGAAGCGAATGCAATAAGGGGCGCAGTTCCAAAGATAGTTCCTCAGCTCATATTGTCAATACACGAGCAAGTTACGAAAAAACCGTTTGAAGGCGAATTCTATACCAAATCAAAAAAAAACTATGGCAATGAATATGAGAGACAGATTCTATTTATTAATAGATATTCAGAAGATGTCCTGGATAAACATTTTTTGGAAAGGTCCCCAATCAATAAGCTTCAGACGCTTAAGAGTGATGGAAAATGCCACAAATCGAGCCCGAATGGTCATAATTTCTGGCGGCGGCCATTTAGCCGATATCGTTTTCTCGACTTAATGTAAAAAAAAAGATTAAGACATCAAGTAAACATAATCCAAAAGCTGATCCATGGTTTTTCATTCATAAAGGTCAGGCCAAAGAAGATCGGGCGACGACTTTTGTGCCACCTTGTAGAACGAGAACAAGTGGTACACAAACTCAGAATCTGCAGAAATTGTTTGAAGGTGGGTCACTTCTCCCGGTCTTACCAGTTACGGTCGGCAAATTGTGTACAATAAAATGATTAAAAGACGCTACGACTGAATGAAAAGGAACGCTTTATTTCTGCTTGATGATTGTGTTAGAACTGACTTACAAAATCATGTCAAGTTAAGCGTGACAGCGGACGCACGCCGATTGAAATTTAATACTCCTGAATCGCACCTCGTCTCACGCCTGACACTTAAACTACATATACATTATGCATATCTAAGACTAAATGCGTAGTGAGAATGGACATAAAGCTGCGTTTTGTTTATTAAGGTAAATTATTTTTATGTCTGCTCTCACGCATGCCATATTGTGCATGTGAAAGAAAAATTCTTGGAGCTAGTTTTGGTTCCCTTTCCGTTGAGGAAGATTAGATACATATATCAGAACAGCAATACTCGTACCAGCCAGGTCTGAAAAATGCGAATTAGTTTCCTATGCTGGCTTGTACATGCTAAGGAAATGACTTAGACACGAAGAATTTCCGAATGCAACCCCGAGAAGGAGGCGCATAATTCAAGAATCTTCGAGTTCTGAGTCCCAAGTCATCCTAGTATGTATTTCCAATTTTAAGGGTATCGTTTCCCAAATATTGTAGACTCTAAATCTGTTGCCCAATTCTGCTTATTTATGGAGTTGTCTGAAATATAACACCGACTATACCGAACATTTTATTTCACTGGACTAGACTTAGGACTAACCCTTGGGAAATATCTCCTATTTTAATTATACCTCTGGACTTTCTTCAATTTAGTAGAAAAGGATTAAATTAAATATTCAAAGTATTGTAGGTAGGTTGACAAACACATATTTCGTAATCATTGGCCCGTACTTTTCCAAAGACGACCGTGAGATCAACTCTACCGTCAATGCTGCCTACTATCATTCAATGATTTAGAATTTTTCTTTGCCAAAAATGCACAAGCTGAACCTGATCGATATGTGGTAGCAGCAAGTCGCACTATATGCCACACAGCACGCGAATCGATGTACCAATTGAGAAATGAGTTCGGTGAGCAATTTATCTCTCGTTTTGGACCGGTGAATTGGCCGGCCAGATCGTACGATTTGACGCCTTTAAACTGTTTTTGATGGAGATACGTTAACTCACTCGTCTAGCCGATAAGCCAGCGTCAACATTGCACGTGTTATTAGTGAGATACCAGCCAATATGCTTGAAAAATTGACTCAAAATTCGACTCTCCTTATGGACCACTTAAAACGTAGCCGTAGTCAAAATTTACATGAAATAATCATTAAAAAGTAAATGGCAAGTATTGGTTTATCAACTTAAATGAATATTTTATACACTTTTGCAATTTTCCCGTGTCGTTTTTTAACAATTAAAAAATCACCCATGTGACAAATATAGCATGCTTTAGATGCTTTAGATGCTATATTTGTACAGACCAGTTAATTGCCACAATATTGATCTAAGGAGAATGCACTGGCTTGCTATGTAATATTTTGGCCTTTAGTTGTTCCATTCATCAAAACACTTAACGTGAGAAGCTGTTTAATGTTCAATAGTTTTATCATTCTCTAGACGTATGGTGTTTTTTTTCCATTTGAGGTTTAACAACTAGCATACGGGCACGCATCAACTGCTAGTTAATCTTTTGATTATTCGAAGGTTGACTGAAGAGTTTGATGGTTATTGTCAAAACTATGGTATTCTCCTACGCCTCTATTGCACTTAGAATATTGACTTTTGTACAATTGAAGGAAAATATGGCAAGAAAAAAACAGGAATCAACTCTGCAATTAAATTGAATCTCATCAGAGCACAGCATGGCTTATAATTATTACCTTCCGTCAACGTAGCCATTGGCAACATGGTAACAACGATGATAAAATGTCATGATTTAAGGACATTAAATTGAGCCATGGTAACGTTAACGTGACGAAGGCAGAATGAAATCGTGGCAAAAGAAAGTGTAGATATACTTATATGGCGGCATGTTCACCGCATATTTCTAAGAAGCTTAATACTTCGTCAGCCTGTGGTAGTGCTGTTGGTGTTCTGGTGGCGACAGGCTTCGTAGCTTCCCACCAAGTTGACTCTATTAATTTCAGTAGTGAAGAAAGAAATATCACAAAAGGTTTCTGCAGTTGAAATGGTAGTAGTAGAGCATCTACTCCACCCGAACACCCAACACTTGCATTCGACAGTGATATCCGCTTAAGAGTAGACCTGCCGCTGCCATTGGCGGCATCGTCTTCGTTGCCGTTGTCGCTGTTCGTGCATGTTCTATTCGACGATAGAAGTTCGGAAGGAGACTTAATTGAATTGCTGAAAACGCAGCAGGATGAGAGGATGGGAACTCTATTAAAATGGAATGCAATTTATGATGTTGTAAGGAGCAAGGAAAGCGCTCCTGCTGCTGCTTCTGCACAAGGGACATTTAAATTATTATTAGGTTGTTGCCCGCCCTTGTTACTGTTTGTCTTGCCATCGGAACCATTCATTCTTCTCTCCTTATTATACTTTCGTTCTTCTACCTCCTTCCTCAATTTTAAGGGGGAAAAAAATAATTAAAAACCAACAACCAAGACCATTTTAGTTGCTGAAGGTGTTTTTATTTTTAATTTTATTTTAAATTTTATTTTCATCTGCCAGAGGCAGCATGTCTCTGACTTACAAGAACCTGGATCGTAAAAAGCGAGCAATTGTTAACTTAACCCACCATGGGATTCGGTTTTTTGAAGGTTGCTTACATGGAGTAATTCGATTTGAAATTTCTTCCCTACACTACTGTGGTCTGCCCTAGCCTACCCTATTATCAAAGCCAATGATTTATTATGCAATTAGTCTGTTGTGCTGGCAGCATTAAAACCAGTAGACGAGTGCTCGTAGTTTGGGTTGGTACAGTTGGTCCTGAAGTAATAGGGGGTGAAATAAAATTGAAGACATGTCAACGAGTGGTTTATTTCTTGTGATAATTGACCTTTTCGCTTGAAGTAGCAGCACCAGTTGAAGGCAACAATTTTCGAAATTTCCAAATAAGGTGCCAACAACTCGCTTGTCCCCGTATCCATCACCTTCTTGTCTACGATCCTAAACTGGTAGCTTTGAATTGTTTTTATTATTTTTCGGTTGATGTCCTTTTTTCCGTTTTGTTTTGTTGAGAATAAACGATAACGAAGCGAACAAATGTCGAATTACGTAATGTCCGTGAGTGCTTTCAGTTTATATTGTTGTCAGACGTGACTGAGTGAATAAGGTGTAATTGTTGACAAGTTTAATTCGTTTTTTTTTTGTTTTCTTTATTTTACTTCTCTTTCGTAAGGACATGGAGAGAGGATGAGCTGGAAGTTAAATATCAGGACATTAAAAGTGCCACACATTTTAGATTGCTCCGAAAGATATGATGTATTGTCAATTTGAATATTCTAAGTGCTTGCAGAAGTATGTTAAGGACAAATTTCTAAGTATTCAAATGGTTGATACAGCATACTTTCAATTGGGTTTCAAAAGACTGATAGAGATTTGACTAAAGTGAGTTAAAGCAGACCTGAAGTCTTATTTAAAAATAGTTTACAATTAATAGTAGTGTTTGCCTTATGGAAATGAGTTCATCATGATTCGTTGCATGATTGATCTTGCATAACACACCAAGCAGATGAGATGAGATAGAGTCCTGCATTTTGAATAAATTCACATGAATGGATCAATGGCGTCTAAGCTCAACATGACAGATTCTTTAAATGAGCTACTTCACAGCATTTGGACTTGAATTTGGAATTTCATGACTACTCCGACTAGTAGACATTGATTTGGCTTCATAACTCCGGAGCGCGTAATTATTGTAAGAGAAGTTAAACAAAACCAATGTCCGGTCCTCTCTAAATTCTTCTAAACTGATAACACAAGTGATTATTACTCATTACAGATATGGAGACATATCTGGTCTGTCATATGATAAAGAGGCCAGACTTAGAATTCAAGTTGGAATACAAGTACAATAAATGGGTACAGTTTGACTACAGGTTGGCCATTCTAATGATATAATCGAATCGATTACAGAATCTTCCATAGGAAATTATTTTTATTAAAATGAACAATTATTTGTAATACTTCAAAATAAATTCCCTATGACTCGAGTAACAAACAAAGTAAACGTTAGTAGGAAAATTAGTTTAGGCTGTAGAACTCATATTCTATTAAATTGCAATATCTTTTGCTGAACCACGTTCCTCTAGACGTTCTTCAGCTTCCACCTTGTATGGTCTCATATTGCTTGATGACAAGATGTTTTTGTAAGGTACTTAGACGGGTTATCTGTAAGCCATCGATATCTCCAATTACGCAACGAATCGTCTTTATCTCATACGGACCTAGGTATTTTGCGTGAAGTTTCTTATAGATACCTGGAGTAGTAATAATGTTTTTAATTAATACATATTCACCTTTTTTGTATGACCTTCGTTTTTTTATGGCGCCACTCGTAATGAACCTAATGAACCTCTCTACTTAATTGGTTCTCTGCAGTGTTACTAAGTGCTTCTTTCGTATGTCTTGTAGGCCTTCTAATTTGTCCCAAACACAAGCATACTTGGTGTAAAACCTAAACTTCTATTTTCGTTAGATGGTTATGGAATGTAATGACAGCATTCTTGGCTAACATCGTAATAATAATTTCTTCATTGTGCGACAATTTTAAGGTGCTTGACATTTTGTCGATTTAAGAAATCTCAAAATTCTCGATGCAAAGCAACTGCCACGATCGGATATAAGTCGATTAGGTCTGGAATAATTCTAAAAACATTACTTTAAACATGATATAGCTACTTGAATTGTGTCGCCTTGACGGGGTAGATGAACTTTGTTAAACCAAGGAAGACATGTTTCCTCTTTCGATCTTCTCCTTTTAGATAAGAATGTGAAGTGCCTTCTACTTTTCCAGAATGAGGAGAAAAGTAAATGCATTTGAGACATATTTTTACGTATGCCTTTATCTAATCAATAGCTTCCTGATAAGTAATCAAAATATTTATCGGCCGCAAATGTTACATTGCTTCATCGTGTGTCCGTATTATCTGTGTTTCCATTTGGAAAGGGACAAAAAATAACACGTTGTCTTACATTTCCGGTATACTAAGCCATCTACCATTTCATAAAGAGAACTTTCCGCCTTCTTTAGATAGCGAGTAATCGAAATGATGCTTGCATTTCGCTTCTGAGCTGTTGCTAATGCAAACACAAACGACTCATCATCTACAAATAGAACGTTGAACGACCGGCTTAAGGCACCAACGAGTCATCCGACTTCCTTTTCTATATTCCAGAACATAGTCAAGACTTTGTAGCTCTAAGATCCAACATGAAATCCTGGGATTTAATGATTTTTTCTTAAGAGTCAAGACTAATGCTTGGCAAATGGTTACGATCTTAGAAGGTATACTAATACTTTGAACCCTCTTAAAAAGTTCAGCGTCATGTGTCCACCGGTGGTACATTTTTATACCACCACAATAGTCCGTCATGTCCACTGGTGGTACATATGTTTATATGACTTCGGTGCCATGTGTCCACTAGTGGACACGAAATGTATGAGATTTGTATATGCGCATCGCTTCTTTGGCCCCTCAATACACTAGAGAAAATGTTGGGTCTGGCAAATTAGGTTGTTTTGAAAGGAGTGATAGGATAAGAGGGAGTGCATGCAGACTCTTAGAAGTTGTAATAATTGTTTCATTGTCCAGCTAAATCAAGTAGGTGCCTTCTAAAGCAATTGAGGAGTTTTTATCTAAAAGAGAGCCATTAAAGTTAGTAACAAAAATAGTGTTTTGTCCGATGAATTCAATGATCTCTGCATTAGTCTTTCTGAAGTCGTATGCTGCAGTACCACATTTGAGGATTCTTGGTATACAAGTATCTTCTGGTAATTTCTTTACTACATTTTCCTCACATACGGTAGTAATATTCCCTATATGAAGGCAGACACCCTCTAGTCCGAACTTTTCGTCGTAGTTGATAAGTAGTTTCGTAAAATGTTAGTCAATTTGTTTTCCGTCATTAATAGCAGCGTGAGCGTTCACTAGATGAAATATTTTAGGCCCAAAATTTGGAATTGATAAGACGTACAGCAATAAAGTTCCATTTGTAAACACGGAGAGTCGCCCGTATTCTACGGCTTCCACGACGTTTTGGTAAGGTAGGGTTTCTAGCCCGTTTGTGATGGTATTGTCCTCTTCAGAGTATAGTATGTTGCAATTTACAATACTATCCCTGTCTTAGCCATTTGGCAGGCCCTAATAACTTCATTTACACCCTCCTTTAGTATAAGTAAAATATCTTGTCAAGTAAGTCATGTCTTAGTTTCTTAGATTCTCCCTTCTGTTAGGCGTTATTGTAGCAGTCGTTTCTTTTGCTAATCTTGTTCGTAATCTCAATCGTTACGTCAAACAGCTTCTCGCTAATTTTGTAGTGGTGGTCATTGTTCTTATATAAGTCGGTCTACGTTTGTAAAAATTTGTCCCAGTCGGTTGCATCAGAGGACTCCGCCAGCCATTCCCAGGTAGTCCCAATCCAATTAATGGATCTAACTCTTCTCGCCCGTTGGTTACGAAGTTCTCTCAAGCGATCCTTGGTCTGGTTTAGGTGATACTTTAAAACCAAACGGGTTTTTTCATCCCATACCCGCTTCGTAACAAGTTTGTCAGTTTGTTATGCAAGTCCGTCGTAAAGCTTGAAGTCGATAACGTGAATAAGTTTGAAGTACCCATTAGTTATCCAGGCGTCACCTTCCCTAACTGTCACAATAGGCGATTTATACGAAAAAATATGCAAGGCTTCCGAAGGAACCAACAAAACTAAACTGTAATATAAATTTGTTATTTATTTAGGGATTAGATCATTATTATTATTATTATTACAAAAATACAAGCTTAACATTAGTTACTTATGTGTGTTACATATGTAGAAATTGTTATAATTCTTTTTTGGATATTAATATTTTTTATTATGACTGAGTTTTTTTATAGATATTTTTATTTGTTTTGTAAAAAGTATGACTTTAAATATCAGTTCCCTAGATGCCTGCTAAACGCTCTCCATTCACTTTCGGGGTAGCAACTTTAGTTTGAAAGGCTCATAAGGATCCTCTTTAGTCGTTAATGCGTTCAAAATCGCAGCGACCTACTAGGGTATGAGGGTCTTCACCACTAACAATTAAAATAAATTACATCTGAATAAAGCCGGCCCCTTTTTTATGAGGTTTGGCCCCTGGGCATAGTTTTAAGCTATGAAATCGAATTAATATGACAGAAACTCTAATTGAGTTTTTCTTATTTTTTTCTTAGTTCAAGAGTACTAGTCTTGTGAGAAATTTAATATACAATGAGTTACTAAAAAAGTGGTGCAGTCATTTTGATAATATGCCGCTATGTTTTTGCAGAACTTTATTTTTTTAATAGTTTGTCGGTATATTTGTATGTCTGCTTGCATATTCTGTTTCCATTTTCCTTGTGATACCCACATCATATTGAGCAAAACCACATCATAACCATTTTTTTTATTACTAGACGCAAGATATATACATTTTGGCTTCCATGATCGCGTAAATGTTTTATTAAGTTAAATGTAATGGGCTTATCTTAATTTGTTTATTTATTAGTTTTTTTAGTCATTTTTGTAGCAGGAATTTCCATGCACGGACAAACCGAGCTGTGCATCGTGGAAGGGTCGGTGAACTCTATTATATCTATCACCATGCTACGAGGGCGGGTCAATAAGTCAGTGACCAATATTCTGGAGGAAATAGAAATCGATGTGATGGCTTAGCTTGCGATGAGGACGGATATTAATCCCATCGAATACGTTTGGGACCCCAGAGACACTCAGTGGGCTGAAATCTGCTCTGCTTGAAGAATTGGAGAATTTGGATGATAACAGGAACCAACGTATGCCCAGGCGGATTAACACTTCTGAAGCTTTTGCGCATTTTCGTTAATTTATGTTTCATTTGTAAGTTCTTCCATTTTTTTATTTTATTTTTACACGAATTTCTTATATTTATGTTAATAAACAAAATAGTATTAAAACAAACGTTTTTTTTTCTAACTTATTTGAAATTATCGCAAAATTTCAAGGTACGCCACTTTTTTTGTAACCCAGTATATATGTATATCTTACTATTATTTTCTTAGAATTATCCTACTAAAATTCAAGAAATATAGGACAGCCTCTCATCGTTTGAATCCTTAGTCGTCTTCCTTTGGAATGGGATGGTTGTTTTTTTTAAATTTTTTGCTTCCCGTTTTTCTATTTTCAGGTTTCTTGTTCACTTCATTTATCAAGGTTTTCGTTAACTTCACTCATCAGATTTATTTACGATATACACATCTTTTTTTGAATTTGGAATAAATGGTAAATGGTTAACGATTTGGAATACAAATTAAAACATTTGAAGTTAAATGTTTTTAAAAAAAATAACTTTATTTGGGCAGCGTTTCTGCCTATACAACATTTACTTAAAAACTGATTACAATGGTTCTAAAACTAAGAGCTTAAATACTAAAATTATGCTGACCAGCCAGCTACCTGTCGTGGGAACGGATGTGCTTTCTGCGAGTTTAGTTGAAACGGTGTCAAATTGTAGTCTGGTGGATACAGTGTTGCTTGTTGCTTGTTGCTTATTGCTTGTTGTTTATGCTGACGATGCTGTTTGAACTGTTGCCGGTGAAACGTAGGTGTCGTGTATCGAGCGTTGGGAACATGTGTGAACTTCTGTCGTTGACCTGTAATGCTGTTTATGTTGACGAATCAAATATTGATACCTGTGTGAATTTATGCTGTGTTAACTTACACAGGCGAGTTTTGGCCTGTCCCTGCTCGGTAGCCAGTAAATTTCCTTTACAAGGAGTTTTCTAAAAAAATACAATCCGCACGAACAGGCCGCACAACTTGAATTCAAAATCAAACATGATTTTTACAATACGTTATATTGTAAATAGTTGTTTATTCAATCAGGTACTCAATCTGAATGCCTAACAATGTGTCTAATATTTAAAATCTAACCTCGGCACAATTGGCAATTGACTCCAATGGCCTTGGTTCCCACGGGAAAGCTAATGCAAGTTCGCGCATGCAAGTGCGTCTGACTGGACACTTGAACCTTATCGTGTCTTAGTCAGATAGGTGGCTGCTTACGAGTGTTAACTTGTATGAAGGTATTAACTGTAACAAATGAACCATCGCTCTGTTTGCGGATACGGCAAAAGCGTTCGACATGGTTGACCATGACTGGCTTCTAAAAAACTTGTACAGTTCTGGTTTTACACGAACTGTGATTTACTTCTTATCTAAAAGGTAGGAATCAAAAAGTAAATGTAAATAGGAGCTTTAGTGACTCTCGTATTTTAAAAAATGGTGTACCACAAGGCTAAGTTCTTGATTCTGTGCTGTTCTTAATTTACATTATTTCTCTCTTTGTACTAAATTTAGATAGACTGTCAACTGCATTTGCAGAAGACATAGCTTTATCACTACATTTTATACAAGATACGAAAGTCTTGCAAGGATCTCGGAATACCTAGAAACATTGAGACTTTGGTTTATGGAACACAAACTGAGTATTAGCCAGAAGACGATACTTTTAAAGTATCAAATAATATCATTTAGATTTTAATTTATGGTTCCATGCTGCTGATTGTAAAAAATTCCATCCATCTGTTCATAGTTGTGGAAAATGTAATTTTGTTAGTATTTTACCTTGTTCTAATAATTGTCTTAAAATTGAATATTCAAACTGTTAAATCGGATGTGATCCTTGTAACGCGCAAAATGTATCTCATCAAACAATGTTGCTCTAAAGAAGTATAAAAGTTTATCTATTACGGCCTTGCTGAATACAAGTTGCAGTATGGTATCTCAAGTTGGGGCGATTTATATAATAAATAGGACAGAAACATTCACTATCAATTGTGAAGTCCTTGAATCATTACTTAAAATTGATCTGCTATCCTAATCATCAGCAAAAGTCAATGTCTAATTATTATTAATTTACTGATAGATTTTTTTAACTGTTATCGAATTGTATTTATCTTTATCAAATTGCTATTTTCATTTCCTTGAATTTTTATACGCATATAGTATTATTTAAGAACAATAATTTTTGTAAAAACTCCCCCACATCAAATTTATATTTGTGTATATTGTTAATTAAATCGCTGTGTCATTTCACACTAACTTTGAAGTAACGGATTGATCGCTATTATTCTCTGTTATATTCTGAAGTAAATTTTAATTAGTTTTAAGTTTAGAAGGAGGCAAAAAAAAACTGATTAAGAGCTAAATTAAATAACGCATTACAAAAAAAGTTTTAAATATGCTTATGTGTTGGATTTAAGCACGAAATATACAGATAGGTGTCCCACATTGGATGCAGATGGTGTTTATCCTTTTGGCATTCTGTCGGACATATGCAGCTCCTTGTTCTTGGAACATATTCTTATAACCCACGGGATATCGTTTTCGGGTAAGTCTCTTCTGACAAGGCACTTGTGAAGAACATTTTTGCGCTTAATTCCAGTAAATGTGGACGGGGGCAAGAGTAGTAATCTCTTTTGGGTATTAGATATCTTGCGCGTTATACCTTCAACGATTTTTTCCTTAAATTTTGTTATACAGAACAAGAGCGTTTACAATGGCTGTAGCAGTAACCAAATGAAAAAAATAATCGTTTGTACCATTTGAATACGCCGACATTTGGTCTAATAGATCAACCAAGGTTTTTCCTGTATTGTAGTCGACATCCATTGTAGGTTTGTTAATTACTGGTCTTCTAGAAGTTACAGGCACCAATAATGCTTCGAACTCAGAATCGGAACATCCATTTTGTCCTTTCACTTTATAACAATGATCTTATCTTCGTTCTGCTCAGCACATGTTTCACCTTTTTTGAGTTTGGCCTTAACAACGTTCCCTTGGTTATTCTGCTGACCAATGACTTTGCCAGAGAAACGTTTGGTATACAAACAAGTTATCACAGAACAAAATCCTTCCGCTATCCAAAAGACCGTCCATCAATTCCATCACTACCTTCTCAGAAACAGATAAATTATCCACTCTTTCCTTTCCGGTATAGGCTTTGAAAGCCCATGTGTATCCTCCAGGAGCATAATAGTTTTATACCATACTTGTGGCTTTTATTGGGGATATATTGACGGAAAAAAATTCCGCCACAAAAGGAAACATTGCTCTCGTCTATGCAAACTCTTCTTCAGGAGCGTAAGCTTCTTTGAATTTTAATTGAAGCAGCTCTGCCAAACTGAAAAGTTTCGACAATCGATCGTTTATAAGAATACTATTATCCGCGAAGTGTAACATTGTAAGCAAACGCTTGAATCGGTTCCGGCTCATAACTTTGCTCATGCTATTTTCATAAAGTGGGCTTTTGGACCAATAATCCCTTATTTGTGGCAAACGAACAAAATCCATCCACTGAATCAATTCCAGAAAATTCTGGTTCTCTGAAGGTGTGGTTTCGGTCCATTTAGGCAACGTATTGAACGGGTGTTTGGTCCAATTTTTGTAGAGCGAACCGTTTCGTTTCATTTACGTTGAGAGATATAATTGCGTCACTGGCAAACAGTTGTTCATGAACATCAGATGTTACGCTGGAAATTTAGCAGCAAATGTTTGCCTTTTACCTGCAATAGGGTGCCATTGAACAGGTCCAGTCCAGTTTGAATCCCATCACTCGAGCGCTCTCATCTTCTAAAATGTGGTCTTCAGAATCGAATCTGGAAGTTTCGTCTTCGATTAGGTAATTTTCATCATGCGGGAGCAACATCGCTGTCTGATGCCAACATGCGTTGCACTTCTTAGTCCAACTCTGAGTTATTTTAAACAAAACTAAAGAAAAAGTAAAACAATATTTTTTTTTCGAACGATTGGACACTTAATTTATATAACACATTGAATACAACAACTGTTAGCCGTATTGCAATCACTCACAATTAAAAAATATCGCGAAAAAATACGATGGCGCTGAACATTTCAAAGCGTAAATAATAGAGAGTATTTCCAACTCATAGTCGTGATATTTGCTTTCTGATGCAGTTGCTTGTTTTGAAAAACAAAACATCCGCTGAAATTTTTCATCCGTTTGTGTTTGCATCAACATTGCTCCAAATACCTGCAGCGTGTGTGTAACAATGCAGTTCTGTGACAGAATGGGTGCTATACCATATCATATATAGAAAATACAGGTGAGGCTATTAATTTGTTTTTTAACTCGTTAAAAGTTTCCATTTCTTTCATTTCCAATACAAACGAAGTATTCCATTATAAAAGACCGTAAAGTGTCTTGGCAATATTAGCAACATTTTTAATGAATTTTCTAAAATAGAAGCAGAGCCCCAATAAGCTATGAACATCCTTCAGATACGCTGGTATGGGAAAATTACGTATGGCGTAAAGATTATACTCATTAGTCCTTATACCATTTTTGGCAATCCTATAATCCAAATATAACAATTTCCATTTGGAAAAACAGGGATTTAAGAACTTTGCTCAAAATGACTAAATGTTCTTCAATAGAAAAGGCTGCAATAAGAATGTCATCTAAGTTTGTTATCACTTTACCCTCAGAGATCAAACTTCTCAATATATGCTTCATAAATCGTTCAAAAGCATATTGGCTTTTTTCAGTCCAAAAGACGTTGGTGTATATCCATATTGACCGAAATGGGACGTAAACGACGAACGTACAATATATTTGATTATTTTATCTGGTAGTTGGACGTGATGGAAACTATTTTTGAGGTCCAACGTGGTACAATATCATTTATCTGTGAAACGATCGAGATGGTTTTCAATGAGAGACGAGGGATAATTGTCACGCAACGTAATCTCATTCAGTTCTCGAAAATCTACTCAGAGTCCAAACTCTGTATTGTTTTTCTGAACTAACGCAATTGGAAATACATTTGGAAAATTGGACTCGCGATTAATACCCTTGTTTAGAAAATTATTGGGTATATAACTTAATTCGTGCTGTTTGATAAGAGATGGTGTAACTTGTATTATTCCGTTGTTATTATTCCATTGAAACATGCGTTGGAAAGCTACTGTCATTGTACGTCATTTCAGTATATGTCATTCATTTGAAGCGTAAACAACAATAATTTTTTTTCACTCAAATATGTCGAACTTTGTGCCTGAAAAAGTGTTTTTGCGGGGAGTTCTTCTTCATTACTTTAATATGAAGAAAACTGCAGCCGAAAGTCATCGTATTTTGGTGGAAGTTTATGGTGAACATGCGCCAGCTGAGCGAGTGTGCCAAAAGTGGTTTGCACGATTTAAAAGTGGTGATTTTGGCTTGGAAGACGATGAACATCCTGGGCAGACAAAAAAGTTTGAAGATGAAGAACTGGAAGCATTATTCTATGAAAATTGTTGCCAAATACAAGAAGAGCTCGCAGAATCTTTGGGTGTCACTCAAGCAGCCATTTCAAAACGTTTAAAAGCAGCTGGATATATTCAAAAGCAAGGAAATTGGGTTCCACATGAAGCCGATAGACGTCGAAAGGCGGTTTTGCATGTCCGAAATGCTGCTGTAACGCCACAAAAGAAAGTCATTTTTGCAGCGGATTGTTACTGTATGCTGTATTATGAGCTGCTAAAACCGGGTGAAACCATCAATGGACAACGCTACCGAACACAATTAATCCGTTTGAAGAGAGCAGTGGCCGAAAAACGTCCGGAATATGCGACTAGACACGAGGCAATAATTTTCCATCATGACAACGCTCGGCCTCACTTTGCTATCCGGTTAAGAACTATTTGGAAAACAGTGGATGGGAAGTCTTACCCCACCCGCCTTATAGCCCAGACCTTGCCCCTTCTGACTACCATTTGTTCCGGTCGATGCAGAACGCCCTCACTGAAATACGGTTCACATCAGAGCAGAATATCAAAATTGGCTTGATTGATTCTTGGCTGCCAAGCCGGTGCAGTTCTTTTGGGATGGGATCCACAAATTGCCAGAAAGATGGGAAAAAGTCATAGCTTCAGATGGGCAATACTTTGAATAATACTATTGTACATGTATAACTTAAATAAACGTTCAAATTTTGAAAAAAAAACCGCACGAATTAAATTATATACCCATTATCTAAAATTTTTTGAAGCTCAATCTTATGAGCATAATACAACCTTCTAGGCGGACAATGGAAAAAATTACATCTTTTGAATGCTGTGCTCATTTTTAAATCTATTTGTGGTAGCCAATCGTTCATGTGCAGTATGTATGAATTATTGTTAATTACACACACTCAAATTCTAGTTATACTTTATTCCTTTGTAATATATATTAGAGTTAGACATTAAAGTACTCTCAATCGCAAAGCATCTCTTTATTAATTCCTTCGAACATCACATGGTGGCAGCGGTGCGCAATTGAAACCACACGTAGTTGAGAGATATTTTGTAATATTATTACATGCCCATTTGTAAGAATTTCGTTTAAACATAATAAAGTTCGGTTTAGTTATTTAGACTAAAAATGGCAGAGATGAAAGTAACTATTTGTATTTGCATTTATTTATTGCTATATTCATTGTACATATAAGATATAAATTATACAACTTTTAAGTTGCACATGCTTATATTATATTTCAGAGCTACACACATTTTAAATGATAAACTTAATATTTATAAAAGAAATTCAGTTTTAAAAAATTAAAACAAAGCGAAAAGAGAGAAGATAAGATATGATTGGAAGAAACATGTAAAAAAAAGAAAAGAAATGCAGGAATTAGGAATTTTTTGCCAAAAATAGTAAAAGCCTTTTTCAGGCATGAACAAAAAATTGCCTTGAGGTAACAAGGTACTTATTTCTGGGTAGTAATATTTGTAATGTCCGATTACTTCTTACAAACTTAATATGGTCAAAAAGATATTTTGGTTCTTTAGATTGTATTACTTTTTTTAATAATAACAAAGTTCGATATTTCAACAGATGTGATAAGGAGCAGCTTGCTATTTATTTAGAGTAGTCGGAAATGTGGTTGCATCTTTTCAGACCAAATATATATCTTGCGCAGCTATTATACTATATGCAGCAGTAAGTTTTCTCTTGGTCTCAAAGTTCATGTTAGCAAATAACTCGCAGCTGTACAGAAAAATGGGTAAAATAAATGATTTTATTAATCTGAGCTTCACATTGGTTGGTAAATACTTTGCTGTGGGACTTAGGCCTCGAAGCGTACAATTAATTTTATTAACAATAGCAATTTTGTGGTTGAAGAGCCAAAGCAATTTTCTTTCGATGACAATTCGCAATGGACCAGAAGGAAAATGTTAAGTTATACTGTCAAATAAAACTGCACAACCGTCTTTTTCGAGCAGTGAATTGAATCTGAACTTTATTATACATTGGTATAAGTTAAGAAGAATACAAATTACAGTGGTTTAGTTTAGACCAATTAGATAACAGTGGCAGGTAGCATTGCCAAATTCAATATATTCAAAGAATCATGTTACTCGTTACTTAACAACATTCCCACTTTTGAATATTTTAATTTAATACAACATTTCATAAAATATTTATCAGTCACTCGAATCAAACATCTAATTTTTTCAAATTTATCTCTACATAATGGCTTTGTAAATATATCAGCTTTTTGATGTTCTGAATTAGCGTATTTTATATCAAAATCGCCACGATCACACCTCTCACGAATAAAATGGTAACGCATCTCTATGTGCTTCGTACGTTTATGGAATTTCGGGCGTTTTATAAGTCGAATAGCTCCCTGGTTGCCCATATTTAGAATCGTCCTTCGAATTAGGTTGTGGGCCAGTTCTGATAAAAGTTGTTGTAGCCAGATCATTTCCTTTACAGCTTGTGATGCAATGACGTAGTCAGACTCCTTCGTGGATAGTGATATACACTTTTGTCGTTGATATGACCGAGATAGTGGACTTTTTCCAATTGCTAAAATGAATCCGGTGGTAGACCTTCTTATTTCAGGATCGCCAACATAGTCAGCGTCAGTGAAACAAAACAGAGAAAAATCATTACCTTTTTTAAACAATATACCCATATCTTTGGTCCCTCAGATGTATTTCAAAATTCTTATCACAGAATTAACGTGAGCTTGATTTGGTGCATCCCAATGCTAAGAAACTGCCATTTAGAAAGGCTGTCTTTACATCGAACTGCGTCAGACTCAAACTTTCATTAGCGACAATAGCGGATATCGAACGTATTGAAGTAATCTTTGCCACAGGGCTGAATGTCTCTACGTAGTCTATTCCGTATTCTAGATTAAAACCTCTTATTACTAACCTGGCTTTGAACTTTAGTTCCCTGTTCGTGCCCAAGCTCTTTAGCTTGTAGATCCACTTGTTGGCGATGATTTTACGATCCAACGGACGTTGAACAATGTTCCATGTTCGGTTTTGCAATAAACTCTTCATCTCCTCTACAATCGTCGCTTTCCAATGAGTGGCATCTTTGCATATAACAGCGTCTTTGTAGTTGTACGGCTTACCCTGAATGAAGAAAGCATGTCTTTCGATTAAGTTGCACACACTTAAACTACCTTTTTTTTCCCGAATTCTCGATTCCAATAATTGAACTTGCTTCTCTTTACCACTGTCAAAAACTTCGTCAGTATCACTATCATTTCCATCTGCTGAATTACCGACATCATCAGCTGACTAAAAATCAGAAACTGCTGCCATTCCTAACCTTATATTGGAATTCTCCAGAGACATATCTTGATCTATATCACTTTGACAAGAATCGAAATCTGCTGCTGGAACAATACAAGTTTCAGAATAATTATCAGAATTAGAAATCACCTTCTCTTCTTTTTCAGCTTTAACCGTTTCCGTTTACTTCTACTTTTCTAGTCATAGGTATCCAAACTCGATATCCCTTTGTGTTTTCCGCGTAGCTAATGAATACTCCTTTTTCCGCTTTCTTGTCTCACTTTCTGCGTTTCTGCTTCGGAATATGAATAAATACTTCAGTGCCGAAAACCTTGAAGTCACTCATTTCAGACTCCTTGCCATACCACAGCCTGTATGGATTTTTTCCTTTAATGCCACTGTTTAGAAATAATATGTTAATTACTTCATTATCATTTAATTCACTAAAATGCATAATTCACTAAATGCTCTATGTATATCTCTCAAAACAGGTTTTCTACGATTTCAATTGTTGTAAATTCTATGTTTTGATTTTCTTTTGTGCTATATTCTTTAAGCTATTCATGGAAATTCATATTTGCTCTCGTGCACTTGCGATTGGACCAGAACCTATGTTAGATTGGTAACATTTAATAAATTGTATTATAAGGTTTAGCTCTCGAATTTTTATTTATCGTCTCAACGTTGGACTTTTAAATTTTCATCGGTTGCCTAACAGCTACTATTACCTGTACGATTTAGAACATACAAGCAGTGTTCACAACTTCCACCCAAAACCTTTTAGGCATATCTTTTGCTAAGAGCATTGTCCGAGCAGCTTCTACAACCGTGCGATTTTCCCTCTCGGCACTTCCATTTTGTTCTGGGGTGTAGGCCACAGTTGTTTCATGGTGAATTGTGTGTTTTTCCAACTCGGTCCCATTATTCGTAGGAAGCGTTTTAATTGAATGCTTGCTGTCACTTTTAGCTCGATTTATAAACTGTTCAATTGAATCACAAACCTCTGACTTATTCTTCAGGAAAAACACGACTTTGAAATGTGAATAATGGTCTTTACACAGTACGAAATACTTCGAACCTCAAGTCTTTTCCATAGGCCCGCATACGTCAGCATGTTCACCTGGCTAATGAGATTCAAAACTACTTTTGGGAAAAGGTAACCTGTGTTGCTTTCGAAAGAAACAGAGATCACACGTAAAATTAAGATTATCTTTGAAAGTGATCCCTCGTTCTTTTAATTGTGTGCGCCCATGGATTACATTTTGACGAACCAACCTTTCATGTCAAACCTTAAGAGGCAAAATACGTTTTGTTGCCAAATTTGCCACGCTTTCTTTCACACTTTGCACATTAAATTGCATTCTGAACAATTGATGTTGTGTTTCTCCCACTACCACTATAGTTCCATCACTTTTAGCAAATGTGCATAGCTTACTGTCTGACACAAATTTAAGACCCTTATCCAAAACACGATTCTAAGAGAATAAATTAGCAGAAGTCTTTCGCACATACAGAACATTCGAAAGATGCTTCCAAGTTCAAGTTGTATTACAATCAAATGCAAAAATATTTATATTGCCTATACCCAAACCTGAGATTTTGTCGCCGCTTTCAATACGAATTCCTATCGGATTAGAAAAACTTTCATAGCGAGCAAACCATTCTTTTCTAATTGTCATATGGTTGTTCACTCCCGAACCAAAATACCAAAAATTGTTATTGTTCACATCATTAACGATCAACGAGTTGCAGGTGACTGCTGCTTCACCTTGGCCTACATTTTTACAATCGATCGCCACAGATTTGCAAACAGGTTTATCTCCCCTTAGCACTTTACTTTCACTTCCAGACTATCGATCACTATCGCTCACCACTGGTTTGCGCTCGAATGCATGGTTCCCCGGTACCTCACTTACGGTTCAAGTCCATAGTTGATTATTGATTATAAAAGACCTGCAAATAAGTGCATGTGGCCCCTTGAGGCCTCACCTCGACTTCCAGTTCTATTGTGGTTGATATCTCTCTTCTGACAATCTTTTTTCCAATGACCATACTCGTTACATGCAAAACACTTTCATAGCTTCGAAATTTTTCCTTGTTGCTTTCGTGCCTTTTGCTTTGCTATCAATGCTGTTGTTGTACTTGTAGAATTAGATGATTGTGACGAAATGAGTGTTTCTTCCATTACCAGCCGTGACGTCAGATTTTCCAGGGTTTGCTGTGATTCCCATGCACGGAAAAAATATTGAAACTCACCTGGAAGAGTCATCAATATCTTGGTTATAACCATGCTCTCTGAAACCTCCTCTCGCCCATCCTTAAGTTGCCGATCTATATTCTGCAGCTTAGAGATACATATGTGTTGCGACATCATCTTCTGGATCCTTTTCAAAGCTGTAAACGAGCTGAAGCAGCATGTGAACATTGGCCTTCATTGTCTGGTCATACAGTTAAAAAAATATAAGTCATGATACTAAGTTTTTCTTAAAAAATGTTTTCTTAGTTCTAATTATAATAAATAGACATAGTATAAACATGTAATGTAAGATACGTCGAAAGACATAATTTAAGTATTAGGTTTAACTTAGAGTGCCCGCATGGGGCCAGTAAGTTAGAATAAGATTATTTTAAGTTAATTAAGCTAACTTTTAAGCGTTTTTTTGTATAGCATTTAAGAGTAAAATAAGTGATATAAATAAAAATGCATATAAACTGAAAACTGAACTGTCTGGTCATACACAGCTTTTAACTTCATCAACATCTCCTTTGTAGTACTGCAATTAATGATGTGTCGTTGGGCTTTACTCTCCGTCTTTAAACGTTTATCAAACGCCTCCTGAGTTTCGCTTTCTGCGTTGGTTAGCTGCAAACTCATGCCATTTATGTTCAAGTAGCCCTGATGCGTTTAATAAAATATTAACTTGAAATTTGCACACAGCATACGGTTCCGAAGTCAACAATTTTTCCACTTTAAAATGTTCACTTTCCATTTTCTTTAATACGAGTACCCTACGCGCAATACTACATGAATATTTAAACTCTCAAAAAAAATTTGTTGGCATTAAGCAAAAAAAAATTTATTGTCCTTTATTTAACCTTTTACTTTGCCGCGTGATCTGGGGCCATAACCTGTTAAGTTATACTGTCAAATAAAACCGCACAACGGTCTTTTTAGAGCAAGTAATGTGTACTGTACTTTATTATACATTAGTGTAAGTTAAGAAGAACACAAATTACAGTGGTTTACTTTAGACCAATTAGATAACAGTGGGAGGTAGCATTGTCAAATTCAACATATTCAAATAATCGTGTTACTCGTTACTTTACAACAGAAATGAAGTTTCGAGCGCTTCAGAGTCGCGTCTGGATTATCATCTAAATTACAAGAGGATCAAATAAACAGACTTGTTTATATGATGGGTGACCAAGCGGATGATATATTTTTATCCTTCAGCTTAAGTGCCGAAGATAAGAAAGACTATCAAAAAGTTTTACAGGCTTTCGAAACATTTTTCGTAGTCAGACATAACATTATTTACGAATGTGCATTGAAAATCGGTGGAAAGTTTTAAAAGGCGGTTTATCGGTGTGATTACTGATCTCTGAAAGACGAAATGATACGTGACCGTTTGGTTATATTAAAAAACTCTCCGAAAAATTGCAGGTGGAATCATCTCGAACTCTAGAAAGAGCTATAACCACAATGTGTCCGTTCGGCGTCAGCAGCAAGATCTAAGCAGGTCATTAGCGTCTATCAACCGCTTTAAATCAACCCAAACATACAATAAAAAAAAATCATCACCCGTAATAGCTAACAGAACTAGAAATAAACAGCGTTTAGTAAGAATCAGAACAACGGAACGAACTTCCCAGCAACATAAATGTGATTTTTGCGGTAATGCTTCGCACAACGACAAGCGCAATAGGCTGCAAACACCCTGCCTATGGTAAGCGCTGCAATAAATGTGGTAAGCGGAACCATTTCAGCTATGTTCGCAATCTTTAAATCGTATTCTTCTAAATATTATCGGTTAATTCTTCGCAAAATTAGAGTGTAAAGATCGCGTTAGTAATTCTATAATTTTTGTTATACATGATTTAAAGGCTCCTCTTGTGTGTTTAAAGGATTGCGAACAGTTTAATATTATACAACGAGTCAATTGTGTAGAGAGTGATAAGAACAAATCTAATGTCGAAATTGAAATAGAATTCTTGAAACTGCTTAATGAACTACTCGTAGGTTGCTTACCAGGACAATACGAAATTAAATGAAAATCAGCATGCAAACCGCACGCGATTTATGCCGCACTAAATAAATTGAAGTCAAAATTAGATGACATGGTGAGGCTTAATGTCATAAAATCCGTAGAAAAGCCGACAGAGTGGTGCGCTCCACTTGTAATTGTTCCTAAAGCTGATGAAGATATACGCATTTGCGTCGACCTGAAAAGACTTAATGAGTGCATCGAAAGGGAAGTTCATTCTATGCCAAGCCCCGACCACACTCTTGCTCAGCTAGCTGACGTCAAATATTGAACTTCACCAAATTAGATACGAGTTTTGGCAGGCAAATCTTTCCCCTCAATCACAGCTATTGTCAACTTTTATTACCCTCTTTGGCAGATATTGTTTTTCCCGATTACCGTTTGGGACATCTGGAGATATTCTAAAAACAGATTCAAAAAAACATTATTGAAGGCATTTCAGGTGTGGTGTTCCAAACAGACGACATCCTCGTGTATGGATGGAATCGAATAGGGTACGCTTAATATCAAAAAGTGTCAAGTGGGGATTACATCAATTAGTTTTTTGAGTTACCGAATAGACCTAAAACGAATTCATCCAGGTGAATCAAAAGTTAAAGCGGTCGAGGAGTACTCACCACCGCAAAACGTTGCTGAGTTACGAAGATTTTTGAGTCTCGCCAACTATTTGATAAAATTTGTACCGAATCTTTCAACAATTTGCCAATCACTTAATCAGCTTTTGCGTAACGATTTAGCTTTCGATGGAACGTATGCCAAAACAATGCATTCATGAAATTGAAACATATTCTGACTAGGGAACCGATATTAAAAAGGTTTAATTCACAAAACTATCATCTCTACAGATGCCTCTTCGTTGGGGCTAGGAGCCGTTTTGCGACAGGATAATATCGATGGCATTTTGAAGCCAGTTACTTATGCATCCAGGACACTTTCTGAAAGTGAGAAAAAGTACGCTCAAATTGAGAAAGAAGCATTGGCAATAACGTGGGCATTATATGTAAAATTTTGTGATGTGCCAATTTTGACATCAAAACACTTAGATGAATTGACGCCAATACTTCGGAAATTTAGAATGAGGATGATACGATTTTTGTTCAAAATATATTATACTCCGGGCAAAGATTTAATTGCACACTGGTATTTTCGAATCAGGATTTAGTAAGTGAAGTGGAATTAAACACCTTTGTTAAAGCTATCATGACAGAGATACCCGCAATGGACAATAAGCCCGAAGAGATTAGGACAGCCCAACAGGAAGATCTGACATTAAAGGAAAAAGCAAGATACGTGCAGAACAGATAGCCCAATAAAAACAGAATTTCTTTTGAAGCAAGAGAGTACTATGGCGATCGATATGGATTTTGAAATCAATGAGAAAATGCTCATGCATGGTAACCGATTAGTCATCCCTGGTAGACTACGCGAAGAAATGTTAAGACAGATACACGAAGGACATTTCGGAATTAACAAATGCAAGGCACGTGCAAGCAGACTGTCTGGTGGCCTGTCTGTTCTAAACAAATTGAAAACCTCGTCAAAGGATGTGAAGTCTGTATTCAACAAGCCGTCCTGCGACATGAACCGCTTATCCCCACATTAACTCCACAACATGCGTGGCAGATGGTTGGAGCTGACTTATTTTATTATAAATCTAAAACATATCTTATTGTTAGCGTTTACTACTCCCGCTTTCCAGAATTCGCTCTCCTCGAGAATCAATCCGCTATTTTTTCTAGACATCGTGTCCCGGAGATTGTACGAACTGATAATGGCCCACAGTTCAAACAACTGAAAATGTCGAAATTTCGAGAGTTTGCTACGCAATGGGGATTTACACGCATAACATCTAGTCCAATGTTCGATTCATCAGTTAAAATTCTAAAATTTATTCTTAAGAAAAATGAAGATCCTTCCCTACTTGTAAAGGGTGGTTTTTTAGAGGTTTAGTTTTTAAACTGGCAACGCTGTTTCTACAGATTGTCAATTTGACAGCTGAAATTGATTTGTGGTAGGTACGTTTTATCATTTTGCCGTGAATAGATTAACGCCAGAACAACACCCAATTTACGGTCGATATAATCGATCATCTGAGCAAGTTATTCAGAACACGATGAATCGTTTTCGCACCATCTGCACTCTAGTGGATACACATCCCCAAACACGACAAACAGTCCGAACAGAAGAAGTTATTGCCGTTGTGGAGCGAAGTGTTGAGGAAAATCTGAGTTAGTCGATTCGCCATCGTGCACGGCAATTGGAGCTTGCTTATCCACTTTGTGGCAGATTTTACGGAGAGATCTTGGCTTAAAAGCTAATAAGATCCAGCTTGTGCAGGAGTTGAAACCGCGTGACCATTATACGCGTCGTAGGTTCGGTGAATGAACCGAAAACATGATTCAGCTTAATCCTCATTTTCAACGCAACATTTTGTTCTACGATGAGCCCTTTTTTTGTTTAATTGGATACGTAAACCAGCAAAGTTGCCGAATTTGGAGTGGCGAAAACCATTCAAAGCGCCCTTACAACCATTAAAACTCACTGTTTGGTATGCTTTATGGGCTGGTAAAATCATCGGCCCATACTTCTTTAAGGACAATGCCGCTCAGAATGTTACGTCTATGGAGAGTGCTATAGAAACATGATTTCTGGCTTCTTCGTCCCTCAGTTGAATGGAATTGACCTGACAGAGCTTTGGTTTCAACCAGATGGAACAACATGCCACACGGCGCGCGACACCATCAATTTATTGCGAAAAATATTTGCTCAAAGCCTAATTTCGCGTAATGGAGTTGGGAACTGGCCCCCATGATCCTCTGTTCTCACACCTTTAGATTATTTTCTTTGGGGTACGTGAAGTCATTAGTCTCTGCCAATAAATCAGAGACGTTAGACGATTTGGAAGTCAACATTCGCCTCCAGTTGCTCCAAAAAGTTGTCGAAAATTGGACTTCACGATTGCGCTTCATTCGAGCTAACTATTAGCCAATGGATTAAGCCCAGCTGAAATGTTAATGAACCGAAAGTTCAGAACGACTTTACGGACTGCTGCTGAGCAATTGGGCGCTAAGTCAATCAATGTAGGGGAACTTAGGGCAAAAGAGAATTATTTGAATCAGAAGCAAGTAGAAAATTATAACAAAAGACTTGGCGTTAACATCGTAAATACTTTAAACCCGGTACTATCGTTTGGGCGTTTGGTTGAGAGATTTTCAAGTTTGGGGAAGAATCTTGAACAAAGCTCAATATCCGCGCTCATACTTCGTGGAAACCGAGAGAGCTAAATTACGTAGAAATTCTTTTCATATCATCCCTAGTTACAGAAAGGATATTACTCATGGGCTTTATTTGGCTCATTTAGTCGATACGGAAAATGAAAAGACGGCAGACTCTTTGGACACTGAAATTCCCGGAGGAAGAGAAGAAAGGCGAACCCTTATCGGGGAAGAAGCAAACAGAGCACCTAACTTTGTAGCAACTACTAGATATGGCCGAACTGTAGTAAGACCAGATGGATACATTCTGTCATAATTTTTACTAATTGATTTGGCTTTGATAATATGTGCTATTTTTAAAATTAAATTTTTTTCTTTAAAGTGGAGATATGTACATATCGTAGTATGTATTAATTATTGTTACCTAAACACTGTCAAATTCTAGTTATACTTTGTTTCTTTGTAATATTAGAGTTAGTAATTAAAGTACTCGCAATCGAAAAGCATCTCTTTATTAATAAGAGGCTGGACTAATCATTTCTCTCACTTTTAATTCAACAACTGCAAGCATATCAATGTTTATATTAAGATCAATCTCACCACTTTTTTGGGATTCAACGGCAGCAATCATCATAGCCTGGCACACAATGGTGGTTCGTTTGAGGATCTTGGTTGATGTTGTTGGCAATTTCTGTTACAGTCCTTTGAAGCGCTACACCCGTTTTTCCAATGAAATCTCACCCTAAAATTACAGGATAAGCCATTGAGATATTTTTCACTGCTAAAAGCTGTAAGTTTATAATTAAATTTTCAAAAAAGGCACGTGCACTTACACTTCCGATTGTAAAAGAGGGGGCTACCGTTGACTCCAATGTGATGATTCGTCCAACGTTGACAGAAAAACTGGCGGAAGGTATCTCCTCTGGATAAAGCTGATTGAGCTTACAGAATTCAATGACTTTTACGACGAAGAGCTTGCTATATTTTTGCTGGTCCATTCATATTGAATGTGCCTCTCAAAGTCAATAGCAGTTAATGTGTTTTTTTCTGGTGTAAGAGACAAAATGCAATTTTCTCTAACACTCGGATCTGATTGAACCCTTAATTGGACAATTACAATAGTAGATATGTGTCCTTGTTTTCTACATTTATAACAAGTTATGAATTTTTCCTCATTACGTGAACGTGTAGTATCAACAACTTCAATATTTTTGATTTTGTTTGATGGATGTTTTTTGTTAGATGATATACCCTTTGTTTGATTTTTCGCAAAGTTAATTTTTAGTTTTCATATTTTTGCAATGATATTTTTAACTCACGACAGTTGTTAGCACTATACAGAATCGTTTTATTCACCTCTGAATCTCGAATCAATTTTTTAATAAATTCAATCAATCAATTTTTTACATATAAGTACATACATATAACACATATAGTTGGAGAGTTTCTTGATGAAATTTTTTCCGCTTTCCAAGCTCGTTACAAATGTCTGATTTAGTGACAACTCTTTTAAATCCACTATCTAGTGTGAGTTTTAACTCTAATCAATTTTTTACTTTTACTTTTGTGTCTTTCATTCAGTATTACGACATCCGCTAACTCTTCGATTGTCCAATCCATCACTTCATAGGATAACTATTGTCTCCACTGAATACAGGTATAGCATCTTCAACGTCTCTGAAGATACAAATTGCTATCGGACTAGGCTCTGGCTCTTTTTGTTGCTTTAGCATTGCTGTTTCCAGTTTTTTCCGAGGTATTCTTCGCAGTTTCGACAATTTTTCATCTTCCCCACCAGACACATAGTCGTCTGGATACGTTGAGTCCTCAGCACACTGGTCATGGTTTCTGGAAACTGGATCCCTCTGCATCACTTGAGAAGCTCGTTTTCCATCCATTAAATCTTCAACCGCCTCTTGTATACGAATTTTTAATACCGCTTTAGTGCCGTTGGCTTGCAGTTCCAACGATCTGAAGACATTTTTAAGTCGTTACATTGTTGCAGACTCTAAAAACCGTGTCCATTCTGCAACAAATTAACCAAAAAACACGGGGTATTGGCTTTATTGTACATTAATTCGCTACAGTCGACACATCAAGATACTGATTCCGAGAAATTTTAAGAAAAGTTAAACAAAACCAATGTTCGCTGCTTTCTAAATTCTACTACAGATCTGGAGACACATCGAGTTCATCATATGATAAGGTCGCCAGACTTAGATTGATACATAGTTAGAATACAAGTACAATAAATGAGTACAGTGCGGTTCACAAATTCGGATCTATTAAATTAAATTTTCCATATTTTAACTACACTATCTGACCGAAGGAGTCCCAGAAAACCGAAGTTTTTGAAAACGCAGGGAAATGCGCCTGGTCGAATAAAAGAAGGATGAAAAACTGTGGCATGCGGATTTTATGTACGCCGTCGATGAATGCATAAGAGAGAGCATAATGTCGTATTTCTTGTGCAGGTTAAATTCGTCAACATCAGCCTCAGATGCGCTTTTGCACCCAAAAAAAATCATGAGGCTACTATAGTACGTTCCTTCGAGCTCCTCGACAAAATCCTTGAGCAATGGCCTAAGAACGATTTAAATGATTTTAGCGGCAAAATAGGATAAGTGGATATCTTTGGTAGCACACGGAAATGAATTTAAGTTTATTGTCTTTATTTTTTTTATTTTTGGATGGTTCTTTTTTTAATTTAATATGAAAGGGGTCATTTGGATATAAAACAGTCAACTTAATTAATTATGTTGCGATCGATAAAAAGCACTTCACTATTATGGACTTCAAAAGAGTGGTGAATGCGATTATATAACAACACAAGCGTTCTCACCTCCACGTGGTACTATCGCTATATGAGCTGCTTCAACATACTTAAATACCAGGGCTATATGGATTTCCAACACTAAGTCAGGGCGTTGGAAAAGAGTTGGTGGCGCATAAGCCCTTAATGAGTGCCAACGGCAGCACTTGTATCCCCATAGCGGGTTACTGGCTCCGGAAATTGGTCCGGCCCCTTTTGGCCTGGGAGTTCCAAAAAGGGCCTGGCCCTCCAGGTTGGGGATTGTGTGTGGAGTTAACTGCCCAACCACCCGGGCCCCCGCCCAATTACCAAGGCTTCGCCCATCAATGACGTTGTCTAATAAAAAGCGGGCGCAGAGCATATTATTATTCTATTCGTACACATCTTCAGATGACGCCTCTAAAGGTTGCTACGATTTGACCAGTTACAAGTTGAGGGTCATAGGTCTTGTTGGCGGCAAGACCAGCGGTAGTTCCTAAAAGGACTTAAATCACAGTACCATGGGAGTCAGTAGCCCCCCGGATTTCGGTCCGGGCCTGACTTGTTGAGGTGGGGGCCTACTTGTGGGAGCGTCATGGTGGCTGTGGTTTAAACCTAAATCGCGGGAAGGGTCTTCCTGTTGGTTTGACCCATTGTAGAGTAGCAAATAAGTACTGGGTGCTGTGACCCTAAAAGCAGTAAGAGATTTTAGATCGGCCTCGACTCATACCAAGGGTGGAATTTGTGCCTCCAACACAGTTCCGAAATGGTATCAAAGTACTGGCGGAGAGCGATGGCAAGGTGTATCCGTGATCCCATGGATGTATGGGCATCCCGTAAACATAAGTTTACATGACAAGTGGTTTACGTTAAAACCAGAGACTAATGCCCAACCACCCAAAAATGTAATTGTCACGAAGCGACCAATAGCCTCGGATAAGGACGGATTTACTGTTCACGGCACTGCAAAACGACCAACAACTTTCGGATCTGCACGTGCAATCTTCGCACCTTGAACCTGCCGCGTGCAGCCGAATAAGTAGCGGAGACTGTTACGGAGCAGATATCACCGCCATACAGGAAGTGCGGTGGGATGGGCCGGGCAAAATCAAGATGAAGAACTGTGATGTTTACTACGGTGATTGCTATAGGGAACGTAAACAGCGTCTATTTGGATGCGGATTGGTTGTAAGTGGCAGATTTAGGCAAGAAGTCTTGAGCTTTCGACACGTGAGTGAACGCCTTATTACAATCCGTATCAAAGGTAAATTCGCTAACATCAGCCGTATATGCGCTCATGCCGCAACAGAGGAAAAGGACGATGCTACCAAAGAGAGTTTCTACGAGCTCCTCGATGAAACCTACGAGCAATGTCCGATGTATGACATTAAAATCGTCCTAGGCGACTTTAACGCCAAAATTGGAAACGATAGCACGTCTGGAAACGGACTTAAGTTAAGCGATTTCGCTGCGGGACGTTACGTTACTATAGCAAGCATATGGGTTCCTCACCTCTATATTCACAAGGGAACATGGCAGACACCAGATCAGCAAACTGTCAACCAGATTGATCATGTTGCGATCGACGTAATGCACTCCTCAAGTATTTTAGATGTCCAAACATTCCGAGCGGCCAACATAGGCTCGGACCACTACATAATTGCAACAAAGATACGTCTACGGATATCTCAGACGCCACAACAATGGGGAAATACTATGAGGAGACTTAACGTTGAACGATTGCAATCGCAACAAGCCGTCAGAACCTTTACTGATCGCATATCCCTCAACCTCTCGAGAAGTCCTTTGGAGCTCTCTGGTTCTGTGGATTGCGCTATCGTAAATTAAGATGTCCACGTCTCTACTATGTATATTCCAACCCATCGTACTTTCTATGGTTTTAACGAAAAAATCTCCCACATGCTCCGTAAGGTCTACTCAAGCCTCCCCGTTTTTAATTTTAACCTGAGCACTTCTCGTCAGAAACTCGATCTCTTCCACTATTCTCTTGGTTCCTGACCCTTAATTTTTGTTAGTTTTTAAGTCTTAGTTTTTAAGTTAAATTAAGCTCATATTGAGTTACAATAAATAAATGGTGGCTTCAGGCCCCACCAAATTAGGTCCAGAGAACCTTTCTCGGTGACAGGCCCTTGTCTTACCAACAGCTCCTTGGCACAGCCAGAAGGCCGACAGCGCCTTAGAGGTTTCCGAAGTAACATGTTTAGTTCATTGATGTTTGCTGTACAGGATGACATACAGATATAGTACTTAGCTTTTTTGGAGAATTAGATGGCAATGCCTTTAAGCACCAGATGAGTTGGAAGCTGACTGGTTTGACTCAACGGAAAGAGAACAACCTCAGTTTTGGGAGGATCGGATGGATTAAACTCCAATTTCTAGTACACCAATCGCCGATCGCGTCTAGGGCTGCCTGCGCTTTAGAGCAGACAGGCAGACAGCAGCAGATCCAAGAGACAGTACAGCCACATAACCCGCGTATGCTTGTGCATAGACGTCAGAACTATTAAGCGCGTAGAGCAGTGACTCGACCAACATGCCCTATAGAGGTGTAGACAGAACGCGGCCTTGCGGGTAACCCCTGTTTACCCACGCCACCACGTATTGACCACAGTCATCATCCGCAATCGATATCCTATTTACCAGCATTGTTGCAGCTCGTATAGTTCGTCGTTGAATCTTCCCCTCCAAAGCCCGTCGAAGGAAATGGGATTGAATATTTGCCGAAGAATTTTTCTCTCGAAACGACCGAAGATATCTTCATCCGACTTCGATTGAGTCGATGCTTCTGTGCCATAAAAAAGGACCGGGATGTTTAGTGTTTTATATGTACATATAGAGTCTCCCTCGTTGTCCGGTATGTGACCCTTCTATTCAATTGTCTTCTTAACCCTATAAAACAGCGATAGGCAAGAGTGATTCTTCGTTTTCTTTCTGTTGAGGTATTTTTGGCAGAACTTATAGCAGAGCCACTATAGGCAAACTCCCTTACTACCTCGAAATTATAGCTGTCAACTGGGGCGTTCTGTCCAATTCATCGGTGTTGTGTGTCTCCCATATACTTGGCTTTGCCCTCCTTTACTGCTAATCCCCTTTTGGCAGATTTCGTTTCGATACTGGCGAACGCCACGGTGACAATACCCTAAGTTATGCCAATTTTGTTAATATCCTCCGTATAAGGTAGTAGTGATACAAACTCTTGAAGGATTGTGCCTCCGGTGTTCACTTGTGAGTTCCGTATAATTCTATCAAGTATGATGCTAAAGAAGTCAGATAACTGCGCGTCCCCTTGCCTAAAATCCTTTTTTGACATCAAGAGTCTCGGTTAAGTCCTTACTGATCTTGAGTGCTCGTTCTCAATCGTCGTTCTGCACAAACGGACGAGCTTGGCAGTGATGCCAAATCTAGGCATTGACACTGATAGTGATCAATCACATTGTTGATAAATGTGAGTAGTCAAATAAGATCCTGCAAAGTTAACGAGAATATCGGGCAAAAGTTGCTAATGTTCTATTCCTGAGGCATACTTTCTGCCGAATGTATTCTTGGAGATGAATTTGTGCATGAAGTGGTCGGGTGGAACCCAGCACATCAATTTCAGCGTGTCTGACCGGTTTTTGCCATCGATGCCACCGCTTTTTGCGCCGAATATTCGGTCCTGACATGTTCCCGTCTTCTACCTAATGCCTGACGGTTCTTCCATCAGTTTGGACTTTATGTTTTAGTCTTGAAGCTGATGGGCTTTCTTAGTTGCTTCTACTTTACTGGACTTAGGCTTTTCCCTACTTGCCAGTTATGAGTGTCCATTTTGTGACATTAGGAACTTATCCCTCCTCTTTTGTATCTCGTTGATTACATCGCAGCATCGGTAATTATCTCGGGGTATTTGCTTTCAATTAAGAAATGTTGTAGAGGTATTTTATGTACAATAGATCTAAGATTACTGACATTTTCGTTGGCATTAATGGGGAAGAGCTGTGGTTTCAACAAAATAACGCAATATGCCACATAGCCCACGCCACAAGTTCGCATATGGGCTCTGTGAATTGGCTTCAAAAATCGTGTGATTTAAGACTATCTAATTCCAATAAACCAGAGACGATAGAAGGTGTGGAAGTAAACACTCGCCGAGTTTCTGACGATATAAACTTCGAATAAGTGGTGGGAAATTTAGTATCCTTACAAAATGAATTAAAAAGTAAGAACATGAACTACTATACGTTCCGGGCTAATAACATAGCAAACAATTTCTCTGTCAGTTAAGACAACACGTGAATGACATACGCCCATTGGCTTACCATACTCGAATTACATATTGCTCTTTCACTTTCTTAAGGGTTTGCATCCAAAAATCAATCAAGTGTACAAATTTGATTCTTAGAAGGTTATGCCGACTAAATCTTCATCTTACAAATCCATCTATTTTGTAACTGTGACTACCTAATATCCAAACCCTGCCAAGTTCACATTATTTTTCTTAAACTCCCTATTTGGCCATGGCCAGATCAAGACCTCCTCCATTTAATCGAAAATTTTGATGAGCTCAGCACGACAGAAAACGAAGAAAAATTCACTTGAGATCCATTCTAATGAATGAAGGACGTAGGTACATACTTTGAGGACTTGTAGGATATTCCTTCGATTTCTTGTGATTTGCTCTAAAGGACATTTTTTTTTTTAATTTACTAGTACTTTAATTTCCCTTTGCTAAGGATGTCTCACCATTCATTTCAGTTTTGTGTTTTTTTTTTGTGCTGCCTTTTATCATGGAGTCCAGCGCCAAGAAAAGAATTCTTTAACGTCGCTCTTTCTAGGGATGAATTTTTCAAAAATGAGGTTCAAGGAAAGTGTCCTTTCAAAGAGGACTTCAAAATGAAGATAGAGTACCTTTGGTTGGTTGTCATTGCTGGTAGCTGGTACTGTGTTCCTGCCAACTGCATACCTTCACACACAAATGAGATTGTAGGACATCGACAAACGCCCACGTTTAGGGCACTCATACAAAAACACATACACATTGATTTTACTACAAACACAATCAAACAGGTTCATATGCACGTTGGGTTGGAGAATTTATCTGGTTTTTAAAATTTATAGTATATTGGCCGTTCTCGATACTTTATTTGACTCCCATCCTCAGTGTGTATCTGTTCGGCGTTCTTATTTAAAAACTAATTTACCGAGGAGTGGTATCCGTAGTTGGAATAAGGACGAACGATCAAGCGCAAAAAGGAGATGAAGTAAATTAAATGGCATCTCTCATTCCTAGTGACAGGAGCTGGAACTTGGCCATTTCTCTAGAAATTCAATCTAAGGGTATAAGCGATGATGTTTGTATAGGATGTTCGTAGTTTCATTCAAAGGACTGGGTTGCTCTGATACTTTTTGTTGCGTTGGATGCTTTTGTCAAGTGACTACAAAGATGAACGTGAGTCTTTATTAGGGATTTTGTCAAACTAATTGGCTGCAGCTGGTGAAATCGTATTATGAAACTGAATAAGGATATGGACTACCTTTTGATATATTGTATAAAAAATAAAACAATGTCATAGAAGTTTCTTTTGATGTGTGCTTTAATGCATGTACCTTTCATACTATTAAATCTGTTCCTTCGTTTGATATGCTTCACAGATATTGCTCTGTGTGTTCCGCTGGGCATAATTATCCTGGAGTGCAGTCTGAGCTAGAACTTGAGTTTAAACTGATAACCGGATGGGATTTTTCGAAGATACCGACCAGGTGGTATCAAATGATGAGCTGAGTTTAATGTTTCTCCACCATTGATTTATTGACATTAAGTGAGATTCTCTTGAATCCGTAAACTTTTAACAGCCGCCTGTTTGGACAATACTTTTGTTGTCCGCTTTGGGCACTGCCTTTGTTTGCTACGACGTCCATTTCCTAAAGTTTTGTTTTTATTGAGCATAAGGTCCTTGTTAAGATGGGAATGTGTATGTGATATTTTCAGTCACATCCTTGTATGTCTTTGGTATCCATTTGAGGTCGTAGCACTGTCAGAAAAAAATCTCTTGAGTCAAAGTATTTTCCTGTCAGATCTTTAGAAATATTGCAATTGCTATCGCCTCCGAAAATTCTTGTAAAATTCCGCGCGACAATGCGACGTAGCCAACAACCAGTTATGTACATAGGAGCAACACGGGTTAACAGAACTCTAATTTTGGATGTTAACTATGGCTAATATATGATGGCGGAGGTAAACAGGGATTGCCTTTAGGGTGACGGCCGATCTCTGCTGCTATGGTGCATGTACGTCAACGTTCAGTCATATAAAAATGATGTAGATCTTGCCCAGTTACCATCTGCTTTAAAATGCAGGTAGCCGTAGACAAGACCAATGATTGATGCACTAGAAATGGGCTTTCAGCTAATCTTCTCAAAACTGAGGTTCTTCAATTTACGAAAATAACTCATGAAGTTATAAAGACATTCCTGGGATATACTCGGCTATAGTATGACCAATTGTATCCTATGCGCCGTTTTCTGGTGAATCAATCTTTTTTTTCAGATTCCAAGAAGCTGCCTGTCTTGGCTGCATGGGGCATTCTCTTGCACACCTGGACTGCTCTCTCAAAGCTATTTTCCGTTTAACAAGAAGCCGTCTTTGATACGGCTTTTGATACAATGACACCAGCATTTATTTTGCTACAAAATTACGAAATTGACTTCCCGTCGAGAATCAGAGCGCGGAAACCTTCATTTCCAGTAGGGTTCTCATGAGTGCCTTCGAAACCGACATTTATTGTTTTCTTTTACGACAACACCGTTCGATTTCACTCCTCGTTAGGAACACTTGTGTCTATATTTCCAGCAGGCATACACGCTATCCTAATGGCAACGAATCGGCAGATAAACTGCGCTTAGGGCCTTACTGAACCTTCTCACTACCAGTTTTTCGTGAATGGAAGGCATCTCTGGACGCTATCGGAAGGCTGAATTCACTTAATCTTATTTGAGTCCCAGTTCACTATGGGTTCCTGAGATTCCACCGATGAACTTACCAGACTAGGCTCAGAAATGATTTCTCAGATTTCATGCGTTAGGACCGCCTGGGTCATTGGTTAATGTCTTCACTTGTCCATCACTTCACATACCAAATAAATATTTAATGCCATTTGTGAGAGAAGTCAATTCTTGCCCTCGAAACGAGGCGCTACGCCTCTGCTAAGTACCGAAGCATGTTAGACATAAGTGATCCAGCATCCTGGTATGCTTCCTGTTAGTGATTAAAGCACACCGGGATACCTTCTCTATGAATGTCCAGGCTACGCTCTTATGTGGTGACTGCTGTAGGAATTTTAAGGACTGAAACGAATAAAATCTGTAAATTTTAATACGGACTATACTTCCAATACGTAAAAATTGCAGTCCCATTTTCTACCCAAATTAGCCAGCATATTCTCTAGTTTCAGTTTGTTATTGATTTTAGTTCGGTGCGGTTTAAAATATTTATAAAATATGAGTCAAGAGGAATGCCGTAAAAAGATCATCGACAAATGGCTCGAAAATACTTCGCGTGCAAACCATTTCATCGCAAAAAATTTAAACATAGCACGCAGTACAGTGGATTCTGTTATTAAACGATATTTGAAGACGTTGATAGTTAAGCGAAAACAGAAAAGTTAAAAAGAAATGTAATACCAACCAAACAATGGTACAAAGATCTAAAAAACGTAACGGTCTAATAACACGAAAAAAACAAAAAATACCAAAAGTTACTGAAAAGCAAAAAAAAAATCATAAAAACACGAGCCCGAAAGCTATACGAGTTGATCGGCAATAAGAAAGCGTGCTTGGTTTTGGATGACGAAACTTATGTCTAAGCCGACTTTACTACTCTTCCAGGTGCGCAGTCTTACAACTCGTTTGAAGCTGAGATTCTTCCGCAATCAACAACATCGACTGGGATGGAAAAATTCGGGTCAAAATATCTCGTTTGGCAGGCCATTTGCCAATGTAGACACAGAAGCTCATCGTTTATTAGAACGGGAACAATTAACGGAGAATGTACATTAACGAGTGCCTAAAAAAACGGTTGATTCCTTTCTTAAACAAACACGAGGGTTCAACATTATTTTGGCCAGATTTAACTTCAGCTCATTATGCTCATGCGACGTTGAGCTTTCTTGTTGCTACAAATGTCGACTTTGTCTCAAGAGGCATGAATCCACCCAATGTTCCACAGTGCCGTCCCATTGAAAGGTATTGGGCTTTGGTCAAAGCTAAATTGAGGAAAAGTGAGCAGTGTGCAAAGGACGTAAAAGATTTTCGTGCTAAATGGAAAAGAGCGTCCAAAAATATCACGGATGTAACTGTCACCAGCCTTATGAAGGACATTCGAAAGAAGTTGAGGAAAGAATGGGAAGCCAAATAATTTTTTTTATAATGTAATTGTGAATGAATTTAATAAAAACAGAGTTTTAAAGCAAATAAAAAAAATTTACATGAATTATGAAAATATTTTTTTTTTTTACTTTGAAGTTTCCAAATTTTATTCGTTTCAGTCCTTATCACTTAAGGATTTTCTCATCTTCCTACGAAAGACTGCCAAATTCCATTTCAAAGATCATACAACTAGTACAATGGACTATTTGTTTTTCTAAGTGATCTGTTCTAGCAGAAAAAGATGCGTCTCATAGATAAATTGTTATATTTTCTGATGTCGCGTTGCCTCTATACAGTAAGAGCAAAAGTCCCAGCGAATTCCAGGCAGAACTCAATGATATTAAAGTATGTGCCAACCATATTTACACATCTGGTATCAAAAGCGCAAACATCCACGGAGAGTCAAGCAGCTATAAGTGCCCTTAGCTCGCACACCATTAACTCCAAATCAGTCATGTACTGCTTCAATACCCTCCAACAACTAAGCTCCAGGAACAACACCAAATTGCGGTGGGTTCCTGGTTATGAGGGCATTGATGGAAATAAAAAGCAGACGAACTGCCCAGAAAGGGCTTAGAAACTCCCTTTAATGGACCTGAACCCTTCTGCGGTACTCCTAAATCAGCATTCAATTTAGCTATTAATATCTGGGAGCATTCGAGATGCATTTCATACTGGGAGAATACGAGTAGCTCCGATCTAAGGTCTTCAACAAAATTGCCAATAGATGTCTAAATCTAGATCGGCACGATATCAAAAACTTAGTAGATTAACTCACAGGACACAACGGTTTAAGATATCAACAAAATGAATCTAGTCAACTTTCCGGAATGCCGACTTTGTCTTGAAGAAGACGAAATTGCTGAACATATCTTATGTCAATGTCCAGCCCTCAACGGTATTAGACGAAAGATTTTCATCAGGGAACAATTCAGCTCCTACGAACTAGTGAATTCCTTTGCTAGTTGTGTTACTAACTTCATTCGGAAAGTAGAAAACCTGCTAGCCTAACTATAGTCCTGACTAAATGGCACAATGGCGAGCCAGAATAATTAATTAAAAAAAAAAAAAAAACAAGCAAAAATGTCACTATTGGAGCGAACATAATCCAAACATCAATGCATCCACAAAGATTGACTGTTTTCATCATTGGACCTTATTTCTTCCCAAGTGAATAAGGAGACACCGTCAATGGTCTCAGGTATAGAGCGATGTAAACCGATTTTCTGTGGTCTGAGCTCGACAACATGGATATATTCGAGCTGCGGTTCCAGCAAAACGGCGCTACATGCCATACAAGCGACGGAGCACTCGAAGTTGTGAAGGAGAAACTCGTCGACCGGGTCATCTCACGACGAGTTAAGTTTTGCGGAAAATTGGATAGAGAGAGAGAGAAAGATGTTTGGGCTTAGTGGTTATTTCGTTCCATGGGTGGCATCCAATATTTAACGGGGAGACTAATTTATTAGTGTAAATTGACTTGATATTGTATTTAGGCAACTATTCATCTCACGAGATTTTAGTTGCCTGATAAAAAGCCCTTCGCTCATGGCTGGTATTGAACTCCGAACCGTCCGATTGGGAAGCCAATACACTACCACTTGAGCCACGGCCACAGGCGTACAGAAAACTCAACACCGATAACTGAACACCGACGAAATATTTCCTGACTTACCTTATTCTATTGCTTCAGCACGACCTGTGGTGAATCACTATGAATGCTCATCAGTACCTATATACTCTCAAGTCTTCTTTCGAGCGTACTCTGAAATATAGTGATTCGTTCCCAAGCCCTATAACTTGCTTATGGAATGCTGCTGAGCTCTTTATTTCCTAGTCATTGTAACCTGCAAACATTTAAAACCAACGTACATCGGTATCACTTTTTCTTTCCTCCCTAATTTCCATTCTCCTGCGCTCTGTGCCAACATTTTAAGATTACGTAAAACCACTTAAACGCGCGCAATTATATTTAAATTAACGTCTGACCTATTGTACCAAGTTCATACACAGTGCTGGCATGCATTCTTCGATAAGGCGCTCCTTAACAAATTTATTAAAGTTATCCTTCCATATCTCCAGTATGACCTTAGGACTTGTATAGGATATAAAATTGCTACGGTGTTTGGTACGCAGCGTTCCCACGTTTGACCGCTGATTCGTATTCTACATCAAACCAGGCGCCTTATTAAACCAGATGACTAGAACGATGTTGCACAAATTAAGACAGCCATTTCTCCTCTACGCTTGACGTTTTTTACTATCTTACTCTATTTTCATCGAGATTTCGGAGTACGAATCCTAATAGTGATTCTGTTTTTTTTTCCACATAAGCTAGCCATGTTAATTCTATCCTTATTCACAAATGGAACAGCCCTTTCTGAAGCAATTCATTCTGAGAAACATTGATCTGAGTCGAAATTAGTACTGTCAGCATGTTAAAGGTGGCGGCGGTCTATAAACACATCATATATCCAGGTGTCTTTGTGGACTTTTGTAACGCCCAGGGCATATTGTGGCAATGAGCAAGTTCTTCGAAGTTGCATGACTCGTAGTCCAATAGCATTTTGAGGTTAACTGTGGTTGCTTACGCAATGTTGAAAACTGACTTTTAAGCTAGGTTTGCATCTAAACCCCACGAATGTTTTCAATGTCATACGTTGCCATTGAGAGTCCGTTCGACCTTGTCATTGTATTCTATCCTGTTGTCATCAGAGGGCACCGTTTTATATCTATAAGACTTAATGGCGTTTATGTTCTTGAATTCGATGTGAAGCTGGTGATTCATTTTGGTTGATATATCTACCTTTTAGGGAACTGTCACGTTGAAAAACATCCGTCAGTTATACCAACACAAAATTCTTGACCTTTGGCGCAAACAAAATATAACCGATGAAGCGATTTGGTCTAGATCAATGATCACTGACAGCTACTCATGGTCCCTAGCAGAAAACCCAAAAAAATAACAGTCAATGATAGAGCAGCCACTGGAAGAACAGTCACTGATAAAACAATGGCGGAAATTGTGCTCTAAACTATTTAACCGAAGTGCAGAGGATTCGTCAATGTGGCTCTCGCTTCATCATACACCATGATATCTATACATGGACACTGCGAATGCTGATTGTTCCGGCACCGACATCGCCGAAGAGGACATCTTAGGATTGTCGAGCTTGCGAGTTGGGGGCGCTTTGGTTTTATACATATATGTAGTATTGACGGGTGTTAGGGTTGAACGTTTGAAGGGGCGGAATGGCACTTTCGATTCAGCACATATCGTGAAAAAAGCAATAGAACAAAGTTCAATTGACTGTGTAATAGTATTAGCAGTACCTATTAGAATTATTCCACGATGTTAGATCTTATCTAGGAAGTGCAGAGAGGTCTTAGTAACATCTGAGAAGGATTGGCATTTTACTAGAATTTGGGGCAGATATGTTAAATGCCTTATATACTGAGGCCTGACATTTCGCAGTATTTTTGACGATATCCAATATGTGGTCGTTCCAATTAAAGTTGCCATGGACGCCTTTTTGAATTTCGCCATACAAGGGCCATTCGCGGATATCGGCTGTGTGTTTAAATTTGGCTTTAAAGACAGCAATCAGTACTGAGCTTTGGCAGTATTAAATTCCACTCTGTTGGTGGTTCCCCATTTAGAAATGCTGTGAATATCGGAATTTAGTGAGCTTAGCATACGCTGCCTTTCCCGTTCTACAGCCGAAGAGCAGGGACGTGAGTTCGGAAACGAATATGAAAATTAGAGGGTGCTGCCGTTACCAAAGGAATATATTGAATTAGAAGTAGCAGACAAGAGATCATTTATGAAGATTAAAAATAGTGTCGGAGACAGAACGGAGGCCTGGGACACACCAGCATTTACTTTGTGAATATCAGACATGAAACCGTCCAAGGCAACTTGAATTGAACATTCTGAAAGGAAATTTCTAATCCATTGAAGAAGAGAGTCATCGATCCCAAATGCACGCATTTCGAAAAAAAGAGCCTGATGCCAAACTTTGTCAAATGCCTTAGAAATATCAAGTGCAACTATCTTGCTTTGGTTCAACTTCTTGGTAAGACATGCCATCAAATCACCAGTGGACCTGTTTCTACGAAAAACATACTGCCGGTGTTTCGGGATATTTCGGTTTACCAGCGATTCCATGACCTTGGAAAGAAGGGACGTAAGAGATGTGCAATGGATCTGTAAGAGAAGAAAAAAGAAAATTCATCTATTTTAGGTCCTAAAGAGTAGGATTGATGAAAAAGCCTACAGAGTGGTTTTGCCAGCGTGAAAGAACGATGTGTTCTTTCACGATACATATACCTCCTGAACCAACCGATTTGTGAATATTAATTCCTTTCGTCTCATCGAATATTCGACACCCTCAAATGTAGGAGGAGTTAAAGCACAATCTGGAACTGTTGAGCTAGTTGCAAAGCGTGCAGCAAGCAGATTGGCCTTGTCCAAAGAGCTGACAGCATGAATCTCATGGGATGAAGGATGAGGCAGAATTTCTGATATTTTTGACGAACGTCCAAATATGTTTACTACCTTTGCGACTTTGTAGTATTTTTTGCCACAGTTTTTGATCATATTGAAATTTCACACGCTTAAGAAAGACGTTACAGTCATTCCTGGCTCGTTTGAATTTTTTCGGTTTTCCTATGTCGGGTTGGTCTTGAAGGACCGAAAAAAATATTTTTCTAACCCTGGCATCCTCTCTATAGCTCGAGTCGTACCATGACTTTTCTTTTGGATTGATACTCTTCATCCAATGAGATAAAAGATCTCATTCCAAAGAGAATAGTTTCTGTGATCATATCATCAGTGGCATCCACGTCGTTATCGAGGAAATATAACTTTTGACTTTCTTGTATTGTCACACGGTTCTTTTAGGAAACTTTTCCCTAATTGGTGATCGGTGTACGACAAATTAGCTGGTATGATACATTGGTCCGTTGATCCTCGATGGTTTAGCGCATCGACCTTGTACTCATCAGTCTGAGAAGTTAAAAACAGGGTGTTGTCGGTATGACTATCAACGTCTGGTACTCCTGAGGGTTCATTTACAAGCTGGGTTACGTTGTTTCCTGCAGCGAAGATCTCTACACACCATCGCTCGGGTGTTGTTTGTCCATTACGTTGAAGCCATCCAGAATTGTCTATGTATATTGAAATCGCCCGTAATAACGATTTCGGTATGAGGATACAGGGATACAATTATTTGAATCGAACTTCTTAAAGGTCGAGTTGCTGTCTAGTCTGGGGCTTCTGTAAATAAAGCAGTAGTGGATAAGTTTCTTACGGAGATGGAATTTTAACCCCATGAAGTTGAACTCTGGATAGGAACAGGGATCACATTGTGGTGGAGTTTGGTAAGCATCACTACGCACATTAATGGTGAGACCGCGGTGAGAAAAAAATAACGGCCAGCTAGTGGGTGGGGCTAGGATTTACCTGTGTTTCACTAAGTGCCAAAAAAGCTGGCCTGCATTTACAGATGTACACGTACGCAGAAAACTGCTTAGTTTTTAGCCGCGAATATTTGCTATACCAACAGCTGTGAAGTAATGTTCAGAGTTGGTTTACCGAATCAGATTGATGTAGATATTATGTCCTGACAACAACAGGAAACAGCACACTAACAAAATTCATACCCACAGCCCGCTATCCATCGGTTGTTATGTACATTGATTATAGTTATAGTTCTGTCTTGACAAAAAGTCGGATGGGCGGTTGTTTCTATTAAAAAACGTGTTTGCAAAAACATATCGCGTTTGGTTTGCTTCAAACAAGAGCAAGTGCACCTGACACATCGGTGGCTCTGGAAGAAAAAACAGTGTTGGCTGTTATAAACCTGATTTTTTTGTCGAAGAGAATCAATCAAAATGTTATTGGCTTCATGAAGCGGCAGGGTCTTGTTAATAACTAATGTTAATTTCTTTTCTACCTCATCAAATAATTTTACAATCGACTTACTGCGCCTTGGAGCAGGGTGGACATTTCCTGCTCTGTCAGAAAAACGGAGAGAGATCTCTGAAAGCGGTTGGAATGCTAAATTCAGTGGCCCTTGTCTGGGTCCCAGGTCACAATGGGATCGCGGGAAATGAAATCACCAATGGCTTTGCCAAACAAGGTACAGAGGAGAGTTTTTCAGGACCCGAAAATACGTTAGATCTGCCTGCGTCCTCGGTTATGGCTTCCATTGACAGTTAGGTCGCATATGAGCACAACCGCAGATGGACCGCAAAGACTGCAGGTTGATTACTGGGGTCGTGACAGGGCACTACCCTTTTGCAAAGCACTTAAATGTGCTGGGCATAACTGACACAACATCTTGCGATGTCTACTGTGAAATTGATGACGATACCGCGGAGCACTATCTCTGTGGATATCCGGCTTACGCTCGCATCAGGCTGCAGGTACTCTGCGTTGACGAAGTGGGTGCTGGTACTGTAAGCAATTTATCACTGAAGCGCTGCCATCTTTCTTCGTAAGACTGGAAGATTTCATTAAAAGGAACATACAAGGAGTACAATGGACTAGTTCTTTGACTGACTGCTCTGTTCCGACAGATAAAAATACAATACACCCTTGCAATAATTGCTTTGAAATTCAAAACTGTATTAAGTGATGATAAAACTTGATCTGCAGAGCCCACTCTTATGATAACTACCACTTGGTGATGCCTTCAGCTTCCTTCGTGTATTTAAAATAACACAAAGTGGCACTTGCTGATATTCCTCAACTACTGTAAGAGTCCCAAATGCCCTAAGTCGAAATGTCAGTTTGTCGATCTTCGTTTCAAATGCTTGTCTCGTCCGCTCTGTTGTGTAGTCTGAACTGCAGCGGCAACTATCGCACCTAACTATGCCGCATCCATTTTTCATTTATCAAATGACTACTTAAATTTATAATTTCTTAATTAATCTTAATCTTATCTATTTAGATTTAATTTATAAATTCAATTCCAAAAACCGATTGGTAACAAAAGGGTAAAAAACATTATTGCAATTTGTGTTAATGATATTGTTAATAAAAGGGTTGTCTTACTTAGTCAGTCGGGTCTTGGACTTTTCATGGCAATCGTCTAATTTGTAACTGAATAATTAAATAAAAATTATATAGTATTTTATATATGCAAATTAATTTTAGTCACCTTTCCCAATAAACCACAGGCCCAAACATTAAAGTACCCAATCTGACAACTGCTGTAAAAATGAATGCACTTTGCGCTTGAAAAACAAGATATAAAAGGTGACTACATCAAGGAAAAATGACACACATACTCGTGTACAACAAACAGAATATGTAAATGTCGAAGGATAATGACATTGTTTGGCATGTTGTTCGTCATCACTCATGTGATGTGGAAATTTCGCATGGCAGGGTTTTTGTTTTGCATTACTCGTCGTCGCACCATGGCCTGCACATGATGTTGTACTTCTACGGCACACTGATTTAGGTCGACATACTGTAACGTATGTGCTCTCTTCTCAAAGACAAATCTGGAATGTTAATGTCCTTAAATATTTACCGTACACACATTTGGTAGGCTTAGAGCTTTTTAGAATTTTTAATTTTGTCCTGTTTGATGAGGAGACGACATGGTCATGTCGACTGGACTGGTCTAGCCACCTACAGTGAGAGGAATACCCATTAATTGCTAACACACAGGAAACACAAATATTTGACAATTAAGAGTTGAATCCTTTAGCATGGAACAGATGCTGCACATACATAATGTCTAGAGCTGTGCTTAGGCGTATACTACATAAAAGAAACAATGTGTTTTGGTTCTAACTCTTGAGGTATTTGTATAAGCAACGATAATTGCAAAAAGGGTTAAGCTCTGTACAAAGCAGATCCTATTTTAGCTGCAATATAAGGACACAAAATTAGCCATGGAGAAATATTGCTTAGAATTCAAGTTGAAAATGAAATTCTATTTCTTTACTGCAACACCTTGAAGGGGTCCAATATGGTAACCGGTTGTGATTTTGAGGGATTTATCCTGGCCAACAGAAAGACAATAATTTCTTTGAGTTGTTTTGGAAATGTCAAGCAAATAATTTTTTTAATTCCCTCTAGTGAATTATGCACGGCATTTGCAATGCCTGAGGGAAGAACCTCAACCTAGGAGAGAATCTCCGTTTGTTGTGTTTGTTCTTGTAGCTTGAAACTTAAGGTCATGTCAGGGATCTTACCAGACTAACTTTCTTTGGAATTACCTCTTAGAGAAACTAACTAATAGTAGGACTGGTACTAAGTAGCTAGGCAAGGAAGTTGGCAGTTAATTGAGAAATAGTTTGTTCTACTTACAGCTTACAATGAGCTTTAATTCTAAAATTTAAAAGTGATTTGACGTATCCCCATCAAATAGTAGAGATAAATTGCTCACCTAACTTATTTCCCACGAGCTGTGTGGCATGTAGCGCCATCTTGCTGGAACCACATATCGATCAGGTTCAACTCGTTCATTTTGGGCAAAAAAAAGTTCAAAATCATTGAACGATACCGGGAGGATATACCATAGTTGTTCCCACGATCATGTTTGAAAAAATACGGGTAAATGATTCCGCAGGGCCATAAACCGAACCAGACACTGCATTTTTTCGGGTGCATTGTCAGCTCTTGTATTGCTTAAGGTTTCTTATCGGACCAAATATGGCACTTTTATTTATTAATATACCCATTCTCCTGGAAATGAGCTTCGCTTCTGAAAACAATTGTTCGATAAAAAAGCAAATTTCCTCCAGCTTTTCTAAGACCCACTCACGGCAAATTCGACGTTGTGTCAGATCGTTCGGCTTCAGTTCTTGCACGAGCTGTATTGTGTAAGGTTTTAGACCAATATCCTTGCATAAGCTCTTCCACTTAGTCGAGTAACACAATCCCAATTTCTGCGAACGGCGAGGAGTGGACAAATTTCGGTCTTCATTAACACTGCCGGATACAGCAGCAATATTTTCCTCTGTACCCACTCTATTCAAACAGCAAAAAATCACCATTTACTATATTAGACTTTCAGAAACTTGCATCCACTTCAACTTCCGTAAAACCAATTACACTAAGCTCAACAATCTTCTCAATTCTATTGACTATAGTTGTATATTCGATGAAAATACCTCTGTTGATTCCGTCGTGAAAACCTTCTACGAAAACATTGCGGTGCGCTTGGATCGTTTTGACTATCGCTCCCCTGCAGATCAAAACAGTCAATTACGGCATCCCCAATCAATTTCGATCCAGACTGAAGCGTTAGCAGCAAGTCGCACTTACCTGTGTCAAACTGATTCTGAAACGTTCTCCAATGTGTTTCTATCTACAGCGATTGCAACGCTTTTGATCAACAATGAAGACGTCCCTATTCGCTTTTTACTAGATCAGAGTAGCCAAGCGAATTACAAGTTGTCTTGGATGAGTTCAAGTCTAATATTCAAAAAATAAATGCTGGTGTGCTCCAGGGCTCCGTTTTGTCTCCGACACTCTTTTTAATCTTAATCAATGATCTCTTGTCTGCTACTTCTAATCCAATATATCCCTTTGCTGACGACAGTGCTCTTTGCTTTTCATATTCGTTTCCGGACTCACGTTTGGTTTCGGCTGTGGAACAGGAACGGTAATGTATCTGAAGCTCATTACCTCATTCCGATATAAGCAGCATCACTATATGGTCAACCACAAACAGAGTGGAATTTGATGCTTCCACAACTCAGTGATGTCTGCTGTCGTTAAAGCGGTATCTAAACACTCAGCCATTATCCTCGAATGGCATTTGTATGGTCAAAAACAAAAAAAACAGCATATTCTCGGTATGTCAATGACCACATATTTGATGTCCCCAAAAATGCTGCGAAACGTCCAGATTCCACCGCTCTTATCTGGCATCAATATATTTATTAGGATTATCCGCCCAAAATTAGAGTACAATGCTCATATCAGGTGCTCCTTGTATATTGGATTCAAAACCGTGCGATAAAGGCTATTGGTGATGCTAATATCATCCAGTCAATTGAACACCGACGTAATGTCTCCTGCTTTACCTTTAAACGTAACATCCGTCGCGCTATGAATGCATATCAGCTTACTCTCAAGCCCTTTTCGGACGTACTCTGAAATATCGTGATTTCTTCCTAAGCCGCATAGCACGCTTATTTAATGCGCTCCCGGCCTCTTTATTTCCTATTCATTATAACCTTCAAACATTTAAAACCAACGTTCACCTGTACCTCTCTTTCTTTCTTCCCTCATTGTCCTTCACGTCCGCTTTGTTGCAAGCATTTTAAGGGTACGTGCGCAGATTATATACTATGGATAAAAAAAAAATCCTGGATGAACATCTCGTCAGGCGTTTTGAGAGAAAAATTCTTCGAAAAATATTCGCTCCCGTTTTGGTAGACAGGCTTTGGAAAAGAAGATTCAACGACGAACTAAACGAGCTATACAGTGGCATCGCTGTACTGCAGCGAGACCTATGAAAGTAAGTAAGCAGCGTCTTAGCTTGGGGTCATGCAGTCTTTGTCGGATGACGCCTTGTGATCGTTTTTTCAAATGCGCAGACAGGACTAGGCGTGATCAACGGTAGGTTTCAGTCAATTAGCGGGGGTTATGCGTTTTATAAAAAAAGAAAGAATCTGAAAGTAGTGCTTCATTTCGGTGTCACTTCGGGTAACAAGCCTTTGAATTAGTCATCATATCGCGCCAAAATCACTTTTACCAGACTCTAAGAAATGGCAATCGGCTGCACGATCGCTTTCTCTATCACTCCTGACCTTGCTGTGAATTCAGTGACGAGTCGCTCTTCCCTTAATATTAATGTTTTGGGCTTTATTCTTTTTCGCCATCTTCTGTTTAAAAAGAGTTGCTCTTTGGTATTACACACTACACACACTGAAGTTTTAATAACTTTGCGTGCCGACTATCTTTTGATTCTGGTTCACCCAGGTATTTATAAATCTACCTAGTTCCTATCATTTACATCATTCTCCACATTCCTTTGAAATTCTCTTGATAAGATTATCGGATTTGGTCGTTCCAGAGAAAGCCATACTATTTGCCTCCACACATGTTTGGCAACATAACAGGATTGAAATACCATTTAAAATATTTGTCTCTCCTGTGGGAAGGAGCTGAAAGCTTTCAATGAAATGCAGGAACAGGAAAATTTTGCTCCTTTATTTGTCACCACAGGATATGTGTCAGTATACGCGAACCAAAATCCGCTACCGGCACTCCTTCTATATACTATAATTCACCAACAACGGTGGGGCAAGCTTCATATCCAACTGGCTCATTGAATGAGTTCCATTGAATAGTATAGCAGAGCACAGCGGTGGGTCAGCGTCAGAGGCGCCATTCACAAAATCACAAGAAAATATCTCAACAACTAACACGATTTCTCACCCAAAACCTGAACTTCCACATTCATTCCTTTCATTTCTCATTTCGTATATATGAACCTACATATATATGTATAGTATGTTTTGCAAACTTAATTGTCCTTATGCAGTGCATAAGGATACGGGAACCACTTCCATCTACACAGCGTGCTCCAATCCGACTAATGGTTATGTTATAGCCATAAAACTGACGACACATGATCCGGATCATTCTTTCAAAGGAACACATCCACTACAACAACAACGTCATCAACAACAACAACAAAAAAAAAAACCGCAAGGAAATCTCCAGAAATATGTTTGTTGTACGCGGTGAGGAATGGCAAACGAAGGACAATGGTAAATGGATTTCCTTTGTTTTGGTTTCGATTGTTTGAAGGAGTACCACCACGAGCTGCTGCCATGCGAGAAGCGTGTGAATGCCACATACGCGCAAATAAAAAGACCACCCCACAGATCACTTACACACATTTTATCCCATGCAAGCCTGAGAGACTTAAACTCTGAAGGCAGGCTAGGCATACACCCACTTACCCGCACCCATTCAAATAAATGTATTTCAATTTGTGTCCTGATTGTTTGTAGATGCTTTCATTGCACCTCATTTCTGGAAATTGTTTTGCCATTCTTTTGCTCTTGGCTTTGGATAGCTATCGCATGGAAGTCGTTGTTGTTGTTGGTTGTAGTTTTCTTCCTCTCTGTATGTCCTTTGTACTGAGCTTAAGACACTAAATGCCATTAGATGCTGGAGATAAAGGATCTTGGATAACACTAAATGCGAGATATGATGTGATGTGATATCTTAATGAAGGTGGTGTTCCTATATTTGTAGGGATATGTGTATCCTTCATCATCATTTAATATATCTAATGTTACGTCTCATGCATTGATATTGAGAAATTTCAGCCAAAGAAACTGAGATATCGATGTTATCAAAGTGATTGGGTACAATGCTGGATTTAATGGTAAGTGAGTCTTAAGGAGGCCGTTCTTTGATAGCATATTCATATGTGAGTCTACGATATTTTTGGTCTGAAATTAAAAATTTATTCAAAGGGATAGAATGTAATCCTAAGTTATTAGCGTGAGAAGAAATTAAGTGCATCATGTAAGGGATACAGAGCAAAATAAAGCGAATATAAGAATTTAAAACGTATCTCAAAGACTGCTTCTTATGAAAACGTTCCTCAAGAGATCATAAAATTCATTGAAATCGACAGGCTGGTCGTATTCCTTAGCCTGACTGAAAAAGCAATCAGAAATTGTGATCACACTAGAATCCTTGTTTCAAGCTCGAAATTCTATTTGCAAGTGACCTGTTCTGAAACGGCTCACAAGCACATCTCAACATTAAAATTGCAAGTAACTGATATCTGTCATCAGTTTATGATATTGTGACCTTTGATTGCTGCAAATTGCCTGACACATATGGCCAGTTAACATCCCCCCGGGGGCTTCTGTTGCACAGTGAGAAGTAATCTCGCCGCGAATAGAAATATTCGTGTCGTATTTCGATGGCTTCCATGGGCGGGAAATATGCTAATTTTCAGAAATAAACTATTATTCGTGTGCTGGAAAGTCGGCATCATGACAAGTAAAAATTTCGAACCTGAAAACGTATTACAGGAACTTAAAATAAGGATTGAAGTGGCAGAATGTCGTAAACAGAAGGGTAGAATTAGTAGTAACAGCAGAGTTATAGTTCCACAAGTGTCAGTCAAAGTGTTCACAAGTGCTTTTCTTGTCTGTCGCGCAATTAATCAATTTAGCAAAATTAATTTCGTTACCTGAGATTGGAGGTTCACTCGATAAACTTTCAGATATAAAGTGCAATCCAATTCCACAGTGAAAACAAACACTAAGTATTACCAACCATTTCAAAGTCTTATGGATGATTCCGCCGAAATGGACTCTACCAACGCTGATCAGTGTTCAGACGAAACGGAATAAACTATTCCGCCAATTGTGGTATTAAAATCAACTCCTGCGGTTAAAATGTTAAAATTCCTTACCCACTGACATAAGGACAAGTGGACAAGGTCCACTAAAGGTTATGTAATCCGGATTAGATTTAATTATAATAGTAATGATGTACTCAAAAATGGACTTATTACACTCGGGATAAAGTGCCTAGATGTAAAAACCGCCACTATTAATTCAATAATTACAGCACTGCGCAAACACTACATGTAGATACATTGCTTACATTCAAGGCGGTTCTATAAAATTAAATGAACTCAAACGTAATTTTCCTACATTATTCAAAACCACCGTTCTATGGGACCACAAAAACCACCATCCCGGTAAGGTCACAAAATGTGATTATTGCCTGCATTTTGGCCACGGCTTGATCACACAAAAAAAAAACTTCTGTAGTACCTGCTCCGGGAATCACAAAACATCTGACTGCAAATCGAATAAATCTACCGATCCTGAATGCTTCAGCCGAAAGCAATATTTACGATATTCGCCGTAAATTGTCTTCAGTGGACGAGGTACATTCAATTCAGCCTTGCAACAGCCTCCGATGGATAAGCAATAACCACAGTCCGATCGATTTCACGATGTATGCGCCCATCTGCACTTCCTACATCTACCCGGGCTCCTGTCCTCGATCAACCTCAGCAACCTTCCAACGGTAATATGCTACATTCTATTATTTTAGCGAGATTAACTCTCTTCTAAATGAAGTTATTGATCTCAACCGTCGACATCAGTTGTGGAATTATCTTAGGGCAAACTGCTGAGGTAACATTTTATTAGATATTACTGATTCCAACCCAAGTTTTTCCTTATTTGTCCATTTCTGTCCACTTATATTCCCTCGTCTATGAAAAGGAACCCTTCAACCCTAGATTTTTCTCAAATTCCACATTATTTCTCAATAACATTAAATTTTAATGCATTAAACTCAGACCATCTTCCGGTTAGTCTCATTGTAAACAATATATTGTAGCATCGGTCAAATCTACCAGTTTATACTACAACTATTCCGCCGCCAAGTGGCATTGTTTTAAATCATATAAAAACAGGAACTTGGTTCTGCGCGATACTAGCCACAATTCTATAACATGCAGCGAGCATACTGATATTTTATGTAACAATTTTATTTCTGTTATTTATAGAGCGGCCGATATTGCGATACCTAAACGACCCACACCCGCAGAGATACCTTATTACCTCTTCTTGAAAATATTTTATACCTCATTAGGCTACGAAACTCTGAAAGATGAAAATGGCCTTGTTACGGAATCGATTGCTTTCTATATCATGTTAGACTCTTCAATAGTACCATTAAGGACGAAATCACTGACCTTAGGAAAAAGTGTTGGAATAACCATCTTTCCGTTCTGTAAATTTGAAAAATTATGGAAAAGGTAGGCTTCAGTATTCCACCGCAAAAAGTGCACGATAAGCTGTTAATTTTCTCAGTGGAGAAATCTAACCTTCTTGCGAATACGTTTAATAAGAACCACACCATATCTATGCATCTAAGCGACGCAAATACCAAGGCTGAAGTTCCTAAAAGTATTCAGGAATTATCTCAATCACCAGCTGAAAATTTTTACGTACCTAGTATTACCAAAGTTAAAAAAGTGATCAAAAAAGTCTGCTGGTCTTGATAATGTTATTACCTTTTTGGTTGCTATTCCTTGAATGCTTGAACAGAATAACTCCTGTAAAAAATACCTCTGAATAGGCACACAAGCAAAATTATCTTATTCAGGTTTCGCAACTCCAATCGGCCTCGTGGTCGAATTACTTCATTTTTGCGGCAGCTTGATGCATCTGGGGTTCTCGTTTTCTCATGTATCTCTCCTAGTTGTTCTCGTAGTGTCTTAGAGTAATCGCTTACCTATACGTCTGCTTACGGAAGTATTCCGAAGGGCAGGTCGGATGGCAGTCTCATCTCTCTTCCGAAAAGCATTGAGAATAGAGATTGCTTGATGGTTTCTTGTTGCGCTGCGCAATAAACCATGGTGAACAGCGGCAGGTAGCCATCCCAATTATCTTGTTTATCGTCCGGTTCATCCTCTTATTTCAAAGCTTTTACCATGAATGAACACGGCGTGTAGGTACGCCAGACATTGTCCCATCGGAAGACCTCGTAAACATGAACGTAAAACCGTTCAAATGTCGCTGTGGCATTTATGAGTAGAAAGCTCATGACTTTAAACTGCCACAAGCCATCGAGAGTACTAAAGGCCGTCTTTTCTCTATCACTCGGGTGCATACCTACCTGCCAATAACCGGACTGACAATCGACGGTACTAAACCAGGTAGATCCCGCCACCGCCGTATCCAACTTGCCATTAATCCTTGGCAACGGGAAAAAATCTTTTACGGTGATATCATTTGGCCAGCGATAATCCGCGCAGAATCGGGTAGATCCATCTTTCTTTTTCACCATGACAATTAAGGATGCCCAGGGGCTAGACGAAGACTCGATTATATCTCGCCTGAGCACATCGTCTGTGATTTGACGAGATTCTTCATGCTTTGCCATTGGTAGTCTCAGGTACGCTTGTGTTATTGGCTTTGCGGAGCCGACGTTTGTTGTATGCTGTACCAGTTTACTGCGATCCAAGTCCCCGAGACCTGTTGAAAAAATGTTACAAAATTCGATTAAAAGTGATCTAAGGGCTTCCCATACTTCTGTGCCTCTTCATAGAGTTCATGTAGATGAGCAGGTATGGCATTAGGGTCCTCGTAACCAGGATCCATGCAGTCAGCCTCTTCAAATGTAGCTACAATTGTTTGAGCTGGGAGTATGACGCACATCGTCTATCAGCTATATTTGCAAGTCAAACCAGGACACTCCCTTTGTTGTTACGGTTTCAAGATTTTGCAATCAAAACAGCTTTTGGTACATTATCGTAAATTGGATTGACTAGGCCTTAAGCCGGCGCGTCGTGAGACGCCTCAGCATAGACAAATGATTCACTTCGTGGAGGTAGATCTTCACAGTTCGATGTCCTGAGTCAAATTACGCGAACGTTCTATCCCAAGTGATCATTTAGGGGAGAAGAAAATTCATTGGTTAAAAGGATTTTCTCACCCCTGACATACAACCCATTTGACGAAAAATCTAAAACACTTTTCAAGGGTGTCAAAACAGGATTCCTTGGCTAGTAGGAGAGAGGGAAAAATCCACAACTTTAACTTTGACGCGTCGCTTGAACCTTCCGAATTGCACAACAGTCCGCCACTCGTACGAAACTGGAAGGGTGCTTCTACATAACGTCATTATGATGGTCTTGCTAGGGAGTAATTGTGTACCGCTTGAGATGGTATCTCGACTTAGTATAGTTGTTGACGAGTCAGTATCAATCAACAAAAAGACATTTCCGACGCAAACTGGTATAAGGAATCCACCGGATTGATCACTGAAGAAAGTACGGGAAATTTAAAGCCTTTGTGTTTGAGTCAACGACTGCCTCACGACGCTGACTTCTCGAAGTTTTCCGAAGCGGGCTGCATGTTATTTGGAGTTTGTTAGCCAGTGCTACGAACATTTTCCTTTCGCCGGAAAGTTGAAGAATGAGGTTTCACATCCTCGGCTACGGCAATTCGTGCTAAATGACTACTCTGACTAGAAATGTGTGTGATCGCCTTACTTGAAGCTTCAGCTAGCGTTACTGAATTAGCCACTCGAACAGGATCTTGTACAGAGCGATCGACTATTCCAACAAGAAACCGCATCAACGAAATTCTGTCTTGTGCTTCGGGTGGGCAGTACTTGAAAATAGTTCACGTCAGCCGTTGGATGTCACAATCGAAACCGCACAAGTCGTTTTATACCGCTGGCGTCTGGTTCTGAAGCTTGAGTGGGTGATGTACGCTTGTTGAGAAAAGAATCTAAGCTCCAAGGCAAATGTAAGTTTTCCATAGTCATCGCGATCATTTTCACTTAGGTTGGACAAAATGCAAACGGCTTCTCCACGAAGCATAGAGGCTAGAACTTGCGCTTTTTGGTGATCATTCCAATTGTTATCATCAGCCACTATCTCGAATTGAGTGCGATAGTTACGCCAGCTGTCTGTGCTGCTGTCAAAAAGCTGCGGTTTTACAATACTTTGCAGGAATTGGTTGACACATTTTCCGTTCAGTTCAGTTTAAATGCATTTTTATTTTCTTAATTAATTTACTCTTACATGCTAGACAAAAAAATGCTTAAAAATTAGCCTAAATAACTTACAAATAATCTTATACTAACTTAATGGCCCCATGCGGGCACTCTAAGTTAAACCTAACACATAAACTAAGTCTTTCGACATATATTACAGCTTATCTTTAATTTTATATTTACATTACAATTAAAACTAAGAAAATAGATTTCAAGCAAAAACTTAGTATATGGACATAGTATTATAAAAACCTAAAACTAAAAACTTACAGACTACTTAAAAATATATCTTAATCTACTTAACCTACTTATATCTAATACGTACATATATATATATATATATACACATAATGCATATATACTTTATATATACACATATGTACATATATATATATATATATTTAATTTTTTATTTTTTTTACTTTTTATTTATTTTTTTATTTTTTTTTTTTATATATTTTTTTTTCTTAAAAACTAACTTATACCTACTTAAAACTATGTAAGCCGGCCGTGGCTAAAAAAAAAAAAAAAAACAAAATTAGGCTGACCGACTTTGATTGACATAAAGCTACCTATTACTTGAGGAATTCGATGACGAGCCCTCGCCTCCTTCAAATAGCCACCAAAATTGTTGGTGCTGCCGAGCAACATCTCTCATGTCGCGACTCCCTACCGCCCTACTGAACCGGAGACGCTCCGCACTGCCATGTGCGACGTCTCTGTCGTAGTTGAGTCGCCTGTCCGCAGCTGTTCGAGCAACGTGGAAGATTAGCGGCACAGCCAATCTGTCCTGGATCAGACCTTTGCTATCTAGATAGAGGAACGCTTCTGGAGGAATATAGCCGTCAAAGCGAACTCTCTCATGATACATATAATTAGGGTAGTAAGCCCCAGAGATCAGGTTGTTCGACGATGTCATTGCTGTTGCAATGTGCCTTCGGGTCAACTTAATAACAAAATTGTCCACTCTTATTAGGTTCGTCCTATTGTACAAGACCTCATTGCGATAGAATTTTATGTACTCAGACTCTGGTGTTCTATATAACCAAAGACAAGCCCTTAGGCAAGCCCTCTCAAACACCCGAATCTTTTCCAATAAACTTGCTCTCAGGTTGAACCACACGGGACATCCAAATACAAGCATAGGCCGGATAAGGGCCATGTAGCAGATCACCTTCACCCTCGAATCGAGTTGGCTGCTATAAAACAGTCTCCTTGTAAGGGCAAAAGCACCTCTGGCTCTGGCCAGAGCAACATCTATATGTTTGTTAAAATACAGATATTGATCTAGCCAGATCCCTAGGTATCTGACTACATTTCGACAAGCAAGTGGCTGTCCATGTTGTCCGACGATAGAGAACTTTCGCCAATTCTTTCTGGTATCCCTAGAGGCCCCAGACAAAGGCGTCCTAAATAGAATGGTTTCCGACTTCTGAAAGTTGATTTTCAATTTCCAGTCATCGCAATATTGTTTAATTTTGTCGAAGTCACGTTGCAAAAGTGTATTAATGACCTCAATCTTTGGACCTGATCTGTACGCGATTAAGTCATCTGCGTACGCTATGGCATGGTGAAGTGAACCTATCAGATCACTTGTGTAAATGTTGAATAGGATCGGCGAATTTACCGCACCTTGTTGCAGACCGTTTTTAATGTTAAATGTTCCAGCAGAGGTCACATCGCCATTCTTCACGATGAACTGTCTACTGGAGAGCATATCAAAAAGAATATACAGCAGTGGTTTACTAATGCCCAACCTGTCCAGCTTGAAAAAGAGTCCCTCCAACCATACGGTATCGAAGGCTTTTTCCAAGTCAATCAGGCAGGCACCAGTGCACTGTTTCTTGCTTTTGTTCCATTGGATATCAGAAACCAGTTTAGACGCAGCATGAATGATATCATGCCCCGCCTTGAAACCGAACTGATTATCCGGAATTATATGTTTGTCCTCAACCCACTTAGTCAGGACTCTATTGATCACCTTCTCGAAAACCTTACTGATGTTTGGAAGAAGACTGATCGAGCGGAGATTCGCCGGATTGGATGTATCTTTATTCCTTTTGGGAATGGGATGTACCACCGCAGTTTTCCAATGCGCTGGATAATGTGCATTATTCATTGCATTATTAAACAGGGTGGTATAAATGTTCACCGCTTCTATTGGGAGATGTCGAAGCACAATGTTCGGTATTTCATCGGTTCCCACTGATTTCTTACTTCTAAGTGATTCGAAGATCGTTTCGAGATCTTCCTTCCAAATGAACGGTGGTAATACCCTTTCGTTGGTGATGACATTATTTGCCATATTCTCGTCACTGAACTGGGTGAAACCCGAGTTCTCGAATCGCCAATTCACAATTTCATTTCGAAGGCAGGTATTGTGCACAAGGACTCGACTCTCCAGGTCGCGGTTCGGGCCAATGATATCACTCGCCTTGTACACTTCCTGGAAAGTCGCTCCTATAGCCTCTACTTTCTCCTGCGGATCCTCGATCACAAAGAAGTTGTCATCATCAACTGCCTCATTTGGATCGATACCTGCTGCTACAAGTATTTGTTCGTTATTCGTCGTTCGGGCGATTTTAAGACATGGAAAGTCGTTTTGATTATTTCTCCGAAATATCTTATTTATTTGCGGGAACATACTCGGGTTGCTGGTGTTTACAGCCCGAATTTTATTGTTCCAATACAAACTTACAGAATTTCTGTAATTTTCCTTTATTAATATCTGGAGGTTTTTAATCGACGACTTCAATGTTATGATCTCCGGGTTATGTCTGTCAGTAAACTGTCTGTACAAGGTTTTTAGTCTTGACAGCAGTCTACTTTTATGTCGGTGCAGTGCGTCAATAGTTGCGTTGCGGAATAAGTCTTCTTCGTCAGTGTGTTGGTACCGAGGTATCGTTTTGTCCATAGTTCGTTTAATTGTCTCGTCCATTAGTTTTAGATACCTGTCAATCTCCTCGTTTGACAGATTTCTATTGGACGGTAGGTAGAGCGAATTCGAGGAGAGTGCTCTCGTCAGCGTTCTGGAAAAGTGTGTCCAACGCACCCTACTATAATTGTAGGAATACCTTTGTACAAACTCTTCCAATTCCGCAATTTCGTTGGGAACAGTTATTTCGGTGCTGAGACCGCAATGGTCACTGTCATACACGAAAGTGCGTAGACAGTTTGTAGTTTGTTGGTTAGTGCATGTCAGTTGTATTCGTGAGTCGAACAGTAGAAGATCCAAATAGGACCGGTGTCTGGGAAACGACGGACTATCCGTGGCTTTGAGACCGAGTCGATACATTATACTGTGCTGACTCCACCAATTGAATAGTAGATTCCCTCTAGTATTTGGTGTATTATTTCCCCAATCACTATGTTTGGCGTTGAAATCTCCGCCGATAATAAAATAATTGTCTTCCAATTCCAGCCTCAGGAATCGAAAAAGTGTCTCGAGCTCTGAGATGAATAAGGTGGATTGAGTAGCCTTAGGTGCATAGACAGACACCATGTATAACCGCTTTCCACTACGGAGAGGGATGTACATGACGCATGCTTCCAGCACCTGGAACCTACGCACCACACGACTGTATACTCTTTTGAAACGCATTCCCTTTCTTACAAAGATCGCAACACCTCCTCCTTGAATGGAATTGGGTCGGTTTCTTCGTAATATTTCATACCTTCTGTGCCTCATCTTGTGTCTTTTGGTAAGCTTAGTTTCGCTAACCAAAAGCACATCAGGGGCTCGGTCTTTAAGCACCTTAAACAGTGCGGCTCTTCGTTCGAACCTAATCAGTGAATTAACATTCACTGCAAGGACCTTCAGGGTTTGCTCCGCCATGTACGTACCCATTACGACTGGAGGTGCGTTAGGCCCGGCAGCAGCGCGTATATTTGATCTACCCGCGTAGCCTGTTCCTGTATTTGACGCTGAAGCTGAGCCATCTGCCCCTGAATAGAGAGCAAGATAGCCAGCATGTCAGGTACAGGTTCCGGAGCTCTAGGCGCTGGGGCCTGAGAAGCTACCTTTGCTTGTTGTACCGTAGTTCCCCTACCTGCCGCCATTTGGGCGTAGGTAACTTGGGGAGTAACGGCTGGTGTTTGTGCCTGCACGAGTGGACGTTTAACTTCCACTTTCTGCTGCCGAGCCAGATTTACTCTTTTTATATATTGGAATTTGGGACAACCCCGATAGTTTGCGGTGTGTCCCGTGTTCCTGCATAAGGCACAAGAGAGTTGGCTTTTTTCGGACGCTCCGTCCTTACCTAGAGCGCATTCCTCTGACTTGTGGTTCTTTCCACACTTCACGCATCGGGGCTGCATTTCGCAGTTCGACGCGGCGTGCCCGAACCTTTGGCAGCAAACACATTGTAAGATGGTTTCGCTCCTCTTTAATTTTTCCCAGTGTACAACCTGGTAGTCTAGGACTTTTATACTCCTTAGACCATCCAGTTTGCTGTTGGGACTTAGCTGAACCAGGAAGAACGGTAGTTTCCGCTTCTCCCTTTTGGCTCTAGCCGTGACAAATGGCTTGACCCCCACGAATTTGAGCCCTTCGCACTCCTTCTCTTTCAGCAGTGCAAGGAGCTCCTCCGGATCAGTCGACGGTTCTAACCCCCTCAGCAGCATTGTCTGCAGCTTCTCCCCCTTCGGGGTGTAGGAGAAGAACTCCGTCGTCGAATCCTTCAGTAAACTTTTAATTTTATTGAAGCGCTCCACTGTATTACAGTGGATTGCGTGCCTATCTAAGCTAAGTCTTTTAATATAAAAATTATTGCCTATGGCCGACTTACATAGTTCTTTTGTTTCCTTTAATTCCATCTTAAATGTATTAATAGGTGGCACCCTTTGTTTTGAAATTTGCTGTTTCTGCTGTTGTTGTTGTTGTTGTTGCTGCTGCTGTTGGTTTTGCTGCTGCTGTTGTTTTTTCTGCTGCTGCTGCTGCTGCTGCTGTTTTTGCTGTTGCCGTTCTTGTGGCTGCACTTGTTGTTGTTGCTGGTGTTTCTTGAGGTTTTGTTGGTGTGTTTGTAGCACTTGTGCTATTGTATTTGTTTGGTGTTGTTGAGTTTGCTTTTGAGCTTGCTGTTGGGATTGCTCTTGCTCTTCCCTCTTCCTTCTTAGCATTTGCTTTCCTTTTATAGCTAGTACTCTTTGTTGTAGCATTTTGATGCTACTACTAATTGACTCCATTTCTTCCTCTTCATCTTCCGATTCGGTTGACGCCAAGGAAGCGAAGCTATTGTCTTTCAGATGTTGATGAACATCTGAGGCGAATGGATTGTTATCTGTAAATTGCCCTGGACGATTCATTGCTGCCGTTGATTGCACCCCTTCCCTCACTCCACCAAGCAGCTTTATAGTGGAAGTTTGTAGGGAGGGACGTTGTGGTAAGGTGGAAGTTGGCCTTAGCGCCCTCCTTCTCTTCGTCTTCGGTTCTGTTTGGCTTGAACCGCTTGACGCCTCGCCTGCTTTGTCTGCGGATCCCGCTACTGGTGTAACGGACCGCTCTCCACAATCCATCGCGTGACGATTTTTATCACTATCAATTTATTTAATTTTTTTACTTGAACAAACAAACAAACAACACAAAAAAAAAAAAAAGAAGTCTATTTCGACCCGGAGTCGAACCAGCACCTTTAACTTGGTAACCGGGCACACTACCACTGGGCTAACTGGAGCCCTATATGAAGTTTGCCAAATGTCTTTTTTATTGGTATCACTATCCAACAGAAAGCCGAAACACGTTAATACTCTACGGAGCTCAATGAACGACTGACACATTTTCCGTATTTTCATTCGCGTGGGTGGTCTTTCTCGCTGGTGGGGTCTGCACGCCTTGGCTTGGTGCAGTCTGTATGTCTGGGGTGGAATTTTGGAAAACTTTCTTAACAAAAGTCGTAGCTCCTAAAGTGCGTATTTCAGAATGTTGTCTTCGCTCATTCTTTAACTTTATCAATTCCGACGTTTGTTTTATCACGGTGTCTGTGAGCAAAGTTAGTTTACCAAGAATTTCATCGAGTTGAGGTGAAGAATCAGTTGCCATCCTTCAAGAAACGAGGAATAGATCCCATCTCTGACAAAATTATCTAGAATATTATCTTTATTCGGGTTTCTCAACTCCAATCGGCCTCGTGGTCGAATTACTTAAACAAAAAATCTAATTTTATTTATGGGGAGCAATCTGACGTTTTCGTATGTGTGAAATAATGATTGGATATATCGCTGATAGAAAAAGATGACAGGTTTCTTCGTGGCTTGAGTCTATGGGAATGATCAGCAAGTAGATTTTGTTACAATATTAACAATAAATTAGTTAAAGCCCTGATACCACCTGCTGCAATTAAGTATTTAACTTTTATTTTAAATACTTGTCTCAGGAACTGTTAATTTCCGGACTGCTGGAAATCAGAAAAATTAATTCCCCCCGCGAAACCCTGCAAACTGATGAATGATCCTGAGAGCTACAAACATATTAATCTTCTTAGCTGTCTGAATACGCTTTTAGAAAAAATATTAAAGAAAAAATTGGTCTTTTCGTTGAAGCCAATAATATCCTACCTAACTTGCAGTTCGGTTTTCACCTCACAATCCGCCAAGTTTTGCGCATTAAAATCCACATAGCTAATAAATCAATCGATAAGGAGCCAACGGGACTGGTAAAAGAACCGAAAAAGCCTTTGATACGGTTTGACGCGATGCCTTGAGTTATAAGCTTCTGAATTATGGCGTACTTTAAGGCTCGGTCCTTGGACCCACATTATTTAATTTGTTTGTCTCAGATTTAACCTGTCTTGATGAAAATATTCATGTAGCTATGTTTGCCGACGACACGACCATTTTTTCTTCGGGTGCTTTATTTATTAACGTCTACAAATCTCTGCAAGCAGCTCTTGATAATTCAGTAAATGGAAAGTAAAAATAAATTGTAATATTATAAAACCCAAGCTACGAGTATCTGGTTTTCAAGATTTAGGAAATTCTGTTATCTACCTATTGATTGGTCGGAAGAATATATATATTTACACGTAGGTATTATTCTAGACAAAAAACCTATCTTCCACATCTCATCTCTACCACATTTGACAAAATCAACAAAGTTGTTAGAGTTCTCTCTCCATTAGTGTGTAAAAAGTAAAAAGTTTAGCCTCGAAAATAAAATTATAATTTTTGAAATAATTTTTCAAGTTATCCTCCTGTACGGCGCCCTTGTCTAGTGTAATTGTGCTCGCACACACAAAATAAAATTGCAAAGGTGTCAAAATAAAATTCTGAAAATTACGCTCAATTTGCCATGACATTATGCGACACATGAGCTTCATGGAAATGCCAAAGTTAAATCGCTAGAATTCCTTATTGACGAAATAAATCGTAACATTTTTGTTCTATTTCTGACAAAGTTCTCGTTTCCCGTCTTGCGCTATCCTAGATATACTACCTACTCTGTTTATGAAAATCTGTCGTGGTCATTATTACATTAAAATAACCTGAAACAAGTGCAATATTAATCTTAAGTTTTTCTTGTAATTTTCCCTGATTTAATATTTCTTGAAATTGTACTATTTTCATTATACATATAGTTGTAAGATTATCGTTCTAAGGGAATTGTTGTTCTAAATCATTAAAAAACTTGTTGCAAATTCTTAAATTGTAATTTTATTGGATTATCTACTATAATAAAAAATTTAATGAAATTGAAAAAAACAGCAGAGTTATAGTTGGTACCGCGATTATGGACCCAGATTCCGCTATCAGGCGAAATGAATCATTTACCTGGATGGTGAATATCAAGGTATCCGTACACGCGACCAATATCAAGCAATATCCACTCTTGAGTACAACAATGCTACTGTACCGAACGGCCTACGTGCCAAACTATTTCAGGCAGTGGGAGATGACATGGTAGAGAGCATGCACTAATCCATTTCAAAGATTTGGTGGCCAGAAAGTATGTCTAGATAATGGAACCTTAGTATCGTTTGTCCGATCCACAAGAATGGAGACCCACTTAACTCTGCACTAAGAGAAGCATCAGTCTTCTCAACATAGCATATAAGATTTTATCTGCATTTGATGTGAATTAGAAGGGTCACAAAACATTGAACAATCCGACAGCTCAGTACAATAGACAGCTAGAACTTTATTTTAGTCAGGGGTTTGGTATACCTCGGATCCGCTATTAACTCTAATAACAACATCCACCAGAAATCAATCGAAGAGATGCTCTTGCCAATCTCTGTTTTTCTAGAAGGCAAGCGAGCGGTAAGGCTTTGTCAAGAAACACTAAGGAGACTCTTTATAGGACCCTCATCATCCCAGCGCTGCTTTATGGTGCAGAAGCATAGACGTAAGAGAAGGTGAATGAAAATATACTTTGCCGTTTTGAACCTAAATTTTTTCGAACGATTTTTGGTCACATTTGCACTGAAGGGGCTGGAACGTATTTAACGGCAATTTCTTTGGGCCAAGCCAAGCCAAATTTTGTTATTAAGCCGAAATTTTCCATTACGTGTTGATGACGCTTTTGGTGTTGTTACTAAGTAATGTCTAGGTACATAGTTACTTCGACAGTTGTAACAATGATTATGGTGATAATGATGGTGCACGTAATTTGTGCATTGTGCACTCATCCACGATACCTCCGCTCGTGGCTCATTTCGTCCGTTAGGGCTCCACCACGCGCGTTAGCCCCTCTCTTTTTGTTCCCTAGTCCGAGTCTGCTGTTCCTCTCCCATGTCTCATTCTGCCCGGTTTGCCTCACCACGGGCACTACCGCTTCCCGTTTTCTGTCGTTTTTTCGTTTCATCGACGTTTTAGCATTCACAGCGAGATGGGTGCTAAGTAGGAAGGAAGTCTTCATCATTGTTGGATAATATTAGCATCATTTATAATATCATCGCATGGTTTTGAATGCTCTGTGTGTGCAAAACATTAGATGGCGGGCGCAAGTCCGAAGGTACCTTAAATATTTTGGGGTGCCAAATCTGGGAGCAGTTCGACAGTGACCTTGCTTATTGGACAGGCTTAGTTGGTTGAGGCTCAGATCCACCCCAATCGATAGCGCCATCTAACTAGGTAAGTAAGTAATTCGGGGAATTAAACAACGAATACCAAAACTCGTTTACGGTTTCGGAACGAGAAACTTATGTGGAACAACTTCGACCAAAAATTAGAGATTAGAGGAAAAGCCGGGTGTTTTAAAAGGCAAGGCTGTCATAAGTAAAGAGTTGTAGTATTGGAACGATGGTGAGACGGTAAGCATTAAAAGGCAAGCCTTTCTAGCGTACAGTATGAGCTAGTTCTCAAATGAGAGGCGATCGCATGCTTCACCAGTGGTAGTGGATTCAATTTCGACACGAGAACTAGCAACAACTAATATCACACTTCAACCACGCAATAAAATTAAGCTTAGCGGCGGTCAATGGGGTCTTGACTTCGTGATCCAAAGTAAACGGACAATGAAGTAACAGGGTGAGGCTTCGAAAGATCTGCATATGATGTTTATTGATTTGGAAAAAGCGTTCAATAGAGTTCCATGAGACAAGTGCCAGCGCTAGGATCTCAAAATATACCAGAGGCACTTATAAGAATATAAAGAGGCACTAACGAGACCGGAATGACTCTCCACTTTTCACTGGCGAAGCGCTTTCATAATCAATTACGTGTCACGCACTCCTTAACGCCAGAAAATAACTGGTTACAAATCAGGCGAACTAAGATCTAATATCGGCATTATCACTTTTCGAACCATTCAACCCAACTCCTGACATCGGTTTAGAAGAAGTAGTCGTACGGGTATCAAAGTGCGAAAATTTTAAAAACTACATACTGCTATGTCGGTAGCCTGTAGCTTAAGTGCCGCCAGAACTTCAACGTATTTTGTGACAGAAAAATCCCGTTCGCACTCAATAATCATTTGTCAAGTTTTAACATATATTTCGCAATGGACGATATTCGAGAATTATAAAGGAAAATTGACAGTGAAGGAAATGAAAATGCTTCGAATGTCAACGATTGCAAAAAAAAGCATGATCTTGTAGAATGAACGCGCAGGAAGTCTCCACATTACCGATATTGGATAAGCCTCAAGCTGAGCAATTCAACTGATTTAGCTACGTTAAATGAAGTTCGTCGGAAAAGCCGCTTTCAAAATCTGAGATTCCAAGTAGAGTTGGAAACAAATATAATTTCATCGCTCACTCGCAAAAACATCTGCACGCTGCTGGCCACACTAACAAAATGGAGCGGCTTGAAAATTAGCTCGAAATAACCAGCTCTACAAATTGCGCATCACCAGTGCAGATATGTGGCAGAAATAAGTTTCAATAGATATTACTATACGCGTTACAAATTTCAACGTCTAATAAGAGAAGGAGGACAGGGTTTTATGGGCCTCTGCTGCAATAACTAGATGGTTGGCATTGCAAAATTGTTGGGGCCGCTTACTACGGCAGAATTACCATGTTTGGAGCGAGGAAAATGTTCAAGAAGCTCACTAGATGCCATTGCATCTAGCAATATGAAATGCAATATGCATCTAGAGTCATCTCTAGATATGGACCCGTCAATTGGCCACCAAGGTCGTGTGATGCTTGGAAAAGTGGTAGGAAATAGGACATTTAGAATGAGCATTGCTCAAAGCATATTAAATGGCAAAAAATAGTCTCCCAAATGAACTCAATAAATTGTCATGAAGCTAATCTCACTTTGTGCTTTGTTTAAACAAAAAAGTCTGAAACTCTAAAGAGAACACCCCTTATCTTCAAGTCTAGGAAAGAGTTCCGACCTGTCCTTCCGGGTTAGATTCAAAGACTCGGCGGGCCAGAGAAGTGGTGTCTAATCGCCTTCCATGTCATAGCTACCGCTGTCATCTGCGTCCTTAAAATCGATGAAAAGATGGTGGCTACCGATTTAGATTTCTTGTGTTAGGTATTTCCAGGATCTACCGGAGTGTGAAAATTTGGTCGATTGTGGTTTGTCCTGCCTGACATTGCCCGTAGCTCCGTACCTCCAGTAGCGCAGTTGAAGAAGTCCCCCGTTGTTAATCGGGCAAACGAGGCTGAAATTGAATACATCAACCTTATACTCTTTTGACCAGATCTAAATAGTGAGTTTGTATGTTTTCTCCACAAAGTCCCTTCCGGCAGCTTTGAATACCTCGGCCGGTAAGCCGTCAGACTTATCAGCTTCGTTTAATTTAAGCTTAGATACTACTATACTTACTTCGATTGGGTCAGGTTGATGGTCTACCTTCATCTTAGTTGAATGATCTATTGCGCTGAGAGCGGGACGTTCGGCCTCGTCGCCGTTATATACACATAAGAAGAAGTTTTTACATATTCTCGGTACCGACCGGTTGAGATGAGGAAACTGTGTAGCAGCTATAGTGTTATGTCGTTCGTCCAGGCGTGGTGTTAGGTAGGTTATGCGTACTAACTGTACTACCGAAAATGTCCTCCTTTCTCATCTTAGCGTTAAAATCGTATTAGGCGATAGTTAGGATAGTGATCGAATACCTTGTCGAGAAGCTCCTAGAAATATGCTTTGGTGGCGTTGTCTTTGTCTTTCGTTGGAGGCATGTGTGCATATATGTCAGCGAACTTAGCCTTGATGTATGTTGCCATAATACGCTTGCTCACCTGTCGGATACTCAAGGCTTCTTACCGGAACTCGTCAAGCACGCTCTTACCACTTTAGTCTGCATGAGTAAGTATTTACTCGTGCCGTCACAGCGGACCACTAGTAGGAGCTATGGCAAGCACTAGGTACGAACTTGATTTTTGTGTTGCTGGCCCAAGCCAAGTTACAGAACAGTCATCATTTTCTCGATCAATCGCCGCGCAGAACGTTGGAGGGTTGATTTTAGTCAGATAAGTGCTGGTGGGAATAGTTTGGGATGTTTTGTGACAGAGTTTCTAAAGAAATGGTTGTATACAAATTTCTCTTATATAAAGATCTTGATCTTGACTTAACATTTCTTCGACGTTGTTTTGCAAATATCTGCTTTGGATATTCAGTTGATATTTTCCTACTGAAGTCATCAATTATCATCGGAAAATTATATTAACCTGTAATTAAAAAAAAGTAAAATGAAACTTCTTGTTCACCTGAAAATGTCCTTCATGTTATTTTTTTTTTTGAGAGACACAGCATAATAGGATTTGTAATAGGATAAGCGTGAATTGTAGACTTAAATCCATTTGATTATCTAAGCAACTCAAATTCCAGCACCAATCTTTGAGTCAAGAGTATTTCCCTCTTGCAACAGCCACCCTATTCAAAGGCCACAGAAGGTGTTACAGTGAATTCTTGTAAAAACAAAGTCGCCGCACAATTATCAGCCCGAATGCAGACGCAAAGCAAGTTGGTGTAATTACAGCTTATAGCCCATTTTCTTTCCGCTACTTACGTCTACCTAATCCAGTACCTGTTAGAAGATGGAAAAGTATTTGAAAGCTGCCACCATTCCTTGGGCTATAATCCTCCTAAGGAGCCCTGGCATCTTCACCTTAGCCATTCACTACCCTCCGAGTTGGCTTACGAATGTTATTTCTTATTTCAATTCTCTCATTAATCATTAACTGGATTTTTATTTCTGCCGTGTCGTTACTTTTCCTTCTCGGTTCCCTTAATTTAGTTATTCTCTCTTCATTGCGCTTATTTCTGTTTCATTCTTAAGCTGAGTTTAATTTAATTTTTACTTTTTTCCTTTTTTGGTTTAAATTGTGTTCTACCTGTTCCTGTACAAGCTAGTCCACAGTGTGCCGTACGTTGGAACTAGAAGGAGTCGAAAATAAAAAGTTCTGTGCTAATTACGAATGTCACCAGCTCACTCCGTTCTGCCACATTTGCTCAAACCAAACTCAACACCTGCCCTCACACTTGTACTGGCTTCCTGCCACAAAGTGCAGATCTGGCACACGGGTATGGTACTCGTATTTAGATCTCTTTGCCGTTGTGGCGATGTGGTAAAATGAGATTTGCTGATGTTGAATTGCTTTTTCTTAGCGCAGTGGTTCTCTCTGTTCACATTTTTGCTTACATTAAGGTGCAATGATGTAGCACTTTTATATATTTTCACCAACACCATTGCCATCACTAGCATCATCAACACCAGCAAATGCATGGATGGTGTTAATATCCAGCCCAACTTACCCCTTATCCACTCTGCCCGTCATAAAAGTGTGCAACTTGATGTGAGTTTAATTGCGTTCACAAAGTTCTGGATGGGTGAGGTGTTATTCTACCTTAAATCCGTCACCCATTGCAGTTCTAACAGATGAGGAGGGGATATGAAAAAAAAACTTTTCTCGTTAAGTGTTTTTTCCAAGTTTTGTCGAAGGTACCAACAAGGGTATTCTTCGCTCTCATCCTTATTTATAAGAATTTACATAAACATATACACCGAGAAGTATAATATTCTTCTGTTTTTTTAGGGAGAGTTGTTTTTTTTAACTTCGTCCTTATTGTGACTAAAACGGATTTAGTTTGAGGTGTTTTAGTTCTTTAGAAATAATGTCAAGACCTCAAAGCAATCTTTGGGAGTCCACATACATTTGCTTTTTGTTTCTTGAGGCAAAGCGGACACGATGTTTATCAGGAGATCATTTTATGGACAGACGCCCTAACACAGATAAAATGAAGCTTTGTTTGTCATAAAGGTGTACAAGGTCGACCACCTATGCGATAAGATGCAATAGATGTCAAACGAAAAGATTTGGTACAACTGCAGCAGTGTAAGCCGGATGATAGACTTTTTTATCATCCGGCTTAGAGATAGACCTCACAAGACCAATTCGACCGGATATCTCAGCTCCTTGGCTATAGAACCGAAGCGAAACCGAATTTTAAGCTCATTAAGGTCCTTCATTAACAGCATAACTAATTAGAGAACTACCAATTGAATTAAGCTTAATGTATTGCAAACACAACGCTGTGTATTGGGGTTAAGGAGCAACTTAAACACCCAGCCATTATCCATGAATGCAACTTACATTGCTAAACCAGAAAAACTGTCCATTCTCGGTATGTGTGTCAATGAACGCGTACGTTGCAACGATCAGCGAATCGAAATGTCTAGGTTTCCTCCAGCGTTGTACGAAGTACTTCCCGTTCACCGATCTGTGGTCAACGTACATATAAGGAATTCACCCAAGCGAAAATGGAGTACAGTATCAACTTTGGTCAGAAGCTCCTAAGAGATTTTTTCTGCATTTGCTAGACAAAACTGAAATCCGTGCGATACAACTCATACCTCTGAAACACCATGATTAATTCCTAAGCCATAAATATGGAACGCGGCTGCCGAGCTCCTTATTTCCAGGTCACCTATAAACAGTCACAACCAACGTACATCAGTATCTCTCTTTATTTTCTGCTTTCCTTCGCCCGCTCTGTGTACCATCATCGTGGAGTTCATGATCTCCTGAGCGTGTTAATTACAAAAATACAAAAGTGGCCGCTGGGTACATTAGAACATTTCAAGACATCTATTTAAAATATTGTAAATTTCGAACTTATTCTGAATCTGAAATTACTGAAATTATCGGGGGTGTTGTGAAAAGTCTGGAGCTCTAAAAATGTTTCCTTTAGTACTTTTTCTAAAGCTGTAATTCCAAAAAACCCGTATGGAAACCTGTAAATATGTAGAAGGGAACCTCCTACTACAGTCACATTCGGTGAAACCCTCTTCTTCTGCAGGTTGTATTACGGCAAATACACCTTTCACTCTAGACGACGATAGCCCAAACTTCCATACACCAGACCACAGCGAGGTGAGGATAGCAATACCTAAGCTTAAGCCCAACAAAGCTGCTGGACTTGATGGCTTACCGCGGAAGTATTCAAAGCTGCTGGAAGTAAGTAAGTAGAGAGCATACTTCAATTCATTTCTCAAATCTGGAGAGAAGAGTGTATGCCGGATGAATGGAATCTCATCATCGTTTGCCCGATCCACAAAAAAGGAGACCCTCTGAACTGCGCCAACTATAGAGCTAGAAGTCTCCTTAATATTGCTTATCTACTATACTCTACTCTGTGAACATCTGAAACCCTTCGTTAACAAACCGATTGACCACTGTCAGTGTGGTTTCAGGCCGGAAAGTCCACAACCGACCAAAGATCCTGGAAAAAACTCAAGAAATCCAAATGACGATGGACAACACTTACTTCACCGAGACCTTTGCTGTCAGCAAGAAAGAACTCACAATATCAGCGACCGACAGGTAGAAAGGGTCTTTGTCTACCTTGGCTTTGCTATCGATTCATCAATCAGTCGGCTGAGATGGCTAATACATATACAAGGTTGGCCAAATACAAATTTCTTTTAAAAATAAAATAAAATGAACTAAAATCAATTATTTTTCGATATGTTATGGCTTTATTAGAAAGAGCGAGCATTCCCATTAGCTATGCCTTCGCGGTAACACATCCTGTCAACCCAATTTTCCAAGACCATATTGGCCGTTGCTGGCTCCATCTCACGAATGAATCGGACCATATTCGATCGTCTTGAATCGTTTCTGGATTATCCGCATGACATAGATCGTTAAGGGCAGCCCACAAAACAAAAGTCCATCGGAGTAAAATCGCTAAGGCAGCTGATAGCACGATTACCGAACTTAGCGTGCAAAATATCGATTGCTTGAAAGGCTGTGTGGTATGGCGCGCCACGCACCGAACTGAAACCAAAAATCCTCCAAAACCGTTCTTTAATTTCACCCCTCCAAAATTGGGTAATCACGGATCAGTAGCGCTTACCGTTGGTCGAAATGGCATTTCCTACAGCATTTTCGAAATAAAATGGGTCAATGATGCCAACACTTCAAAATCCGCACTAAACTGTCACTCTCTAAGTGCAGGTTTGCCGATCCCCAGGTGCGGTAATTTTGTTGTAACATAGCCGCCGAGATGAAAATGCGCCTCTTCAGAAATTATGAGTTGGCGGCCAAATTCGATGTCCCCTTCTAGCTCCTGTAAGGCCTAAACTGAGAAGCGATAACAAAACAGACGGTCGTTTCCTTCAATTCTCATCAGGCTGGTGCGTGAAATGCTGAGTGATGTGAAATGAAATGATCGATGACGAATGGATGTTTCTGAATCGAGTCGAACACTATCGGCCACAGCAACCGATACGATGACGGGGACCGTGAATGCTGTCCACAATCAAGTTAGTCTCATGAAATTTTTGTATAGGTAGAAACTTATTTTCAATAAACGCCCTGTTTGGGCAACACAGCACTTCTATGATTCAAGAAGAAAGTTGTAACAGGTGGCGCAAAATTAATCATCCAATTTTGTTTCTGAATTACTTTTCACTAAATAAAAACAAATGATTTTGAGAGATGGAAATCTTTACTTGGACCTTTACAATTGTTTCTGTTAAGTGACAAGGATCAGATCCGCCAAGTGGCTGCCCCCAATGTTGATATACATTTGTGCCCGTTCCCATGACTTTCGCAAGATTTCCGGAGTTCGCATTCCTGTCGAATATTATCTTTAAGTGCTGCGATTATCTGAGGCTTGTTAGCATAAACCTGCGACTTCAAGCTGCCCCAAAGAAAGAAGTCTGGGATGGTTAAATCGGGCGATCTTGCTGGCCATGCCAAATCGCCGAAACGGGAGATTACGCGACCAGGAAACGCTTCCTTCACAATATCCATTGTGGTTCGTGCTGTGTGCGCTGTTGCACCGTCTTGTTGAAACCACATGTTCACCAAGCCCGGCTCATCCAATTGCTTCAGTAAGAAGTCATTTATCATGTTCCTGTAGGATTCGCCAGTCTACTGTTACCGCATTGCGACATCGAAAGCCACAGCCGATATTCTCGGCCGAGCGGCCAGTCCAGTGGCAGCCACGCCCTGCAAGGTCTCCTGTGGTTCTACTCTTTTGAGTCGAGTAGCTAAGCGCCGGAACGTTTGCCCAGTTGGAGCGACACGATTAGGAAATCGACATTGAAATTCACTCTGCGCTAACACCACCGACCGATTATTGATCAAAAACATCGACACAATTATTCCACGTTCTTGCGGAATATAGCACTCCATTGCTTGTCTGTTTGTATATTACAGCTGTATAGTTCACAAATCTCAAATATGTTTGACGTACGACGACATTTACAAAAAATATACCGTCTTCCGATCGGATGATTAATTTTGCGCCACCTTGTATTTGGACCACAGCACTATGGAACTAACCAGAGCTTATCGTCTCAAAAATCTATAACTTTTTTGGTTTTAGTGATAAAAGACTAAATCTTCGCATACTTAATCTTAAATATTTGTGTTTTAAGTGTCAGATATTTTTCACGGTTGTGTTGTTTGTGAAAAAGTTTTGTAAAAAAGATAAGAAAATGCATATCATTGCATTCAGTTTGTTGGCGGAAGAAGTGGATGCTGAAGACAACCGATAATGACAGTCGAGGGCTATTAGGAGGTGTTAACGGGATAGCACAAATCCTCTGGATTTGAATCATTGTATATAGGTGCAAATGTACTTTATTTTACTTATGTTTATATATTCCTATTTATTAGATTTCAAAAGTATTATAGAGTCAACAAAGTGGCCTTAAAATATTTTTTGGAGTTGTTCACCACGTCCCGACAGCCGACTAGAAAGCGTTTTGCAATGTTCCCTATTGTGAAACTGAGCGCATGTCTGCGCTCCTTTGCTGAAGGGAGATACCAAACGGGTGTTGAAATAGACCATAATATTGGTCTGGTCCAATCTACCTTCAGCAAAGTGCTCGCAGAAGTACTAGATGTGTTGGAAGCGCAGCTATGTCCACAGTGGATAAGTGGCTACAAAACGGTCGAAGAAAAAAGGAACGTTACGTTAGCGTTCTACACTAAATATAGCCTGCGCGGTATTGTTAGACCTATTGACGGCACACATGTCCGGATTGTTGCCCCTTCTGTTAGCAAACATTTATTTTATAACAGGCAAGGAACCTACAGTTTATATAACATACATCGTATTGTACATCGTATTGTATGTTATCCTGACAAATTGTTTTATTAGTGCTGTGGTGCTTTTAATTGCAAAATAAAATTGTTACTTACATATGTGTGATGACGAATTGAGGATTTGTTACGTTGACGCTTCCCATCCCGGTGCAAGTCATGATTCCCTCATTTGGAATGTAAGCGAGCTGTGGGCGGACTTTGAAGTGGAATATTTACGCGGCATAAGGAATTTTTGGCTTCTTGGTAGGAATAAAAATTTATAAAGAGAAATTATAAAATTTATAAGAATTTGAATTAGGAGATGCCGGATATCCTTTGAAGCCGTGGCTTTTGACTCCTCATAGATCGCCTGCAGTGATAGTGATAGCAAATTTAATGAGGTCCACTCACGCGAAATATCATTGAGCGGACCACTGGAGTGCTTAAAAATAGATGGAGATGCCTTCTAGGTGCGAAGCAACTGCATTACAGTTCGAAAAAGGCAGCAAAAATCGCAAATGTTGGTTGTGCATTGCATATTACACATATGCATTCATTTCAAGGCAAACTTCATCAATGACACCCTCATGATTTCGGAGCCCAATCAGATTGATAGTGTATTCCACTTACTTAGAAAGTCATGAATACTTAATAGCAGCGCGTAGGATTCGGATCAATATCGGAAGCACACTTTAAGTTTCGATATAAAGAAGAAGCAATTTAATAAAATTTAGCAATTAAAATAAACGTTTTTATTTAAAAGAAAGCAAAATTGTAATTCATTTAGTAGTGATTAAAAGTCAATTTTGTCTTCGACTTCCTTCTGCCGCCAGCTTTCCATGACCCAATTGTGCCGTTTTGTTTCTTTCAATGTTTCATTCTTTATCTTCTTTATATTGTTACACTTTTAGCCGGCTGTTAATGAAAAAACGCAAGAAATTACTCGTACTTTACTTTTTGCTTAAGGCACCAAGGGAAAAAGTACAAAAATAGGGTCAAAATTCGTAGATTCTGTGCCTGCGGCTTTTTCCTGTCCCAATCTTTCTCGAACCTTCCAGAATTTGACAGCTTCGGTCTATATCTCGAGTCGGCAAGGTAGGGTTGAGCTAGGGCACGTTCACATGGGACGCGAAGTCGTTACAATATCCTTCATTTTTTGAAGTGTTTTTTTTTTGGATATCGAAAATATCCCCCAGAGAGCGATATATTTTCGTCGTGCTTCGGTGATGTTCTTTTGTACCTTCGACCGACACCTTGACGGTCTCGCATAACTCCTTTTGGATTAATAGCTCCTTCTCCAAAACTTTAGAGGCAGTAATTTTATGTTCACTAGCACTTCTTCGTGGACGGGAGTTCTTCTTTTGCATTATTTCTTCGTCGTGAGTCTCGATGCCAAGCGTTGCAATCTATTTCTTGTACGCGCACCGTATTAAATAGTTTTTCTGGTGGCTTTTCATTCTCATTGGTCGCTTTTCTTTTTTTTCGGAAGAATTCAACCCAAATGATACTGCCGTAACCCATAAATCAAATTTTGTTAGGCTTGTGTTCTTAGCCATTCGTACAAAAATACCTTTTTCCACTCGGTGAGAGTTTTGCATGGTGGTCCCGCTGAATTCAATTCTTTTTCGGCCAATTGCCGAAACAGGGCCACCTCTTCTCAACTTCTCTTGTAAATGCATTTTATTAAAATTTAAATTTAAAAAAATTAAATTACTTACATTTTTCCATTAAACTCCCTTGCAAACGTTTGGGAATAAAAGCGCAGGAAATGAAATTACATTCTCCTCTTTTTTGGAATTTGTGATGCCTACTTTTTTCCCAGAGAATTTTTCTCATTTTGGAAGAATGAGAAATGAAAAACAGGAACAAATTCCTCAGGAGTTTTATTTAGAATTGGGCTATTATGTTTAGAAACATTGAATTGCAAAGCTGAGCATCTGATGTTGATTGGTGGAGCAGTTGTAACAGCTTCCAGTATTCTTTCATCAGCCGAAATTCTTCTTACTTGTGGAGCTCCAGCATTCGGTCGTGTATTTGAAACTGATCCCGTTTCTCGAAGCCTTCGGTACGTATTTTCAAATACCCGTTTACCAGGAAGTCGTCGGTAAGGATAAAGTTCATGGTATCTTTGTCGCGCACTAATTGAACTTCCATTGCACAGCCCATAAACGTAAATTACCATATGTCTGCGTGTTCTTGGTTTGTAAACGCAAACAAATCAAATAGCGTTTCTAAGCAACTGTAATCTTAGAGTACAAAAATAATCTGCGAATTATTTTTTTTTCCAATCTTTTATACCATTTTTGCTTGGTACATTCTCGGAAAGGCCTTCAACGCCTAACCCTTTCTGAGAACTTTTAAGAAACATGGTGAAGAAATGAGTTTTGACTGGTAGTCAAATAAACGAGCACTTTAAAATTCTTTAATAGCTATGTAATTTTAAAAAATATTGGAAAATTAGTAATTCTTGGAAAACCACTCTTACGAGTATTGTCAACTGTTGTGCGAAACGTTGATAAAAAGTCATAAATTCCTTTTTTTACCTGCTGCATGTTTTCCCAAGTATCATAAAATCTATGGGTTTTTGTGCAAATTTAATGATGATTTTTTTCTTGTTGTTACGTTCATAAGAAAAAAATAGTAAAACGTTATGTTTATTACGCATTTTCTAGAGAAAAGTGACCCCAAATTCAAAAATTATCATGGGCAATGAAAATGGAGCTGGCTTAGCAATTGGATATCTAAATACTCAAACAAGTAATCAACTTTGTTTAAACGTCGTCACAAAGGCTAGTATTTCTTCTAAAAACAAAGTCCTACGCAAAGCTTCTACCATTAGTATTAACAGAGAAAATTCCGTCAGGGTATACCAAAGTAAGCCTTTTCTTAAGTCCTCGATAAATGCTGTCAACATTGGAGATAGACCCTTACTGTAGAACGATTTTTTTCATAAAATATACCCAGAAACCATTTCCCAAATTATCGTTGACGAATTAGGGGGCACCCTGTATAAATAAATGTAATGCAGGATGCATTCACCATATACCCAGATACCAGAAGCATTCCGATTATAAGTCTGGAGTTTTCGAATTCGTGACTAATAGGATAGCATTTTCAACTGTTATGGATGGAGCAGGGGTCACATTCGGTGTAAGGTCAAATGGCCAATAAGGTAATGTTGAAAAGTCTAATATACATAGTTGTATTTGAATTTAATAACTATTAGATATGAGATCGTGTATTTAAACTACCAGCAATGTGCCTACGTGTTCCGGTTAGAAAACCCCAGTTCGAAAGTATAACATAATATGGCCGTTATTAAAATTTGAAATCCTAAATAAACAAATAATCCTGTATGAAGCGAAATCGGCTAACCTTTTAGTCGGATATCCCTAAATACAATTGCAACGAAATTAATTTGCAATCACATTTTGGATGAAATGATGAAAGGAAGTAATTGTGTGGTTGAGTAAAGGTGCAGCACGTGTCGATACGATTGAACCTATTCAAATTACAGAACTACAATTTATACAATCGACTGTCCATCCTCTCCTGGGAAACGGAGTGTATGTGTTTGACGCAATTATCGAAATAGTTGCAAATTATTCGATTGTCAGCTGAACGCTACTAATCGGCAGAGTGCACCTGCAATTTGTGTCCGTATTCCTATTAAGTGGGAACATTTCCAAGTTGAAACTGTACTGTGATTAAAAAGTTAATTTATTGCAGTATCCGAAAATGAGACGCTTGCATCTCCCAGTATATTTAATTTGAATTGTAATTGAAACGTTAGCTCCGTTGGGTTTAAAAAATTTTTTCATAAATATTCAAAACCTTCACCATTCTCCTATTGACGTTAGAGTACATATATTCGTACAAGCGATTGAGTGGTGAGATAATTGAATGAGCATATTTTCGCTTGATATTGTTGCTGAAGTTGAGTATACAGTGGATCTTGCAAAAGTCTAGGACAACAATACGTGCAGCAGTTATATAGATATTGAATGGCCAAAGTTTGGAAAAGTATTTGAAAATTTGAGGACGTTTTTCAAGATAGGCCTAATTTAGTGGCGATGTTCAATACAAAAATTGTGAATTGATGAAATTGATTTGAATGATGCTACAGATTCAAATGGCTTGGGTCGGTAAATTGGTCTATTGGAATCACAAGGTGTCAGGTAGATTGCTTTTTTTTGAATGCGAACGTTTGGCAGAATTGTGATGAAGAAATGTTTATCCTTAGACATACAAAATAAACAGTTACAAGCATTTATTTTTACCTAATTCTGAATGAATATTAGTTTTATATTATACCTACTGATCATTGTCTTTGAACCAAAATTGTACCACTGTAACTAATTTAGGCAACTTTGACTCAGAACGATGACAACACTTATTATAAATGAAAATTAAACGTTTTTTTTATGATAACTAAGAACTCTGTAAAGCCAATGTATGAATTTCACTTAGGTTTGATATTTCGCCACAAATACAGTCGCGCTTACCATTGGAAAATAGAAAAAGTATCGCACTTGGGCTTAAATCACGACGGGGTAAATTTTACCGCCAATTTTTGTAAAGTTGGCGATCTAGAAGACCCCCGTTAGGAACGAAATTCCTTTCGCTTTTTGTTTGACTCTTAATGTAAAAATATAAGTGTATTCAAATTTTTTTAAGTTCGTCGGCTGATTATAACCTTATGATACATACATATAATTTTATTTTGTTTTGTATTTTATCAATTTTCTGTATACATCAATTTTGTATAAATATCAACTTATTGAAAATTAGTTAACAAATAGTGAATTATAAATTTTAAACTTATATAAAATACATGTAAAAAAAAAAATTGTTTAGCTCTCGTCATATTTTATTAAGGTAATTATTGAATAGGCAACTAAAATAAGATACATATAATTCAGATTCAATTTTGTCCAAGCATGTCGAGAAAAGAGCATTAATTATCGTACCTACCGTATTTTGTTGTGTGTTGCGCTAGATCATTATTTATAGACAAATCGAATTTTTCTGATAAAAAGGATTTGAGTTCTTCAAATTTTCCTTTCTTACTAAAGTCAATGTTGAAGCCTCCAGCCAATATGAGTATAAGCTTATGAAACTGTTGCTTAAGTATATTCTAACAGCGCTCGATGAATAAATAATATAATATCGTTAATCTTTTGATTGGGAGATATAAAATTAGCTACTATAACTACTTCATTTCCATGTAAATTTCGTTTTTTTTTTTTTATAATCAGCGTGCTCAATGGGTTTTGGTACCCTTGAAATGTTCGTACACAGCACGGGCGAAGGAAATTTAGGGAGGAAGTAAGATTAGGTACCGATTCACGATGGCTTTAAATGTCTTAATGTTATAATGGCTAGGAAATAGAGAGCTAGGCAGGGAAATCCACAAGCGAGTTGTTCGGCTTAGGATATTTCAGAGTACGTCCGAAAGTGGGCTTGAGGGTATACTATTCTGATGAGCATTCATATCGAGACGGGTGTTACGGTTGAATGATTGAATGGGCTGAATGCTACTGGCGTTTTCAATGGAGCACTGTTGATGGAAATAGCGATAAAACAAAGTGAGACAGGAGACATTATGTCGGTGTTCGAGGGTGTCAATTGATTGACTGTTATGAGTATCACCAATGAGTTTTATCACACGGTTTTGAATCCTATCTAGCAGGTGCAGAAATGTTTAAGGAGCACCTGACCAGATGTGAGCATTGTACTCCAATTTTGGGCGAATGAATGCCTTATATATTGAAGCCAGACCGGTTTCGTTGATGTAAGTGCCATTCAGGGATAATGGCTGGGTATTTAGATTTCGCTTTAATGACAGCAGATAGCATTGAGTTTCAGAAGCATTAAATTTCACTCTGTTGATAGTTCCCCAATTGGTTATGCTGTTAATAACGGAATTTAATGAGCCGTTCCCGTTCTACAGCCGAAGAGCAGGGCCGTGAATCCGGGAACGAATATGAAAAGCAGAGAGTACTGTAGTCAGCAAAGGACTATATCGGATTAGAAGTAGCAGACACGAGATCATTAATGAAAATTAAAAAGAGTGTTGGAGACAGAACGGAGCACCAGCATTTATTTTGAGAATATCAGACTTGAAACCGTCCAAGACAACTTGAATTGAACATTCCGAAAGGTAATTACTAATCCATTGAAGAAGAGAGTCATCGATCCCAAGAGCACGCATTTTCGACAAGAAAGCCTGATGCCAAACTCTGTCAAATGCCTTAGAAATATCAAGTGCAGCTATCTTGCTTTCGCCTGATTGATGTACGTTTTGGTTCCACTTTTCGGTGAGACATGCCATCTAATCACCAGTGGACCTGTTGCTACGAAAACCATATTTCCGGTCATTGAGTTTTCCTGTTTCGAGATATTCCATGAGCTGAGGGTTTATCAGCGTTTACATGACCTTGCCAAGAAGGGACGGAAGTAAAATGGGTATGTAGGAGAGGAGAGAAGAAGATTCGTCTTTTTAGGGACGGGCTGGACAAATGCTGTTTTTCATCTGCTCGGAAAGAGTTCTAAAGGGTAGAATTGATGAAAAAGGTTACGCAGTGGCTTTGCCAGCGTGGAAGACCACCTCTTCAGAAGAAGGGGAGATATATCATCTGGACCAGCGGATTTATGTATGTGCTGATCTTTAAGTACTTTTGCTACTACACGAGTGCGAAAGTGGATTCGTCCCATTGTAGATTCGACGCGCTCAAGTGTAGGCGGGGACAGAGCACAATCTTGTCCAAAGGGCTGACAGCTGGAATCTCATTGTAAATGAGCGTTGGGATGGAGGATAAGGCAATTTCTAATGTTTTTGACCAATGACCAACAATTTTTCCTGCCTTTGGGACATTGCAGTATTTTTGGCTTCAGTTTTTGGCCGTATTGGAATTTCACACACTTAAGAAAGACGTTGCAGTCATTTCTGGCTCGTTTGAACTATTTTCGATTTTCCTCAGTTGGGTTGGTCTTGTAGGACGGAAAAAACAATTCTCTAACCCTCACTTCGAGTCGTACCATGCCTTTCCTTTTGGTATGATACTCTTCATCTGATGAGGGATAAAGCATTTCATTCCAAAGAGAATAGTTTCTGTGATCATGTCATCAGTGGCATCCGCGTCGTTATCGAGCAAACATAACGACCACTTAAAATTCCTAAAGAAGTTGTTAGGTTCGCTCCAATCGGCTTTCTCGGATTGCCATACGGTTCTTTTAGGAATCTTTTCTCTAACTTTGTGGTGGGTGTACGAAAGAGCAGCTGATTTGATACAATGGTCCGACGAGGCTAGAGGGGAGAGCACATCGACGAGGTACAATATGGCAGATAAGATCTTGCACGCAATGTTGAGGAGACTTATACCTCTATAGTTGGCGCAGTTCAGGGGTTCACACTGAATGGAAGTGAAAGTTTTCATTGGCCATTGTAGGACGGTTTGAAGATACCTTCTTGTAGACACCCTGTATGTTGTTGGATTCGAGACATTATTCTATTTTCTTGAGCTTAGAAACTGATGATCTCATTAGTTTACGAAGAATTTTCTTCTGCTTCTATTTTTGATACGACGTCCTCTTGAATCGCTGCGCTTATATTGATTTCCGGCGTTCGGTGTGAATTCTATCACTTTTTGCAATTATAAGTACAAATACGCCAATAGTGGACTCGTTTAGCTTTTTTATTATGTTGAGATCTGGGCCTGCTGGTTGTTGGACGAGGATTTCCTGAGCTTAGGGGCCTCTTTTTATTCTGACTATGTCAAGGGTGATAAAGCGTCCGAACCTCATCACAGATCTTCCTTGTTGAATGGTTAATTTCTAAACTCAGCTACAACGAGATAGTGGTCGATATTTGCAGTTCTTGATATTTGGGCATTTCTGATACTGAAAAAGATCCTTTCATTCACGTATTAGCGCACAATTTGATTGTCGGTTCAACAATCTGGAGATATGTGGAGTATACTGGGAAGCACAACGGACGCGTCTATGCACTAGATGTTCTTTTACGATGACAAGAAAAGTCACATGGGAAATGTCTGTACTACCATTTTCCAATATAGACCCAATCGACTTGAATCTCAGCGAAAGCCCTAGAAAACATTTTCAAGAAACGGAATGAACCAAAGTTGACCAATTATAGGCATTACCATTAGCAAAAATTTTACCAATACCTCCACTCAACGTTTGAGTCCTCCTTTCACCCAACGAATGCTGTTTCTTGTATGTTTTTGGTGAATCCTGGAGTTGGAAAGTCTATCGATAATCTAGAATCACAGGTAAGGGACAATCAAGACCCGGACTCTTCTCCAATTACTAGGACAGTCAATTGACATTATCTTATTATGCTTTTTCTGTAAGGACATCCTCCGTTTCCTTACAACATAATAAAAATATTATACATATCTCAGTGAGTTCCTGAATCTATAACCAAATATTATTCCACCCCCTCACTCAAACTGTCACTCCTCAATCTAAAATAATTGCTCCCTCTTCAAAAGACTTCTCCAAATAATCAATTCCATATAATTTGTAGTTCCACTTTGAAAGCGTTCGTCTCGTTTTCATATTTTTCAATTGTCCTGTCTTCCCTCAATTTGCTTTGTTCCGTCATTATAAAATAAACGAACCCTCAAAAGAAATATCCTTCAGCAATGGTTTTGAGTATCTTTTTTTTAAGAAAAGGAGAAACCAAACCCAAAGGGAAAAAGTCAAAGAGAACAAAAAACGAATTCCTAGCGTTACGATGTAAGTTAATATAATACGATATATAAGTGCGCCCTATAATAAAATAGAGGAAAAATCATAATTCTGTTGTTACATAGCAGAACTACAAAAACAGCACTCAAAACATTTGAAAAGATGGAACAATTTCTCAAATGAATAAAAATAACTTTTTTCCATTTTTGAATTTCAACAAAACGGCACGTTACATCATACATAAAAAAAATATACATAGAAAATAAGAAAAAAAAAACACTAAAACAATTTTCCCAGCTGACCAGCTTCAGTTGTTGTTTCTGTAGCTGATGTTTTTCTCTTGCTTGTAATTGCACATCCTGCATCTAGCCTGGGCTATACGTATTCGTATATATAAATCCCCAAGTACTGACCTTCTCTAGGTGCTCTAGTTTCCGTTTGTTTTTTCTGTTTTTTTTTTTTCAGTTTTGTTTGGTTTTGTTCAGTTTCAGCTCTTTTTTTTTTAAATGTATTCGTATTTCTCACAATACAATTGTTTTGATGATGGTTGAGCAGGAATCCTTCCACCTAACCAACCCTCGGATACATAAACCCTTTTGGCCTACTTAATAGTACCAGGTCGCAGGGCGGTTTTTTCAGTAATTTAGTTTGGCCATGAATAGAGATGGAGATATGTAGGGGAAACTCACAAATTGGACTGTATACCAAAATGATGCTGCTGAAGGAAGGTTTTCCTTGACCAAACATCGGATTATAGGAAAATTGCGGGCGAAATTGTTGGCTGCAAGGCTGCAGGCTTGAATAGCCATTTCGTGCACATTCAGCATTATTTTTTTACGAGCTCTTTTTATATGTATTATCAGAGTACCGAAACTGATCATAGATTATTATAGGCATAGTTAGGTTAAAGTAGATACTTAGTTAAGTAACGGATTACCAGAGAGCAATGATAGTTTTTCCAATTGTTCCGTCAAAGTTGTCAAAATATTCAGTAAAGTTTGCCATTGCATTATGCATCATTTTACGCTTACCGAACGTGCGGAAATTAATATAAAATATTATCAAAATTCCGGGTTAAATGTAAATTTCCACGCGAATTTCCTCGTGAGGTCTGCCATCATCCTGGCTTCAGTGTGCAGACAATTCGTCGAACCGTGGAAAAGTTTGAGCGTGAGTACACGCTTTTGGAACTTAAACCACTAATTAGACAGAAATTGGTGCGAAATGAAGAAAACATAGCCGCCGTAGCGGCTAGTATCGAAGAAGACCCATAAATGTCGATTCGGCGCTGATCAGCTGAATTGGGAATGGCCAGAGAGTCAATTCGGCTTATTTTGCGGTTGGATTTGGCCCTACATCCATATAAGATTGTGCTGGCGTAAAAAATTTAAGCCGGACAACCATAGGCAGCGCCGTGAATTCGTTAATAGGGCGCTGGAAATGTTGGCTGGAGATCCGGATTTTGGCCAAAAAATCATCTTCTCGGACGAGGCCGATTTTTGGCTCAGCAGCTATGTCAACAAGCAAAATTGCCATTATTGGAGCGAACACAATTCAAATGTGTTCGGCCAAGCATCAATGCATCCACAAAGATTGACTGTTTGGTGCGGTTTATGGCATGGCGGCATCATAGGACCTTATATCTTTCGAAATGAGGAATAAGACACCGTTACCGTCAATGGTCTCAGGTATACAGCGATGTTAACCGATTTTCTGTGGTTAGAGCTCAACAACATCGATATATCCGAGCTGTGGTTTTAACAAGACGGCGCTACATGTCAAACAAGCGACGCAACGTTCGAAGTTGTGAAGGAGAAATTTGGCAGCTGGGTCATCACAGTGGCCGCCGCCATCATGCGATTTGACACCACTCGAACATTTTCTTTGGGGCTACGTCAAATGCTTAGTCTACGCTAACAAGCCTATCACTTTGAACAAGCTCGAGGCCAACATTCGACACCCTATTGCCGGAATAACACCGTACATATTGGACCGAGTCATTGAAAATTAGACCGACCATATGAAGCACTGCCAGAGAAGCTGAAGCGGTTATTTGAATGATGTGCTATTCCGCCATAATGGCAAGAATGTAGCTTCAAAATAAAGCCAGAATCAATTTCATATCTAACACCATTGTTGTTTTATTTAAATTTTTTTCCTATCGTTCTTATCTGGTCAGCCTTTATTTACTAAGCTGGCACTGTAGTTCTAGGTGTACTGGCAAATCTATCTCCAGTATATGAAAACTATTTTATTAAATTGGACAAGTGTCGAATGGTTTTGCACCCTTTATATATTGCTTCTAACTATAAAGAATAATTGACGGAAACCACGAATGCTTCCGAAGTCGTGGAAAAGAAACAATGGTGGCACTAGGAGAATGATTTTACGTTGTCTATTGGTAAAGTGAGTACTAGATCGAGGCGCCGAGTAAGAGTACCTGCGGCCTGATACGAGCATAGGTATATCACTCATGCACTAAGTGCTCCACGATGTTGTCATCCCTCACACAGCTTCATGCATCACATGTTGTGTCACGTATTCCCAGCATACCCAGATGCAATACCACCATGGAGTATTTTCGCAGATTAAAATAGGGGTGGTGAAGGTTTTGAAAATAATAACCAAATTATTCTTTTCTGTGATATGCATACTTATACAGGAAGTAACTCAGCATGCAAGACCATACTTAATGCTTGATTGAACCAATGCTGAGTAAATTGCCGAAAGTACACTCTCTGAGACAAGTTTACACAAGTGGTACATTTTGTACATACTACCTTGATCAAAGGAATTCATTCAGAAAATTGGAAATACAAGTTTATTCATCTAAATCTATATTTTCCCCTTCAGAGTAATACCCATCGACTGCAACACACTTGTGCCAGCGCTTGATCCAATCCTCGAAGCATTTTTTATATTCGGTTTTCGGTATGTCCATCAGTGCTTCCTGCGATTTTTCCATTACTTCCTCTCGGCTGCTGAAACGTGTTACCCGTAGTGTTTTTTTAACTCGATTGAACAGAAAAAAGTCACAGGGAGCCAAATCAGGTGAATTCGGTGGCTGTTGGAAAGTATTTGTTGCATTTTCCGTCAAAAAATTACGAATAATGATGGCACTATGCGACGCACGGTGCGTTATCATGGTGCAAAATCCACGAGTTTTCTGCCCACAATTCTGGTCTCTGGTCTCCTAACATAAATAATACTAGTACTCTTTGTTTACTGTCTGGCCTTCTGTCAAAAATTCATGATGCACCACACCGTTGTAATCCATGAAAACCGTGAGCATTGCCTTCTTTTATGACTGAAAACGACGTAGTTTTTTTGGTCTCGGCTCATTTGGTGAACGCCATTCACTTGCCTGATGTCTGGATTACGTGTCGTACTCATAAGCCCACGGCCACGTCTCGTCTCCATCATCCTTTTGATGAATGTGGGATCGGATTCAGCCTCGCAAATCATCTCTTTTGCGACGTCTCTTTTTTGCATATAAATGAGGTCTTTTGGCACCAACTTTGCCGCTACACGACGGAAACCCAAATCATTAACCAAAATGTCTTGGACGGATCCATAGGCAATGTTCGAATCCTCTGCTATCTCTCAGATGGTTAATTTGCTGTTATTGACCAACATTTCTTTTACTTCATCAATGTTTTCATCGGTTTTCGATATCGATGGTCTGCCACCGCGTTCATCATCTTCGATTGACTCACGACCACTTTTGAACCGCTCGTGCCACTGGTAAACGACCGTTTTCTTTAGAGAATCGTTGCCGAAACACTTTTCCAACATTTCCACCGTTCGCGCACCATTAAATCCGTTTTTTACTCAAAATTTAATACTCGTACAAGTTCGTTGTTGCAAATTTAAATCCATTTATAAAATTGTAAAATATCGCCAACAACACAGAGTTAGATGTACTCTTGGCTACTTAACTTTTGCAAGTGTCGAGCTATGACGCTAAGATTTAGGAGGAATGTTAACAACAGACTTACCAACTTTACAAAAAAAACAGAACTGAATTCGGAACAACTGGAGCGCCACACGGTGGTGTGGTGCGGGAACTTTTTGATTAAGGTGGTATACAGAGTGTCAGTTTAGCAGTATAGTCCTTTACGGGCATATTCCCGAAGGTCCGTCGAACAAGAAATTGTATAGCAGGAGTGGGGTATATTCTCACTCCATTTCAAATTACAGCCCATCAAAGTGGGTGACTTTTAATTTGGAGGTGTAACCACTTTGGACGCTATAATTTCTAAACCAGTACAGGTACAAAAATGGTTTTGGACATTTTGGAAAGATAATTTAGTGGTGCATACAAGTCTTAATTGCTTGGGTACATATGTGCAGCAACAAAAAAGTTATGGCTCGTTAAACTCAAAATTATGAAAATTTGCTGTTCCATTTTTTTTACTTAAAATTCATTTTTCTTAAAATTTTTACTTAATAAATTTTCTGAAATTTTATTTATTTTTATTTTATTTTTTCTTTATCCTTGAAAAATTTCCTAAAATTATGTTTAGAAACTTTTTTACGTACTATCAACAGATTTTGTAGTAAAAGCCATTTTTCGTCAAACAAAAATGGCCAACAAAATTGTACCTATTGAATTACTCATAAAATCGTTTAGATATTTTTATGTGGTCCTGAGAAGGACCTTTTTGGAACAGTTTATGGAATGTTTATAGCAATTGTTCGAAATGCCTTCCTTCCATTTGAATACACTTTCGGGCGCGTTTAACCATTCCAGATGGCAGATTAACGGTCATCAAAATTATTTTCAGCTCTTCTCAAGTGTCACTAATATTTTCTTGGAGATCTACCAGACTCGATATTTCTCTTAAATAAACCTTTTCTTCCATAGCACCCCAGAAGAAAAAATTCATGGGTATTAGGTCAGGAGATTTGGTTGGCCAAGAGTTGGAGTGGAATCGACCAATCCATCGTTTTTTAAAAGTATGGTTGAGGAACGAAGTTACCCCGCTGCTACTGCGACAAGGTGCTCTATCTTGTTGAAAGAATATCGCCCTTCTCTGAACAAGAGGAACATCTTCAAGGAGCTCCGGCAATCGTTCTCTTAGAAATTCCAAGTAGTAATGGGAATTAACTATTTGTGGAAGACCGCGGGGGCCTACTAAAGTGTTTCCTATTAATCCAGCCCAAATATTTACCCTAAACACCCTTTAAAATAAACAACACATTTTGAAGAAGTTGTTTACAATAATTAAATTCTTACCTTTGAAAGGATGTTATGCGTATTAAATGTTGATTGGATTCTATCCAATGGTGCAAATTATGGTGGTTTGTAACTCCATCTCTTGAGAACTGCGCTTCGCCAGTCCACAGATTATTCTTGAAGAATTGCCCGTCTTCTGCATGTTTGCGCAGTAGTCATTGGCAAAATTCCACTCTCCTTTGCGCAACACCTGGTAGTAAATTCTGTACCGGTGTCAAATAGAAAGGGTGTAATCTATTTCTCTGTAGAGTCCTGTGAATTCTGGTTTTGGGAAGTTCCAACTGCACAGCTGGTCTGTGGCCGCTGACTGAAGGCTGAACTTCCACAGCACGCAAAATCCCATCCTCAACTTCTGACACCGTTGCGTCTGAACATCCTCCTCTTTATTTTTGGTGCAATTGACCCTGTATCAACGAGGCGCTGATACGTATCAGCGAATAGCCGGATGAACTGTGTTCTACGTTTTGGGTATAGTCGTTGGTACTCTAATCTTGCCAACGAAGCGTTTCCATTGAAGAACCCGTATACAAACACAATTTCGCGAATTCAAGTTTTGAATACATTTTGTTTAGATCAATTTATCAATCGTCTGTTCACTTACAGAGTAAAATGTCGATTGTATCAGTTGAAACAATGTCAATGAATTATTCTTTGTTACGATTTTTTTTTTCCTATTCAACAATTAACTGTTAACCGCATTGCTCATAGGTACGTTAGTTTATTATTCTCTCTTAATTTTGTTTGACGAAAAATGGCTTTTACTACAAAATCTGTTCATCGTACGTAAACAAATTTCTAAACATAATTTTTAGAAAATTTTACAAGGATAAAAATTTCATAAAATTTCAAAAAATTTATGAAGTAAAAATTTTAAGAAAAAGAAAAAGAAAATTTTAAGTAAAAAAATGGAACTGCAAATTTTCATAATTTTGAGTTTAATGAGCCATAACTTTTTAGTTGCTGTACAGTTAACTACTAAATTATCATTCCAAAATGTCCAAAACTATTTTCGTACCTGTACTGGTTTAGAAATTATTGCGCTGAAATGGGTTACACCTCCAAATTAGGGTCACCCACTTTTATGGACTGTAACTTGAAATAGAGTGAGAACAGACCCCCTCCCAGCCTGCTATACAATTTCTTGTTCGACGGAACTTCAGGAATATGCCCGTAAAGGATTTTACTGCTAAACTATGACACCCTGTAAAGTATTTTCTTTAAAGCTATTATACATACTCGTATATACGCTTAATGCAAATGTCTCTGACAACTTCAACGAAACATTGTTCACATTCATTGAAAATTAAACAATCATATTTTGTTTTGTGATCTTGAAACCTTTACATGTATTCCCGACTTTATTTTTGTATCTGAAACATGGATTTTTTCTTATGAAGTTGAAGATTATAGCTTGCCTAACTATAGTACACATTTTATGCATGCCCTACTGATTCGTATTCTTTATTCAGGAGGTGTTGGTGTCTTCTGTGTGAGATCCTATGAGTGCGAAGTCAAATCTTATTTGTAGTTTGAGAAGTGCAGATGTTATTAAGTTGTCCGTTTGTTTATGCGAAGGAAAATCTAGTTTTGTTTGTGTATATAGGTTTCTCTCAGAATCAGTTCAATTGTTCGTTGAGGAATTTTCTGTATTTTTAAATGATGAGCGTACAGCAAATTTTTTTGTTTGTGGTGAAAAGAATTTAGATCTTTTATCCTAAAATAGTGCTCTGGACGCATATAACGTTTTGTTATCAGAAAATGGATTAACATCTTCTGCTAATGAACCCACCAGAACTGTTGCATGCACTTGTCTTGATCACGTTTTTGGTCTTCTCTGCAAGGTAACTCAAAACGATTGCTCAGGCATTGTCTTTGATCTAGGAATTACAAATCATTATATGATGGGTGCTGTCTTCAAGATATTGAAAAGCGTGGTTCGCAATAAATCCATATTAGAACGTCAAATGATCAAATTTGATTATAGCAAACTTAATAATGGACTCCTTTGTAATGATTAGGAAGAAGTATATGTTGAGGAAAATCCTTCTAGGGCGTATAACTTATTTCTGAAAGACTAATAAGTTATATATAAAAATTTAAGATGATCGTATCACTAATAACATAATATTGAAACTTTGGATAAGTCACCTTCTTCTCAAAAAAATTAAGCTTAACAACAAACTGCGTGATAAATGTCATAAACATCCACTCAATACAAATTAAATTTTTCGTTTTAGAAAAATGTGTAAGGAAATCAACAAAGAAATAAGATTAAGACTTGATTCTTATAACCACAATAAAATTAGTAGTGCGGGGGGAAATCCCAAGAATGGGTGGAGAGCTAAGAACGACATTTTAAATATAAACGCCAAAAAACAATTTAGAACGTTAACAATTGAAAAAGATAATATGTATGTTAAAGATGCTGCAGATGTAGCTAAATTACTCAATGACTACTTTGTAACAGTTGGGCCAACATTCACTTGTGATTTTTCTTTGCTGCTGCACTGATATTAGCGTTTCAAACTGAGTCTTTAGCAGGAACAGTTTTTATTTTGAATCCGTTTCTGGTCTTGAAATTTTGAAAACAATAGATAAGATCACTCAAAAATTCCAACGCATGTGGTAGAGATGGTATTTAAAACTGAGTGTTAAAAAAAACTGCATTCAATATAGCTGACATTTTAGCACATATTTTTAATTTTTTTTTTTTTTGTATAATGAGCGCGTGGTATAGGGGTTTGTGTACCCTTAAAATGTTTGTACACAGCGCAGGCGAAGGAAATTTAGGGAGGAAGAAAGGAGAGGTACCGAAGTACATTGTTTTTAAATGTTTACAAGTTATAACGACCAGGAAACATAAAGATTCCATAAGCGAGTTGTACGGCTTAGGAAAGAATCACGATATTTTAGAGTACGTCCGAAAATGGGTTTGAGGGTATACTTATGAGCATTCATAGCGAGACGGGTGTTACGGTTCAAAGTTTAAATGGGCGGAATGCTACTGGCGATTTTAATGGAGCTTTAAAACAAAGTGAGACAGGAGAGTTTACGTCGGTGTTCGAGGGCGTCAGTTGATTGACTGATATTAGTATCACCTATGAGTTTTATCCCACGGTATTGAATCCTATCTAGGAAGTGCAGGGATGCATCAGGAGCATCTGACCTGGGCATTGTACTTCAATTTTGGGTGGATGAATGCCCTATATATTGAAGCCAGATCAGAGGGAGTAAAATATTTCTCACATCGCTTGAGGAAACCTAGATATTTCACAGCATTTATGGCGACACCGAATATGTGGTCATTCCAACGTAAGTTGTCATTGACACGCATACCGAAGATGGAAAGTTATTCAGTTTCGACGATGTAAGTAACATTCATGGAAAATGGCTGGGTATTTAGATTTCTTTTTAATAACAGTAGACAGCGTTGAGTCATTCCACTCAGTTGATAGTTCCCCAATTGGTTATGCTGTTAATATCGGAATTTAATGAGCTAAACACACGCTGCCGTTCCCGTTCTACAGCCGAAGAGAAGGTGCAGTAGACAGTACTGTCATCAGCAAAGGAATATATTGGATTATAAGTAGCAGACAAGAGATCATTAATGTAGATTGAAAAGAGTGTCGGGGACAGAACGGAGCCCTGGGGCACACCAGCATTTCTTTTGTGAATATCAGACTTGAAACCGTCCAAGGCAACTTGAGTTGAACATTCCGAAAGGTAATCTCTAATCCATTGAAGAAGAGAGTCCTCGATCCCAAAAGCACGCATTTTCGACAAAAGAGCCTGATGCCAAACTCGGCCAAATGGCTGAGAAATATCTTGCTTTCGCCAGATTGGTGTACGCTTTGGTTCCACTTTTCGGTGAGATATGCCATCAAATCCCCAGTGGACCTGTTGCTACGAAAACCATATTGCCGGTCATTGAGAAGTGTTCGTGTTATGAGATATTTCATGAGCTGACGGTTTATCAGCGTTTACATGACCTTGCCAAGAAGGAACGGAAGTAAAACGGGTTTGTAGGAGGAGAAAAAAGAAGATTCTCCGTTTTTAGGGACGGGCTGGACAAATGCTGTTTTCCATCTGCTCGGAAAGTGTCCTAAAGATTAGGATTGATGAAAAAGCTTACGCAGTGGTTTTGCCAGCGTGGAAGAATACCTCTTCCGAAGAAGGGGATGTATGCCATCTGGACCTGCGGATTTGTGGATGTTAGATCTTTGAGTACTCTTGCTACGAGTGTGAAAGTGAATTCATCCCATTGAAGATTCGACGCACTCATGTGTTGGCGGGGGCAAAGCACAATCTGAGAGTGTTGAGTTGGGCGCAAAGTGTGCAGCAAGCAGATTAGCCTTGTCCAATGAGTTGACAGCTGGAATCTCATTGTAAATGAGCGTTGGGATGGAGGATGAGGAAGAATTTCTAATATTTTTGACGAACAACCAACAATTTTTACTGCCTTTGGGACATTGCCAGTATTTTTTGCCTCAATTTTTGGCAGTATTGGAAATTCACACGCTTAGGAAAAACGTTGCAGTCATTTCTGGCTCGTTTGAACTTTTTTCGGTTTTCTTCTGTCGGGTTGGTCTTGTAGGACCGAAAAAATATTTCTCAAACCTTGACAGCCTCTTTACAGCTCGAGTCGTACCATTCCATTACTTTTGGTATGATACTCTTCATCCGATGAGGGATGAAACATCTCACTCCAATGAGAATAGTTTCTGTGATTATGTCAGCAACGGCATCCACGTCGTTATCGAGGAAACATAACGACCACTTAAAATTCCTAAAGAAGTTGTTAAGTCCGCTCCAATTGGCTTTCTCGTATTGCCACACGGTTCTTTTAGGAATCTTTTCTCTAACTTTGTGGTGTGTGTACGAGAGAGCAGCTGATATGATACAATTATCCGACGAGACTAGAGGGGAGAGCACATCGACGGAGTACTTATCAGGTCGATAAGTTAATAACAAGTCCATTGTGTTGGCAGTATTACTATTAGCCTCTGGTATTCGTGAGGACTCATTTACAAGCCGGGTGAAGTTATTTTCCTCAGCGAAGATCTTAACACACCGTCCTTCGTGTGTTCTTTGTCCAGAATATTGAAATCATCCGTAATCACGATTTCAGTATGAGAATACAGGGATACAGTTCTTTTTATGGAGTCAGACAGCGCATCAAACTCGTTAAGGGTCGAATTGCTGTCCAGTTTGGGGCTTTTATAAATAAAGCAGTAGTGGATAATTTGCTTACGGAGATGGAAATGGAACAGGGACTACATTGTGGTGGAATTTGGTAAGCTACATCACTACGCATATAAATGGCGAGACCGCGATGAGGAAAGAATAGTGGTACTAGTTCGTAGCCAGATAACTTCAGAGCAGAGGTATTTTTCCAAATGAACTAAAATATGCTCTTGTGTAATAAAAAAGATGTCAGGAACTATAGGCCAATCTCATTATTACTCTCCATACCAAAGATATTTAAAAACATAATTAAAAATAGAGCTATGCGATTTCTTTCAAATACAAATTTATTTAGTTCCCTACAGTACGGTTTTAGAACAGGACTCTCTACAGAACATGCTTCGTTAGACTTTTTCTCCTTCACACAAAAATGTTTGGACAGCAGGGCGTACTGGAAAACGTTGATTATACTTTCGATATAATTATAGAAGCTATACAATTCTGGTTTTCGTGGTTGTATTTACAAATGATTCGAATCATATTTAGGTAATCGAAATCAGAAAGTAAAAGTTAATAACGTTTTAGCGACTCGAAGATATTAATTTGGATGTACCTCAAGGATCTGTTCTTGGTCCGATTCTCTTTTTAATTTATGTAAATTCTTTGTTTGAGGAACCTTTTGTTGGTAAAGTTAAGGCCTTCGCGGATGATCTTGCGATTATGTATTTTGCAGTAAATCCTCCAAATTTATTCTGTGACATCAATTACGATGTCGAAACCCTTCTTATCCGAACAGCTGAAGGCCAATTAGCCTTTTGAGCGGATGCAGTAAAATACTTGAAAGGGTTATTAAAATAAAACTTGATGCAGTTCTAGGGACAAATAATATTTTGCCAAAGGTACACTTTGGCTTCAGAAAACAGCACAGCACGTCTCACCCAATTTCAAGAATTACCAATTAAGCAGCAACTTGATCAAAAAAAGTCAGTAGGTTTAGTTTTGCTTGATATTGAAAAAACATTTAATTATGTTTGGCACAAAGGGCTTATTTACGACCTTATCAAATTTGATTGTCCAAAATACTTGATCAAAATTGTTCAAAGTTATTTGTGTAATCCAACATTTTTAATCTGCCCGAAATTAGCTTTTCTTTTTCTAAAATAGTGCCAGCGGGCTTTCCCCAAGGCTCAGTTCTTGCTCCAATTTTATTTAACGTTTACCTAGCTGATCTACCTAGCATTCCAAACTGTGATATAGCACTTCATGCGCACGATTCTGCAATGTACTCCTCTCATGAATTAGGTTCAGTCATAGAAAAAAATTTACAAACTGACATTAATGCAGTTTTTGAATATTTCAAACATTGGAAAATTAAAATAAACGCTGAAAAAAGTCAAGCTATCTTTTTCACGAGAAAAAGGGTCAATTGGTTTTTGCCCCTTGTCAATTTTAATTTGAACAATTGCAATATACCTTGGGTTAATTCTGTTAAGTACCTCGAGTGTACTTAGATCAGAAAATAACTTTCGACGCTCATATCAAGAATGTAAAAGAAAAAGTAACCATCGAAATTAAAATGCTTTATACCTAGATAAATCGCAAATCTTTACTTAGCAAGCAAATGATCATTTTCAAAGTAGTTTTCCAACTACTGATTACATGCGGCTCCCATGCTTGGGAACCGTGCTAAAACTCATATTAATGGAATGCAAATCATCCAAAATAAAGTTTTGAAAATGAAATTTAGGTCTACTGTGGGACTTTTCAACAATTGTTCTCCATGAGAAAGACGGAGACTTTCAGATCGCGAAAAGGATTGAGATTCCCAATGAAAATTTTATAACAAAATCTCATTACGTAAATAATGATCTAGTCAGAGAACTAGAATTATTATAAATTGTTCCTTTTGTTTAATTAAATTGTATTATTCGATTATTTATCAACTTGTTATATATTTTCACGTATTTATTCATTTATTTACTTACTTGATTTATGATTTATTAATTATTATTATTATTATTATTATTATTATTAATATTTTTATTTTTTTTTGTTTTGGACCTTGTAATTCTTTTTGTTAAACTTCAGCTGTGATATTTTTTAAATACGTATATGCTTATCTTTTATGTGGAGGTTTTTTCTTGCAGTTAAGTACGTATGTACTTATAAATAAAAAAAGCGCACTTAAATCAATTGTAATTTCAGAAGTAAGTTATCAACTACTATATCTCTGTGCAAGCTATAATAATGGTTGTACATGTTTAACTGTGAAAAAAATAAATAAATCTAAAGCTTTGACTTTAAAGTATTGTCTAATATTGGTGTTACCTTTCATTCGGCTGATTGATTTAGATTCAAATTACTGTATTTAACACAAGACTTAATTCGCAGAGTCTTTTTGACCCTAATATCATTTGTAGTAACTTCTGCTTTAAAATTAACATTGTAAAACACTTCAGATACCTAGAAGTCACAATAGATCAAGATCAACATTTTAAATGGACCATGTTTTGAATTTAAAACAGAATTTTCTATCAACAATTCAATATCTGTACAATCTGAGAACATTTTGTTCTAACGCTGTAATGGAAACCTTGTACTACGGAAACTGCAAAACTTGATTGTCCTACAGAAATGTGCCTTGCGAAAAATTTGCAATTCTACCCGCTTAGCTCATTCTATGGAGTTATTTTGTCAAACAAATATATTGCCAGTACAACTCTTATTTTACTACAAAGTTTTAACAATCTTTTTTATACAAAGGGTTTATATGCGAAGTCCTATTATTGGATCTTATAACCTATGAGGAAGTTCTTATAATATTCTGAGCTTACCATTTCGGACTACAACTTTCAGGAATTCCTACTCGTATTTCGCAAGTTTAAATAACTTAATAACAAGCTTCTTGAAAGTATACGACACACTATAAATCCTTCTATGTTTTTAATAAAAATAAAATCGTGGCTCCTTGTCTACAATATAGATAAAATTGAAAACCTGTTGCACTTTGTTGTTTGATTTAGATATTTTTGTTTTTGTTCTTGCTTGTTTATTTACAATATTTGACTTGTATTTAATCATTTTAACGTAAGGCGCTAGTTTTACTATTCACCTTAAAATGTAGTTAATTAAATTTAATGTGGCATTATCTCTATTATATACAAAATAAAAGTGCCACTAACTATTCTCCTGGACTTAAAAATTATAAATTGTATAGGGTATAACTTCTTTGGAATCTGTAAACGAGAATAATGTATAAATAATAATAAAAAATATGACTTCCAGTTCAATTTGTTATCTATAGTAACACTTACATAGATACCTAAAGTCCTTTACAAACTCTAAAGCAAAATATGTGTTTGTGCAATTTATTTTCTTGGAGCTAAAGTAATGGAAGATAATACCTTCAATCAGTTACTTTTGATTAGACTAAAAAAAGCACATCGCTAGCTTAGAGAAATGTCTATGGACATACCCAACCCAACGACGATTAGCTTACCTACAAGCTGTGCACACGAAATGCTGAAGCCAGCAAAATCAAAATTTGATGGGTAAACTGTCGGGTCCGGGAACGAAAAACCCTAGCTACATGTTTTAGATATTTTGAATTCGGCAACACGGCACACCAATGCAAACGTGAGATGGACCGCTCAAAGCAATGTATAAAATATGGCGCTAAAGACCATATAGCCAAAGACTGCAACGAAGATCCGCTTCGTTTCTTCTGCAAGAAAGACAAACCCACCAAACCTCCGTTATTGAGGAGGATAATACAGATTAACCTTAACCATAGTAGAACGGCTCCGGAATTGCTGGCACAAATGGCTATAGAGAAAGGCGGCGGACATTTTTTTAATCAGGGTGCCATGAGTTTTCATCTGGATCTGCTATCAATTAAGGTATGCTGCAGCTTGGAAAATATGCCTTCCAAGATGGCAGTGATCAGGCGGATGGGAAAGTTCGTGCTAGCAAGCGCAAGTGCAGATGCGGTTATAGGCGGAAACTTTAATGCCTGGGCAGCGGAGTGTGGTAGAGGACGTATTCTATTAGAAACATTCGCAACCATGGATGTAAGCATTACGAATAATGGTCGAGGAAATACTTCTAGGAAAGCGGGAATGGGATTAATCATCGATATTACCTTCATGAGTAATTCTCTACTGCGCAACACAGAATGTTGGATCAGCAAAGAGAGAACACAAGGTCATTCTACGCGCTAAGCTAGTGGGCCCAAAATAGAAAGATAAACTCTTCGACAAGGACTTTTTAGACCAAATGATGAATATCAGCGAGCTAGCTGTTATCGAAACAGCGGCGAATTTCTCGCATCACCTCATTTGCACTATAACGACAGCATGTGACGCAGTAATGCCAGACGAATACCCAGTAAAAGAGGCACACCATGCTATTGGTGGAGCCAAGAAATAAAAATAGTCGGGTCAAACTGCTTACAAGCCCGACGGACAGTGCCGCGTCCTAGAAGCAGAGCCGATTTTTCAGAACGACTGGGCATATTCCGACTGGGCAAGAAGGGAGCTAAAAAAGGCGATAGAAGAAAGTAAAGCAGATACTTCAAGCTCCTGTGTGACGAAGCGGACATAAATTCTTGGGATACAGCGTACTGAATGATAATGACTAAGCTGAAGGCATGTATGTCTACAGAATTATCAAGTTAAACAATACTAAAGCCTATTATAGAGCACCTATTCCCGCAGAGACAATCGACTCTGTGCAATATAATCAGGGAAATCAGTAGAGGCAGTTCCGATAATGACGACAGATGAACTTTTTAATGCTTTCAAGAAGATAGGCATTAATAAAGGCCGGAGGAACATTTTCCGGCTTTGGGAATGGCAACCGAGGCTGTGGTTCAAGCGGTAGTGGACTGGCTTCCAAATCGGAAGGTTCGGTGTTCGAATCCCAACCCCACCCGAAAGACATTAATTTTTTCAGTTAACAAAAATCAAGTAAGATGAGTAGTTAAGTGGAAATTAACAACAAGCCAACTTCCACTAAGAATTTAGTCTCCCTATTAAATGTTGGATGCCACCCATGGAGCGAAATAAGACTGAGCCCAAACATCTTTCTTTCTCCCTCTATCCCATTTTCCAAAAAACGTGAGTGTTAAGTTCTGGAAAAAAAAAACTACATTAACTTCTCTCCATGACAGGGGAATGTGGATCATTTCTACGCAGCTCCTCTTGATATTCTCTAGCGTAAGCAGAATAATATTTGAGGACCTTTGTAGCACATATTATGTTATACTGTCCGGACCAGCAGACATGTCTGATTTGAAGCTATACAGCGCCCAAAGCAGCTTGTATCTTGTAATCAGACCATGCATCTCGGTCATGGTTGCAATAGTCCTCTTATGGTTGCTACTCGCCGCGAATAGGGAGCTACCAGGAAAGTAGATGTCCAATAAGAGGTTGAGTAATTCATCACTTGAGGCTTTTTTCAAACAGCTGGGCATCATAGGGTTTGTAGAGAGAATTTTTCTTAGCCGTTATTTTGTCACAGAAGGACCTCCAGGATTGCCGATTTGCCCTCCTCAGTCCTTTTTTATATATCTTGAGGGATTCCTTGTATGAGTCCCAGTCAGTCAATTTTCGTGTGCTTTTTGTTAGGTTGATGTCCCCTAGTGCCGATTGTTCTCGCCTCTAGGTTGAAGAAGAGGGTAGAAAGCAGCCATAGCCTAGTTGAGATCCAGAGTGAAATCCTTGACTTTCATGTCAAACTCGTTGGTGCTACGCGGGGGTCTTAAGAGTTCAGAGGATAGCGTTTCTGACAGTATTTTGACCAATCTATTTTCCGATAATTCACGAATGCCGGTTGGCTTTAAGGAGTATCAGTCTGGCTGAATTGGATGTATCTGTGGTCTGAAAATGAGTGTTCGGTTTCATGTTATAAAAGTGGGCTCATTGCCAATGTTGCAAATAATGAGGTTAGTACTTATAATATAGTAAAAAAAAGTGGCTCACCTCTATCGTTGATATCGGTACTGCCCCATACCGTGTGATATGTGTTAGCGTCGCACAAAATGATGATACCAGTTTTTAGCCTTCCAGCTTCCAGTACCACCCTTTCTAGGTTATCACCAAGGAGAGGGCCCACATCATCGTGGCCAAGATATGCCGATGCCAACCAGTAGGAGCCTTTGACAGTCTCTAGTCTGGCAACGGTTAAGTCAGGGTCACTCAGGTTAGGAAGTAAAAATGCTACATTTCACAAAATATACAAGCTCTAATTTTACCTTTGCCTCTTGTATAGAGCGTATACAGGTGTCCCAAGTCGACGAACCACGAATTCTACGATCCATTGTTGCTGCATTAGGATGATGTCTTCTGCGTTTTTGAAAAGAGTGAGTGCAGTCGAGGCCTTTTTGGAGTGATGGAAATTAATCTGGAGAAGCCGTAGCATCATTGCTACAATCCACCATAGGAGCCTCCACAACGGTGCTGTTCGAGTCTTTCGATTCGACAGAGTGCCAGAAGTGGAGACCGACGACTTAGTTTTCGCCGTGGATAGATTGGAACCGTCGCTATCCATTTCAAGAAAGGGTATCGACGCTCCAAGATCTGAAGCTGAACTTGCTAATTCTTCTAAAGGAGGAAGAAGTTATTTATCAGCATCCAGCTCATACTTTTTAGAAACCCTTTGTTCTATTGACTCATGCCTTTAGTCTGCGCTAGAGGGTTGATTCCTTATTGATCACAATTAACGCGCATCGGTATCGTTTTTGTCGATTACCGCGATGATTATTGCATCCTTTAAGACCTCAGAGATGTGATATTGGAAAGGGGTAGTTTTTGTGTTTTGAGCTTTGGGCCTTTTGGGCACCCTCACGGTTTCCTTCAACGATCTCTGGCGCTTAGACGAGTCCTTTAGCATTCTGCGAGCAGTGGGTATAGAGCGCCCTTTGCCGACACAGCTAAGCTCTTTTGAGGGAGGAGTTTTTTTAGCAGCTGCAATGCCGTGGCCTGACACAAATTTGCTGCTGTTTGGGGTAGAGGAAGTGATAGGACCATGGCTTGCCACAGATTTACCACTCCTTGAAGGTTTGGTTTTTTGATCGTTGCGTTTGCAGTTAGAAGATGGTGCACCATGACCTGCCACCGTGTTACCGTGTTTTTAGAGTGTATCCGTTCTTATCCCACGAGCCGCAGCGAGAGGATGGTCCATCTGTACAGAGATCCGCCGTATTCAGATAAAGCTAGCTAAACCGGAGGTCGCCAGGTATTTGTAGACCCCGTTCACGACTGAGCTATTTCTTTGGAGAAATTGGGCCCTCATCCAGGCTAATCTTCGGAATTAGTAGTATGGCACCTTAATCCAGTCCAGCGGGAAAGGGAATGGTAGCGAAGGTGGAGAACGGAAAGGAGGAGAGGACATCCTTTAGTTTCGGGACTCATCCGAAGAGATTGTCGAGATTCATTGGCACTCAGTTTCTACAACTCGACAAGTTCGATGCTCAGGTAGAGGCGATATATACAAACAAATGTCACAAACAGATTCTTACCCTATTTTAATTTCAAAACGACACAGTCTGTACTTTTAATATCTGGAGTAAATGCATCTTCTACTTCTATCGGGATTAAAAATCCAAATCTCAGTAAAAAGAATAATTTGAGGCAAAGTAGTAAAGCAATTTTCTCTATGAGCACAAGAGTTATCAAAATTCTTTTTCGTGAAAGGCGTCTTAGAGACGTTGAGAAATATTCGTGAAAGCCAAATTTTCCATCCACACCAGCCAAAAAACCATTTATAGCAATAGTTGAAAGCATTGACCAATTTGAGTGTGGAAAAGTATCCCTAATAAAGGGAACTTCAGTATCGTTTGCCCGATCACCCGACAACAAGGAAGTCGCAGTATATGTGCCAACTTTAGAAGCATTAATCCGCCTAACATCGAGTACTGGATCCTATCGGGAACTGTATGTGAGTGCCTAAAACCTTTTGTTAACGGTTTGAATGACTCCTCTCCAGGTTTTAAATCTGGGAGTCCCACAGTCGACCAAATAAAAATAAAATAAAAAAACAAGTATATAAGAAGATATGCCTAACATCGACAAGTCGGGAAGAACCTCACAATAGAGAGCCCTAAAGTTGAGTTAGTTAGAGATTTTGTCTCTGGTAATGACATCAAAGATCGAAAGAAGAATTACATCTATCAATCACCTTTTTCTTGGCCTAAGAAGGCAATAAAATAACACGACCTGGTCCATAAATACTAAAAGAAACTCCAGATAAGCTCCTCATCATCCCAGCCCTGCATATGGCTCAAAACGGTAGACATTATCGAAGGCTAATGAAGATATTCTTGATCGTTTAACATCTAACCTTACACTGCACACTGATATCGACCTGGTCAGGTAAAAGTAGATCCGTCGTTTGAGAAGGTTAGAACATGTAGGGTGAAGAGGAATCAATACTCAGCTTGAAAAGGTTACGATTCCAACCTAGAGGAATAAGGCAGGATAGAAAGACGTCGGCTTCAGTGACGCACAGAAGTGGAAGGTAAAGACCATTCTTCCTGGAAGGATTCGCACTAGACGGTAGTCATATAACTAAATAAATAGATATTCTGCTCATATGTTAGCTCGGCTGTAAGTGGCTTAACGCCTTGCCAAAATTTCAACGTTAAGATTCGGAGGTTAATACTCGTAGTTACGTGCTGGTATTTCCAATCGCATGAATTTTGAATGAATGTGCAGTCTCTATTCTTGGGACAAGGCCAATTTCTGAACGCTTTAAACAGGAATCAAAACTGGCTCCAAATACGTAACAAAAACGCACTCTTAACCCTAATCTCGACGCCACCTACCATATTCAATAACTCTGAAGAAGTGTTCATTTCTGGACATTTTTCGCCGAAATGTAAATAATGATTCTTCGCATTTACATAGCACATAGTACACAAATTTGTAAATCAAAACACAAAACTTCACCTGAAACCGTTTTGCATGGATAATCTCATCAATTTAATACTTGAAACCCTCCCTACTCGAGGTATTATAATTGCATCAAAGCCAAACAGCAGTAAATACCAGTTAATATCGAACCGCAAGCATTCGCATCACGTATTGGTAAATAATTTCCAGAAATTAAAGCTAAAATCGAACCATTTTACATCATAGGATTTCCGCTCAACGGACTGATGATTATGAGCTCTCTACTGCCGTTGAGCTATTAATACAATGCTATTTAAGAACAGCCTCATCATCTCGATAAGTATACTCAATTCAGTGTCGTCCTGCACTGCCACCAATCATCGTTTCACCCACTCCAAATGCACAGGAGTCACATCCCGACATAATCATTCTATTTTCATGCCTATACCCAACTATCAACAAAATATAGCATTTAAATCACTAGTGCAGTTTCGGTGAACGCTTTTAAAGTATTGAAATTAAATTTGAAATTTCGAACCGTACAAGCACACTACGATTCCGATTCAATTGAATGAATGCTGTTCTTCATCACCGTTTTCATTAAACTGGATAAAGCAGCGCAAATCACCTCTGGGTATCCAGCATATTCAAGGAATCTCCAAAAGTAAGCTTCGAAACACTGGTAGGAATACGAACAGCAGCAGCGTAACGAAGTTGGAATTCGAAAACTCTTTACAGGACTCTGAATAATACGTACGACTACGACGAACTCTGGAAAATCGAAGGTACGGATACTGCTGTACAGATACATGTATGCTTCGTGGGAATACGAATAATCCTTGGATGCCAGGGAATCCCCGTTAATTCCATAAATCGACTGGAATTAAATCGATTCTGGGTTTTCTCAAGCTCAAATTTAACCCGTAGCAGAGCATCGCTGTGCTCCAAAGATCCTGAAAGTTTTCTAACCCCCCTCCCCCTACTTTTCTTCCCAACACACTTTTCTCTTAATATTTCTTTTATTTATTTATGAAAGGAACTACAAGGGCATGCCAATAGGTTTGAGAGGTAAGACATGGTAGGTTGATGGTAGGTGGTAATCTGTGGGATATGAAGACCATCTGTATGTGAAGGCTTGTGAAATAAATAAATATCCCCGGATAAGTTGTAGATACTCGTACTTCGATTCGTACTCGTTTTCAGGGTTCAGAATTTTTTTTTTTCTTGGGCAATAAACCCGAATTGAGCTGAAAATCTATTTCACACGTTTGGAAATCATAAACAGTGCTTGGAGGCAACCCAGAACAAAAAAAAAAAAAAACAACACAACTCGCTCCTTGGTGTTCAGTTTTCTGGGTTCGGGTATTTCGGGTGTTTTGGGTGTTTTGGGTGTTTCTTTTTACTACCCCAAGTCAAATATGTGTTTTGGCATCGCGTCGAATAAACGAATACATGTGAGTGTACCTACCTCCAGCTTCTGGTTTTTGTATTTACAGTCGAGTGGAGGAGGAGAACAGGGAATAAAAAATTCAGAAAAGTATAGATGTGTCCTAGTCGGAAAGGAGTTGTGGAGCAGAGCTAAATTGGAAAACCGTGTGGAAATTTCTTAATTTGTTGAAAGTGTATTTTTTTTGATTCGAAATTAAAAGTAATTACCATTGGGTCCCTGGCCAGAAATTCGGAAAAGAGTTGGCGAAAATAACTGTTTTCAATTTTATTTACAATAAATGATAAGTACTTTCTGGTATATGGTATACATACATACATAAATTGCTAGCTTGAGTTGGTAGAGTTTTAGTGCAGTACTGATATAGACTCAATTATACCTGGTCTTCGAGTTTTGGTTATAAACATATTTCAGTTGATTTTAGGGTTAAACTCAAGAAAACGTTTGACGGTCAGTAGCATCTGTCTGCATTCTGTCGTTTCCGTATGCCAGATAATCCTACCCATGTATTTGATTTCGAGTCTTTCAAGAACTGGGTACAGGAAATCTTGTTTTGATATTATTTTCTAACAAATGATTAAACATCCTTGGGATCCGCGCGGTAATTGATCTGGAACTTACTGACTGTCTCATAACTTGGACTAGGCCAGCAGAGCGACAAACAAGTTTGTAGCATAGTGATTACCTTACCTCCCAATGAGGGACCCCAGTAACAACATAAGTAAATCCTTACTCAAGTAGGCTAAAAGGGCAAGTGCGTACTCTACACTGGCCATCGCCGTCACAGGGCTCACAACTTTAGATAGAAGAAATAAAAAAAAATGTGACGAACCAGATAAAATACTCGAATAAGTACGGACCAATTGTTGATAATCCTGACTAGAGATTAAAGGACAATAACTTTCGGATCTGCACGTGGAATGCTCGGACCCTTAACAGAGGCTCTGGACTGCTATCACTTAGATATCACCACCATCCAGGAGCTGTGATGAGATCAACCGAGCAACCGAGGATGAAAACCTGTGGTATCCACTATGGTGATTCCTATATGTATCAGAAACAGCGTTTATTCGAATCTGAGTTTATCAAATGGGGCAGACCAATAAGTTTTTAATTCGCAACTAGGCTTAATTTGCCAAACTCGCTAACCTAACCATTATATCCACTTATATCCCCACTGATGACGAGGACGACGCCAGCAAAAAACAAGCACCTAAACGAGACATGCATATGAGCAATGACTTAAATATTGTATGTTAGAATCGTTCTAAATGATTTTAAAACCAGGATTGAAAGTATGAGTTCTATGGGTAAGCATAGCCTACACGACATCAGGTCTGGCAACGGCTTATTGGCTTTGCTGCGGGACGAAATATTACCAGAGCAGGCACATGGTTTCCTCATTTTAATATACACAAGAAGACAGGCGTCTATGTATCATGAAACGCTAAACTCAATTTTTAAATTAACATTGATCACTGCTTTGTTGCTGCCAGGACAGGAATGCCGATCACCCAAATTCTACAACAAAAACGAACTACTATGAGAACATCCAACGTAGAACTGCTGCAATCGCAAGCCATTGCCAGAATTTTTGGCGAAAGCGTACTCTGAAATTTCTTAACAGATCCTGTGCCGTAGCACCAAGTACTGAAGGGGTTCACCCGACCACTACCAAGTCATCCCTGGTTGGATGAAGAATGCCTGGAAGGACATGCAGCTAAACAAGAAGGATGAGAGCCGTTCGTGAGTCTGAAGTAATATCGGCTTCTCCAGAAGAAGAAAAAAAAGCACAAGAAGCGCATGACCGAAGATCTCGAGGGCTTGTACTCCAGGAACACCATACGGAAGTCTTACCAACCGGTAAAGAGAACATGCCAAGCAAACAAGAACGGAAGTCCATACGGAAGTCTTACCAATAGGTAAAGAGAATATGCTAAGCAAACAAGAACCCTACAGAAATCTCAATAGATGAAGAAAGAAACCTTGTCATAGAATCACAGTTGGTGCTGAGAATATGGAACATCGTCTGCAGACTGTGTGGCGACGACAAAGCCCAACATTATGCCTTCGGGCTGAATAGACTGGCCGAGGTATCCCAAACTGCTGAAATTGACTTCGTAGAGAACTTATTTCTTAGATCTAGTCAGAAGAGTATAAGCCTGATGGAACCGCAGCATCGTTTTCCCGATCCACAAAAACCGAGACTCACTCAACTGCGCCAACTATGGGCGTATTCTCTTTAACATTACGCACAAGATGTTTTCTGCCATATTATGTGAACGTCTAAAACCCTTCATCAACAACCTAATCGATCCCTATCAGTGCGGTTTCAGACCAGGAAATTCCACAACCAACCAGCTTTTCACAGTCCGGCAGATCCTGGAAAAGACTCAAGAAGTCCAATTCGATATTCACGATATACAGAGCCATGCATAGCCTTGGTATCCCTGCAAAACCCGTTCGTCTGTGCAGAATAACAGTAGAAAATGCACGCTGCTCCTTCAAGATAATTAAGAACTTAACCGAGACTTTTGTCTCGGTGTTGTCATGTAGCTTCTTTAACATCATAATTTAGGAAATTATGCGGAACTCACAGGCGAAAACTGGAGGTACAAAAGTCCGTGCAATTACTAGCGTACGCCGATGATATTGACATGATTGGTAGAACATAACGGGCTGACACCGGTGTGTTCGCTAGTATTAAAACGGAAGCTGCCAAGATGGGTGTAGTGGTAAATGAGGGCAAAATAAAGTATATGTTGTCTACAAGAAGATACACACAACATCGATGAATATCAGTTCTGCCAACAACACCTCAGTAGAAATAAATCAAAGAATCAACACTGTTTATTTCGGCCTTGTAAACCAATATTTAGTTAGATCATATCCCATACAACTAAGGAGACTCTACCTATATACTCATATAAGACCTTATTCAACCATGTCTTGCTTTATGGCGCTGGAGCATGGACCTTGCCGTTTCGAGTGGAAAATTCTTCGTAAAATTCATCTACGATCTATACATATATTCGCCTGAGCTGGCTAGGACAATGGACATCAAATCTAACCCCGAGGGACAACGCAGTAAACGGAGATCTCGCCTTAAGTTGTTCGCCACAAGTGGAACGGGATTTCAACTGACTTAGAGTGCCCAATTGGTGCAATTAGCTAACGATCGGGCTGACTGGAGAGGCTTGTTAGTTGAGGCACAGGTTCCATCTGAATTGTAGCATAAGTAAGGTTAAACACCCTTGACGTAAACGTAAGTCTAGTCTACCTCAGACACTGTCACCTTTTAGCATTTTCGATGCTTGACACCCCGTTTGTACCGTTAACTGAACCAAAAGTTCCAGCCTTAACCATCGCACAATATTTGATCAAAGGATTCAGCTATCATTTGCTTGCCCATCAAGGAAGTTGGAGTGCGAAGACTGTCCAAACTGCAGGATTCTCGTCCACTTGCTCAATGTAGCCGGCCCATTGGCTTTTCGACTTCATCCACATTTTAGTAGAGATCATAGAGCTCAAGAGTTTACCATGTTGTCTTAAAGACGTCGTAGAGTAGATATGCCAAATGCGCTTTCTGAAAGGGTTTCCAAACTCGAGATTCCGAAATCGATTATGCTTTATAAAGCTCCAACAATTAATTATATCGAATGCAGCCTTGAAGGCGATAAAAGGCATGTACCTATTTATCAGCTTGAAATTTGCTGATTAATCAAAATGAAAAAACTTGGTTGTTGACATAAGTGTGATGGTTAAGAGCTTTATATGTTCACACGTTTCGAGGGATAAGTCCATGGCTAAGCTTTTTATTTGTCTGTACGTAGCATCTCTACAGTCAGGCTCTGAATCGAGCAACTGTTATTTTGAAGAAGCATCCATCCAACATGTAGAATGCATGCCTACCATCGGTCAGTATATGATTGCTTTTGTGTATTGTTTAACCATCTGGAGTATACCACTGCCTTAGGGGACCAAGACACATACAAATACAGGTGCGGGGTATCATCTTCCAATGACTTCTAACAGCGTCTTTCTTCTGAACACTCAGGCAAAAGACTAGTCCATTGTACTTCTTGTATGTTCAATTACTGGAATTTCTCAATTTTTCCTAGAAAGTTGATTAAAATCTTGAGCAATAAAGTGCCCACAAAAACAATTTTCACCACGCTGGCATTGGCCGGAAACTCAAAAAATTGTGCTTTTTCTTTCAGTAAGGCTCGTAGGATATTATGTCACTTTTACTTAACACACTGACAATGCCGGAAAGTCGCTGACCTCCTAGAAACGTCGCGAAGTATCCATTCGATCTGCAGGCATCCTGGAGATTCATTCCATACGCAGTTATGTATGTTCATGTGAAACCCATCTGTCAGTGAAAGCTCTAACCGAAGACGCAGGCTGGTTTGATCCTGAGAAATTCTCCTCTTAGCCTTGCCTAGCAAGTTCATCGACGATCTTATTTTGCGTGATGCCATTGTGACCTGGGACATAGACAAGACACCCGGAATTCAGACTTCCAAGTTCCAAATGCTGTAAATACTCGTAGTCTCCGCAAACCCGATTTTACAAAGGTGATGTCGTGATCCACCAAGCACAATCTTGCTGGACATCAATTAACGCAGAATGAATTCTGGTTTCATTGCATCGGACGGCATAAAAAACTGTCGGTGCGAATCCATCAAAACTCTAGATCGTACCTCTTTTGTTGGATGGTGAGTTTTGCAAGGTTGTTTTTAAGGATATAGTGAAAAAGTCACATGCGCATCACCTTGTCCTTTCAAAAAACCTTTGTTGACATTGTAGGTATCGGTTGATTCATTACCAACGGCGATGGAGCAGTAGGAATTCTCCATACTCATCCTGCGTACCCTGACAAATTTAGCAGGGATGTCAAAATTAGACCTATCGTTATTTATCTCATCCTTAAGCAGCCTGTCTTATGTGGTTTTGATGTCGACAAGAAGATTATCATTGTGAGTCTGATATCCGCAGATCTGCCTATTTGATCAATGGTGAATCTTCCTGGTCTAAAACTACTCTTGTACTCTTCATTTTTCTTTCTGAGAAAAAGGAGCAGTTCCCTTGTAGCGGAAGCTATACACGCTTCTGTTTGAGCTGCATGTATCTACTTACATTCATCTTCTGACCAGAAGTTTCTCTGTGACGGCGCTTTGAAACTAATTACGAGTGCATCAGAAGGAGCCTCCAACACAAGTTTGAAGAGAAGTGTAGACAGTTTTACAAAGACAAATCCCTTTAAATAGTCAACCTGCAATCTGCTGATCAACTGTAACTGCACTAATTTTGGATGAACCATCCGCTGAACGACGATCTTATATTGTCTTCCTCAATAATCCAACCATAAAATTTATGACTGATTTCTAGAATCCAAATGTCAACGAGCAAACGTTAGTTTTTAATTTCGTGAATGTCATCCTTGCGCGGCTATTGTTTCAGGATGAATTGAAAGAACTGCCGCCGTTAGGCCTATGCTTGAAAATAGCATAAGTAAAACTATTATTCAGTCTGTAGTGCATGAACACTTAGCTGTGAAGGAACTTTATCAAATAAGCTACCATCATTGCCCAGAAAAAAAGCAGACAATGGAACAAAAAACTAGCCAAACTCAGAACAGAGACTAGAAAGCTCTTCAACCTTACTAAACGTAATGGTGAATGGGAAATATATAGATGAACACTCACCACGTGTAGAAATTAGAAGGACAAAGAGAGAATCTTCTGTCATACAATCGATGGCACCAGAAGTTGTGCCCGCATTCATAATATACTCTCTACGCAGCACACTAATCCTATCGGGTCAATAAAAACACTTCATGGCACATACGCTAAAAACGTGCTACAGACTCTTCAGATCTTAGCCGAAACACACTTCCCAGACTCGACGACGGCACCAGAAGCCCAAGAAAATCTTCCCCAGAGAAGGATAAATACACCACTGAGAGAGGACTGGAACAGAGCAAAGGAAATGTTTCATGAAGGCAAAATAATTTGGCAGTCAACTCTTTTCAACCATTCAAAACCCCTGGTGAAGATGGAATATTCCCAGCTTTATTACAAAAAAGCATCTTCCAACTGCTACCTGTACTAATTAACTTATTCAGAGCTAGCTACGCGTGGGTATATTTACCAAAAATATGGAAGGAGGTTGCTGTCAAATATATACCTAAGGTAGGACGCAGACCGTCTGAACTACCAAAATCAGCCTCACTTCCTTTTTCCTCAAAACTATGGAAAAATCCTCGACAGACATATCAGAGACGGTGCACTTCACATGAACCCTTTTCACAAGTATCTACATGCCTTTCAACCTGGAAAATGAATCACATACGCCCTACAGAATCTGAAGGACTGAAAAATCTCTCAGCGATAAAGAGGTAACGGTCGGTTATGTCCTTGATATACGATAGAAGGAGCATTTGACATTCAAAACATGTGAGTTGGTGACACCACATGTAAATGGATATAACGCATGCTAAAGGATAAAACAATAAAAATCTCAATAGGCATAAATAAACTCAGTGTGATAGGTACGAAAGGATGCACTCACACAATCACAATCACCCCTGCTATGGTCCATCTTAGTTAATGAACTACTGATTATACTCAGCAATGGCCAAGTACATGAAGATAACAATGCTATCCTAATCAGAGGTAAAGTCGAGGACACAATCTCGGATCGCCTCCAGAGGGCTTTGAAGCTATGTAGTTGCTAAATGGTGCACTAAAGTTGGCCTCAAAGCCAATCCTAAGAAAAGCGCCATTGATTGTTAAATTCACCAAGAGAAAAAGGCGAGAAAGACGCAGAAATGCCACTTTTTTCGGTGAAACAATAGAGTTCTCAACGGAAGTCGAATATCTAGGAATCATACTGGATAAGCAACTCACGTGGAACACTCATCTTTCTAAGACTATTGACAAGGCCAGAACCTTAGTCCATCTGCAGAAAATTGGGGAATTAATCCCAAAATGACAATATGAATGTGCACGGCAATAACGATACCTATCAGCAGGTATGGAGCCGCCGTTTGGTGGCATAAAGCAACACAGAGGTCTACACAGGCCAAACTCAACAAATTGCAGAAACTGGCCTGTGTCTGTCCAACCCGTGCAATGAAAATCTCACCAACAGCTGCCCTTGAAGTTATCCTAAACATCCCACCACTTCATCGGGAACTCATAAAAGAAGCAATGGTAAATACCTACGTGCTCATCACAGAAGATGAAACCAATTCCAAACTAGTTCATGTTGCAATTCTTCATGAATTCAATAAAAAACTAAATACTTGGAATATACTTAACAGAGAAATGTCTAGGTTACATTTCCAGACCGTCTTAACTGGGAATAGGAAAAAAAATACATTTGCTAAGGACTCGCATGTATGGTACGCAGTCGGATCCAAAACAAATGAAGTTGGAGCCGAAGTATACGGTCCTCGCACAAAGGCATCCATACATGCAAGTATGGATACATGCAGCTCCGTATTTCAGGCTAAAATTCATGCAATAGAGCTTTGCACTCGAGAGAATCTACATAAACAGGCATATGGTATAACAAGCGAAAACACTTATATTCTCTCCGACAGCAGGGCAGCCCTACTTTCAATTTACGCCTTCAACTCCTAAAACTACTGGTCACCACAAATAAAGTTCATCTGATTTGGGTGCCAGCACACAGCGGACATGACAACGACGAAAAAACAGACGAATTAGCCTGGAAAGGATTCGCATCTTAATTAATGATGCCAAAACAATAAAAGTAAGTATCAAAACCTGGCTAGAGGACTAAAACTTCATTTCTGGAGACAAACCAAATGATACAGAGTAGAAACTGTATGGCGAGCTGTTGCCACAAAAAAACAAAACAACTACAATACTACAACAAAGTAGAAGTCAGATTCGAGTGACTACAAGTTTTCTCACAGGACACTGCCGTGTGAAAAAACACCTGATGACCATGGGCATAGCACAAGACAATACATGCATACTGCGCAACGAGGATGCGTAAAAAGCAGAACACATAGTAAGTGACTGCAATGGTTTAACCGAAACACGTCAACGTTACCTAGGTAAATTCCACCTTGAACCGGCGCACATTGCTGCCAGCTAACCTAGGCGGAGCGGCATCATGGATGAGCTCAAAATGGAGGATATCACAATAGGCCCATTTGTGGCCGCAGTGGTGTGGGGTTCTTTATACAACCACGCACAACAATTTTAATCTAAATCTAAGCCACCATCAAAGCTGCTTTAATTCAATTAATTTCCCTGTGCTCAAGAAAGACATAGGAAAGCTGAGTATCACCAACTCGGCGATAGTACAAGCCGGTAGGCAACAACTTAACCGCCGATGCTTGCCTCTTTTACATACACTTTTCCATACACTAGTACATTTATGTACAGGTTTCACTTCTCTCCATATATGCAAATCATTAATTTAGATTCACGATCCAATATATTTAAAACAGACTGCATTTGACTGAGGCTGACTCAATGCTTACAGGATATGGCGCATTATTTACTTAAGACTTATCTAATATACTTCCTATTTCCATGTTTATATTAAAGGAAAACTTTCTGATTAACTTGTGCGAATATTCTCCTTTCTCACTAATTAATTTTTTTGTTTAATATAATTTTTAATGAAATTTTTTAATTTTTTTATTTTTCTAGGATATTTCTGGCACATCACAGACCTCCATTTGGATACAACATACTCAACTCAAGGCGATGTACTCCGCAGTAAGTATTTATACAATTTCTCAGTATACCCCCAAAACCAAGCAACAGCAGGCAAACCTCCAACAAAATTAAAAATAAAATGAAACAAAAAAAGGAGATCCTTAATTACCCTCCAACAATTTCATGGCAGTCATATCAAACACATTCAAGGACATTTCTAGCCGAGTCGCTAGACAAACACAGTCCTTTCTCATTTAATTAGCACCTCCATGACGTACATACCAAAGGAATGTAGGCTGGGGATTGTTGCAGATGGTTGTGGAGAAATACATTTAAGTAGAAATCACGTCAAGGACATTCCTATCCCCTATTTTGTGCTTCTCTGCAAAAAACTAAAAAGTCAAAAAAGAATAGACAAAAATAAATTATGAAATACGTGTTTGTCCATGGAAGCACACAAAACGAGGTGAAGATCCTGAAGCTCAGTTTTGAATTATGTGAAAATGCTTGAGTTGCCCTAGGTCAGTGATTTCGAGATTTCTTTATGTGCCTTGTGTATCAAGGATTTGGTGGTATACCATAGTAGCAGAAACAACGTGACTGCTGTTTTGTTTGTTTTGGGTTTTTGTCGCGTTTGGGTTTGTCACTTTGATCTACGTGCGGTAAATCTATGGTCATTTACGAAGTCTTAGGGAAACGTGATTTTATTTTTTTATGTCCTTTAGCTACATAAAATGACAGTTAGGTTAAAAAATAAGTTCGTGGCCTAAGTATCTAAATGCATCAGAACTTGAAAGAGCAAATAAAAGTCAGACGTTGTTGAAAACATTGCAAACATTACGTCAGAATATATGGCTTGGTGACCGTAAAAGGCTGGCTTCCAAGAAATGATTGAGGACCAGTCAACAACTTATGGTAGGAGTTCAGCCATTCGTTTGTTTTTCTTAGCGGATAGAACGACTTATTTCTGCCTACTGAGTCGCAAGAGGAAAGAAGAAATATGGTTCATCTAATGAATTCGAATATTCTCTTTCAACTTTGTCAAACTGGGATACGTATTGCATGGAGAACTTTCCATTTAGAGTAACAAGAAAAACAATAAGAGACAGTGCGGATCCCTTTTTCTGTCGCCTAAGTCTACAAAAATGTAACCAAACTAATTTCCGAGAGCCGTGATAACCTACACTGTTCGATCGATAACAGCATAACCACCACAAAATCAGCTGTTCAATCCCTGCAGCCTAAAATAACTAAACTAGCAGATTCTGATAAGTCTCACTGCTCAAACGCGTTACCAGCGATTCAGTCAACTTCAGTTCAGTTGGGAAAAATTATGTCTACGTTGACTGACCAATCCACTCTTCTATATCTCAAGCATACTAAACAAACCGAAAACATCGGATCCATCCAACATGACCTCAATTTTCTAAGTGAGAAAGCTGCATCCACTAGATCAACCACAATGCAGATATTGGAGGAATTAAAGCATATCTCTAGTAAGCCGGATGCACCTCCATCTGCAGTAAGCCCGTGTAACAAATCCTTACACGACGAGCTATATACATCACCCTCAACCACTTCAGCCTTAACTCATTCAATAACCATTACCACCGAAGCCCCCATTCAACCCACCAATCGATAACCAATCCCGTCCCAAGACCATTGCCAATAATTAGGGCTTTTGGGATATCCTGCACTCTCCCTGAATGTACCAACAGAATTCAAAAATTAAATAAAATGAATCTTGAAGCCACCAAAAAACCGGGGCTGTCTACTTTCTTTCTCCAAGGTGCCCCACATCACGCAAGCCCGTCCTGCATCAAAGACCTTTTTAGGAAGAAATTTGGTATACAAGACATCAAGTGTAAACATGTTTGCAAAGTGAAGAGCAAAAACGGCATGTGTTTTGAAATACGTATACCCACCAAATACGATTGGATGTTCAAATCATCGGACGGCATACCAATCTCGGAAAAGATGGTCCTCACCCAACGGAAGGATATGGTATATAATAAGTTTGCTAATAAAAGAAAAAATAGCACCCACAATTCTGCCCTATCCCATCAAAATCCCGACTCAAACTGGTCATTTAAGACCCAAATCTTTCCAAGATTCTCCTCGCTCCTACCCCCCTTTGCACCATCCAAAAAGAACACCAGAGTCGCTACACCAAATCCTCTCGCTCCCCTCACCAAATCTTTAAAGCCGCCTCAAAACAGAGTTTCATTTAACCTCGCTCCTGCGCCTTCTACCCAAGTTCCAACTAACGTTGCCCCATCAGTCAAATATCCTAATTTTATCAGCTCCCATATACTAAACCCAACCACCCCTTCCTCATCTTCATCTACCAATCCCCCTGATCAAACCCCTCTCACTAGTCAAGATTCTAGTTCCGGGGTGCTTGAACAACCTGTCCCTTCTTCATCTACTCGTTCTCTTAATTCGCCTGCCCTCGATTCTTGCCCGAAATACCTTGACCCACTCCTTCCACCTACTGTCAAACTCACTAAAAAATTTTCTGATATGAATGATGACAGTCGTTACGTAGTATCTCGTTTGAAAGACCGCCGTATTTATGAAAATCTTCGGCTCTACCTTGCCTACTTGCACGACAAACCCAACTCCGTTTGCATTGATGGCATAACCAAAATCAACAGTATGGTTTCGATTCAACGAGAAGGTCTTAGTATTAAGCCAGTTGAATTGCTGCAAATTTTCGTTCGATACCATGAGAGTTTCGACATCTCTTCTGATGAAGTTCATAATGATCTTTCCACGCTGTTTTCGCATGTCAGCTCTAAACGTCTCTCCCACTTGCAAAGAACTCGTTCAAATTTTAAAAATTATTACAGTTCCTAACAAACTAAATCCTATATCCTCCAGTCCACAATGCATGTCCATCTACTACCAAAATGTAAGAGGTTTGCGCTCTAAAATCTCCGTCGTATATCTCAATTCTCAAAAGTTACCCTATGACCTAATTGCTCTTACTGAAACAAATCTAATTCCGGACATTAATAACCTTGAGCTGTTTCCTCCAAATTTCAACGTTTTTCGAAAAGATGGATTTGAAAGAGCTGATAATCCCTATGGCCGAGGTGTTTTACTAGCAATCAGGAACTTTTTCCACGCAACTCCTGTTGATATTAACCACACTGACAACTTTGAGTTAGTATGTGTCAACATTACGCTCCCCAAACGCTGTCTTTACGTACTTTGTTGTTACATTCACCCATCCCAACCAATTGAGTCTTATCGACCTGTAGTTCACGCAGTGGATTTTTTGACTGGTAATGCACAACCTGAAGACTGTATTATTCTAGTAGGGGATTTCAACCTCCCTCAACTTAAATGGGAGCCTTCCGACGACTCGTCTCATTTCGTCTCTCTTAATTCGTCCTCAGAAATAGGAATTTTGATGGTGGACTGCCTAACCAACTCAAGTCTATATCAGATTAGTGGAATACCTAACACAATGAACAGACAACTCGACCTTGTCTTCACATCCGATTCAGATAACTGTGTCGTTTATAGGAGTGATCATCTTCTTTCTACCCTAGACCGCCTTCATCCCCTCTTGTCAATTATATACTCATATGAAAATGGCAACACAAGTGTCGATGCGGAAAATGCATTTTCATTTAACTTCCGAAGAACCGACTTTAACAAACTTAAAAACCTCATCAGCAACATTAACTTTGACTTTATTGCTGAGACGACTAACTTTCCTATCAACGTTCTATTCGTTAATTTTCTCCTGCTTTGCCCAATCGGTTCCATATACCTTCCGAAAGGACTGCATGTCAGCTCCTCCCTGGTACAACAAGGAGTTGCGCTCTCTCCGTAATTACAGAAACAAGTTGTGGCATAAATTCTTAAGGACTCGATCTGATTCCGACTACAGTAATTATCGATTGGTGTATAATCGTTTTTCTGAACTTTGTGAGTCTCTTTACCTTGAGTACCTTTACTGCATTCAATTTAACTTAGTCTCAGACCCTAAACGCTTCTACCAGTTTGTTAATACCAAAAGAAAGTCAGACGGCTACCCATCTACTCTCAAATTTCTCAGTGAATCTTCTGCCGACCCGAAAACTATTGCAAATTTCTTTGCCTGTCATTTTAATAAATCCTTTTCTAAGAAAACAGCTGAACCCGATCCTAGTTACTTTAGCTATATGAGAAACTATCCTGAGACATCATCCGTTTCGCTAAATATAACAACATCTTTGGTATCTGATAACATTACCAGACTTAAAGATGATTTTTCGTCCGGCCCTGATGGCCTTCCGGCTATTGTAATAAAAGAGTGTATTAACCATCTCGGTCCTTCCCTTGCTGCCCTATTTAACTTGCCTGTCTCAACAGGTACTTTCCCTTTCCTATGGAAGGAATCTTACATCATCCCTATTCATAAAAAGGAAGTAAGGCCGAAGTCGATAATTATAAGCCCATAGCAAAACTCTCTTGCTGCCCAAACTTTTTGAAAGCATAGTCTATCAACAACTGCTTCCGTACTGCAGGCCAACTATCTGTACAAATCAGCATGGTTTCATGAAAGGTAAATCAACGACCACTAACCTAACAGAGTTTGTCTCTAGGACGCTTCATGCTTTAGAAGACGGTGATGAAGTCGATTCAATTTCCACTGATTTCAGCAAGGCATTCGATAAAATTTCTCACCAACTTATCATTTTTAAACCAAAAAAACTTGGCTTTTCCCCTCATTTTGAGGCATGGACCAAATCCTATTTAGAAGACCGAGAATACAGGGTCATCTTCAGATCTTCAATATCCGACCCAATTAAAGCAACATCTGGTGTCCCTCAGGGTAGTCACCTTGGGCCAATCATCTTTATCCTGACAATTAACGACATAAATCTCATTTTAACGAATTGTAATCTTTCTATTTTCGCTGATGACATGAGAATTTCCAAAGTCATTTCATTGCCTTCTGACTCCCATTGCCTGCAAGTTGACTTAAATAAGTTTTCGGTATGGTGCAAGCAAAATTTTTTGGAGCTTAATGTCAGCAAATGCCAAGCGATAACCTATTTCCGCAAACGTTTACCTCCCCCTCCAAGAAACTACTTCATCTGCGATGAGCCTATTCCTTCCACTGCCCAAGTACGGGATCTAGGAATAATTTGAGACAGAGAATTTAATTTCGACTCACATATTGACAGCATTATAAATAAAGTTAACTCTGCACTTGGTTTCATCAAACGCTGGTCGAAAGAATTTTCCAACCCTTACGTTACAAAGTCCCTGTACATTACTTTTGTAGGGCCTCTTCTCGAATATTGCAGCCAAGTTTGGTTACCCTATAAACTAACCCACATTCAAAGAATAGAAGCAGTCCAACGCAGGCTTATCCGTTTCGAACTTCGTGGTCTACCCTGGGCCGACCCATATGGATTACCCCCCAATGAAAATAGGCTGAAACTAATTAGCATGCATACCCTAAAAAAACGTCGTAAGTCGCTGATGTACTTTTTATCCACCAGTTACTGACTGGAAACATCGAGTGCTCGAGAATAACGCAAAATATTGCATTCACTCCCAATCCCCGTAATCTAAGATCTGTCCCACTCTTCCTGATCCGAAGTCACCGCACCAACTACGGTCACTTTGAACCCATATTTAGAATGTTGCGTATAACGAACAACTACGCCGAAGTCTTTGACCTAAATAGCAGCAAACACGAAATGAAAAAAGCACTGCTCAATATGCCACTCCCATAACATCCCCCTCGTCCACAATTTCTCCTCGCCCCTTTAGGTTAAGAATATATTTGTTAGTTTTAAGTCTAGCTTTAAGTTTTTGCTTGTTAATAAGCTAAATAAAGTTGTCCGGGGTAGACCCGGGCTAATAATAATAATACAAGGCAAAGCCATGCTAAAAGTAAAAGTTCCAACTTATATGCTTACTTAGATGTCGCTACAGTTAGAGGTGAACCTTAGCCAACAGCCTCAAAATGCGCAATCCAAGTCGGTTGAGGTTCGCTTGTACTTGTGAGCACCACCTTAGGTTAGGTCTTCCTTTCCAGGTTGGATTCGAAGACTTTGCGGCCCGCAGTATTGGTGTCCATTTGCTATCCATGTAATGGCTATCCCATTGTTTTCTGATTAGATCAATATCGCCGTAGAGCTCGTATCCATAGTTCATCGTAGAATTGTCTGTTCGAAAACCTGTCAACGAAAACGGAAACGGAGGATATCTTCATCCTCTTTAGACAGAGTCTATAGGTTGTTAAGTAGAACTGGGATGATCAAAGTTTTATATATCGTCTTCTTAGTTGTTCGGGATGGGGTCTCTTCATACTATTCAATTGCCTTCTTAGCTCAAAGAAAACGCGGTCGGTAAGAATTAGTTTTCACTTTATTTCTACGGAGGTGCTGTTGTCAAAATTGATAGCGCATCCAATGTCGACAAAGTCCCTCTATACCTCCAAGTTATAGCTGTTGACTGGGTCATCCTGTCCAATTCATCGATCCTGTATTATTGCAGGATATTCTTGGTTTTGCTTTCATTTTGTCGGCTTCCGTTCTAATTTTAGCGAACGCACCGGTGACAGTCCACTGAATTCTGCCAATAATGTCAATATCATTGGCATGCGCTAGTTGTTGCACAGACTTTTGAATGATAGTGCCTCCGGTGTTCTCTTGTAAGTTCCACACAATTCTTGCAAGTATGATGGTATAAAAGTCATATGACAACCCGTCATAATTTTTTTGACGGCGGGATGTTGGACTTCGTTGCTATTATAGAGCCTGTAAGAGAAGTTTTTTAGCATTCTCATTGTTGACTGTGACTAATTTCAAGGTTTTCTTCTTCATCTCTATAGGTTGCTTTAACATGGTCTTATTACCTGTTGGTGGAACTTCCGTACGTTGTTCCTGGAGGACAAACACCCTATATTTTACTCTTTTTTCTTCTTTTTGAGAAGGCGAAAATTCTCCCGTCTCTTTTTCTCGTAGAGCTCACAAGCAGCTCTCGTCTTTCGTTGCACCGCCGTTCCGCTCTGCTTCTGATTTAACTGTATGAGCTTGAAGGCGTTTGTCATTAACCCAAGAATTTCTTAGTGATGGCCAAGTAAAATCCAACAGCGTTGCCACTAGTCTTCGATGGTCTTGATATTGGCGATATAGAATATGTTGAACAATTTTGAGGTAAGCATTTGACAAATGTTTTGGCGGTGCCTGCGACTGCAGCTTTTCTACAGTATATCTTCTTCTTCTCACAGTCGTTCTTTTTTTGGGAGGCTTGGGATATCCGCACTTATGATCCATGCCAATGTTGATTTAGAATTTTCATTAAACGTTTTATGATCCACAGACCCGGAAGTCCTCCTGTGTATATTGAGATTATAAAACGTTGTGCCGCTGTAGTGACATTTCGTCCCGCCGAAAAGTCAATAAACCTATATTCGTTGCCAGATGTGGTGTCGTCTACGCAAGTGCTCCATCCTAGATTTAAAACCGCCTTGTACGATTTTAACACCATCTTGGAAAGATTTTTTGCTGGCTTCATCCTTATATTAGGTGGAAGCACGTGCGCATATAAAGCTTCTGTTAGCGAATTTAACCTCTATGCGCATTGTCATGAAATTTTCGCTCACGTGTGAGTGTCTCAAGACTCCGTTTGGGGGGTGTTTCTGTAGTGAATTTCACAATTTTTCATCCTCCTTATGCTCAGCCGATTTTATCGCACTTTCTTTCTGGCAGTGATATCTAGGTGATAACAGTCAAGGACCTCTGCTAATTATTTGGTTCAGCGTGAACTGTTAAAGATCCGAACATTCCACGTGCAGATTTGAAATTCGTGGTGTCTTAATCGTTTTCCAGGGTCGTCAATAGTGTATCCATTTTTCTCCGAGGCTGTTATTTGGTTCTCCACATTGCAACACTCGGTTAAACCGAGTTTTAGTCCCCAAAGGGGGAATTAGCCAGATGGGAATCAATAAGAAAACTTGATGGCACCTACACTGAACTGAAAGCAGAGACTCACTTCGCAGATAATCAGCTCATAACAAGCTCCCATCACAGATGCTGAGTAACACAACACGCCATAACTGGATGGGTATCTATCATCGTTTATGTTGACGCTGTTGGTTCTTCTGGTGGCTTCAAGTCGCCTGCCTATGCCAGTTATGATACAAAAAGGCACAGACTTGAATCTTCACTGCTAGCCTGACACTGGCATAAACACCGATAACAGAGAGAGTAGGTTTATACCAAAACTCAGAAAGGATCACTACACACTCGCCAAGAGCCCTATCAGTCTGAGAATCTTCATGTTGAAGGGCATGTAAGAAATAGTCGACCTTCATGCTTTTCGAACAGAAGGAATACGCCATGGTCATTTTCATCGACATTGAAGGTACTTTTGACAACACAATTTTGAAAGGAATGTGTAGTTCCCCTGACGAATCACTAGTCTTGTGCGATAAAGTAGTGCTTGCGAAAAGGACCCTGATTTCGTATTCTGACGTCGGCCAAAATGCGTTGGGAATGGGTTACGTGCTGCTCGACTCAATGTTTAACGGTTTACGGTCAGCCACATACAGATGATGTTACTACACTGTCTGTTGAATGTGGCGGTATGCTCTAAGCTGTACAAAGCTCTAGAAGTGTGACCTACGATTGGGGTGCTAGGCTTTCATTCAATTCTTTCTAAAATAAGGTTGTTCTATTAGCAGGAGGTAGATGACTGTCTGACTCATCTGGTGTATAATCACAACACCATTCGTTATTCCAATGAAGCAGCTGTAACTTTATGATAGCTACTACTACTCTGTCTACCTCTGATCTATAAAAATAATATGGTCTTATCAAGACAGTGAAGAAACCACTTATAAAACTTCATCATCTCATTCTATGTAGATCTATGCCGCAGAGGCATAGAGGGAGGATTAAGATATTCTTGGACATTTTGGAAGCACAAGTGTTGGAATGTTTCTTAGTACCATTAGCGTTTAGAAGTCCTGGAGGAGAAATAGATTCCGCCTTTCTTCCTAATTAGCGCAAGGCTAGAAAGCTTAGAAGATTTATGGGTTCATTATTTGAGGTTATTTCCTTGCTGACATGTTATCAAAATATTTATTTATTACATTTCATTTTAAACGGCTTCCTTTAGCTTTTGTTTCGTTCATCCCAATTCCGTGATTAAAGCGGGTCCTGTTCGTTTTTCTCCTGTTTACTTTAACAAGCTCAAGGTTTCGCATCACATTCTGAAATCGATACACCTATGGTCTGACGTGAAAATTTTCAAGACGGTTATTTCCTTAGAATAGCATTAAGTCGGTAACATGCGGTCTGAGATTCGTTGGCTGGGATTCAGCGGTGTTAATGTCGTACACAAAGATTTACTTCATCAAAATTACTAGCAGTCTTATAGAAATGAAATGATATCTAATGACGCAGCAACCTATGTTTTACCAGATGCTACACCTTCAAGAAGACACGATTTCTCTTTCTTTAGTTCTATTTCGAGTTTTGCCAATCAGATGGCATCATCGAGTGTCATTTATAGTAGTATCGGCTGTGCCTGTGTCGATTGATCCGCCAAAGATATCTTCTAAGCATGGTTATATTATCGCACTCGGAGCCTATTCCTGAGCCCATTGGTTCCGTACAAAAGACATGAAGGCATGTATTGGTTTGGAAACATATATGTTAAATAGTATCGGCTTGAGGTCTATAAAAGAACGCCAATACCAAATGCCAAAAAGAACAGATCGTTTGAGAAAAAATATATGTAGTTGTCTGTCAAACCACATTGCGCACAACTGCGCAGGTTATTTCACATTGTATATATTAAAGTTATATTGAATTCAAATTTCAAAGATATGAACTTCATTTCATACTACTCGTATTTGGTTGTTTGGGCTGTTCACTTCCTATATCTACCGTTCACTTGTGGCGGAACAAATTGGTTATTACGCATTTTTCATTGCTCAGCAGTGTACACTGTGAAGTCGTCACACAACGCCAATCTGAGACTCCCTTAGTCGCCGTGGAGTGTAAATCTCAGAGCAAGCCCATGCAATGTACACTGCCACGGAAAAGTCTACGTCTAAATCAGCCACGAGCCACAACTGCCAGAGTTCTCATGGAGTAAAAATCTGATGCTCCTGCCGCAGCATCCACCAATGCTTCCATCGTCAGTGCTCCTTTAGCTGAGCAGCTTATTTCACCAAACGTTTCCATTTCAGTGTTGTCGGCTGCACCCCAAGACAATCCTTTGGAAGTAATGCAAAGGCAACTAAACGCTCTAGAATGCCAGCTCAAAAAACACACAAGTACAGCTAAAGGATCGTAATTTATAGTGTCAGGTGTTGAGGCAGACTCTGCAAGCCTCAACTGTTTACGTTCAATTTAATATGTGGAACACATTGTTGCCGTTATCATCCTCATACAACTCCACAGCATGTAACAGTTTTGTGCCCACAACTGTAACAGCCTCACAGCTACCAGTCACGTCATCCACCACCACACCGTAGACAAGTCTCGCCATGCTATCATATTTACCGGCGTTTTCTATGCACCCAGCCATGCCGTTCTCCGTTATTAATTGCTCATCGATAAACGAAATTCTTGTTCACGACTACAGTACACTACCGCTCATCTGTGCCAACAACCATTCTGTTATTGTCATCAGGATATTACGTACCATACAGAAGTACATGTAACTGCATTCCATCTAACAGATTATGTTATAACAGTAACGCCTCTTTGATTGCATCCACATTTCCACCTGCCACCCTAAGAAAAATTCTAGACAAGCAGAGGATTAGCCCCAGTTCTTCACAGCATTCACTGAGATGAATGCAAAATATAACTACAGCAATCTAGAAAATACTCGTAGTATCCGTTTACAATGGAAGTTGTAAAATCGTTGGTTATTTATCCAGGAAAAGTGAATGCTGTGATTGAACAGGTTAGGTTAGGTTAAACAGGAGTATGATGGATATGCTATCACACAGACACCACGCACCAAAATCAGACCGTCGCGATCCCTATGAAACCAGTTGAATTTGTCTTCAAATGGAAAAATCTAAACAACCTCCCTGGTGAAACACCCAATTTCCCTGCAAAAGCCAAGAAGGCCTTTGCGCTGTGCGACAGTCGCTGACTGTATCAGAGTTGACTTTGGTTGATTCCATTGCCTTGAGTGCGGCCTGGCTATCGATGTAGACAGCGATATCTCTTTCGGATACCGATCTCATCTGCATTAGCTGAGTAGTCGGCCTGAGTGCAGCTAGAACCCCGGATTAGAAGACATTGCTTGCGTTCGGTAGACTTATAGACACTTTTAGTTCTGGGTCTTCCGTGAAAATACCAGAACCAGTTCCTCCCTCTGTTTTTGAGCCAGTTCTCCCTCTCCGAATATGTTATATCATGCGAAATGGTAAAGTCGACCAAGAAAGGCATTTCATCCGTTAGAATTGGATTGCCTGGCAGTAGCTCCGCTACTACCAAACTACTCCGAAACTACTGCAATGTTGCCAGCAAGTTTTTTGATCTGTGTTAGGTGCAGAAAGTTGTCCAATGCTGCCGTAATGGGTATGGAATCTGTTCTTTGAACCACCTCTAATTTTGCGTAAACCATTTTCTGTTTGTTGCTTTCCACCATACTAGTGGGACGTATGTAAATATGGGCCTTTCCATCACCGTATACAGCCAGTAGCAGGTTTAAAGAACCAAATTTTTCTACCGTTCTATTGCAGATAAAAAATGCATTATATGCCTTTTTTGTTCCTTACGCTACAATAAGATTCCAATTCAGTTTGTTGTCCAGAATCACACCCAGATATTTCGCGCTGTTAAGTTTTGGGAGCTTGGATTACGGTATCTTGTACCTTTCTGGTAAAAAAAAACACTTCTGTTTTGGAAGGGTTGACATTTAAACCACAGCTATTTGCTCTAATGCTGATCGTTAAGTATTTTCCCTGCACAATTAATGACCACGTCGTCTGCAAATGCCATGACGCTTATACCCATTGTACTAAGCTTTTTGTGGATGTCATGGATAACCCGCACAAACAGGAGTGGAGATATGACTGAGGGGTTCCCTTAGTTGCGGACGTCCTAACCGAGCTTTGCCCACCGGAACAGTTTATTTTCCTGCTTGCAAGCATGTCGCAAAACCAGTTTGTAATGCTCTGTTCAATGTTATCGCTTACCAGAGCATTTTTAATGGCGGCGCACTCCACGCTATTGAAGGCTCCTTTAATATCGAGGAAGGCCGCTATCGCAAACTCACCTAAGTGATTGAACAAATTCGATTTCATTTTGGTCTACCGGGACAACTGATACGCAGCTAGCTTAGAAAAATTGATACCGTTCGCGCGAAAGGTAAAAACCTTCGACTCATTTTTGCAGTCTGCAGATAGCCAACAATACTTAAGTAGTGCCACTTTATTGGATGAACCAGTCGACAAACTTCCTATGTGTGAAAGGATTGAGTGGGCCGTATACGCAGCTCCGAACGTTCCCTGCTATTCTTAATTTCAGCAATTGAGTAAGCTCTGTTGCCAATTTCATTCACACGGTTCAAGGTCGTTCAATTTCAGCGTCAAGATGGCGAGGAGTATTTCATGCCACAGAAGAGCAAAGAGCGGATGCAACAAGATGTTATATATGCCAGGGCCGGCATAAATTACACAACATAAAGATTTACTGATACAAAAAACGGGGATCCTACGATTCCTGAGGCACCGTAGAGTAAGTTTCTCGGATAACCAGAGGTCTGCTTTATTGTTGTTTTGGGTTTCGCCTGTTATTCCGTTTGGACCCACAAAACAAGTTGGATAAAGGATCGTCTGGATCGATGATGGATAGTGCTTTGGTCAAAGAACTTGGACTGAAGGAGCATCAAAGTCATTTGAAAATTGAGGGAAAGAAGGCATCTACTACGTAACGTTTATTGTGTATCTGAGCCTGCCAAAAGAAACGGTTCATCTAAGACTTGGAGGCCTATACGTTGTTAACCCGCAATTAGGATGGGTAGTTTTCGGCACAACGCCGAAGAGAGGAGGGAATCATACCTGATAATGACCATAATGACCAACGGTGATGCTCTTCATACTATACTATACATTAGTTAAGGACCATTTTCATATGGATAACTTCGCGGTGCGACCAGCACAAGTGTTGGAAAGTGAAGCAGATGTGCGTGCACGAAGAATACTTGAAGCGGCCACGATTAAAGTTAATGGCCGATTCCAGACTAGATTCTTGTGAAACAGCAACAAAATCGAACTGTCAAATGGCGATGAAATGATTGTCGGACATCGAACGCAAGATGAAGAAAGATAATTCGTTCGCCGCTGCCTACATGCGGGGAAAATTGCAACATTGCAACGGTGGTCCAGAGGTAGAGAATTTCTTTGGAAAAATTAAGCGAAATATCCACCTTATAGCGCTAATACCAATTTACCAGATTGAAATGTCATTCGCTTTATACAGCGGTGTCGTAGAAGGAGCTTCGAGACTAGTAGTTTGACCGTGGACGTACTGAAGGCTATGCCGACGAGTTGCTACATATTGAAGGGGGCACAGATTTGGATAAAAAAAAGCGGCCTCTGCAAACTTTCATCATACATACACAACAACGAGGTTCAATGGTTAGATTGACGCAACTAATTGGCTTCCATTCAACGCAAGATGACATTTGATATTGCTTCCGGATCATGTGTTTCCTATCCACCACCAGCGGATGAAATACCAAAATGACGAAGCAGTGATATGCGAGGTACGGGGCAGTTATTGGATACCAAAGTTGCGGCGTTAGTGCGTAAAGTAAAGGCAAGCTGCAACATATGTAAAATAGTCCACGTCTCACCCATCACTCGAATAATGGGACCATAATGGGACCATTGCTGCCAGAGAATCGCGTAGCACATTATATGCGATCCTTTACATTCACGGGGATAGACTACCTTGGTCCGGTCACGGTCTGAGTAGGCGGTGCTATCACTGTTTACATGTTTGATGGTGCGAGCCTTTCAGCTTGAATTGCTTACGATCTCTCAACGGATGCCTATTTTGTGGTAATCGGGAATTTCATTAAGCGTCGTGGAGTGCCAATGAGAATTCGTATTGACAACGGCAAGAACTTTTTTGGTTCTGATAGAGGCAAAACATTTTTCCGATGTGTTTGATTGCGGACGTATCCAAGACGAACGTTCTACGCGAGGAGTGGAGTGGGTATTAAAATCCCTGAATAACCCTTCTGAGGAGGAGAGAATGGTGCAATGTAAGAAAATGGTATTGCATCACACATTGAGGTGTCACTACCACCTCGTGAGCATACGCCACAGTGTCTCATCGTCGGAGCCGAGAACGTTGTAAACTAATGCCCCCTGTCATATCTGCAAATCTTCTCAGCGCTGCCTGTACAGAGCAAGCCCCAGTTCGGTGAGAACCAGACGAAAAGTTACATTTCGTGTGGAAGCAATGGGGAATTTTACGGCAGCTGAGGGATCCATTCTGGAAGCGTTGGATTACGGAGTATCGACCTACCTTGACGAGGCGTGTTAAGTTGTTAAAGGAAAACACCTTTAAAGGTGGAAGACCTTGTTTTCGTTTGGTCCCGACTTTGTCAAGGATGCAGTGGTGTCATGGAACAGATAGGGAAATACGGCAAGCAGACGTGTCAACTGAATCAGGAGTATTGTAACGACCTGTATCCAAGTTGGTTGTTCTTAAACTGGATAATAGTGAATTGGCCTAATTCACGGAGGTGGGAATGTAACAGATCGCCAACACCAAGTGTCGAAAAGAACAGATAAATATAGTTGCCTGTCAAACAGCTTGTGTGTCTCCTTCCCGCGATGACATTTCGCAAAAAATCAATTCCGGCAGTCTCCTTTCTCTACTAGGTACTCAGGTGCTTCAAGTCTTTACGGAACATACAAACGCAAAGATACTACATAGTTATTAAAATGTAAGAGAGTTAGGCAATACATTCCAAGTAAATCGTATTCCCTTATAAAAACCCGTATTTTGCCAACTTCAAATATGTACCATACCATATATCTTTAACTAAACTGGAAACCAAATTTTTTCCTTAAACACTTTCGATCCGCTGTGTTCCAATTGAGTGCATCCCGACAAAACTGTCAAGCGGAGAAACTGGCAAACTGCAACTAGGTCGAATCAGATGACAGATGATAGTGTCAGAAATGATTTAGAAACGATGACAGTGAAATGTAGCAGATACACAAACGGATGTAGAAAAGCGAAAACAAACTTCAGATGCAACGCTTGCCATGGTTACTGTGCTCTAACATCCCTAACAACCAACCACCACTCAACAGCAATCACATCTCAGTGCGCCATGTTGACACCATTTAGAGTATGGATCCGGAATTCAGGAAATATTCCCCTTTTATATATGTAATTTACCTACATCAGTAGGTACGTACTATACTCGTATGTAGGACGAAATATATTTTTCACTTAAATTTAATTAAAAAGTCAAAGTCTCTCTCAGTCCTTCTATTCTCCTCTGTACGGCTATTTGTGTATTTATGAAAGGATTTAGCATTTAAGTCGACTGAATACATTCTGTTCGCTCAGTTTCATGATCTTCGTTTGCGACGGGCACTCTTTCAATGATAGCTCCAGTCATTGAGTAGGCATCCCTCGACATTGTTTATGGTATGTCAGTGGCATTGGGAATGTTCGATTTCTGGAATTTGACTGCATTTATCTAATTTCCATTGGCAAAAACCTTTAGTCTGCCTGCCTGTGTATCTGTTGCTGGCAAGATGTATCTATGAGTATATATGTATACGGTTTGGAACATCACGTACTAGAATTCAGGCGACGCTGTCATTTTGCACTTTCGCTTCTGTCTGCTTTCAAAGAGGACTGTCAATAATAAAACTAAAATTCCATGAATACTCCCTGCTGTTGTGATATTTTGTGGATTTTTGTTGCTCCTGGTGGGTTTTTTGATGCATTTGTAGGCACTAAAATGAAAGTTAGTTATTGGGACTACCTAATTCCATTTAGAAATTCAAACAGACATCATAAACTGCCGAACTATTCACCGCACAATTGAATAAATGAATGAATGAATGGTGTAGTGAATGTAAATACATAGATATTCATAGATATGTACGTATTGGAACGTTGTTCCCCCTGTGGATCTCGAATGAAATTGCTTGTGTAACCAGGGAGGATAGTTTCAGTTCAGCTTCGCAGTTTTAATCACAGTTCTTTGAAATACAAGCTTAGAGACGTAACTGAAAGACAAGAAATGTTTTCAATTCATTTGGTGATTGTTAGCCCGATAGCCTTATCTATGCATATGGTATGGAATGTGGGAGCCCGTGGGTGCATACAGTATCTCACAGTGACCATCTGGTTGTTGGATAATATCTAACAGTGTCTATAAATTAATCCATCAAACTTCGCAGCTGGTGATTTAGTCTAACTCAAACACATTAGGATGATGGAGGTTTATGTATGTTACATCACAGTTTATCCGATCGAAAGTCGGATACCTACTATTGGCTAAGAAATATTACATCATCCAAACTTGATCCACTGCATGAGTGGATGCTTCAATTTACCATGACCTTTTCGCATAATTCGACAGATATTCTAGCCTTAAGTTAGTGTAATGTCTGTGGCTTGTTGGCATATAACAGATACTTAATATACATACAATATATACCATATATGTATGTGTATTATATATATAAATCCTTCAACTCCTCGGGGGACATAGGGCGTCAGCAACGCCTGCGAGTCATTTTGTTCGGAGGTCTGCAACACATTTGAGCTCTCTCCAACTCATTCCTAAAGAGCTCAATTCCCCGCTGTTCTGTCTGCTTGAGCAAGCGGATTCCACTGCATATCGTACTTCGGAATGGAACTGTCTTTGCGTCGTAGGGTCTGTCCAATTCATTTCCACTTTATTCTCCACGTAGTAATGCCTATAGATTCTAGGTCCGTTTTCGGATAAAGCTGTGCATTAGAGATACGATTGGGCCAAAAAAAACCCTCCAGATGGTTCCTAGACATCTATGTCCGAAGGTTTGCAGCTTGCATATAGTAGTGGTGTCCACCTTCCAAGTACTGCACCCATAAAGTAGTTGGAGCGGAACAGTCGCAGTTTTTCCAGATTTTGGATAGCATTCCAAACGCAGCTTTAGCCTTTCGGATTCTGCTACATAAATCATACTTCCTAAGTATAGAAAGTTGGCAAATTTCTCGCCCTCCTGTCCGGCAATGTTAAGTTGAGCGCGGGTGTTGGGAGTGCTAGGGGCTTTCGTTTGGGCTATTTTTATTTTGAGCTTTGTTCGCTTCAGCTTGCAGATTATGGGCCATCGAATGAAGGTCCATTATCCGATGTGAAAGTAGGCAAACATCGTCAGCGTCAAGGTGTTTAGGGTAAGATGGCATTTTCCATCGAATTCCAGAGTTGCTTTCCGTCAATGCTGCACGGAGTATATCGCTGATAACCACCTAAAACAATAGTGGTGACAGTATACATCCCCGATGTACTCCACTTTGGACTTCAAAATCCTCAGACATCTTACCATTGTGCAAAATGAGACACTAACCACCCTCGTATGTAGCTTTAATAATAGAGGTAAGTGATGCCTCTCCTGCGTAAGCCAACCACAGAGCATCTCGATTCAACCTGTGGAAAGCCTTCGGGAAGTCGAAGTGTTGCTCTATAATGATCCGTAAGGTGTTTATGTGATCGATGCAGGAGGATCTAATACGAAAGTCTCCCTTTTCGACGTCGAGAGTTCTTCCCCGATTCGCTTCAGAATTATTGTAGCCATTATTTTGGCTACGCCTGGAAGAACGCAACTACCTCTCCAGTTTCCACACTCCATCCCTCTTTTCTACTCCTGCGAAAATTCTTCACTATCCCATGCTCTGCATATGAGCGGCTGTAGAAGATCAGCCGATGTATTTGGTGGCACTTGGTATAGTTCGGCAGGGATGCCATCATTCAAAATGCTGTCATTATTTCGGTTTTACTGGGAGGCCCGTTGCGAATTCGGGAATTTGTTGTCTCGGAAAACTCATTCGAATTCGAGATCATAGCTTCATCGTCTAAGAGGTTTAAGACCATAGCAAAATGTACTCTCCATCTAGTGAGTTGTTCCTAATCCGAAATCAGTAGATTACCATCTAATTCCAGTGGTCGTCCACGGTATTCTGCATTGTGCTGCTGATTGCTTCTGCTTCTAAGGCAAGTTGGCCCCTTAACTATTAGCGCACTTGCGGATCCCTGAGCCTCTCGGTATTGAATCTGGTTATTTTGAGCAAGTTTGAGGGGTTGCTGTTGATGGATGCAGTATGAAGGCGTATATGAACATAAGATGGTGATCGCGTTCTTGTCCAATGTCTGCTTCGCGTCTGTTTCGGACATCTAGAAGACAATTTCTAAAGGGACGGCTAATCGCAATGTGATCTATCTGGTTAATTGTTCGCTGCCTGTCAGTTGAGACCCAGCTGATCTTGTGGCAGGTGTTATGCTTAAACAACGTGACTCCAATAATTAGGCGGTTGGTATTGCAGGAGTCCACAAACTGCTCATGCAGCCAAGGCCGTGAACACCCAGTACGTGTTCAAAATAGTGTTGTCGCTACCTACCTTAGCATTGAAATCCTCCATTACCACCACGATGTCCCCATTAGGCGTTTGATTGTGGGCGGCACCTAATTATGTAGATGTAAAAATTGTCCTTTTCATTCTCAGTCGCGTCTGAAGTTGGAGCATAACATTGAAATCTAGCCGTCAATATCAGGTCAATGTGAGGTTTTCAGGGTTTTCGCAGCTGGAGCTAGCATCAATCCCTCTCCAGACCTCCCAACACTTTCAGCTGGCTTGCCAGAGTGGAGCATGACAGTTCTTTTTGCTGGGGACTGGTATTCCTCAGCAACGAATTATCTTATCTCACTCAGCCTCACTCACGATATTATATCGTGTAAACTAGCACTCCAGTTGGAGGAGTGCGCCCTTCCTGGAGTGAGCCGAGGAGAGTCTTAACATTTCAGAATCCAATCTGTGCCCTTATTCGATTAACCAAAGGTCGTCAACAAGTTATCCGTCTGTAACCGAGGCGTTTTCTGACGATTCGTAGCAGTTATCTTTTTTACGGTTATGGCTCGCTGGGTCATACGCCAACCGACACTTATCCTGTTTTGTGGTACAGGAAACTCCCCATTCGTCCTGATCCCGTTTGCAATTTCCAAAGAAATTCCCAGATGGCACCACAAGGAGGTGGGGGTAGGGCTTACTAACAGTGCTGCTAGGTTGTAGGCTACAATTGCTAATACTCGCTATGTAGTAAACCAGCACCAGGAGATACTGCTCCTACGAGACCTTTGTTAGTCATTCGCCATCCATCACCGCGGACAATTGACAGAGCCATTTCTGACAATAAGATGATCATCGAACCTCGTCTCCAGAAAGTCGATCGTGAGATTGTGGCATGCGTGTTGCAACCACATATCCCCCAAGCCGTGAAGGTCTACGTAATCTATCCAAAAAAAAATTACACCTCAGTTCAAACACACCAAATTGACATCAACACATGTACGTAGTCGTCTCTGAACGCGGCTTTGGATAAAAAAAATTGAATGATTGTAAACCGAAAATGGGGTGCATCTTATGAAAAACCTTTTAAAAATAAGGGAGCATTTTTAGGATCTGTCTTCCTATAAATGTTCCTGTCCGCATGTAGCTAGCTTTTTGAGAAATCTAGCTAAATTTGAGTAACAAGCGGGGGTCGTCTTCAATGCTCTCTCTGCCTCTCTTGAACTCACTTGACCACTTTTGCACAGTTGATAATGAAGGTGCGGAACCCTAGTAAACAGCCACCATCTCTTCATGAATGGTTTTTTGACTTTTTCCTTGCTTAGTGAGAAATTTAATTACAGCGCGATGCTCAATTTTCACCATCATCGTCTCAGTTGCCATTATGATTCTGTTTAACTAGAGATAAAACGCGAATTAATAATCACATTTATATAAAATTTTACATGAATGCACTAAAATAATAGTATTACTTGATAAATAAGTCAATTTATATATACAACCACAGCTTCCCCCCGAAGCTGTTGAACGCCCCTCGTATATTGTAATAAAATCAACTTGCTGTACATTTAAATAGCCTCAATCTTCGAAGAAACCTGTCATCTCTTTCCATCAGCGGCATAGCCAATCATTTCACACGTACGAAAACGTCCCTAAAATTGTAATATTGGTGTCAGAAGTGGGATCTATTCCTCGTTTCTTGCAGGATGGCAACTGATTCTTCACCTCAACTCGATGAAATTCTTGGTAAATTAACTTTGCTCACAGACACCGTGATAAAACAAACGTCGGAATTGATAAAGTTAAAGAATGAGCGAAGACAACATTCTGAAATACGCACTTTAGGAGCTACGACTTTTGTTAAGAAAGTTTTCCAAAATTCCACCCCAGACATACAGACTGCACCAAGCCAAGGCGTGCAGACCCCACCAGCAAGAAAGACCACCCACGCGAATGAAAATACGGAAAATGTGTCAACCAATTCCTGCAAAGTATTGTAAAACCACAGCTTTTTGACAGCAGCACAGACAGCTGGCGTAACTATCGCACTCAATTCGAGATAGTGGCTGATGATAACAATTGGAATGATCACCAAAAAGCGCAAGTTCTAGCCTCTATGCTTCGTGGAGAAGCCGTTTGCATTTTGTCCAACCTAAGTGCCAATGATCGCGGTGACTATGGAAAACTTACATTTGCCTTGGAGCTTAGATTCTTTTCTCAACAAGCGTACATCACCCACTCAAGATTCAGAACTCGATTGTGACATCCAACGGCTGACGTGAACTATTTTCATGTACTGCCCACCCGAAGCACTAGACAGACCGCTCTGTACAAGATCCAGTTCGAGTGGCTAAATCAGTAACGCTAGCTGAAGCTTCAAGTAAGGCGATCACACACATTTCTAGTCAGAGTAGTCATTTAGCACGAATTGCCGTAGCCGAGGATGTGAAACCTCATTCTTCAACTTTCCGGCGAAAGGAAAATGTTCGTAGCACTGGCGAACAAACTCCAAATAACATTCAGCCCGCTTCGGAAAACTTCGAGAACTCAGCGTCGTGAGGCAGTCGTTGACTCAAACACAAAGGCGTTAAATTTCCCGTACTTTCTTCAGTGATCAATCCGGTGGATTCCTTATACCAGTTTGCGTCGGAAATGTCTTTTTGTTGATTGATACTGACTCGTCAACAACTATACTAAGTCGAGATACCATCTCAAGCGGTATACAATTACTCCCTAGCAAGACCATCATAATGACGTTATGTGGAAGCACCCTTCCAGTTTCGTACTAGTGGCGGACTGTTGTGCAATTCGGAAGGTTCAAGCGACGCGTCAAAGTTAAAGTTGTGGATTTTTCCCTCTCTCCTACTAGCCAAGGAATCCTGTTTTGACACCCTCGAAAAGTGTTTTAGATTTTTCGTCAAATGGGTTGTATGTCAGGGGTGAGAAAATCCCTTTAACCAATGAATTTTCTTCTCCCCTAAATGATCACTTGGGATAGAACGTTCGCGTAATTTGACTCAGGACATCGAACTGTGAAGATCTACCTCCACGAAGTGAATCATTTGTCTATGCTGAGGCGTCTCACGACGCGCCGGCTGAAGGCCTAGTCAATCCAATTTACGATAATGTACCAAAAGGTATTTTGATTGCAAAATGTAGAAACCGTAACAACAAAGAGAGTGTCCTGGAAGCCCTTAGATCACTTTTAATCGAATTTTGTAACATTTTCTCAACAGGTCTCGGGGACTTGGATCGCAGCAAACTGGTACAGCATACAACTAACGTCGGCTCCGCAAAGCCAACAACACAAGCGCACCTGAGACTACCAATGACAAAGCATGAAGAATCTCGTCAAATCACAGACGATGTGCTCAGGCGAGATATAATCGAGTCTTCGTCTAGCCCCTGGGCATCCCTGATTGTCATGGTGAAAAAGAAAGATGGATCTACCCGATTCTGCGCGGATTATCGCCGGCTAAATGGTGTCACCGTAAAAGATTTTTTCCCGTTGCCAAGGATTGATGCAAGATGGATACGGCGGTGGCGTTATCAACCTGGTTCAGTACCGTAGATTGTCAGTCCGGTTATTAGCAGGTAGAGATGCACCCGAGTGATAGAGAAAAGACGGCCTTTGGTACTCGTGATGGCTTGTGGCAGTTTAAAGTCATGAGTTTTGGACTCACAAATGCCCCAGCGACATTTGAACGGTTGATGGAACAATGGCTGGTGTAGGGACCTAAACGCTCTGTTTATTCATTGTAATAGCTTTGAAATAATGTTTTCTAATTTACAAATTATTTTCAGTCGTCTGTGTGCTGCGGGGTTGAAAATTTATCTAAACGCCATATGTGTCGAAGAGAAGTTCGCTTATTAGGTTATGTCATCAACGAAAATAGAATAGAAGCCATTATATATTGGCCAAAGCCTGTCAATGTTTCGGAAGTAAAGGGTTTCGTGGGCTTAGGCACCTACTACCGCTTGTTCGTTCCGAACTTTGCCAACATTGCACGACCCTCCCACGAGCTTACAGCGAAAAACGTAACGTTTATCTGGTTTGCCGAACGTGATGAAGCGTTCCTCCGCCTGAAGACATGTCTTTCCCCACCACCAATTTTAGTCCATGTTCGTGCGGATCGTGAATTTATCCTCAATACGGACGCCAATGATCAAGGAATTGGTGCGGTCTAAGACAAATTCAAGACGGGGCGGAGGCGGTTATAAGTTACTTTAGTAAGACAGCCAGCAAATCCGAAAAGAGTTATTGTACTACACGGAAAGAATTGCTCTCTATGATCAAGGCGATAGAACAATTTCATTCGTATCTATATCGGCTCTATAGTGGCTGTGGTCATTCAAAAACCCGGAGGGACGGACAACTTGCTTGTTGGTTAGAAAGACTGCAGCAGTATATTAATCGAATTCAACATCGGCAGGGAACAAATCATATAAACGCGGATGCTCTGTCTCGGAGGCCATGTGATGGAGGCGGACCAGACGGCCGAGTCTGTTGCCAGAAAACTAGTAGGTGAAATGTTTTCTCGTTTTGGTGTATCACGGGAGCTGCATTCCGGTCAAGGAAGAAATTTTGAGGCTGGTATTTGCCAAGACGGAATTCACAAAACAAAAACTGCACCTTTGCATCCGCAGTCAGATGATCTTGTAGAGAGGATAAACCGGACGATTTTACAATTTTTATCGAAGTTCGTCAACGATAAACAAGATAATTGGGATAACTGCCTGCCACTGTTCGCCATGGTTTATCGCGCAGCTCAACAAGAAACCATCAAACAATCTCTATTCTCAATGCTTTTCGGCAGAGAGATGAGACTGCCATCCGACCTGCCCTTCGGAATCCTACCGGAAGGAGACGTATCGGTAAGCGATTACTCTAAGACACTACGAGAACAACTAGGAGAGATACATGAGGAAGCGAGACACCAGATGCATCAAACTGCAGCAAAAATTAAGTCCAGGTTTAACATATCCTCCAATACTATTCGTTTCCAGGTTGGACAGTTTGTATGGCTCCACAATCCGAAACGAAAAGGTCGTGTTTGTCCAAAATTGCAATCGGATTGGGATGGATCTTATCGCATAATGGAATTAATTATAGATGTAACGCGAAAATCCAGAGCTGCTGCGAAGTAAGTCCAAAATCGTCTACATTTATCGGTTGGCCATATACTCGTACAAAGGAACTAACATCGGTGCGTCGGAGCTCTGGAAACAAGCTTCCACCCAACATGCTCCAGTCTTAGGGGGGGGGGGGGGGGAATCTACTTGCTGAACATTCCCATGGCCTCTAGCCGAGGCCACGATGAAACTTGTCATCTCTTTCTATCCGCGATATAGCCAATCATTCCACATATATGAAAACGTCAGATTGTTCCCGATAAATAAAATTGATTTTTTTTTTGAAAGTAATTCGACCACGAGGCCGATTGGAGTTGGGAAACCCGAATAATTTTCTAAATAATTTTGTCTGTGTGTCTGTTCAGGGGTCTTCCTTATAGGAATTGATCTGTTCTGGCAGTCAAGGAATAGCCTCTAAAATTGAAATTATATAATTATGTTAATTACGTTGAATGTGATGGATATTAGTTCGGTGAATCAGGAACAAAATACAATTACATATTTATTTTTATTTCTAATATTATTATAGTCTAAATAATTATATTTATGAATTAATTGGTTATTGTGAATTATCTGATTGGAGTTCTTCGTTGCTGTCATATTCGAAGAATGAAACAATAGATTGATTGAAACTGAAATATGTAGGTATATCTAAAAAAAAACCCCGCCTGGCGTCGTTCCGTATTTCGTTGTGCTCTCATATGGATCACTTGACATATTTAAATTGAATCTTGATTTCAAAAATCAAATAAATGCTTTGTCTTGTCATTCAAGAAGTCATCATTCGAATCGCCACTCAAAATCATTGGTAATTTGTGAAGATTTCGATTTAGAAGAGCAGATTCGGCTTCGGTCTGAACAAGCAAATTCTCGTGAATGAATTCAATGATATTATTTACGCTTTGATTTGGTGAAATATAAATAGCAGCAGCTAGAATTATTTGTCCATTTTCTGCTTCCCATCTCGCTATACAACTTTCTCCGATACGTGGATTATTAAAACCATATGATGCTGAATTATTGAATGCCGCTCCCATATCTGAGCTGACAATATTTGTCGTATCTCTGTTATTTTTAAGTATACGAGTAGATACTCCTACTGCTCTGCAGTTATATCATTCGAATTAAGCAACATAATGACAATTTAGAACGTCGATGATAACGCTGTCATCGAGATCCAAAGAATGTGCGCGTAAACTTTGACAAGTCAATCAATATGCGAGGGCTTGTCAATAAGTCCGTGACTTTTTGAATATGACCTCTTTACTGAAACAGCAACACTGCTCCTGTCAACAGGCATCTGTCAGTTGACTCCTGTCAAAATTTAAACTTGCTGCGTCAGTTAGTTTATGTTTGACAGCTATTTTTATCAGACTACTCACTAATTTAAGGAGAAAATGGAAAAAAGTGAATTTCGTGTGCTTATTAAGGATTATTTCTTGCGAAAAAAAACCATTACCGAGACCAAGGCTAAGCTTGATAAATACTATGGGGACTCTGCACCATCGATTTCAATGGTAAAAAAGTGGTTTACTGAATTTCGTTGTGGCCGTACAAGCACTGAAGATGCCGAACGTCCTGGACGCCCAGTTGAGGTCTCTACACCCGAAACAATCGAAAAAATTCACGATATGGTGTTGGCCGACCGAAGATTGAAAGTGCGAGAGATTGTGGAAGCCCTAGGGATCTCGCATGGCTCAGTGGTTTCAATTTTGAATGATCACTTGGGCATGAGAAAGCTTTCCGCAAGATGGATGCCGCGTTTGCTCACAGTCGACCACAAACGCAATCGTGTAACAACTTCACAGGAAGGTTTGGCGTTGTTTAATCGCAATATGGAGGAGTTTTTGCGCCGTTTTGTAACCGTGGACGAAACATGGATCCATCACAACACACCAGAGAACAAACAACAGTCAAAACAGTGGGTTTCTAAGGGTGAATCGGCGCCAAAGAAGGCCAAGGTGGGTTTGTCAGCCAATAAAGTTATGGCGACTGTTTTTTGGGATGCACGCGGGATAATCCACATTGACTACCTTCAAAAGGGAAGAACAATCAATGGGGAATACTCGTATTATGCCAACTTATTGGACCGATTCAATGACGATTTGAAAAAAAAACGACCCCATTTGGCCAAGAAAAAAGTTCTTTTCCACCAAGACAATGCAAGGGTGCACACATGTGCAGTTGCCATGGCAAAAATCCATGAATTGGGCTATGAATTGCTCCCTCATCCACCCTATTCTCCAGATTTGGCTCCGAGCGACTACTTCTTGTTCCCCAACCTGAAGAAATGGCTTAATGGAAAAAGATTTGACTCCAATGATGAAGTCATCTCGCAAACAAAGGCCTATTTTGAGGACCTCGACAAATCATTTTTTTTGGAAGGGATAAAAAAATTGGAGAAGCGTTGGACAAAGTGTATAGAGCTCAAGGGAGATTACGTTGAAAAATAAAATTATTTTTTTATCAAAAAATCTGTGTTTTAATCCAAAAGTCACGGACTTATTGACCCGCCCTCGTATTGATATTCCTTTCCTATTGGAAATAAAGGTTGTGACTGTTTGAAGTCTATTGAGTGATAACCTTTTAAATTTATTTTGCCAATCCGTGACAGATGTAAATTCTCTTCGGCCGTGGAAGGATTTTAAATTTGGATTCTTAGTCAAAATGTGAAGTCCTTCACATGTTGATAATGCAACGTATACCAACTGCTGCAAAGCATCCAAGAAATGCGATGGAATAGGCAGGATATAAAGGGGATGAAAAACAGTGATTGTTATTGACGTAAAAGCAGCGCCCATTTGGATGCGGGTTTGTTGTTAGAGGCAGAATTAGGCAAGAAGTCTTGAGTTTTCGGCATGTGAACTAAAGCCTCGTAATAATCCATATTGAGGCTAAAATTGGAGAAGAATGACACCAAAGATGGCTTCTACAAGCACTTGGACAATACATACGAGCAGTGCCCTAGCTATGGTATTAATATTGCCATCGGCGATTTTAGCGTAAAGCTAGATACTACTTTGGTAGTACTATCGGGAGATATAACCTGTACAGCACCGCGTTTGGTAACGAATTCAGGGTAATCGACTAATCAGCTGCCACATCCCGATATTCACAAGGGGACTTGGAGGACTCCTCTCTTGACCAATCAACCATCAACCAGACTGTCCATATTGCGATCGACAAAATCCCTTCAGTATTATAAATGTCCGAACGTTACAAGGGGCCAACATCAGGCCATTACCTAGTTGTAGCCAAGTTACGGTTGCGGACCTGCCGACCATCACAAAGGCAACCTAAGGAATTTCGGCGTCGGCCAAATCGCCAAATTCTTCTCTGATCGAGTTTCCCTTAATCTCTTAAGTCCGCCATAATCAAGTATCGAAGACCAGTGGCAACATAGCCAAAAAGTCATCAGATATGCCGTCTGTGATGTGCGAGTTTTCACTCGGCCACAATAGAGAAAGTCCTCCTTTGACGACGAGTGCCGGCAAGCACATGCAGCTAAGTAAGGGGTATACAAAGCGGCGCTGCAAGAAAGGACCAGAGCTGCTCATGAGCAAAAGAGGATAAGAAAGAGGCATGAGAAGCGCGCGGTCGATAAAATTGAAAGATGCTACTCCAGGAATGAGATTCTGAAGTTTTACCAAAAGGTAAAAAAAAAACATGACACGGATACAAAAAACGAACCGGAGCCTATAGAGACGAACAAGGGATGATCGTAATAGAATCGCAGTCGACTACAATGACAAACCGAATACTGCTGTCAGGCAGAATAAAACTTTCAACCTGAATGATGTAGATCAACAATTCCGTCCATCCAATCTGGATGAAGTAAGGTAGCCATATCCAAGTTTAAGTTCAGCAAAGCTGCTGGAGAGAACGGACTGACTACAGAGCACTTCAAAGCGATGACAAAAGGTGATGACTTGGTAAGAACCAAATCATCTGCAAAATATGATCGGAAGAAAGTATGCCAGGTGAGTGGAACCTCAGCAATGAGGCCCTCTGAACTGCTCAAACAACAGGGGCATCAGTTTTCTTAACATCGCCTACAAGATCCTCTGTGCAGTATTGTGTTTATTCGTCTGATGCCGTTCGTCTACCATCAACGATCAAATATTCACACTACGGCAAATTTTGGAAAAAAACCATGGGCTTCAAATCGATACACACCACCTATTCATCGTTTTTAAGGCCTCGTAGGACAGTACCTATATAGACGAGCTTATACAGAGCAATGCCTAGCTTTGGCATTTACTCGTATGTAAAACTCATCTACTTGTGCAGGATGACAATGGAGAATTCACGCTAGTCAGGGTCGGTAAAGAACTCATCCAGACCTTTGATATCGAAAAAGCACTTAGACATGGCGACGCGCTGTCAAGGCATTTCTTTTTAACATCATTCTTGAAGCAATAGTGCACAAGAGGCACAATCTTTCAAAAGTCCATATGTCGATGTTGTTGACATAATTGGAAGAAAGCAGCGTGATGTAAGTGGCGCTTTCGCGAAGCGGCGAAGTCAGGTTTATCGGTCTATCATGGCAAGACTAGGTATATATGCTGTCATAAAGAAAGGACACTCTACAGTGATGTATCGGGCAGAACGTCACCCTCGACAGATATAACTTTGGGATAGTTAAAGACTTTGCCTACCTAGGCACCCCTATTTATTCAGACAACGACACAAGCGCTGAGATCAAACGAACAATAACTTTTGCCAATCGCTGCTTTTTTGGGCTAAGAGGGCAATTCACTAGCAAAGCCCTCTCTCTCCGACAAACCAAAGGTAAGCATATATAGGACCTTAATAAAAATATTCTTGCTCTACGGCGCGGAAGCATGAACCTTATTAAAAATGCGGGAGGGTGCTGTTGGTTGTTTTGAGAAGAAAAATTCTTCGGGGGATTTTCGGTCCCGTCTGCATAGATGTAGAGTAGAAGAGGAGGTACAACGACAAACTCTACGGGCTTTACAGCGACATCGACTTAGCCAGAAGAGTGAAGATCCAACGACTGAGGTGGCTGGGTCATGTAGAATGGATGATTTCGTCGAATGATGCTCCTTGCAACTTAAGAATCGTTATAGCCCTTGATATTTGTAGTTCTGTTACAATTAATGGGTACAGTGCACGATCTTCTATATAGGTACTTGTCACAAAGGGTCTTTCAGAAGTTGCGACTAGATATTTTTTTTTAAAATAAAACACGTTCATAAATACTTAATTCAGCAGTTTTCCACCACATAGGTGCATATTTTATGTCACCATTACCTGAAAATTAATCGAACTGGAAATTTAGACCGCAATAGTTCGATGTTTGCACCTTCGCATTAAAGATCGTCTGTGTCTATTTCTTCAATTTGAGGCCACTAGAAATCTTCAATCATTTATCTATGACGCTCTCCATTGACAGCAACAGCTCTTTCACTTGCATCGTGGTAGAAAAATGGACCAATGATTCCAACAGCTCAAACACCACACCAACAAGTACATTTTTGTGGATGTAATGATTTTTTTGAAATTACTCGAGGATTTTCTTTGGTTGTTGACGAATCCATTCGATGTGAAATAAGCTCCATCACTTAACACGAGAAAGAATAGTTTTTGTCCAACTATAAAGACCAGAACCGTCAACTTGACGGTTATATTGAAAATTCATTATTATAAGTGCAATAATATCAAAAGAGGTGTAAAAAAGTCTAGGAAATATTACTTTTTATTGTTAAAAGATTTATTTTACATTGGTTGACTTTTAACACATATTTTTCTTATACTTTTGACATATTTTCTTTATTACATTTTAGACAACTCTCTGATGATCGATTTTTCTTACAGTTTGCATTGATTTGCTACTGTTTTCTTTTGTTATTTTGCATGATAGAGACAACAGAAGCGGCTTGTGATGATCCAGCAGTTGTTAGTTAATGTTCTGCTGCAGATTCACTTACTTTTGTCAATTCCTGAACAAGTTGGAAAATGAAATTTTGGCGAGAAATATTAGATTTCTTAATTTTCTTATAAATTATCGAGGAATTGAGGTCAATCATATCTAACACATTGTACAGCACATGCATAGGCCATTTCTTTAGTGCTAGCTCCGACGGAATATTGTCTAGAAGCATTTGATCTAACACGTCAACTCCATACATTGTGTTGTTGTAGAAGGTTACTGATTCGAGTAATTTCTTCGGACCAGTTTCAATTGTCACATCTGGATGTAAAGTGCTTAGAACCATAACGTTCTTTTCAGGTTTTCCTTGGTAAACAGTCAACGTTGTGTTCTTACTGCTTTTTGATATACATACATGTAGGAGTTCTGATATTTTATGTGTCTGTTTATATAGTCGAAGAAATGCAGATATCTGTATGTTGTAACCAATGAATAATCCACGATCGATGACCACCGACTGCGCGGTATAATGTGTCAGCATGAGTAGTCGTCGTTTGGAGTTTGTTTACAATCAGAGTTTGTTTTCATTGCATTGAGTTACGAAGAGAACATTGTAGCATTCTTCATGAATGGATTTGGTGCTGACCTATATTAGGAAGCATAAAAGCCAGAGTGATATGAGCAATGTTGTCACGGAGGTCAATTATTATTTTGATTGAAATAGGCGGCGGATGACTCTTTTTTACGATTGCCCTGAAGGTATGGACGTGGCATAAGCTGCTGAATGCTGTAGACATCTGGAATTGGATAGACTAACAATGACGACGAATATAAAAAAGAAAAACTGACAACGGAATGGCATGAGTTGACGGTACGAACTTCAGCAGCACGGTGGTCACCGGTCGTGGACTTGTTAATAAATTGTAACTAGTTTTTTTATACTCTACATTAGATAGTAACAATTGTACTTAAGAAAAAGCGAATAAATATTATAGTTCCTATATACATAAAAGATTCATATCGATGGAGACCTATAGATTTGTACTCTTTTGGAATTTTTCTTCGAGCCTTTCGTACGGTTCCAACCAGGCTAGTTCTTTTTGCGTTTAATTTTTCTCCTAATTTGTTTGACGTTAAATTGTCCATTGTAATGTTACGTCCTTGATTCAAAAAGGGTTCTGCTAATTTTAGAATTACATACTACTGATTAGTTCGAAAAACTTCTCGACCCAAATACGGAAATCCATTACACAAGTATTTTGAGTTTACATCCGCCAGTAACCAATATGTGATACCAAACTTATCTCGTTTGTTTGCCATGTATTGTATGAATGGACTCCGTGTTTTACAAGGGTAAAGTTGCTAATTAGCTCTGAGGTTTTCTCGTGGTGTATAATTTAGTTGACAATTATCAATAAATTTATTCCAAATGGTGGATGCTGGAGCAAATTTATCCGTTCGTAGGGGACAATATTTTAAAATTTCCTTGAATCTGTTTGTTGCCATTGTCTTATGAAAGATTGGTGGGCCTCATTGTGTTGACCACATAAGATCTAAGTCTAATGAACTCGCATTATAAGCACCTCTAGCATAGACTAATCCCAAGAAATTGTCTAACTTTTCAAAAGACAAGGTCCAGTTCTCATCCAGTTCTCTTTGTCCAGATGTATTTGGCTGAGAACTGTTTGACAAGCAAATCCATTCAGTCTTATCCAAACCAACTGCTTTATTCCCAACAACAGGAAGTGGTAGAAAATCTCTAGCGTCGTGCCTAAGAAATATCAGGAACGATAGGGTTTCCACCTCAGCCTCCAATTCTTCACTCTAATCACTTGCAGTAACTATAGGTAAAAAATCAGGATCCTGTACTGGGTCGTTAACAACTTCGTCTTCAGTCTCACTGGCAACTTCTTCAATAGATTGAAGTCTGCTGAGTAGTTGCAGTATTTCTGATTCAGTACAAAAATTTTGGTGGTGGGCCATCATCAAGTCAATGAAACTATGAAATTATAAATAAAATAAACAAAATCAAAAATGCACTCCACAAATTCAATATAAAAATTCAAAATCCGAAAATAATTTTACCTATACAACACGTCAATCCACAATAAAATTTCACAAAAACCTGAGTTCAGTCACTGATGTCGTAATTCAGCCCCATGTAAACACTTCGAATAATATTATACTGTATATAGCCGACGGCATTGGTCTTTTTAGGTAGAAATTACTTTATCTTAATACCAGTTTAACTTCGCAACGTGATATTTTGCAAGAACATACAAAATAATGAAATATTGTAATAAAATTCAGAAAACGATTTTATCACATGTCAAGCCGATACAAAGACATAGACGTGTGAAAATCAAAAACCGTCAAATTGACGGGTCTGGTGCTTTTAAAGTTAAGTCGATTTTGCGTGAAAAACCAGAATCATGTTCTAACGACCAATTGACAAAAGTACTGCGTTGATTATGATCTGCTGGCATGTACTCTTAACTCTCCGTGGATAAAATTGTACCTGCGTCTACTTCACAAATGTCAAAGATAACATAAAAAAAAGTTAGCATTCTGAAATTATTCACTGTGGACATCTAAACATGACTTTATTATGATCCGACACATGCCCTGACACTTTGCTTCTACTTTTCCTTCCAATTTTTTTCGGGATTTGGTAATATGAATCAAATTCCGCCCATATCGTCACATTGTCATAATTGATGTAGCACAATTTTAATACAGCACCATTAGCCATATAATATTTGTCCAATACAAGTATTATTTCGTAGGGCAATCCTTCTGCATCGATCGTGGACATTTCGCATAATTTTTGCTTTACGAATGCTTGTTACTCAGTATTATGGCAACCTGTATAAATATTTTTAGCAATAGAAGTCGCCTTGTTTTCCGCTAAGTTTTAATATGGAATTATTATACGCTTGTAGAGCTGCGTTAAATGAAAACGATCGCATCCCATGAGAGCAAGCAATATATCAGCTGACTACTTGCTGACGAATCTTGATTCAATTAACGGCAATTCATCCGCGTTTAGCTTTTCTTCATTTCCAATTTTCGTAAGAGCATTGGAAAATGCTCCGTTTGCTTACCTCATAACTTCAGTAAGTTCATAAAATTTCTAATCCCTCCATACGCCCCGTCATTCTGCGTTTTATTTGTCGTAAATCGGAATTACTCTGACCGGTGGCAATTGTCTCAAATCACCAATTAATATAAATTCAAAAAAATTTTAAACGAATTTAAAATAACATTTGACTGCACATACATCGTTTCTCATCAAATTTAAAAAGAAAAATTAAAAAAAATCATTTTATGGTTTTTGAAATGCTACCTTTTAGCGAGCTGTTCGTTAATTGGACAGTGATCGTTGCGAAACATGCAGGAGTTACATCTCATGCCCGCAGGTGTCAATGAGTTTTCGCCGTTTGCCCTTATCGAATGATACATGACAACTTGGACAAACAGAGCAGCTAGTGTCATGCTCTTCCCGCTTATAAGACAACAAACATCTTTTAATTGTGCAAGCCTTCGAGTATACATTTAGTTTTAGTATATGTAAAATATGAATAGTTCTCTAGCTCCATAAGATAAGATACACAGAGGTTACAATTCCGGTATGTAAAAAATTTAGAGTTGTACATTAAATCCGAAAGATTGAGATTAAAAATTAGTTCCAGTGGTCAGATATCGTAGAAGAGAGGACTTGAAATTATTAGCGCTTCTAATTTTTCTAATGTTGATGGGTAGATAGTTCCACAACCGAGTAGAGTCAATAAAAAACTGACGTTCAGAAGCTAAGCAGGCGTAACTTGTTAGTTAGAGCATACTCAATCTAACTGACTGAAGAAAGCATAGCTTTTTGCACAGGTAATCAAGCTCTTCAGTTTGCATGATATTGTGTAAGAGGCACAATGTCCTATATTTAAGCAGATTGTCGAAGTTACAACCGCAAATCTGTTTCGAGTAGAAGGAAACATGATCAAATCTTCTTAGATAAAAGCAGAAACGAGCGATATTATTATAAACAACATTTAGCTTTCTCCTTGAATCATAGTCTGGTCTACAGAATATCTCACGACAATAGAACCAGATTGGCAGACGGAGAGTTTTCGCCAACAAGAATTTTGTCCGAGTGGGGATAAAATATTGTGCAACCCAAAGAGCACGTAGTCCATCATAAACCTTGCCAATAGTGGCATTTAAGTATGTAGACTATGCAAGAGTTCGATTAAAAATTAGACCAAGATTTTTGGCGGAGTCAACGTACTCCATTGGGATTTTTGCTAATTTGATTGGTGGAAAATTAAATAGATCCAGTCTTCTTTTGTGTATTACGAGTGCTTTTGATTTTTAAGAATTCAAACGTCGATCATTCTTAGTTGACCAATCGGAAATATGCTGAAGATCTTCATTCATCAGCATAGCAGCTTCGTTTACACAATGGACTACTAAAATGAATTTGTGTGTCATCAGCATATTGATTGTGCAATGCTTCATTAATCTAAGAAGTTCATTGACATACATGGAGAAAAGAAGCGGCCCCAGGATCGTTTCTTGGGGCACATCGTATTTAACTGCTATAACTCGTTGCAGTCTCCCTTACAAAAGAGGAACTTATAAGCCTTGTAGAGGAAATTGAAAAATTATACTCTTTCCTAAGTTTTGAGCAAAGAAAGGAGTGGTTGACTGTATCGAGTGCTTTAGCAAAATTGAGTAGTATTAAGATTGTAACATGGTTTTTTTCAACGGGTTTTCTGATATCATCAACGACCACTAACATAGCAGTTTTGCAGTTACGTTTTGAACGGAAGCCAGAACTATTGCATTTGCAATGAAACAGTTTTCTCAAATACTTTCGAAAGGGATGGCAGAATTAATATTGGTCTGTATTCCAGCACAGTTCCATTCGATTTCTTTGGGATAGGAATAACCCAAGCTTCCATCCATAGCGAAGGAAAGACCGACGTCATTAGTATAGAGTTAAATATATACATACGTTATAAAAGGTAATATATATGGAAGCAGCAGTTTAACAAATTTTGGGTGCACTTCGTCGAGTCCATGGCGTTAGATTTTATTGACAGTACTGCTTCCAAAACATCTTCCTCGCGCAGTCTACAAAAATCAAAGTATGAGACTCCGACATCTTAAAGTGACTGGTCAGAAGCAAATAAGTTAGTAGAAGTAGTACTTTCACTAGTTGGCGCTAAAAAGGTCAGGTTCAGCTGGTCGCAATTAATATTACGAGGAGCTTTAGAGTTTTGTTTTCCTAGACCATGTTCTCGAATTTGTTTCCACACTTCTTTAGCTGACGTACAACTGCCAAGTTTTCTGCTATAGAAGGCCCGCTTTGCGGTTTTAATCTTACACACTATTCAATTAGGAAGGGAGCGATATTTGCTAAAGAAAACTTGAATTCTATACTTCTTGCAATTACAGTATATTCGGAGTTAGCCACTGAGGGGAAGAAAATTTAACTGATTTTCATTTTAGGGGTATATATTTGTTAAAAAGTGTGACAATTTTTTCTTGTAGAAAAGTCCCTGAACAAGACGTTCGACTCAGTCGATCATGCTTTGAGAAATCTGGTGCTAAAAGTTGGCTGTAAAGCAAAATCTTTTCTTTATTAGATACAAATATTACATCGATGAGAGTCGACACTGTGCAAGTAAAGTGGGTCAAGCAAGGTCAAACCGTTTCATGTGACCCAGGAAACCAGTTGAACAATGTTTGTCCAGGAGATTACAATTCAAATCACCACAAGTTATTATTTCAGCTTAACAGCAGGCAAATTCTTGTATGACGTTATAGAGTGGTTTGAGGGTAATAGAGTTATCTGATCTATAAGTGACCATATCAGAACTTTTTCATGTCCTAATATAATATCTAGAAAGACATAATCAATAGGGCAAACCGTATTTCCTCTGCATAAAAAGTTGTATTTGAGAGTTTTGCATACATACGCTGCAGCCCCACCTCCTATGCGACCGACCCTATCAGACTGACAGAACTCGAAGCCATCTACTTTATAAATTTCATCAGAAATATCGCAACATTCTTTACTAGACTCCATGAAACCATGTTTCGGAAACACAAATGGCATCAATTTTAGAGCTAACGAATATATGCCTGAATTCTTCGATTTTAGGAAATAGGCTTTGAGCATTTAGATGATGGATATGTAAACCTTCGTGTCGTGCCTGTAAAACCCGAATCATATCAGTCAAATTTTAATAGAAAAGAGTGGAATCCAAAGCACCTGATTGACTACACATATTCATCTGAGTACAACCATTTATTATAGAAAAAATTAGTAGCACTAGCTATCTGAGCAATGATTAAAAATGACTTACCATGGCCGTCGAAACCATATAAAAGTAAACAGATTTTAAATATATGTGAAAAAAAATTGGAAGGTGTTGCTACGAAAAGCTACAACGGCAACTCTGTAGTCTCATTGGTGGTATTTTCATGATGTCCTCGTTCGGTGAAATGAAAACCTGCAGCACGTAGCACAGGGGTCCTCTCTCACTGATTGTGGAATTGAAGTATAATTGTTGGCGGCGAGCAGCTGTTGAAATTTTTATTGGGCTGAATACGAAAAACATTTTCCTATGTCGGAGTTTCACACTGGATAGTGTTCCAGAGCTTGTCGAAGTACTGCTGTAGATTTTCTGCATTGAGTACGGGGGGTACGCCGAAGAGGACAGCATCAGCGACCAGTTCTTTTCTTTGCAGTTCGTCAACATGAAAATTAATCGCATCAAGCTCTCCCTTGATTGCATTGATATCGAAGTTCGCTTCAATATACACTCTGAATGACTCGAACTGCAACCAACTTTAGACTGCTATAATTTCTAAACCGTTCATGACAGTGAGCTCAAATTTTGACACATGACAGATAATTTTATATTTGGATGGAAAACCACAAGTAGCTATCGTTAGAGCCCTCCAGCACCTCAACATGAATAAATGATTTGCGTCTCGAACCATAGCTCGTTACCGTGATACTGGCAGCGTTGCAAAACGCCATGGAGTTGGTCATAAAAAACACCAACTTCGGCAGAAATGGTTCGAAAAGTGAAGGCTCGAATTTAGCGAAATCCGCGTCGAAGTGGAAGAAAAATGGCTCGTGAGCTCAACATGTCTTGGGAACGGATGCAACACAAACTGCAAAATGAGCTTGGGCTCAAGCCATTGAAGTTCCAAAAAGCACACGATCTTACACCGCAACAGAAAAAAGTTAGAGTCGAAAGAGCGAAGGAGTTGCTACGCTTGCACGAAAGTGGTGAGTTGCTGAATTTGGTTTTTTCCGATGAGTCGCCATTTGTTATCGAGCAATATGTCAACAAACAAAATGACCGAGTTTACTTTCCAGAGAGGTCCTTCGAAAATTTACACCTTCGGACAGCCACCAGAAAGCAGGGAGCACCGATGGTGATGGTTTGGGCCGCCGTAACCGCCGATGGTCGCTCTCAGCTCGTATTTTTGGACCGTGGCGTCAAAATTAATGCGATCGTATACGGCAAAACTGTCTTAGAGGCAGTATTGAAGCATTGGGCAAGCAATCATTTCAGTCGGAGACCGTGAACATTTCAACAAGACTCGGCACCGTCTCACAAAGCGCGCGTCAACCAAGATTGGTTAAAAAACAATGTTCCACACTTCATTTCTTCGACACAATGGATTGTAAGTTCTCTGGATGCAAATCCGTTGGATTTCTCTGTCTGGGGTATTTTGAAGGCGAAGGTTGGCACCAAAAAATACCAAAGTTTGGGCCACCTCAAACCAGCACTTCGCCGGGAATGAGCCAAAATACCGCAGAGCCACTTGCGTGCAGCGTGCGGTGCTTTCTTCGGCCGTCTCAAGGCCATTATTCGCGCCACAGGTGAACATATTGAAAACTACTGATACAATTTGAAAATTGATGTATTTTCCAACATTTTTTGCTTTGGCACAATAAAATTTATCAAAAAATAAAAAAAATTATAGCATTTTACAAAGTTGGAGTTACAGTCATTCACCCTGTAGTACACTTCATTAGTTTAGCTACATCACCGCAACTAGGTGATATTTTCTAACTGAGTAGACTAGCTAGCTTAATTTCAAAGTCGTCGCGAATTTTGTTTATTTCCTTCGTAAAGGCTTCAATGAGTGCTACACTTTGTTTACCAAGGGGTTTTTATGGTCAGAGCGGGGCGGGCGGCGGTGACTTTGGAAGGAGATGCGTTTGTATTTAACACATATAATTAAAAAGAATTTGTAGGATATGAAACTGATATTCTTGATTTGATCGGGGGCTTTTGGCTTTAAATTTGGCACTGGAGAACTGAATTTTTAGTGCTATGGTAACTAAGAGGGTTTATTCACGTTCGCACATTCACAAAACTCTTACAAAACTGTTACATGTAAGTTAAGAAAATGTCTTGCAAATGTACCAGTGATTTGAGATACCTTTGGCACATTATAATATTTTTTGCCTTAGTTTTTAGTCGTATTGAAATTTCACACGCTTGAGAGAGACGTTGCAGTTATTTCTGGCTCATTTAAACTTTTTTCGATTTTTCTCTGTCGGTTTGGTCTTGAAGGACCGAAAAAGCATTTCATTTCTCAAACCCTGACAGGGTCTTTACAGCTCGCCTCGTATGATGCATTTTCTTTTGGTTTGATACTCTTCATCAGATGACGGCTAAAGGATCTCATTACAAAGAGAATAGTGTCTGTGATCATATCAACAGCGGTATCCACGTCGTTACCAAAGAAACCTATTAAAATTGTTAAAGAAACTGTTAAGTCTGCTCCAGTTGGCTTTCTCGTATTGTCATACAGTTCATTTAGGAATATTTTCTCTAACTGTGTGGGCAGTGTACGAGAAACTAGCTGAAACAGTGGCCGGACGAGCCTAGAGGAGATAGCATATCGACCTTGTATTTGTCAGGGCGGTGAATTTCAAAACAAGCCCAGGGTGTTGGCGGTATGACTATCAACTATCGTGTGGGCTCATTTGCTAGCTGGGTCACGTTGTTTTCTGTGAGAACAAGACACACCGTCCTCGGGTGTGGTCTATGCAGAATGTCGCAGCCACCCAGAATTGTGTATATTGAAATTGTCCGTAAAATCGATTTCAGTATGAGGATACAGGGATACAATTTTTTGAATGGACTCAGACAGCGCATCAAACTCGTTAAAGGTCGAATTGCTGCCCATTTTGGGGCTTCTGTATGTAAAGCAGTAGTGGATAATTTGTTTTCGGAAAAGGAATGGTATGGAATAAGTTGGGCAAGGCCAGTTTTCAGTAGCTACCACAGAGAGTTTAAATAAGCACAATTGACAAGTTGTCATGATAACATCACGTAGAATCGTCAGGTTGATGTCGACCAGTGCTACTCTATCGTACCTACCACCCAACTACCTGAATTAATCAGATTTGGTAGGAAAAGCCATGTTTATCACTTTTTATTCTTGCCTTTATCTGGATAAAATTTTTGTAGGATTTTACTATCAATCCATTTTTATAGTTTCTCCATGCCTGGACCACTTAATTTGCTATTTCTCCATCAACTTCAATACTTCTCGTAAACGATTTCTTTGAAAATAGCCTTGGGATTGCCCTCCGCCATGAATTTCATATCTTTAAAACTACTTCCATTTCAAAAGAACTTATTTCAAAAGCCTGCTTTGATACAAAAACTCTAAAGCCCTATCCATTTGCAAGTTAATCGGTGTGCCTCCGGAATCGGTGAGCAATCCAATTAAAACCAGGCACAAGAGCAAATATCTGAATTTAATTTTCGTTCCCTGGAACTGTATACGTGGTAGTCAAACCATTTTTACTATCATCCCCCTATGGGGTGATTTTTGCTGAATTTTATTAAAACATTTGCCATTTGCTAATTTTACTCTCACTTACCGCTATATTCTTGTTCGTTTTCTTTTTTTTTCTGTCTAATTTCAGGTTGTTGGCGAATGGACCGGCAAATGAGTTCATCGGGTCGAACACCGGGTCGTTTTGGTGATTACCTTTGCGATAGCCCTTGGAGTCTAATCGAGTCAGCGGCTCGTGCAATGAAATCAAGACAGGGTGACAACGTTGAATTCGTGCTGTGGACGGGGTAAGTTTCATGTTCCGGCTTTAGAATCATTTTCCATTAAAACTCTGAAAATAAATGGGCTGGTGGGTAGTCATAGTAATGTACCTATAAGTGAGGTATTGCGGCATTTTTTGAGTCCTTAATGGTTAAACTGAACGACGCCCCACTATGACGGCAACAACAACTTCGACGACTACAACGAACGTAGGTGCAAGAGATTTCAACAATCGATATCTCGGCTTAGGTTAGGGGTAAATGAAAGTCGTACGACCGGGTGACAAAAGGATTTAATGGAGTAAGCATTTACTCGTAAGGTTTATTTTGGAGGTTATGACCTGACCTGCCATGCCGGATATTACTACTTGAATAGGGAACACAGTGGAGGGGATTATCATTTAAGAAGGAGGACATTTAGTTCAGGTGGATAACGTTTGTGAACGGCTTGAAAATGATTTTTATCGGATTTTTCTTAGGCACGAGGGCGTATTGCTAATGGAGCAGGCGACATGAAAAACTTCATTTTCTTTTGAAAGGCTTTTAAGCTGTTAATGGGGAACATTTTCAAGGTAATAAATTGCATCTTAAGTTTTCCTTGGAGACTTAAGCTGTTTTTGTTGATAAGGTCTTCGACCGGATAAATATTTCAAAACATTAATCAGGAAAACAACTATTGTGTTTAAATTTAATCGATTTGGGAACAATCTCTTAGCATTTATAAATAAATATTATTTTTTTTTAATAGAAAAAAATATTGAATAACAACCTTTAGGGTTCGCTCTCTTTTCTTCGTTAAAAAAAAAATTGCAAAGAAGCTTTTATGCCGATTATTTTCCGCGTTAATAAGGCTTGTGCTCGCTTGTTTCTATTTATTTCTGGGTTCTCTGAAGGACTACATAAGACAAAAATACAAACATACGTACGATATTAAATATTTTAGTTTTTCCTTATAGCGTTTTTCTATAGGGTGACGGTAAGAAAAAAAATTTAAATAAAACAACTACGGTGTGAGATATAAAATCTGGCTTAATTTTGAAGCTACATTCCTTCCATTATATGTGGAATAGCACATCATTCAAATACCCCCCTCGGCTTCCCTGGCAGTGCTTCAAGCGGTCGGTCTAATTTCTGATGACTCGGTCGAATATTTAGGCGGCGTTATTCCGGCAATAGAAGGAAATCGAAGGAAAATCCACATCCCGATAAAATGTGGAAACTACGACCTTTAACAGACCGTTTGACGTGAAAAATGCTGGAGAACTTCCATCCTAAACAGAGCTTGTCATATGATGAAAGTATGATAAGCTGTTTTGGAATGCACGGCTGTAAGCAGTTTATAAGAGGACAGCCGTTGCGGTTTGGCTGCAAGATATGGCCTTTGTGTACTCCATCAGGCTATTTGGTAAGCTTTGAGATATATCAAGGGAAAAGTCCGCATTCTGTATCTGAATATCAAAATAAAATTGGAAAATGGGCAGCACCGCTAATCAGTATGATTGACGATTTTTCGGAAAACGTTCAATCTCTGCCGTTTATCTTTTATTTTGATAATTTGTTTACTGGGACAATTCGCCAGAACCGCATTGAAAGTAGCTGTGCACTTCCTCTGAAAAAAAAAATACTCGAGAAAAAGAAACGACGACTGCAGAAGACAAGTGGCTGTATATTACTGCAGTCATTTTGGTGAAAAACTACAGCGGCCGGGACCTTCCGTAAATTCTAAACGCCATATCGACGAGAATTCTTTGCAAACCGCTCTGCGTTATGATGCAATCGGTCATTTCATCATACCCCAAATACGTTGCGCTGTCGATGATGGCAAGACAATTGGTCACACTAGTTACATAAATGCTTTATTGCATATCACACAAAATAAAAAATAAAAAAATTAATTAAAGTTACGTTTTCTGCGTTTTCTTTATAAGACTTCTACAGAAACATTTTCTTTAAATTCCCGAATATGTCCCCGTGTTGCCATATAGCAACATCCTTTAACTGCTGAAATACATAATAGATCGATATAAGAAAGGTTTGCTTCTTGAATGTATGTTCTAATGGTATTATCTATCCGGTTAATATAAAAAGAAACATCGAAAAAAGTTGTGGGACAATTCGGGTTAAGAAAGAACAACATATGTCCATTTTATATAAATAAAATCAGTCGTTTTTGAATAAACTTTGACTTGTTGAGGCACTCTGCTTCACCAGCTTTGGCTTTGGATGCCATTGTGTAGAATCGATTAGCTATTAATAATGATGGGTTAGAGTTTAGTACCTGTATGTAGCACTTTTGGTTCCAGTGAGACAACAACACTTGTACTGCTCCTGATCAATCGATTTCATGATATCGTCGGTCTCCATTCCGGATATCTTCAATTCAGACTTATCAGGACTTCAAGTTTCATTAGTCAAAGATATAAAGATGTAGCTTTTTATCACAGTCAAAGTACTGACTTCATTCAAATATTCAGCTTCACCTTTATTTAAAGTCAGACACTTTTATGTCATTTCTCACCTTTGCCACAGACTCAATTCTTATTCGTTCGCTTTAATGCTCCTACATATTCAAAATCGTCCTTTCCACGCAATTTCGAAAACATAATAAAAACCGCATTCTGCCAACTAGAAATCCTATTTATGCCTCGTACACCAGAGCCAACATCGAATTTCAGCTATACTCACTCTTAACGTTTAACGCAAAAAAGCCAATTACCATTCGTGAAGCGAAAACAATTTCCAAGAACACTTTGCAAATCCCCAGGAATAAATTCAAATGGAAATTGTTTTCGAAATAATTTCCTCCGCTTGTATCCATGTATGGATGTGAGTAAAATTTGTTTGTATAGGTACGTCTACTGGTGGTTATACATTCTCACATGTATGCATTTAAAATTAAATTTTTAATAAAATTCATTTCGAAACAATGCTTGGAATAAGAAATTAAGACAAAAAACGACCGACGTGAGATATACGAGTGCGAGTGCGAGTAAAGAACAATTCTTATCCGCACCGCACCATGTCATGAACCTTGTTTCGTCCCAAACGAACATACACACACTGCATTTAAAATCTATCCTTTGTAAAAACCAAAAAAAAAAAAATAAAAAAAAAAATCTGCTTACCGTGTCCGCCCCCGTAGCTTTTCTTATTATTTTCTCAAATTTTCAGTTGAACATGAAACTCGAGGGGGTGTAACAGAAAATAAAAACAGAAAAACAGAAACATAACGCGTCAAAAAAGGGGGGTGTTGGCAGGGCGAAGAAACAAACAAATTATTCACATCCCATCGACCGCCTGAGTTTGCTAATGTGCCCCACTCAGTTGAAGTTGCCACATCATCATCATTGTCGTCATATTGGGAAACAGTGTTTTTTCGCTTCCATTTTTGTTCCTTTCATTTCATTTTCCGAAACATGAGAAGGGAAGCAGCTCGGCGACAGGCTCATTAAATCTACATAAAGGTGTGAAAAATTTATTATTCCTCTCACAGATACGATCTGCCGACAAACATGGCAGTACGACCAGTAGATCCAGTTCCATCTCTTCACGATGTTCGTATAAGTTGCCAGTTCCTGGCTCTTTTGCATGTAGCGCTTGTAATATCATGACGTTGCTCTTCATCGTCAATTTCTTAGGAAGTCCTGTGAGCTATTTCGTTTTGAAGGGAAAACAGAAAACACACGTTCGTTGTGCTTTTTCTCAATAAGAATTGCCAGCGGAGGAAATCTACAATTTCGTTTTGTTTCTATAAGAGATAGATTCCGTTGAAATGTGTTTGTTTGTCACAAATACTAGAATCCGTTTTTATTAAAATAGTCAGAAATACCTTCCGTGAAATTGGCTTTATTTCAAAGAGACGCAGATATAAAAGCGGTTTCTTCGCTTAGCTCAACACAAAAATAAACATCCCGCCCGAATTGCAAAAACTAATAATCTAGCTTTCTCTGGTTTTGGTGAAATACCCTCTTGCTCTGCGTTACCGAAGTTTAAAGACTAACGAAAGCAACAGATTCGAGAACAACATTGGTAGCCAGACAAAGACTTGGTGCAACTATTTCGACAATTTGAGACATAACGAAGTAGTAATAGTGGTGTACATAGCACGAAGAATATGCAATAATATGACACAGTAAAAAATCTCCAAAAGTCCTCTGCAGAAGTCACAGTTAAAGGCAACTTTTAATGAATACTAGATGCGTGTCCTCAACCTATCGCAATATAATCAATTTGGGCTGTCACATTTTGATACCACCATATGGGCTTATGGACATTAAGATACAGGAAACGCGTTCTTGCTACGACCATGTTGGGTCCACTTGCGAAATCAATAAGCATATCAGTGTCGTTCTCGAATCTGTTGGTTTCGTTTTCAGAGTTGATTTCGTGCAAATCCTGCATGGTCGTGGTGCCACCAAAAGGGCCCTCATTCCATATTTTGGATCAATTTGTTTGGTATTCGTATGCTTTTTTTGCTTGCGTCGTCATTCCGATGTTTTGACGAATTACCATTCGTTTAATGGTCCTTTTCATGGTGATTCGAAACGATTTTTTTATGTAACAACAAGATAAGAGTTAGTTGACGTTACAATTCAGGGTCTAACCTTGAAAAAAAATTTGAAGGAAATGCGAGAAGCCTGTAAGATGAATTAATTTCTCACAACCAGCTGGAAGAAGTTTAGACCTCTTTCTCCAAATCATATCATTTCATTTATTGTTCCATAAATGGAGATTCACAGAAATAGGGATTGCAGCCAATGCTATTCCAATTTTAAGGTCAAAATGTGCATTCTAGAAGTACTGCGCTGGCATTTAAATTATCGAGTTAAATCTTTAATATGAGCGAGCTATATTCCAGCAGGAGCCCAGCATAATGATCAGTGAGCAGTTACGTCAGTAAATAGTTTACAATCTTTCCAAGAATGGTAGAAAAGACGCTGACCCTAAGAATATTCGAGAACCATTTGTTTGCTCTTACAGTATTCTGAAGAGTGAAGGAGTGACGCACATATTTTCGTGAAAATTTGTTCAAGCAAATAACGCAACAGGACATATGTAATTGGACTGATCACAGATTTATAAATCCTTACATTGTCAAAACTTCAACATATATATTAGTTCAAAGAAGTTTGTTAATCAGTATGATAGACAAATGCAATGCTTCATTGGAAAAGCCGATTGTGATGCCTTTATGCACTAGATATGTCAGACTAGATAGCTTCCTTCTTTTCGTAAAAAGAGCAAACTCAGTTTCAACAGCATTTTTAGTTCACGAAGTTTTGGCCAACTACCTATAGCTACGCACTGGAATATGGTTGAGGTCCCTTCCACTTATGCGCACCACCAAAGTAGGAGTTTCGACTACCGCGTTGTTCATCCGTCACATCCATCTCAAGCTGCCCCCTGACGAGATCTGTTGTACTTCGCAGTACACCTTATGCAGATCGCTTTTATATATGTACGAGGGCGGGTGAATAATTCCGTGCATTTTTGAATTTCTGACCTCTTTACTGAAACAGCAACACTGCTCCTGTCAACAGGCATTTATCAGTTGACTCCTGTCAAAATTTAAACTTGCTGCGTCAGTTAGTTTGTGTTTGACAGCTATTTTTATCAGACTACTCACTAATTTGAGGAGAAAATGGAAAAAAGTGAATTTCGTGTGCTTATTAAGCATTATTTCTTGCGAAAAAAAACCATTACCGAGACCAAGGCTAAGCTTGATAAATACTATGGGGACTCTGCACCATCGATTTCAATGGTAAAAAAGTGGTTTACTGAATTTCGTTGTGGCCGTACAAGCACTGAAGATGCCGAACGTCCTGGACGCCCAGTTGAGGTCTCTACACCCGAAACAATCGAAAAAATTCACGATATGGTGTTGGCCGACCGAAGATTGAAAGTGCGAGAGATTGTGGAAGCCGTAGGGATCTCGCATGGCTCAGTGGTTTCAATTTTGAATGATCACTTGGGCATGAGAAAGCTTTCCGCAAGATGGGTGCCGCGTTTGCTCACAGTCGACCACAAACGCAATCGTGTAACAACTTCACAGGAAGGTTTGGCGTTGTTTAATCGCAATATGGAGGAGTTTTTGCGCCGTTTTGTAACCGTGGACGAAACATGGATCCATCACAACACACCAGAGAACAAACAACAGTCAAAACAGTGGGTTTCTAAGGGTGAATCGGCGCCAAAGAAGGCCAAGGTGGGTTTGTCAGCCAATAAAGTTATGGCGACTGTTTTTTGGGATGCACGCGGGATGATCCACATTGACTACCTTCAAAAGGGAAGAACAATCAATGGGGAATATTATGCCAACTTATTGGACCGATTCAATGACGATTTGAAAAAAAAACGACCTCATTTGGCCAAGAAGAAAGTTCTTTTCCACCAAGACAATGCAAGGGTGCACACATGTGCAGTTGCCATGGCAAAAATCCATGAATTGGGCTATGAATTGCTCCCTCATCCACCCTATTCTCCAGATTTGGCTCCGAGCGACTACTTCTTGTTCCCAAACCTGAAGAAATGGCTTGGTGGAAAAAGATTTGACTCCAATGATGAAGTCATCTCGTCATTTTGAGGACCTCGACAAATCATTTTTTTTGGAAGGGATAAAAAAATTGGAGAAGCGTTGGACAAAGTGCATAGAGCTCAAGGGAGACTACGTTGAAAAATAAAATTATTTTTTTATCAAAAAATCTGTTTTAATCCAAAAGTCACGGACTTATTGACCCGCCCTCGTATGTTCCGCCGTCAACCTATCCAAAATTATCAGGGATTGTTACCGGACAAGTTAACATATGCCCAAGTTGAAAAATTACGTAACGAAAAGACTGAATACTCGGCGGAACTTACTTCTCTTATACTTGAGAAACTTCTGGAGGAAAGTTACAAATAAATATACTTATTTTCGAAGCTATAATAGCGAAGATCGAACGAGTTAGAAATATTCCTACGGGAAAAGAATATTGACGTTTGCTTAATCTCTGAAACCCATATGATAAGGGGATCGTGTGCTCGAAAAGAGTTTCTTCGAAAATATATTTAGATCACTTATATCTGGGTAATGACCATGGAATTCCATGAAGAATCGACCGACGTTCTGAACGACATCCCTTCGATTTGGCTGCAAATCCACTCATTGGAGTGGTACGAATCATAAGGTAATAAAAGTTTTGCAGAATTCGATATAGTTTGCGTGTTGTATTTAAAAAAATCATAACTTTGGCTCTGCTCATCAGAATTTGATAAAATATACATTTTTGAATTCAGGACAAGGTGAACTTTCAAAAATTTGGAATAATTTTTATTTTCAAGGGTTCGGCCAAAATAATGTTTTATAGGCGGCTAAATATTCTGTAATAAACATTTTCATTTACAAAAAAGTCACACTGGCGCCTTTGTATCCCAAGGCCTTAAAAACTAAAAAAAAATCATTATTTATTATCTTTTAAGAGTATATACATACCACTTTGATCAAAAATTTTCCGGAATTTATTCAACAAATTAAAAATACAAGTTTATTCATCTAAATTTATATTGTCCACTTCAAAGTTATCCCCATCGACTGTAACACACTTATGACAGCGCTTGATCCAATCCTCGAAACATTTTTTATATCCGGTTTTCTGTATGTCCATTAATGCTTCCTGCGATTTTTCCTTTACTTCCTCTCGGCTGCTGAAACGCGTTCCCCGTAGTGGTTTTTTAACTCGATTGAACAGAAAGAAGTCACACAGAGCCAAATCAGGTGAATTCGGTGGCTTTTGGATGGTATATGTTGCATTTTTCGTCAAAAAATTACGAATAATGATCGCACTATGCGACGGTGCGTTATCATGGTGCAAAATTCACAAGTTTTCTGCCCACAATTGTGGTTTCTTTCGGCGAATTGCTTCACGCAAATGTCTCATAACGCTCAAATAATACTCTATGTTTACTTCTGGCCTTCTGGCAAAAATTCATGATGCACTACACCGTTTTAATCCATGAAAACCGTGAGAATTGCCTTCTTTTTTGACTGAAAAGACGTGGTTTTTTGGTCTCGGCTCATTTGGTGAACGCCATTCACTTGCCTGATGTCAGGATTGCGTGTCGTACCCCAAAACCCACGTGTCGTCTCCAGTAATGATCCTTTTAATGAATGTGGGATCGGATTCAGGCTCGCAAATCACATCTTTTGCGACGTCAACACGGTCTCTTTTTTGCATGAAATTGAGGTCTTTTGACACCAAATTTGCTGCTACACGACAGAAACCCAAATCATTAACCAAAATGTCTTTGACGGATCCATAGGGAATCTTTCTGATGGTTAGTTTGCGGTTATTGATCAACATTTCTTTTACTTCATAAATGTTTTCGTCGGTTTTCGATGTCGATGGTCTGCCACTGCACTCGATTGACTCACTTTTGAACCGCTCGTGCCACTGGTAAACGACCCTTTTCTTTAGAGAATCGATGCCGAAACACTTTTCCAACATTTCCAACGTTCGCGCACCATTAAATCCGTTTTTTACGCAAAATTTAATACTCGTACAAGTTCGTTGTTGCAAACTTAAATCCATTTCTGAAATTGTAAAAAATCGCCAACACACAGAGATAGATGTACTCTTGGTTACGTAACTTTTGCAAATGTCAAGCTTGACGCTAGGATTTAGAGGGAATGTCAACAATAGATTTACCAACTTAACAAAAAAAAACGGAATTCAAATCGGAACAATGGGAACGCCACACGGTGGTGTCCTCCGGGAACTTTCTGATCAAAGTGGTATTCTTCCGATAAAAAGGAAAAGGATGTTATTTTCCTTTAATTACTTCTTGTGAAACAGGTGAAATATGATGAAGTTTTCTTGTTTCCGGCATAATTCTTAAATTAGAAAATCCCGATTCCATCAATAATTTTTCTTCATTATACTCCTGTTTTGCCACATTGGAGAAATCCATATTCTTTATATTTTCAGTTGCCCAGTTATATAACTGTAAGGGAGTTGTAATGTGTTCCCTATATGGTTTTGTAGGATAGCTCTGGCAGTCAGTCTTTTTATTGTACTAGCAAGTCCATCGCATGCGCTCTTACCATGAGAGGTCACAAAGAAGTTCCATTCAGCATTCACACCAAAATCCTGTTCATGCAATGTTAAATTAAAAAAATTCTTTTTGTTTTTGTACTGTGCAGCAGATCCATCGGAAAAATAAATAATTATCCTAAAATATTGGTATTTCTTGTGCATTAACTTTAAGAGACGGTGCTGAAATAAGTGTACTGCGATAGTGTCATGCTTTAAGCAGTCACTCATTACAACAAAGCTTTCATTTTTAATATCATCCATCTGGTTCCGGTAATATATTGCGAAGGGGTGAATCGTCGCCTGTGTGTCCATTTTCGTTAAGAGAGTTTCGACTTCCTTAATATATCTGTTTTGTTCATCAGTTATAAAAACATGACGAATGAAAACACCAAGCCATTGCAAAAAGCTCTGAATGAAACCCTCAGAGTTTTCAATTCTCACTTCCAATTTTGATCGGTCTGTGTGGGTCCACTGATAGTATGTTACGTCTTCTATGAAGTGATTACTATAAGCAGTGTCAAAGATTCTCCTTAATTTAGAATAGTTTGGGCAATTAAGGCACTTGTCCAAGTAACAATTTATATCGTTTTCTATCAGTTTTGATATATTGCTACTCTCAAACATGAGTTTGATATTTTGATGGATGGTGCAAACACACACGGAATGAGTTCCTGATGCCCCAGCCAAAATGCAGTTCTTTGGTCTTAAGGCCGCGAATTTGGTAAATCCAATCTTAGCATTGTTATGAACTTCTTTGAACTTATAATATATCTCCCTAAGGTTAGCCAGAACCAGGCGTTTTTGAAGATGTTTTTTCTGATTTTCAATTTAACTAAAAAGCAAAACGTCTTATTTTTGAACCTAAGAAAATAAATTTTTGTTACCTTTATAGATACGTAGTCTTTTTTTCCTGGCATTAAACGGCTGATATCGTCTTCGCAGTAAAAACATTCTACAAATTGCTTTATACCAACATCAAAGCTTTTCCAATTTGTTGATGGAACGCTTTGATCTTCTTTAAGTTTTCTACATTTTTTGATATTGTCGATCGTGGAAACTCTTCTATAATTTTGTCGACGCTCCATTCTCTTAAAAGTAAAGACAACAAAACAAGTTTGGTGTCTTTTCTTGTAGTTTAATGGAAATTGTCTTTTATTTTCCCTACGAAATATTCTTTCTCTCTGGAATTATCTTCATCATTATCAATAGTAACAGAGAAAACTTTCTCTGCAATTTTCAACATAGACTTTTTCAATTTTGACTGCACATATTTTAAGTTACTAAGTCTTCTCTTGTCGAATGTATCTTCTCCATTATACTGTATGCATTCATTATTCAAATTGAATGCAATGTCTTTATCGAAATACATTTCATCTACTTCAATTTGATCTTCAACCTCTAGCAATGATGGCGTTGTATCAGAATCACAGATCTGACTCAATTTTTTCCTACACGTAGAGCAAATTACCAACTTCGTGTCCAATTTTGGTTGCATCGTAACCATCCATGGTCGTACAGGCAGCAAATCACGAGCACAGGGTTAATGAGGTGGTAAATCCAGAGGATTGCAGCACGTTTTCCACACAAAAGCACTCATTATAAATTTATATTACTCACAACTCTTATTACGATACAATCTAAAATAAATCCCGATCTCACGACAGATTGACATCAAGTGAGTGAAAATAAATTAAGCCTAACTTCTAAAATCCTCAAAACGGGAAATGTGCAGTTACTAGTCATTAAAGAAATAAAACAAGCACAGTGACGTTTTTTTTCTATGTATGTGAACTCGGGTTATATATATGTGAGGATGATAAGAGGAGTAACGTAATAAATATTTAGCTTTTTGATTTAGCCGCATAAAAAAAATTATTTTGGCCGAACCCATAGAAATCCCAACTTGAAATTTGAAACGGATATAGAAGACGAATCTCTCTATAATATAAAAAAAAAATAAAAAAATAAAACAAAATACCATTTTTTGAGTTATTCAAGGATATTCTGGAATATCCTTCGTCCTTGAAAATAAAAATTATTCCAAATCTTTGAAAGTTCACCTTTTCCTGAATTCAAAAAGGTATATTTTATCAAATTCTGATGAGCAGAGCCAAAGTTATGATTTTTTTAAATATAAAAGAAAGCATAAATTTTGATTTTTTGCCAATTTTTGAAGTTCCGTTACACGCAAACTATATCGAATTCTACAAAACTTTTATTGCCTTATGACTCGCACCACTTCAATGAGTATTTCTACCACTTTTCAGCCAAATCAGAGGGATGTCTTTCAGAGCTCCCCATATAGCTTCGGCGATTTATCGTGGAATGACCCATCTATAACTCACCTTCATGGTCAAGATGCATTTCACGGAAAGGTGAATGCTCTATGAAGCTGGTATGGAGTACAATTGTGACTTCCATTCGGTGGGACAAACCGACATACTGGCCGACTGATACCACAAAAATATCCGATATTATCGATTTCATCGTTTCAATAAGAATTTCTAACAATTTCATAAAAGTTGATGAAAATTTTGACTTTTCCTCTGATCATTCTGCAGTCGTTTTGACAATGAGTGAAACTCTAATTTAAAATAAGAACCAACAAGACTAAGTGGCAAATTTGAAGAGTTCGACGGCAGTCCTTGTCGCAGAGTTCATCTGCGTCATCTGCATTAAATGTAAGACATCAGATACTGGCAGCAAAGTTTAATAATAATTTGATATTTCGTTTCATCTTTGATTGCTTGTGAACGAAAACCTTTTGAGCCTGAGCAACATCTAGCTGCTAAGCACAGCTAGAGTATCCTGACTTAGATCAGAAGTTGGTTCTGAAGGAATGGCAGCAGGAACGGCACCTTTAAGGTATTGATAGATCCCAGCACTCTGTTAGAACTATTTAAGTGCCAACTTAAATCCATCGTCAGAGTCAAGTGACTGTGCTGCAGCAATATTGCTTTGCAAACCCGGCGATATTGAACAGAACAAAAATTTTCTCATACAGGAGGGAGGTATGAGCTAGACTGATCTTTTCTCCACGAATTGTTGGGGTGGGGTGGTGTAGTGGTACTAGCAATCACTTCTCAGTCGGAGGGTCAAGGTTCGGATCCTAGCCACGGCAAGTTTTCATTTGTGTAATTGGAACTCAGTCAGAAAAATCTGCGTGTGAAGGCATAACACTGACATGTAGATTTGGCTGTTGTAGGGTTTTCAAGCACAAAACAACCGTTAAAATTCACAACCTTACATTCCGAGTGAAGATAATCTCTCCGTCCTACTCGGACTCCCACCCCTGGAGAGTCAATATCGAAACCAAACACACCTGAGTTTCAAACCACTACATCACAACAATGCTTTCCTTTCTCCTCCTTCTATATTTCCGCCCGCGCCCAGGTAACAGTAAAATGGTATCATAACCCCTTAGGCGCGCGTAAATTATAAAAAAAAAAAAAATAAATTGAACCCTTGTCGAAGGCGTCCTGCCATTTAAATGGCACCTGAAGTCCATTAACATACACAACGTCTAGAGATGATTCGAAGAACTTCCAAATTGCCGTGTTTCGTTGCCTCAAGAATTCCAGAATAGACTCGGGGTAGTATACCTTTTCCGATTATAGACCACTGTAGGTACTTCATTAAATTTTTTAGCTGTTTCAGCTGTTTTTTCCAAGTGGACGCCCAGTAACTTCAACATAATTTGAAAGAGATTCAGTCGACTAACTTAATTGATCTGATGCTCAATTGTAATAGGTCGACGGCGATGGTATCGTTGGACCAAAACGGCGAAAATAAAAATGAAAAAGCAAATATCCGGAGATTGGGAGAACTGCAGATACTTTTTCTTTCGATGCGAAAGGAAAGTTGGTTAGCCTGAAAAGCGAAATTTTCAGTTTTCTTGCTAGGTAGAGGTTTATTTGCGGCCTGGACTTAAAACTTTCTTCCAAAAACCAATTTGTGGAATTTGATAACTGCAAAAAAAAGAGTCTCTCTCTCTATTTGGCTATATGACTTCTCAGCTGGTGTTAGCGAACGCGATTCGTGGTGACAGAAAATTTTGACTGACCCATCGGGGTGCTCATAGAAAATGCAGGCCGGCAATCCACGATAATATTTTACTTTGGGCTCTAGTATGTCAAAAGCTGGCCAGAAGACAAAATCCTCTTGAAGACATTGAAAAACTTGCGATGATTTTCTGTCCATTTCCATCGAATGTTTGCTTTCAGTAATTTCTCCAGAGGACTTCTATGCTGGTGTATTTTTGCTACGAATTTTCCGTAAAAAGTGATAGCTCCCAGGAAGGAACGAAGCTCAGTCACATTTGTTAGTGCAGGCATGACAGAAAACTTCATGTAAATTTCGATTGTACTCCTCCTGATTTGCTCCTGACATGGAAGTATCATCGATTTATGCTGCGGCGCCTGACATCTTAATTACTTATTTACTTAAGGTGGCGCTACAGTCCGAGGTGGACCTGGGCCTGAACTAACAAGCATCTCCAGCCAGCTCGATCTTCAGAAAGCTGCTTCCAGTTTCTCACGCTAAGTTGGTTGAAGTCATCTTCCACTTGCGAGCGTCACCTTAGTCGCGGTCTTCCTCAACTGCGCTGTCCCTCGGGGGTGGACTCGAAGATTTTTCGGAACAGGGCACTGGTGTTCATACGTTCTACATGATCCAGCCACCTCAGTCGTTGGACCTTCACCTTTCTGGCTAAGTCGATGTCGCTATGCAGCACGTACAGTTTGTGGTTGCATCTCCTCCTTCACTATATGCACACGGTATCAAAAATCACCCGAATAATTTTTCTCTCAAAACAGCCAAAGCACACCCATCCGTTTTTTATAAAGTTCATGCCTCTGGCCCAGTCCTGCTCTAGACTGGGGTTAAGAAGGTCTTATATGAGGTCATTTTTGTTTTGTTCGAGAGGGGGCTTTGCTAGACAATTGTCTTTTTAGCTCAAAGAATCTGCGATTGGCAAGAGTTGTTCTTCGTTTGATCTTAGCGCTGGTGTCGTTGTCTGAATTATTAGTCGTAAACTACCTCAAACTTATATCTGTCGAGGGTTACGTTACGTTCTGTCCGAGACCTCGGTGTTGGGTGTCCTTTCTTGTTGACAGCATATACTTGGTCTTGCCCTCATTGACCGCTACACCCTTTTTCGCCGCTTATGCCTCAATACTCCCAAAAGCGCCACTGTCATCACGCTGTTTTCTTTCGGTTATGACGATATCATCGGCGTATGCGAGTAATTGGACGGACTTTTGAGAGATTGTACCTCTTATGTTGGCTCGTGAGTTTTGCACTATTCTCTCAGGAATGGTATTAAAGAAATCGCATGACAGCGCATCTCCTTGAATAAATGTTTTTTTTTTTTTTGAATTCAAAGGTCTCCGTGAGCTCTTTAATGAACTTGATGGAGCAGCGTGCATTATCCATCGTTATCCTGACTAACGGGAAAGGAAGAAACTAAAAAACTACGGTCTGAATTATCCACCGGATATAAAAGAAATGGTAAGGGAAAAAAGAAAAGCATAAAACACATTTGAATACCTGCTGAGAGAGATCACTAAAAACTTCAAAAACCCTGCAGTAGACACGTATCTTGAAAGCTTGACAGCAAAAAGGAAATCTAATTACGACGACCTAAAGCCCTCGTTCTATAAATTAGAAAAAAATAGCAACAAACTGCCGGAGTGTGATAAGGAGAAAGCGGAAATCCCCTTTATGTCCTTCGATGGTCAACCACAATATCAGTGAATCGGAAAGAGGGTCAGATAATGATGGTAAATGCAAAGCTAATAGGACCTAACATTGAAATAAAGGGTATTAAAACCAAAGAAAGCTCCCGGTTACGACTTAGTAAACGGAGAGGTCTTCAAAATGCTTCCTAGAAAAGCATTAACTCGGCTTCTTTATATTTTTGACATTATACTGCTGTTAGAATACAGAGTCAGGGGAAAGCTGCTGAAGTCACAACGTTCCTAAAATCCGGAAAACATTCTAATGACAAGAATAGACCGATTTAAGTTCTCCCAATTTTATCGAAAATCTTTGAGAGGATAATTCTGAGAAATATACTGCCAATCATTGATGGAAAAAATCGTATCCCTAATCACCAGCTGTGTTCAAGATTTTGCATTCAACTATTGATCAGGGGCATAGAATCACCTACATAACTGAGAAAGCTTTGGAAGAAAAAGAGGTTTGCTCAAGCGTATTCCTTGATGCCCCGCAAAAGTTCAAATTACGGAAGGTCTTTCCACAAAGTATCTCGACGACAGAATTTTGCCATGGTCAGACTCGGAAACGTAGTATCGTAATTCAAAGGGATTTTAGACGACGTACCACTGGAACGAGTTCTCGGTAGACTTCTATATCTCCTATATTCCCGATACGCACCACATGAAGAGGGGACTATTCTAGCTGCGTTTGCGGATGACACTGCTATACTAGTAGTAGATTGAAGAAACAACGGTGAAACTGCAAAGCGCTCTTGATAAAGTACGTATATATGAATGGACAAAAGCCCGGCGGATAGCCCTCATTGAAACCAAATCTGCTTATGTAAATTGAAAAAACAGAAAAACCAGTCGGTGGCGTACCTTCATAAACTCATATTCCATTTGCGAACGACATAAGTACTGGTTACTTGATAAACATTCAAAGCTTAGTATTGCAAAAAAAGATGCTCTTAAATGGCAAGTGCCAAAGCCGGTGTGGATCTATGGCAAACAACGTTGGGGTTGTACCAAGAAAACGCATGCTAATGTGTTACAAACTATTTTAAAATAAAGTGCTAAAAGAAATTGATACATAAGAATTGACGACTTACACCTAGACCTCGGAATTGTACTATTACAGTGGGAGCTATTTCAATCCATCGAGAAACTTTCAATTTTTGTATTTCGGCAAAACTCTCAGTAAAGGCCTTCCATGTGGCTAACGACGAAGAGTTTAAATTCTAATCCCACTGAGCTTTATCGTTCCAGGTAAGTATTTTAGCTTTAATAAGGACGCGGGCCATATGCTATATGGGAGAATACTTCTCGCTTAGTACAACGGCTTGAAAATGGTATCGAATTGATCTTGAAATGAAATTTATCTGGCTTAGCGTTGCAAAAAACCCCAAGTATTTTAACAGAGCTTTGATCACTTATACAATATTAAGAAATTGGTCATTGAGACCATTCTTCTCGGGTTTGTTCTGCAATAATAAGAAATTATTGGCCGTCCACTTGCGCAAATTAAATCCGGCTGTATCCAAGATACTTACTATTTCAGATTGCGCTTCCAACACCTCTTCAATAGAATGAAATCCTGCAAGTAAGTCATCAACAAAGAAGTTATTGCGTAGCATTGAAGCTTCGATAGGGTACTTCTCCTTCTTGTCCTCTGTAACAAAGTACCTATAGCAAAGTAAGGCGAACATTTTACGCCAAAAATGGCTGTTTGGAGCTCAAAATCTTGATTGGGTAGATCTAAGCCCAAAAGAATCCTTTCGAATGGGGTGTGCTTAGGATGTACTCGAATCTGACGATACAACTTCCCTATGTTCGCGTTTAAATCGAATTTGTATTTTCGCCACTCGAGCATTAAGGTCACCAAATCTTGCTGTAATACAGGACCCGTACAGAGTACATCGTTTAGACCTTTTCCGTTTGCGGAATGATTTGATGCTTTGGTGATGGAGCTTTCTGGTTTGACTACAGCATGATGGAGCATGTAATATAACATAACTTCCTTGGACTCCGTCAGTTTCAGTTTTAAATGCATTTTATTTTTTAAATAATTAATTCTTACATACTAACAAAAAATGCTTAAATGCTAGCTTAAAATTACTTAACAATCTTATATTAACTTACTGGCCCCACACAGGCACTCTAAGCTACTCTAAATTCTTATATCTATGTCTTTCGACTTTATTTACATTTTATTGAAATATTTGTATACTTAAAGCTAAGAAAAAAATTGCTAACAAAAACTTAGCATATGGACTCAATTTTTTATAAAAACTTAATATCTAACTTAAAATAAACCTTAGGCTACCTAACCTACATACACAATACACACACATAGATATTATACATTCACAATTATATACATATATTAGTATATACATGTGAGCTATATCGCAATACTCTTTTATAATACGAGGGCGGGTCAATAAGTCCGTGACTTTTGGATTAAAACAGATTTTTTGATAAAAAAATAATTTTATTTTTCAACGTAGTCTCCCTTGAGCTCTATACACTTTGTCCAACGCTTCTCCAATTTTTTTATCCCTTCCAAAAAAAATGATTTGTCGAGGTCCTCAAAATGACGAGATGACTTCATCATTGGAGTCAAATCTTTTTCCACCAAGCCATTTCTTCAGGTTTGGGAACAAGAAGTAGTCGCTCGGAGCCAAATCTGGAGAATAGGGTGGATGAGGGAGCAATTCATAGCCCAATTCATGGATTTTTGCCATGGCAACTGCACATGTGTGCACCCTTGCATTGTCTTGGTGGAAAAGAACTTTTTTCTTGGCCAAATGAGGTCGTTTTTTTTTCAAATCGTCATTGAATCGGTCCAATAAGTTTGCATAATATTTCCCATTGATTGTTCTTCCCTTTTTTCCCGCGTGCATCTCAAAAAACAGTCGCCATAACTTTGTTGGCTGACAAACCCACCTTGGCCTTCTTTGGCGCCGATTCACACTTAGAAACCCACTGTTTTGACTGTTGTTTGTTCTCTGGTGTGTTGTGATGGATCCATGTTTCGTCCACGGTTACAAAACGGCGCAAAAACTCCTCCATATTGCGATTAAACAACGCCAAACCTTCCTGTGAAGTTGTTACACGATTGCGTTTGTGGTCGACTGTGAGCAAATGCGGCACCCATCTTGCGGAAAGCTTTCTCATGCCCAAGTGATCATTCAAAATTGAAACCACTGAGCCATGCGAGATCCCTACGGCTTCCACAATCTCTCGCACTTTCAATCTTCGGTCGGCCAACACCATATCGTGAATTTTTTCGATTGTTTCGGGTGTAGAGACCTCAACTGGGCGTCCAGGAGGTTTGGCATCTTCAGTGCTTGTACGGCCACAACGAAATTCAGTAAACCACTTTTTTACCATTGAAATCGATGGTGCAGAGTCCCCATAGTATTTATCAAGCTTAGCCTTGGTCTCGGTAATGGTTTTTTTTCTCAAGAAATAATGCTTAATAAGCACACGAAATTCACTTTTTTCCATTTTCTCCTCAAATTAGTGAGTAGTCTGATAAAAATAGCTGTCAAACACAAACTAACTGACGCAGCAAGTTTAAATTTTGACAGGAGTCAACTGACAGATGCCTGTTGACAGGAGCAGTGTTGCTGTTTCAGTAAAGAGATCAGAAATTCAAAAATGCACGGAATTATTGACCCGCCCTCGTACTCGTATCGTAGTACTCGGACTGTAACAAAGAACTTTTCTTAAGACGACGTTCTAAGCAAATGAAACGTTTCTCACTAATGCAGCGTAAGTTTCCAAGGCTGACATCTTGAGGAAGTTGCATTATAAATGGTAACTCGACAACGTATTTTCCATCTGCTGTTCGATATATCGACTCAGAATACAGCTTTTCACAATACTGGTCTTTATAGCTTCTCCGGCTTCGGTTCAATTACCTCTTCTAAATGCCTTATCTCATCAACCAGCGAAACCTTATTGAAATATGAGACAAATGTGGAAGATTGATGCCTGAGCCACCAGAAGTGAACCTGTTATGATCCAACTGAAGTTCAGCGGATGGCAAAAATCCTTTCTTTTACAGTTGGATCATTCTTTCAGCGTTGAGATTCCCGGTAATGGTCGCCAATTTTCCGAGACTCGCCGCACAGAAACAGCCATAAACATCCATCTTTGCCGGATGTTCCACTGTTCTTTAGACGACAATTTCACTGTGAGCAATCCACACACGTCTCAAGGGACTGTTTAAAAAAAATTAAGCTTCATCAGTAAAAATAATTTTGGTCCAGTCCATATCTTTGTAACGGTGAGCTAGCTCAAATCTTTTTCGGTTAATAATGGCTTTGTAATTAAAATCTTTTTCTCGAATAATTTTGCGAATACTGAAGACTGTATTCTCATGACCTTTTTCTAATGTTTAGTTTTAAAAATTGTAAGCACTTTGTTTTTAACGGCTTTTGAAATGATTTCGGTTTTTCCCCGTTCTGGCAAATCGACTTCGTTTCCATGTTCGTTAAATCCTTTCACTCACTTCCTCACAATGATGAGCAACAAGAATTTTAATTTTGGTGGGGGCTGAGGCCCCCATTTATTGGCTTAATACAAGCTTAATCTAACTTAAAAACTAACAGAAAGACTTAAGAACTAGTGACCAAGGCAGTGATGGAGGAGATCTTGTTTAGGACGAGGAGTGCTCAGGTGGAAATGAAAAAGGGAGAGGTTCGAGTTGACCTTTCGGAGCATTCGGGAGATAGGTTCGTTGGAGCCATAAGAGGTGCGTAGGACCGGTAGATAGAAGAGACGAGGACAACGTAGATTACGGGGGTTGGTATTGAAGGAAATGGAGTTCAAAATGGATGCACAGTCGATGGAACCTGAGAGAAGTCGATGAATGAAAAGAACGTCAGCAATATTCCTACGTTCTTTTAACGAATTCATGTTTAGAAGTTTGAGCCGGTAATGATAGTGAGGTAAGATTAGAGGGTCGTTCCACGGCAGACCACGGAGAGCAAATCGGAGGAATCGACGTTGAATACCCTCGATTCGGGAAACATGAAAGGGGGACCAAGCTTGACTGGCATACTCAAGCAGGGGGCGAACAAAGGTAATATAGAGAGATCTGGTTACATACGGGTTGGAAAATTCCTTGGACCACCGTTTAATAAAGCCAAGTGATGAGTTAGGGAAAGGCGTGTGTGTTAGGGGTTGAGTGGTGGGAGTTTGAGTGGCAGGAGTTTGAGTGGCAGGAGTTTGAGTTGTAGGGGTTAAGTCGAAAGAGACACGTTGACGTTGGGGCTTAATTTGGGGTGGAATAGGGGGAGGTGGAGTTTGGGTGGGTGGCTTAAAATTAGGAAAAATTGTTGTTTTAAAACTCCAATTGGAGCTGGGTTTGTTGTGGGAAGAGGAGGTGGGTTTTGGCAAATTGGATTTATTTACTAACTTATTTGTTGGTTTAGGTATAACGGACTGTTTGGCTTTATCCTGCTTCTTGGGCGTATTTTCCAACCATTTGCAGACACGCATCTTTCCAAGATTGAAATTGTTGCTGGCTGGATTATTGAATAACCATTTGTACTTGGTTGGAAGATTGAGCTTGAAGCTGCGCTTGCTTCTGTGGTGAGATGTAGGAAGCAAATTGCAGTGGCTAATGGTAATGCCATATTTCTTTTCGAAGAAATTTGAGATCCAATCAACATCAGCGTTTGGGGGGCGCCTTTGATAAGAAGCGTAGTGACCAATTGATTCTTCGAAGCAAGCTTATCAAGTCTACGTTGCCATTCGGAAGGTGTCCAAGTTGAATTAAAATGACTGATAAGCTTCCGTGGGGCAGCGATTGGAGGAGCTGACATAAAAATATTTTCTGTTGTTAAGTTGGAAGAAACTTCGCAGGAATCAGTGGGTTGAACCGTCTGCAGATGACTTATATGTGGGGGTGAGCGTAAATCCACTTCAGGTTCCATTAATTCAGCCATGAGTGATGTATTGTAGGGAACATTCTGGTGAGGCTGCGGCAAGTTTTGTGTATCAACGATTTTGCTGTTTATTGTTGCGATGTGATGTTCAATACCGCATACGAGGGATCGAGTCGCGGTAAGTTCGTCGCCGACATCGTTCACTTTATCGAAGATAACTTCGAGCATGGGATCACAGTGTTTGGGAGAGAGTTGTTTGTGTGACGAGGACTGAAAATGAATGTCTATATCGTCACGCAGGGAGTTTACGAGTATCATCTCGCAGGTTTTTTGGTTGGAGATAACCTGCGCAGAACACATAGCTTTAATGTCAATCAACACTTTATCGAGGTGACGTAAGGGAGTTTCTTCAATCCTGGATCTCCCAGAGTCTAACTCGATAAGACCAGCAATTTGTTTGTCCATGTGCTTTACTTTTGATTTTATTACATCGGCTGAGTTCTGTACTGAGTTACGTAACTCTTCAACACTTTTGACACTGTTTTCTATTACCGAAATTTTATCTGTAATCTTTTTGGCGAGTGCGTCCTGGTAGGAGTCATTTGAATCACTTATGCATTTTATTGCCAAAAGCACGTGTGAAAGTAAGATACTCTTACACTCATCACAGAAGAAAAGTAGGTTATCGGAAAATTCTTTAATAAACACCGTGTTTCTTTTATTTAACCCGACACAAACGGCATGAAAGGCGTTCCCACAAATGCCCTTGCAAGCTACCCAGTCAGCATTGCTGTCATCGATTACACAATTGGCAATTCCGCAAGACATATTCAAATTGGTTGTGTAGGTCAGTGAGGGTATAGATATAGGTCGAGTTATTTTTTTTTTTTTTTGTAGATAGGGGCTTTTATTTGCACTGAAATCTGCCAGTAGACAAAAAAAAATGAATTCGACCACTGGGGTTATTAACCGGAAAATGCAATTTAACGAGATTTATAACTGAAAATTGAACAGGTGAATAGGGAGAACAAGAAAAACACGTCTAACTGGTTTGAGTCGCAATGAACAAGAAACACGACTTCAAACCGAAACTTATATATGTACAGAACTCATTACGGATTATGTCTTGTAACTTTCAAAAACGTGATGCAACTGAAGTAAAATTTCACTGCGGATTGTAGGCGGAATAATTCTAACGGAAACCAAAAATTTTTATCGTCTGCGACTAACTGGTTAATTTTTAGACGCCACACGCTTTTGTCAAACACACTGTAAAAGTGATAATTCACAATCTGAATTGACCAAAAAGTATTCAGTCCCTAAATCGGTCATAAGCCGTTTAAGAAAAGTTTACAACTCCGTCAAAATGACTCACCGAGGTGGCAGGCCAAGAGTTACCTCATACCGGTAAGTCAAAATGATAACCTGGTAATCCCTTTATGATATCTAGGGAATTACAAAACGAGCTTAGCACCAGGACACTTTGTCGGAGAGTTGTTGATGGTAGTCTTTCGTCTTTAAGGATCGCAAAGAAACCATTTATTTCAACAAAAAACAAAAGAGCGAGACAGAAATTTGCAAATGACCATATTAAGTATTTCCATACATCATCGAAGTGGAACACGGTACTATTTTCCGAAGAATCCAAGTTTAATTGGATGCGGCAAATCAAGGATTGAATCCTCGATACTTGAAGGGCATTGTGATGCATGGAGGAGATAACATTATGGCTTGATTATGTTTCTCTGGACATCAAATTGGCCCCATATATAAATGAAATGGAATTATGAACCGACTTATTTACAAAAGTATAATTGAAAACATTCAACTGCCATATGCTGAGGAGGAATTGTCATTGAAATTGATTTTTCAGCAGAATAATGATCCGAAACATGCTTCAAAAATAGTTCAAGAGTGGTTTCGGGATCAAAAAATCAATGTTATGGAATGGCCAGTCCAGCTCTCCGATCTCAACCCGATATAGAAGATCTATGAGAGATTGTAAATCGGCGAATAGTTCGGGAAAATTGCGGGAATATGGACGAGCTTTATATTTAAATTCAGGCTTAAAAAAGATATCCCAAGTTCTATAATTTTCAATCTGATCGAGCGTCTGCCAAGAAGGTGTAGTGCAGTAATCAAAAACAAAGGTTTCGTAGAGATTATTATAAAATGTGAATTTACTACGTAGTTGCTTTAGTTTTGGCCAGGTTAAAATCGACATAGTTACAGTATTCTTATTTTGCCTGTTTTTCTACTTATGAACAATTATTGTTGTTTCTTTTGTTTTGTTTTCGAATATATGTACTCGTACTTGTTTTGTAAAGAAATACATAATAAGATCTACTGAAATTTAATCAGTTTTATTGCAGAATTTTGTATTTATGTAAAAGTTGCTTTAGTTTTGGCCAACACTGTATATCTTGATGTACCATAATACAATAATTGTAACAAAATAAATTGAATTGAATTGAATAGAATTGATGTAAATGCGCCGTTTAAGCTGGTACCAGTGGTTGAAAACCTTATAACTAATTATGAGCCGTCTCCCTATCAACGAGAAAGAGATTGATAAACTGAAAATGTGATCTTTGGTAAAAAGAAGGCATCATACGCCCGTCGTTTTCTACCTTCGCAAATCAAGTCGTTGTTATCAAGAAGAAAGATGTCTAAGCGCCAGCCTATAGATTATAGATCTTTAATTTAAATGCAAATAGAGTAAAAGACCGATTTCCATTGCCAACTATCGAAAGCGTTCTCGATAACCTACAAGATAGAAGAATATTTACACAACAGGACCTCAAAAATGCACATTTTCACGACACAATCGAAGAAACCATTCGCAAGTATACAGCGTTTATAACAGTAGATGGACTGTTTGAATTCAATAGAGTACCATCCAGCCTGTCAAATTCACCAGCAGTATTCATTCGATACATATACACTTTGTTCAGAGATTTGGTAAGTCGAAACGTTGCTTGCATGTACCTAACCAGATGATCTTATTTTACACGCACCAATTACGCCAGAAAATCTAAACAAGCTAAAAATTATATTTGAGCTCTCTCAGCAGTTCATGGATTGGTTTTTAATTGGAAAAAAATGTAGATTTTTCCAATCGAAGGTAACATATCAAAAAGGAGTTCATCTCATCCATTAAAGAAATACTAGAAGAAAAACCCCATGATAACGTCATTATGCAAAGTGAGCTATTGCTCGTATTTAAGGAGCTTAATGGTTATACGCTTTTAGTTGTACGTCGAAGTATTGAGTCAGAGATTATAAAACTTAAATCAAGCAGCGAATATCCGATTGCGTAAAATGCATTCTAGCAAACAAGAAAGCTGGCAAGCAAGAGGATTTTATCAAGCAGCTGGGCAAGGGAGAGAAACTTTTTGACACCTACCACTTAGATCACATAGGCCCGATGGATTTAATGATAAAGCTGTACAAATACATTCTCACGATAACTGATGGTTCTCAAAATATATTTGGCTCTATCTAACTAAAAAAACAATAGCAACACTTTTTTTTTGTTTTTTTCTTTTTTTTTTTTGTTGCGTCCAAGGATGTGGCAATCTTCGTAAGATACTAATAGCCCGGGCTATCAGCATGCACGATTCGCAAACCCCAAGTACTCGATTTCGGGGGTGCGCCTACGTACTAACCCACACCCTGCACTCTTCTACCACTCTCCCTACGGAACTGCCTTTAAGTACTATTTCGCGGGGCTGGTAAGCACTTTATCGCCCTTCTTTCTACGTTTGCTGGTTCGACATTGTGCACAGTATTTACTGTTTTTTGTTGTAGTAGAGATGCCCCTCTGGGTTTGCTTTTCATTAGTGCTCCCTCTGACTCTTTCCAACCGCCGAAGTTCCTTCATTATTTTTGCCGCAGCCTGTTTCACCGCATCCCATATTATACTTGATGTTAGCATATGGTTTACGATGTTTTCAGGAGTTGGTATCTCTCCAATTTTCTCCTCTAGTTCTCTGCACTCTGTTCTGAAATGTGGGAACTGGAAAAATACGTGCTGTACATCTTCCCTGGCCGCTCTGTAGTTTAAGCAGAAGTGAGATTCCTTCAGACCAAACCTGTATAGATATGATTGAAAGCAGCCATGTCTGTATCGTAGAGTAGAAACCGATTGTCGAAGTAACTTAGTATAATTTTTTTTTAAAAACCATGGCACCATCATTGACCTAAGAGAGTGTATTATAAGTCCCCAGTTTGCAGAGTTGAATGCATTTTTGACATCCAATGTTAATACGGTTCCGTATTTTTTGGTACCTCCTCTCCATCTTCTGCCCTGATCGGCTTCTTCTATGGTCACCTTCCGAATAGCATCTACTGTAGAGTGAGCCTTTCTAAATCCATACTGCTGGTTTGAGAATCCTCCGGCTTCATCAATTGACACCTCCAGTCGGTTGCATATTATTCGCACCAGTATTTTGCCCATCGTGTCTAGTAAGCATATGGGACGGTACGACGAGGGCTCATCTGGTGGTTTATTCCCTTTGGGCAGCAGCACAAGACGTTGCTTTTTCCATTGGTCTATTAAACACTTGTTATACATTTCCACGAATGCTTCTGTGTTTATTTTGACGGTTAGCTTAAGGAGCTTATTTGGTATGCCGTCCAATCCAGGTGATTTACTATTGCTAAATCCTTTACATACATCCAGAAGTTCCTCTTGCGTAACTGGTGAGAACTCACCAACACTATATACACTGTTGGTGCTTGCGGTGGAAATAATCCCGACATTTTTTGCATCAGCGAAGTGCATGATGGGGGGGGGGGGGTGCCCTAGAGCCCTTCAGTTTTGCCATGACTGTCCTGTAGGCAGTACCCCAGGGATTAATATCTGCTTCCTCGCAGAGTTCTCTAAGGCTGTTGTTTTTGCTTCTTCGAATGGCTAATTTAAGGTCCCCACGCCTATCTTTGTATTATACCTGTAAATCGTGGTGGGAGGGCTGGCCTCTGGATCGCTGGCATAGCTACGGCACTTGCTGCGTAGCCTTGCTATCTCTTGGTTCCACCAGTATACTGGTGGCCGGCGGTTTGTTATCGTTTTCCGTACCATAGATGCGTCGCACGCCCTAGATACTGGTTTAGTAACCTCCGCAGCCATCGTGTGTGCTGCTCCTGGGTTTATTGTGGATTCTCCAAAAATAAGGAAAAAGGTGTTTTCGTTTAGTGTGCTTGTTTTCCACCCAATTCGTTGTGCCTTCTTTAGACGGCGCTTCTGGATTGCTCTCCTTGCTTGCACTTCAAATAGGATGGCCTGGTAGTCACTGTGGGTGTAGTCCTCTTCCTTTCCTATTGGTCCGTATGCTGCCCCAATCAGTGGCCCATGCGTTGAAGTCTCCAGCTATGATTAGTGGAGTACGACCTCTAGCATCATACACGAGTCTATCTAGCATTCTCTGGAATTCTTCCAGCATTCCATTTAGAGATACGTAACAACTGTATATGGTATATATGTATACCCCATTGACCTTCACTCGGACGAAGCCTATTCCAGGTGTCATCATTCTTTCTTCAAATGCGTAGTCTTCGCAGGTCCAAATAGCACCTTTGTTTGAGGCGTCCGCTGCCCTAACTTTATCATCGAGGATCTATAGTGCTCGCTTACTACGACCACATCTGGAACAGCTTGTGTCACAAGGTCCTGTGCCGCTTCGCAGTGATTTAGGTTAAGTTGCAGCACTTTCATATTCTTCCGGTGGCCTTTGTAGCTTCTTGGTACGCAGGGCATACTGAACTTCCTGCCGCGTGTTTGGTATTGCTACTTCTTCTTTCTTCACCAAGGACGCATTTGGGTCATTGTTGCAGTTCTTGGACACATGACCTTTCTGCCCGCACTTGACGCAATTTTCGCTTCTGTCTACAGTACTTTTACACACCTTTGCAAGATGCCCAAAGTTAAGGCATCTGAAGCATCGTAGTGGTACTACTTTTTCCCGTATTCGGCATACCGTTCATCCGATTTTCACTCTTCCTACCTCCAGAATGTGTTTGGCAGCGTTAATCGGAAGGCTGTTTGCGTTCCTGCGTAGGCTGTTCTCAGGAGATTTAATGGTGGCTAAGGCCTGAGTACTTCGCAGTTCCTCACACTGCTCGGACAGGACTGGGCAGATCTCTTCCTTTGTAGTGACGCCATCTACTAGATCTTTGCATTCAATAAGCACCTCGTGCGTTAGGCACCTCACTACCGCAACTTCCCCGAGAACTTGTCCAATGCTTTCTTCAGCTCAAGCAATAATTTTCCATTAGCCGTCTTCCTTATGGGTGTTACATCAGAGCCTAGTCCAATTAATTCCGGGTTGGTCTTCACCTTTCTGAGTATATCACAATAGGATATTTCGCCAATCATCTTAATTACCAATGCATCTGGCTTGACGCGTTTCTAGCCTCGCCCTTTTTCCACCACTTTTGTCCACTCCGCTTTCCAATCCTTACGTCTTGTGTTTTCTACGCCTGGCTCAATGTCTAGAGGTTTCGCCATCAGACCCATGGTCTTCTTCGTTTGCTTTTCCTTCCTTTGGCCCTTATGGGCGGTTTGTTTCACCTTTGTTGCCCAATTTTTCGTGACGATGTCGGCGTATGATGGTGTCGATGCTTCACCTTCGCTAGATCACCTAGTCCTTTTTCGCTTGGGTTCTGGTAGTTGTTCCAATGATCGGGGAGCAGAAGCCAATTCGCTCACTTCTGGTGTTTGGCTTGTTTGAGTGGTTTTAAATATTTTAATATACTCTATTTTGTCGTTTTCGCCTTCTACTACACAGTTGTATTGTCTACGTATTGCTCTTACCAGCTTCCTTATTTTATGGTGAACATTATTTTTCCATTTGATAAATTCCACCAGCACCGTGATGTTTTTTCCCAGGCATTTTATGTCTTCATGCTTTTCTATTTCTTCGCTGGTTTCGGACGTCAAACCGGTAGATGGTGTTTCACCGAGCTGCTCGCTTCTGTGTTGCTGCTCACTTGATATTGGTGCAGGCGGCGTCTGTGTGTCCATGCTCTCTTCTTGTGTTGCTCCGTCCGATATTTTTAACAGCGGTGAACGCATCAGTACACTTCTTCTTCTGAACGGAACGGTTAAATTACAACCAGAGGGCGCCAGGTATCTGGAGGGCTTCGTTAGCGATGCCGTATGGATTTTATGTCCCCAGCACCATTTAGGCCTCGGTACGGGTCGCATAACGCCTAGCGTTAGGGGACAAAATGGTTATTTATGGGCGGCATCTACTCGCCCTGTCACAAAAATTTCACTGAGCTTGTGTGTTTTTTCCGTTACACCTTCAATTTTTGCCGCTCTTGGTCAGGGACTGTTTATTGGTTATTCGCAGCTAGCCTAAATATCTGTAGGCCATTCAGCTACCCGCCACCGTGCTAACCCCGTCGGTAGCCTAAGCCTCGGTTATCATCCGGGAACCCAAGAAGGATGATAACAGACAGAGGAAGTGCTTTCGTACCAAATGTGTTTAAGGTTTCCTGCTCAAAGGAGAACATTGAACATGTATTAGTCACAACCGGGTTACCACGAGGGAACTTCTAACAGAGTCGTCATCGAAGTTCTTAAAAGACTGTTATCACAAGGGTACAAATTGTCATGAATACCGCACACCATTGGAAGCCCTATTGGGCGCTACATAGTCTCTGGTTTTTAACGTAAACACCTGTCTTGTAGACTTAAGTTTACGGAGGCACAAGTTCCAGCCTTGGTATGGGTCGAGGCCGATCTAAAACCTCTTACTGTTCTTAGGGTCACAGCACCCAGTACTTATTGCAACTCTACATAGGATCAAACCAACAGGAAGGCCCTACCCACGATTTGGGTTTAAACCACAGCCACTATGACGCTCCCACAAGGGGGCCTACCTCAACAAGTCAGTCCCGGATTGAAATCCGGGGGCTCCTGACTCCCATGGTACCGCAATTTAAGTCCTGGTAGAGACTACCTGTGGTCCTGCAGCCAACAAGACCTATTACCGGTAATTGACCAATTCGTAGCAACCTTCGGTGGCGTCATCTGAAGATGTTTACAATAAGACCAGTAACATCCTCTGGCCCCGCTTTTTAGTAGACAACGTCATTGATGGGTGAAGCCTTGATAATTGGGCGGGCGCCCATTTGCCGCTACAATGAAAAAAAAGGATGCCTTGGAAATTTTCGACATAGTTAAGCAGGAGCTGTTGAAGCAACACGAGGATAATAGAGAGATTTTTCGCCTTGAGGCCCATCAGCAGATTCACAAACTCCAATTGGAAAATCAGAAAATCTTTAATAAGAGAAGGAAAACTCATACAGATTACAAGATGGGTGATCTTGTTTCTATTAAATGGACCCAATTTGCAGCAGGGAATAATTTTTTTCTGATTTTGTAGGTCCATACGAAATTATTTCAATGAGCAGATCTGGTCGTTATGCATCACCGCAGGAGGGACCTTATATGAGACCATGGCGGAATGAAGAAGAAGCGAAGATGAAGACAAAACCGATGTCGATTCATCATCCGAGGCGGATGGCCGGATGAAGCCACAGCTTCAAGCATCATTTCTATACACTTATAACTACTCTTATATTGTAAAATACATAAATGTTTACCACTTTCATAAATTCTTTTTAAACTGTAAGTTATTACCAGTTGAACAGTCAAGTCGTGAGGTCAATTAAAGTTGTTCCTTAAAATCTAATTTTGCATTCCTTTCTTATCAAAATCGAGACCCAAGCGATTTGTGAATTTAATGAGGCATCTTGTTTTATTTAGTTGATCTAACTACTACATGTACATATATTTTTTTGATTCCATAATTCATACCTGTTCCTGGACAAATTATTGGCAACTATTGGTGTGCTTGTGTCTTCATCTGTTTTTCAAAACAATGATTCTCTTAGCATTGAGTAATATCCCCTCTAAAACAATATTCGCAAAAATGTGAAAATGTCATCATCTGCATATTAGAATCTATGATCGTTATGTTGTAAAGAATAAAGACGGGTTTGATTTGTCATAAATTTTACGAGATCTTTATCGAGAAGGGTCTCGAATACCTCTACGGGACTCTTATGTTCCAATTATACTTTCATGTTTCGAATTAGTGGTAGCATTCATTTGCATTTCACACGTACTATTTAACCAGCATGGGTTCACGAAATGTTCATGTCTGAGAACGGATCTCATTGCTGACATGGGTACTCCGCTGTCGTCGTCATCCGCAAAATAATTCAATATTTCCTGGAACATTTCAGCTGTCTGTGTGTTATAATCGGCTTCATCTTCATCTGTGTTATAATCGTGTTCAGGGGGTATAAGGGTAATATCTACCAAGGATCCTCCATCTCTTTCAATAGCATCCAAAGCACTTGGAAGAGTTCTGTAGCTTTTTCCGTAAACGCTTGCTATTGAAAACGTCTGAAAATCCATTCTGATACGACGTAAATCAATTACATCTTGTTGGTACGCAATAACTCTCTGAAAAAAATGTATACAAAAATGTATAGCACGACGGCAAAATACAAAGGCAAGAATTTGAAAAGAAGCTCTGCTGACTGAAATACTACATTTTTTTTTTTTGCAAAAGTGAACTACTGTACAAATCTAAGTATGTACTCATAGATATCAGAAAAATTTAAATTGGAACAATTGAAGGTGAAAGAATTTCATAGTTTTTCTGTACTCAAGCGAGTATATGTAGAATCACTGCGCGACCTGTCGTGGTCAATTGTAGATGTAGCCAGCAGATCTATGACAAGAGGTTTCGGGCGTCCATACAATAATATGACAAACAAAATACACTAAGTAAAGGAGACTAATGGCTCAAAAGTTTGGGGGCGTTTAGAGATTCTCCTTTCTTATACATAGATCAGGAGACTATGCAGAGTTCCCTTCATCTCACATACGAGTATTTCCTACAACCAAATTTTGCAAACGAGTTGGTGGTCTCTACCAAGCCATCTCCTGCTGCCCTAAATAGCGGGCCCCCGCCCAATTATCAAGGCTTCGCCCATCAATGACGTTGTCTCATAAAAAGCGGGGGCAGATTATTCTTACTGACTCTATCGTAAACATCTTCAGATTACAGCCTCTGAATGGTTGCTACGATTTGACCAGTTACAAGTTGCCGGTCATAGGTCTTAAATCACGGTACCATGGGAGTTAGGAGCCCCCCGGATTTCGGTCCGGGCCTGACTTGTGGGAGCGTCATGGTGGCTTTGGTTTAAACCCAAATCGCGGGTACGGGTATTCCTTGGTTTTGCCCATTGTAGAGTTGCAAATAAAGTAGTGGGTGCTGTGACCCTAAGAACAGCAAGAGGTTTTAGGTCGGCCTAAAGGGTGGAACTTGTGCCTCCAACACAATTTCTGCTTTGGTATAATGTATAAGCGGGTATAAGTATATATAAAGCGAATATTATTAGCGATGGCAAGGCGTATCCTTGCTCCCAATGGGTGTATGGGCATCTCGTAAACATAAGGTCTTAATGACAGGTGGTTTACGTTAAAAATCCATGTACGTTCTGCCCTAAATAGCTCGTAAGATAGGTTATCTGGCAGACTTGTTATCAGAGTAGTCCGAGAAAACATTAACAAGAAAATGGATGAAATGCTCCAGACGGGCGTTATCGGACCTTCTTGCAGTCCTTGGTCTTCTCGTGTCCTACACATAAAGTAAACTTAATTAAGCAAATGACAGAGCCGGACGCTTATCCTGTAGCCCATGTCTGGGCGACACTATGTAGATAAACTCAAAAATGCTAAATTCTTGTCCTCTTTGGACATTAAGTCTGCCTATCACTATTCCGTGAAAAGGACTGTATTAATCATGCCGCATGCCCTTTGAGCTCCTCAATGCTCCTGCCATTTGGCAGCGTTTTAGAGATACAGTTCTAGAGCCGAATGAATTCGTGTATCTGTATGATATCATTATAGTGTCAGAGGCTTTTGAGAGGCACTTACTTTGAGAAAGTACGAATTTTTCAAACCAGGATTGAAATACTTGGGCTAAATTGCCAACGGGAAAGGACTGTTAGTGGACCCGGATAAGGTTAAGTGTATGGTTGAGTACCTTCGACCAACGTCTGTGTCAGCTGTGCAAAGCGTTGTAGGCATGTCTAGATTTTTCTTTGCCATTCATAGTACATACGTCCTTAATCAAAATAAATCGCCGGAATAGGAAACAGTGATAAGTTACTTGAGCAGATCCATATCCAAGACTTGCTTGGCCGTTCTGTTAGCGATAGATAAACTCCGTCCGTACTTGGAAGGGAGCAGCTCCACAGAAATAACTGATCATAATTCCTTAGTGTGGCAATTCCGCAAGGTAAGTTGTGCTCGTTGGGCTGTCAAAATGCCTTTGGATACCCAAAACTTAGTAGCGAGTGGGATGAGTGGAGTAGTGGTTCTAAAGGGTAGAAGCGGACACGGGAGAATACAGAAGACGTTCTATGCGGCACGAAGCTATTATTGGCCAAAGATGGGACATGACTTATGGAAACCGGCAGGGTTTATGACCTCTCGAAGTAAGGTTAATAAGCCGTGGGATAGGTTATGCATGGATTTAGTGGGACCACTTCCCCGGTCAACCATAAGATACAGCTATATTTTGACTGTAGTTGACTATTTATCGAAATTCCCCCTGTTCTTTCCTGTCTGTTAAGCTATATCAAAATCCATCAGGACTATCTTGGAGGAATAGGTATTTTTGTTATTTGAAGTACCCAAGTGTATAATCTGTGACAACGGAGCTCAGTTCAGAAGTAAGGAGATGACTGACCTGGTAGAGGCTTATGGGGCTACCAAGCCAACCCCACGGAAAGGTATAATCAGACCTTGAAAACTAAATTCCGAGCATATATTTCCAAACAATCATCGCAGCTGGGATATCCTTCTACCGAAAGTGGCGTGTGCCATTCGCAATGCAACGCATGAGGTCCTAAAAACAACCCCGTATTTTCATGTTCGGCAGAGAAATGCGGGTTAAGGGCAATGGATCTAGTTATCCTGCAAAGGATTTTATTGGAGATAGGACGGTTGATGTTTTTTTTTTTTTTTTAAAGAACTTAACACTCAAGTGGGTATGAATACACTTATAATGCCTCAGCATGTGTTAAATTTTTTGGAAAATGGGATAGAGAGAGAAAGAAATATGTTTGGGCTCAGTGGTTATTTTGCTCAATGGGTTGATGTTTAGGCGTGGTCAAAGGCGTTGGGTGAACTAGTGGAAGACGTTAGGGCGAATATGCAAGTTTAGGTTCACGACATTGGGTACTTAAGAAAATCTTCGTTCTCTCCGATGCTGCTAGATATTTTTCTGCGAAAGTTGCACTGAAATTTGTAGGACCTTTAGAGGTCATTAAGCGGGTTTCACCTCGGACGTATAGGTTAGGTGATCATAATGGGAAAAAGGTAGAAATGTGACACGCGCACGATCTAAAGCTATTTACGAATAAAGAGGACCTAGTCTTATAGTATGAGTCGATTGGCAAAGCGAAGAAAACCTTTAAAAAGAAAAAGGGGGAGTATTATGGATTGCGTTAATAGGTTTTCAGTCGTCTCTTCCCAATTAGCTTAGAATACTCAATTTCACTAGTTAACGAACCTGGCAAGAAATCTTCGACGTTCTCAGGTTTGAGTAGCAGTTGTACTGTTTTTGTCTTATTTTTTTTTGGCCGCATTTAAACATCACGCGATCCATCGTCATACTTTCGTCTGAGGACTTACTGTTGGGAGTAGCGGTTGTGGAAGATTATCAAAAGATGTGGTTTGATGGACCTGTTTAAGAAGAACAGGACGTACCGTATGGAGTTGACCGAGGAGAGTCAAGAGGCAACTAGGAGTGTTGGGCGAAATTCGGAAGGCTTGGTCGGTTGTTTCTAAAATGACAAGAGCAGTGCAGTGATTCGGTCAAGCAATTTGGGTGTACGGGTTTAAGTACCCATCAAGTATAAACGTGTATAGATGAAAAAAAAAAATAAGAACCTGAGTCGTATCAACAGATAAAACACAGGATAAAACACTAAAGTATAAACGATTTGCGAATACCGATTAAAAAAAGATAAAAGAAACAAAAGTTTGAAAGCAAAGGAAATAAAAGAGCAATAACAGTTTTGAAATGTTGCTTGCTGGCAAAGAGGAAACAAAAACAGGCTGTACAGGCAATGATAGCAAGTATGGAGAATTTCGTGGTAACAGTGTATATCATTTTGGTCGGGAGGATGCAAGTCTTGAATTTTGTCGCCGAAGTTGAATGGTTCATTCTATCTAACAGCGAACGTTCTACTACTAAATTTTCTTGTTCATAACGACAGGTTTCTCTTTGCCTTTTTGGTTTCAAATGTTCTTTTGCATGTTTAGTTAGTCTTCCGAAGATAGGATCCCTCCATTTTCTCAATCGTTCGAACTTAGATCTTAGTTCCTGAAAACATCGTAAAGTTCTATTCAACTATTTAAACAGATCGTGGTTTCTTGTTTTTGAGGAGTTGACAGTGCCCTTAGCGGCCAGGAACTGCCTTTGTTGCTAGAAGTAGTATTTTGTTAAAATGGAAATACGAGTAGCCTCAGACCCTCCTATCCAAGTTAGATTTTTGAAGAATATGTATGTACGGTGCATCAAGATGTCTTTCAAGACTTTTGGTCTCTTACTCCCATACTAAACATGTGAAGCTTGTTCTGTCTTCACTTAGAATCAGCAGCTAAACCAAAGTGACTCTCGGGTGTAAAGTCAAATTCTTCCAATTAAATATCCACTTACATAAAATCCTGGTATAACCACTCTGTACGATTCCAATAAGCTTAAATGATTACGAAAAAGTAGCGAATTCCACCGTTAAAATTTACAAAATGGATTTACTCCTCGTGATTGGTCATTAAACGGGTAATTCCCGAACCCAATTCGACCTCGAATTGAATTCCTTCGAATCCAATAAATTTCCGGTAAATTTATTTTCCCAAGTAATTATAGGCGGATGCTGGAACCTTGGTCTAGTATTGTTTCTGTCCAAAAAGTAACGGTCATCTGTACTTATAGACCTATAGTTATAGACCATGTGCAAGTTATCGATTGTGCTAATTAAATTTTCTGATTACAACGAAACGTACAAGTTATAAGCGTAAGTAATTAATTAAAGCCCTTGCTGCCTGTCGAAAATCCATTATCCTTTAAGCGTTCCTGTACTTAGACTAGTAAAATTGCATTCATATACCAGTGACAACAACAACAATAATACAACTGCAATTGCCAAAAATGGTGAACAATTTAGCTCGATTGGCAATTATAGAGCGAACGGGTCACATAACGTTTGCATGGAAGCAATGATAGATAGATACAGGAAGGCTTTAGATCCCACTAACGCACACATACCAGCATACATAAATAAGTATGCCGGTGTATAGCGTTACCCGTTTAACTCGAAATGAATTCAATTCAAAATGAAATTCATTGAAATCTCTGTGGCTTGCGGAAATGCTTTGGAATCCAATCAACCATTTCGAGAATCCATTTTGCAGTTGAATTCGGAAATCACAATTTCAGGGCAGCGAAACGCAGGTATCACCGAAAGTGCCATATCCTCCAGAGAGAGCTTTTCATGATAATTCATGCAGATTTTCTGGTAGTAGAGTTGGAGTGCAATTTTCTAATGTGCATCCAATTAATTTGTGAATAATTCGTGTTTTCGTGTGCAGCATACACGTGCTGATACACATTTGTACGTGAGATTAATTTCACAATTGCAACTTATTCTGTTTGTCGTACGGTACACGTGTAAACTATCCACCAGGAAACGTCTATCTATCTGTCTGTCCGTTCGTTCTCTGTTATAGACAGCCGTCTACCATATGCAGTCACTACACACGAAAAGGGTAGAATGAAACATTATTGGTTTGCAATTGCAATTGCAATGGTATCCAGTTGTTGTAGCAGTGTAGTATCAAATTGTTACGTATACGACGGGGTGTCCATATGGTCGGGCCTGTCCTGTCCTGAGACTAAGGAAATACCGCCGACTTGTGTGATTTATCCGGTCCGTTGAGCTGCCACAATGCTGCAAATTCCAGCAATGCGAATTGAATAATGATATCTGAGAGATTTAAATTAAAAGCGAACCAACCAGGTAGCTATACGAGAGTAGAACAGCAGCCATAGTTTAGTGACCAGGTGGATGTTGTTTGTGCCATGATTTCCATATAATCCAAGTCAGACCATTGGATTTTGCTTGTGCTTGCTTCCGATATAAAATTACCTTTGGAACGGGAGCAGATGGTGGAGGATATTGAATTTCGAAATCAGATACAGCTATAAGATTATAAGGAGTAATCTTGTCGATTGTTGAGGCATTACAGAGCAGTTTGTCAGTTAATGACAATGTTCAGGTTGTGACACAGACTGGATAGAATTTTCAGTTTCGCTTTGTCAATATGCAAAGCATGGTCAAAGTGAAACCTTTAAAGATTTGTGTTGTTAACTTTATTGTGTCGGGTTCTAGCAGCTGACTTTTGTCGTGAACACCACTTAAGTAGTTGATAATCCGTAAATTTGTTCCTTGTATGTCTGTTGTCGATTTGGTATTGCTGATGGGTACTATGGTGTCGGACGAATTTTTAAGTCTTGTCGGATTGCAGAATGCTGACCGGGTTGCTGTAAATTTACCAGTTCCTTGAATAATCCTAAGTAGAGTTAAGCACATGTATTTTGAGTTATTACAAAGGTATGAGTCTCATTTTTTTTCTAAGTTTTTCTTATTCAATTTCAAAGTACGTGAAGTGTGGACTAGTAAGGATGCCATACATAGTGTCAAAGTCTTAATAATGAGATGAGGTGGGATAAGGTTCTATTGATCAATTGGCAATTACGTATAATACATTCCAACTCAGAGTTCGGAATCCAGTCACATTTCTGAGCATGGATAAGGGATGGCGCGCTTGATCGGGTTGTTTTAATTCAGTGGAGCGCTAAATGAAGCCCATAAAAATATGAAGCAAGACTTCTGTTACTCTAAATTCGCGGCAGCCGAAGCGGGCAGTGAAAAGCGGGCAAATTCAAGATTGAATTATAGCACAGTTCTATCGGACAGTGATACGTCCAAAAATAGAAGTCTCACCTGAGGACGAGAAGAAGACTTTCTACATTCAACTAGCCACCGTACTTAAGTCATCTACCTACTACAATGAAGGGCATTATTACTCTAACGCGCTGGTTCTACAGACAGATGAAGTAACAATATGTGCAATAATAGAACTGTTTATGCGATAGAATCACCAAACATCTTAGGCTACCCGCAACTGCACACAAAACCCAGAGAAAGCCAGATTTTGGATAAGGACTAGCTCAAGCGATCTATCGAATTGTATTGAAACATCAAGTACATATATGTAAGATAGTAGCACGATCGAACGACTGAATGGAAATGAGGCGGTTGATCTTGTTTCTTAAAAAGAAAATTGACTGCCGCTATAAAACCAAAGAGTTATACATGTTCCCTCTTTTCCCCTTTGGAATCTTCTGTGTCGATCACGCTAAAGATCGCAATTGAACAGTGTTAACTAACGTTGAGTTGTTGAGTCTATGGTGTTAAATGAAAACCAATGAGAATGAATAAGTTGTGTTTTCAGAAAACGTAATCTGCTTCAAATAAACATACTCTAAATTTGTAGAATCATTGATTTTTGCAGCTTGCATGATCTGCTAAACACGTACAATTGACTTGAAATTCTAATTCCTAGATACATTTCTTAAATTTATTCATTCTGAATTCCGGTGGTATACCAAAAGGCAACCCAAAAAGTTCCGAAGAGAGATTTGAGGAATAAGTTAACCTAAAAGAAGATTCGGTGCCAAAGACATGGAAACAACCCAAATTTCGCTGTCAAGCAAAACAAATCATTCAACCTTGACGGTAAAAGCCAGACTTCCGTTCTTCCGTAAAAATTGAATTAAGAATAGTGCTCATGTTAAAATATTGTAATGTCGCCCTAATATACAGGATGTCCTCTAATTCGTTAAGAATAATTTGGGAAATAATACCTGGGTATATTCTAAGAAAAAAATTGTTGTATAGTAAGGGTCTATCTCTAATATTGACATCATTTATCGAGGATTTAGGAAAGCCTTACTTTGGTTACCCTGAACCACGTTAACGGAAATTGCTTTGTTAATACTAAAGGTAGAAATTTTGTTTGAGACTTTGATTTTAGAAGAAATCTTAGCTTTTGTAACTTCGTTAAAATAACGTTGATATCACATTTGAGTCTTCAGATATCTAATTTCTAAGCCTGTTCCATTTATCTTGCCCATGCAAATTTTTGACTTTGAGACACTTTTCTCCCAACTATGCGTAATACAACAAACATAAGGTTTTACTATTTGAAAACCCATAGATTTTATGTTATTTGGAAAAACCAGCAGCAGGTAAAAATATGAATTTATGATTTTTTACTTACGTTTCTAACAATAAAAGTTTTCCAAGAATTAATAATTTTCCAATAATTGACTTAAAATTGCATAGCTATTTGCAAATTTTTAATGCGTGCTCATTTATTTGGCTGCCTGTCATTTCCCTACCTTATTTCTTAAAAGTTCAGAAAGAGTTATGTTGGGGTATGAAGGCCGATTTGGAAAATTTACCAAACAAAAATGGTATAAAAGATTAGAAAAAAAAACAATTCATCAGTTTAATTTGTTACGCTAAGGTTACAGTTGCTTAGAAACGCTGTTTGAAATGTCTGCATTTACAAACCAAGAATACGCAGACAGTATTTACGTTTATGGGCTGTGTAATGGAAGTTCAACTAGAGCGCGACAAAGATACCATGAACTTTATCTTAACCGACCCCGACGACTTCCTATTGAAGGAGTATTTGGAAATACGTATTGCTTCGAGAAACGGGATCAGTTTCAAATACACGACCTAACGCGGTCGTCCAGTAGGAAGAAAGAATACTGGAAGCTATTACAACTGATCTGGTAGTCAGTATCAGATACTGCAATTCAATGTTTCCAAACATAATATTACTAACTGCATGGAGAAAAGCTTTATCCATACCATCTGCGCAAGAACTGCTTCCTGATGATTTAGAAAAGAGACTTGAATTTTTTAATTGCTTGCTGGAGCGGAGCTTGGATGACAACGAGTTTATTATCAGAATTCTTTGGACGGACCCATCTCAATTAACAAGAGCTGGGATAACAAATTTTCATAATCTTCATACATGGGCTGCGGATAATCCAAATACAAGGACATAAATCATTTCAATACAAATTCAGCGTCAATATGTGGGCAGATGTGATTGGATACAAGTTACTCGGCCCTTTCAAACTACCACCTACGCTGAATTCTACAAACTATCTGGAGTTTATGCGAAATGATTTAGCAGAACTATTGATGATTTTTGTTATTATTATATATATTCATACGAAAAAAAAATAGTTAAACGCTACGAGTATGTTTGTTACGCATTTTCTGGAGAAAATCAAAAATCAGCATGGGCAAGAAAAATTGAACAGGCTTAGAAATTGGATATCTGAAGACTCAAATAAGACATCAACTTTATTTAAACGCAGTTATAAGGGCTAGTATATCTTCTAAAAATAAGGTCCTACCCTTTCATTAAACTCCCTCCAAGCGCGAAAGATTGAATTCAAAGAACTATGGTCGGAAGTAAAGATTTCGTACTCAAATTGTGTACATGACAAAAACAAGCCTTTATCATAAGAAGATTTGATTGCAATGATATCGGAATACAAGTTCTCAACAAAGACGTTTATAGGATGCATACAGTTAGTAATGAGGTTTTCGGACAAGTTTAGTTCGTCTGCAAACGAAGTCAAACTTTCAGAAATTAAGAAAACCAGTTCTTCGCAGGTGTCAAATTAAGTGCAATCTTCTTCTTTGGAAGTTAACGATTTTGAACATCGTGCGTTTTTGTTTCCTTCATGTGATTGTGAATTATTCTACGGTTACTATCTTTCTTGGCCATCATTCCGCGATATGTTTTCGGCGGTCTATCTCAATCACACACGACTAAGTCAAAAATTATTTCATCTTCACCCTAAGAGAAGAGGAGATGCATTTAATATATGTAGCTTCAAGGTTTGCCTTGATTAGTAGTAATTTTAATCTCGCTTGGAAAGCCCTTAGTGTACAGTATGAAAACAAAATGATTTCAATAAACTGTCACTTAAAAATTCTGTTTAATCTTCCCACGCTATCTGTGGGGACTGATAAATCCCTAAAGCAACTTTCCCGAAATGTGAATAGTTGCCTTTGTGTCCTAAAAACTCAGGGAATCGATATTGATTCTTATAATTTATTTCTAAGTTTCTTTGTTTCGAACCGTCTTCCAGAAACAACACGCTCGTTCTGGGAACAAAGTTTAGAAAAGCTCTCAGAGATTCGCACATGGAATAACATGTGCAACTTTATACCAGAGCTGTAAACTTTCAAGTACAAGTACCATTACCAGTACCACTATCAGTACCGGGACTTATACTTGTACTTCAACAATCCAAGTACCAGTATTTCTCAAATACTTCGCCTCAAGTATTGCTACTTAAGTACCAAGTACTTGACCACCACTTTCAAGTACTTGTTCAGCTCTTCAATTCAAAGTACTTTATTTTGGTCTTGCACAATTTTTCTAAATAGAACTGTTAACATTTTTGACGAATTCTTTTATCCTGCATTGTGTCCAACTTTTAATCATACAGTTTCAAATTTTTCTTTATTAATTATTTTTGATTAATACTTTTTAGAAAAGTCGAGGTGGCCTTTAACAAAACTAATTTCTGAAAGTGTTGATCAGTAAGATCATGATGTCTTGGAGACAATCAGACCAGCGAATGAGAAAAGTCTTTCTACAGGCGCTGAAGAAGTCAGCGGCGTATTTAACTTCATAGACAATTTTTTCAGAACTGAATATTTGTCCAGCATAGTCATTCTATTTCCAACGCCCGGATCATTTATATAGGTCCAATATTCATACTCAATTTTTCTGGATAACGACAAATTACTACTTGATGTGGCAGTTGGCAATGAAGTAGAATCTGAAAAAAAATTCATGGAGTTTATACATAAATGCAGGGCGATTCAATTTCAGATGACTAAATTTTGAAATTGTGTTTTTTTTATAATTTTCCCGCGTTAAAAGAGTCAAGGATACCCTTAAAGTGTTTCAACAAATCTTAAGAGAAGTAGATCCCGCGTTTTATTTGTTTTTTTTTTTTTTCTTATATGACCTACCACATTCCAAAGTTTGATCATATGACAAGGATTGGGACTATAAACTAGATGATTTATGAATTACCTGAATTTTTACCTTTCTTGTAGAATAAATAGTAAATAAATGCATTTATACATACATAAATGGATAGAAATTAATCAATCACCAGAAAAGTGTTTGGAATCAGAAATTGGGTAATCTTAATTTCTCCCGTCGGCTCAAGGGTATTAAAATTTCGAATAGATTTTCTTTCGGGAGTCCGCTTGCTTATGACTGCTATAACAATAACTGAACTTACAGTTTCTAGTCTACTGATGAAATACATAATAATTTTCCTTTATAAATTGACGTTGTAACAAATCTTACTCAATATGCTGCTCACGTACTTGGAAGTACTGCTTAAGTACTTTGGTACTTAAGTACGTCGTACTTGGTACTTGCACACAAGTACTTGAAAAATACTGGTACTTGCCTTTTTTCAATTACCAGTACTAGGGTACTGAAGTACAAGTGCCAGTATCTAGTACTTGTACTTGAGTGGACAGAAGTCCTGAAATACTTAAGTACTTTACAGGTCTGCTTTATACATAGTTTCACGGTATAAAACTCTTGAAACCATTAGTGACATCCGACTTTCAACAAAACCTAAGCAAGCTGTCACACACGCACAAGAAAACAAAATAGTAAACATAAATCATGCCAAAGCATATATGTGCTTGCGTTTTATGTTAACAAAATCACTCCTTCCGAATTTGTCTTTCATTTACACAAATGCAAGTCCAGGAACAAACGCAAACAGTTGAAGTTCATAGGTTATGCTCAAGCTGTTTGGCTTCTAACCGCACCACCTATACGTGTAAAAGTCAACTGAACAGTCAAGTGAGTTTAAAGTCATCGCTTAATATGGTATGTCAGGTTCATCTCATGTTCAATTTGGCGAAACATCTCAACCCTTCCACTGTTCCACAATCTATCATCGCCACTGAACTTAGAGACCAAACACCCCATATCTTTTAGAGAAAAACGAATAGAAAGTTCATTACGTGCTCCAACTTCTGTCAGTTAGCTTTCGTTATGCATCCTCGTGCTACGGAACCCACTATGAAGAGGCATTTCAGCATTACAATTTCCAAGCGCATTGTCGGCTGTCCTATTATGTACATGATCTGCTGCTATCTGATAGCTACTCCTGTGCGCCTCTGGTAATCTTGCCAGTAGAATTACTTGCTGATCCAATGGTTTTTTTTTTTGTTGAGCACCCAAATATGTTGTAGATAAATAAACTAAATAACACAAGATGCCTCATTAAATTCAAAAATCGCTTTGGTCTACTATTTTTTTGCTAAAAAGGAATGCAAAATTAGATCTTAAGGAACAACTTTTATTGACTTCACAACTTGACTACACAACTGGTAATAAGTTATATATAGCTCTTAAAGAATTCATGAAAGCGGTAGATATAACTACATAGAGTAGGTATAAATGTATAGAGTATGTATAAGTGTATAGAAACGACGCTTGAAGCTACATATGTCTGTTTCTAACTTTTTACCCTGATAAGTACTCCGATGATGTGATCACCACTCTAGGCTCGTCGGACCATTGTGTCATATCAGCTAATTTCTAGTACATCGACCACATAGTTAGAGAAAATATTCCTAAAAGAACCGTATGGCAATACGAGAAAGCCAATTGGAGCGGACTTAACACCTTCTTTAGGAAATTTAACTGGTCGTTATGTTTCCTCGATAACCACGTGGATGCCGCCGCTAATATGATCTCTGACACTATCCTCTTCGGAACAAGATCTTTATCCCTCATCGGATGAAGAATATCAGACCAAAAGAAAAGACATGGTACGACTCGAACTGTAAAGAGGTTGTCAGGGTTAGAGAAGTGTTTTTTCGGTCCTTCAAGACCAATCCGACCAAAAGCTGAGGCAAAAAATACTACAATGTCCCAAAGGTAGTAAAAGCTTTTGGTCATTTGTCAAAAACATTAGAAATTCTGCCTCATCCTCCATCCCAACGCTCATTTACAATGACATTCCAGCAGGGCCAATCTGCTTGCTGCACACTTTGCCTCCAGCTCAACGCTCCCAGAATGTGCTTTGTCCCCGCCTACACTTGAGTGCGTTGAATCTTCAATGGGACGAATAAACTTTCGCACTCGTGCAGTTGCAAGAGTACTTAAAGATCGTAATATACGAGTACATAAATCCGCTGGTCCAGATGATATATATCTCCTTCTTCTGAAGAGGTGTTCTTCCACGCTGGCAAAACCACTGCGTAAGCTTTTTCACCAATCCTACTCTTTAGGACTCTTTCCGAGCAGATTGAAAACAGCATTTGTCCAGCCCGTCCCTAAAAAAGCCGAATCTTCTTCTCTCTCCTACTGCAGACCCATTGCACTTACGTCCCTTCTCTTCAAGGCCATGGAAACGCTGATAAACCGTCAGCTAATGAAATATCTTGAAACACGAAAACTTCTTAATGACCGGCAGTACGGTTTTTGTAGCAACAGGTCCACTGGTGATTTGATGGCATGTCTCACGGAAAAATGGAACCAAAACCTACATCAATCTGGCGAAAGCAAGATGGTTGCACTTGATATTTCTAAGGCATTTAACAGAGTTTGGCATCAGGATCTTTTGTTGAAAATGCGTGCTTTTGGGATCGATGACTCTCTTCTTCAATGGATTAGAAATTACATTTCGGAACGTTCACTTCAAGTTGTCTTGGATGGCACTCTTTTTAATTTTCATCAATGATCTCTTGTCTATCACTTCTAATCCAATATGTTCCTTTGCTGACGACAGTACTCTCTGCTTTTCATATACGTTTCCGAACTCACGTCCCTGCTCTTCAGCTGTAAACGGGAACGGCAGCGTATGTTAAGCTCATTAAATTCCGATATTAATAGCAACACCAATTGGGGAACTATCAACCGAGTGGAACATAATGCTTCCAAAAGTCAATGCTTTCTGCTGTCACTAAAGCGAAATTCAAATACCCAGCCATTCTCGGTATGTGTGTCAGTGACAACTTAGGTTGGAATGACCACATATTCAGTGTCGGTATCTAAGTTTCCTCAAGCGATGTAAGAAATATTTCACCCCCTCTGATCTGGCCTCAATATATAAGGCGTTCATCCGCCCAAAATTGGAGTACAATGCTCACATCTGATCAGGTGCGAATAAAACATCTCTGCATCTGCTAGACTGGATTTAAAACCGTGCGATAAAACTCATAGCTGATACCAACATCACTCAGGCAATGGATATCCTCGAACCCTAACGAAATGTCTCTTGTCTCACTTCGTTTTATCACTATTTCCACCGCCAGTGCTCCATAGAAATCGCTAGTAGCATTCCGCCCCTTCAAACCTTTAACCGTAACAAACGTCTCGCTATGAATGCTCGTCAATATACCCTCAAGCCCACTTTCGGACGTACTCTGAAATATCGTGATTCGTTCCTAAGCCGAACAACTCTCTTGTGAAATGCCCTGCCGAGCTCCATATTTCCTAGTCATTTTAACATTCAGACATATAAAACCAACGTTCAACGGTAGCTATCCTTCATTCCTCCCTAAATTTCCTTCGCCCGCTGTGTGTGCAAACAATTTAAGGGTATTTTAACCCCTTGAGCGCGCTAGTTTAACTTACATGTGGATGGGAATACCCAGTTGAATGGTCATGTTAAATTGGCGGAATTTCCACCCTTAATGATTTTATTATTGCAAAAATATCAAAAATCTGGGTTCATGCATAAAAAACTTACTGTGGATGAAAAGATGGTTATGTATTACGGACATCATTCCTCAAAGCAGTTTGTAAAATGTAAGCCAGTGAGATGGCAAGTTAAACACGGCAAGTGAAGCATAAAGTTTTTTTTGTCATTCATTTTAATCTAAATTTGAATCACAAAGTCAGTCAGCATTGTTATTGTGTAACTCTACCAAAAACTTAAGTGAGTGTGTAGTTTTTTTCCTTATTGTTTTCTGCTCTTAACTACGGCCGAATCACAATAACAAAACGTAAGAGGATTGCGAACTAAGATTTCAACTATATGTATGTATATCTTAATCCACGAATGCCCTATGACATCTTTTGCCCTCACAGAAACAAATTTCAACCCTAATATTAAGAATAATGAATTATTTTCCCAAGACTGCGATTTAAACCGTGACGATGGTCTAGATAAAGAGGAGAATTTAAATGGACGTGATAAACTTCTAGCTGTACACTCTTATCTCAGATCTAGACCCCTTAAAATCGACCATTGCATTTTTATAACTTGTTTGCGCTAAAAGCGCAACCTATATATTTGTTGCTGCTGTATGTTATGTATTCATTCCTCTTAACCAATTCAAGGTTGCCAGCTAGCTATTGATGCAATGCGACTGATTCCAACGATATTGTTATTTTTTTAGGTGATTTTAATCCACCTAAGCATTTGGCTGAGAGTCTCGTGCAAACTGGGCCCACTAGAAATGTCGCATCATCGAGATTTAACAAATGCCATAAAGCATCGGTCACTTCTCAGAGGCGCCAGCTCATGTCAACGAACGCGGCCTTTCCACGAGATCTTCCTAACTATTCTTAATCCAACTTAAAACTAGGAGGAGTGTGTTGCCTTAGTAATATACCCAGGAGGGCGAGCCGTCTCTCTCCCCTTCTAGAAGCCGTCAGAATTCGGTGTACTGTTTTTCAGCATCGATCCGATCCCTGTCCGCAATCGCGGGACTACTTAAAACGGACGAGGAGTTCGTCCGTTTGGCAGTTGGCAATATACCCATCGTAGATGATCCACTTGTCACTCACAGCGCGGTGGCGGTGGTGTATTATCGGGGTACCGTCCCTACTTTGCACTAACCCTTTAGCATCAGTGTGGAGAAATGTCTCTGCTGGGGAAAAGCCCGGTAGAAGTGAGTTCTCGTAGTACATTTCATTGCGGTAATAAGCCCCAAAGATCAGGCTTTTATCATTGGTCATTACCCTCGCAACGTGTCTTCGAATCACTTTAATCAGGAAATTGTCAATCCTACTTATTCAGATTAGTCCTATCGTAAAGGGCTATGTTGGGGTAATATTTTTTGTAGTCTGATTCTGGTGTTCTGTACAAGCCGACACAGGTCCTAAAACACTGCCTTTCAAACACCTGAATCTGAAACGGCGCTACATTGAACCACACGGCACAACCATACGCGATGACTGGTCTGATTAGGGCCGCATAGCATATGACCTTCACCCTGGAGACAAGTTGACTGCTGTGAAACAACCTTCTTGTCAGGGCTAAAGCCTTTTTCACCCTATCACGACAAGCGTCTATATGGTTATCAAAATACAAATACTTGTCGAGCCAGATACCAAGGTATCTCACTACGTTTCTCACCGCTAATGGCAGTCCGTGGCCCGTGCTGTAAAATGATGGCTAAATTTCGCCAGTTATATCTGATATCCCTAGAAGCCCATCTCATCGGAATTTTAAAAAAGATTGTCTTCGACTTTTGAAAATTGATTTTCAGTTTCCAATCGTCGCAATACGGCTTAATATGATCGAAATCACGCTGCAGAAGAGAATTGATGACTTCGATTTTTGAACCTGATCGTACGCCACTAAATCGTCTGAGTACGCTATGGCGTGATTCAGGGAAACAACTAAAGCGCTTGTGTAAATGTTAAACAGTATCGGAGAATTAACAGCCCCCTGTTATAAGCCGTTTTTAATGTGAAAGATCTTGCTCGAAATGAAGTCTCTCTACATAGTAGAGGTTTCGGCATGCTCATCCTGGTCATGCCCCTCTAACCATATGGTGTCGAAAGCCTTTTCGAAGTTAGCGAGGTAGGCAACCGTACACTGGTTCTTTCGTTTATTTCATTCTATGACGGAAACCAGCTTTGACGCAGCATGAATAGTGTCATGAATCACCCTAAATCCAAATTGATTTTCTGGAATTATATTATTTTTCTCAAACCACCTTAACAGCGCCCTATTAACCACTTTCTCGAATACCTTGCTAATATTCGGAAGTAAACTAATCTTCGGTCATAGCAGGGTTAGTTCTAATTTTATCCCTTTTCGGGATTGGATGTACCACTGCTCTTTTCCAAAGCATTCCGCTTTCAAGGGCAGGTGTCTTAATATGACTTTTGGAATACCGTCTACTCCCGACGACTTTTTGTTTTTCACAGACTCCAAGATTCACAGGAGTTCATCTTTTCGCGCTAACAAATGAGAGGAAGCTCGTTCATCGGGAATGATGACATTTGCCGCGTTTTCTACACTGAATAGGGTGAAACCGTAGTTCTCGGATCGCCAATTTTGATGTTCGTTGCCCGTAGGCCCGTAGGCCTTGTTGTCAATGTCGTGATTACAGCGAACCGGATTGTTCACCGTAGACACGACCTCGAAAAAAGCTCCCAGCAAATCAAATTTCTCCCGTGGGTCTTCGACCATGAAAAGACCGTCCCCTAAGTCGGCACCCACTGGACTTATGCCAACGGTCAGTAGTGTACTTAAGTCTGTTTTCTGTCGTTTGTGGAATTCGAATACACTGACTGTCATTGTGATCTTTCCTCCTGAACAATTTATTTATCTGCGGACTACTGGATTTTATAGCCGGAATCTGATTGCCCGAGTGCAGACTTACAGACTTACTGTAATTTTCTTTAATTGATTGTTTTAAGTTTTTGATCTGTGGCTTTTGTGTTCTTATTTCCGTGTTCCTTATGTTCCTTTCACCAATTCCTACCTGGCAAACGTCAATTGAGATTAACTTACTCCCGTCAATTGAGATTAACTGCTCTGTTAAGCCTGGTGCAAGCAGAGGATAATTTCGTATCCAAAATCTTAATGAGCGACGAATCCCATTCCCACTTAAGTGGTTATGTGAATAAACAAAATTTGCTTTTCTGAGGCAATGAGAATCCACACGTGACTGTTTGGTTCGGGATTTGCAGTGAAAAAGTGATTGGCCCTTATTTTTTTAAGAACGTCGACGGCACTACCGTGACCATAGCTGGTGAGCAGTACAGACAGATGTTAAATGAAATTTAAGTTGAAGCAAGTTGCTGAATTGAATCTCGAACATTGTTGATTCCAGCAAGATGGAGCAACTGCTCACACAGCTCGGGCAACGATGGATATTTTGAACCACCAATTTCTAGCCAGTGCGAACTCCCGCGCCGGACTTCTTCCTTTGGGGCTTTTTGAAATCTCGGGTTTACCACAACAAACCACAAACCTTGCAAGTCTTTTGGAGCCAGATGTTTTGCGAGCAACAATTCAAAATGCCGTAAAACGAGCACAAATGTGCATCAACGTAGGAGTTGGTGATTTGCCCGGTATCATTTTTTCAACTTAATTTCATCAATTTTACATCTTGAGGTAAGCTCTTCGTGAAAACAGAGCCCAATTCCTTTCATTTATAATAAAATGCAGCCAGTTCATATTGTGACATTACTTTTGCCCCTAATTGTATAACTCCGACACAAATGGTACCAAAAATCTTACTAATATATCTGGAAAAAATCTAATGCCCTTAGAATCGAGAGTTGTACTAGATCTTTTACAACTCGTATAATTTGCAACGGATCATATAACCTATGACTGTTGTATGGTAGAATTTTTGATATACAGGTACAACCAGAGAAAAGCTGCAACATCTACGGTTCGGTGAAAGTGGTGTCGCATGCTATGAAAATACTCGAGCTATTTACATTCGACAACGCAATATAAATTGACCCCATGACAGTTAATGAAATTTGTTGGATGTCAGGGCGACATAAACATTATATGTATGTTGGTATGTATATATGAATGAAATGCGATGTATACTATATGCTTCTTTAGGATTTGGTAGAGTAAGCTAAAATAAATTACAGAGAATGCCATTGAGTGGTTGATATTTTTAACTATCTACAATATTTTATATTTCAATATTTATACTAAAGGAAAAGGAGACCGACAACTATTTAAACCAGTCGCCGTTTTCAAATCCAAGATAAATATCTTCTTCTTTTGTTTTCTGACAAAGAGCTTACTTGAAATCCGTAAGATTGCTGTTCAGAATCCACTCCACCTCCAATGCTTAAACTTTGCAATATATTCTTCTCTGAAAACCCCTTGCACCATAAAACGGCATCACTGGGAGTTCGTCTTTTTCATCTTCGAAAATTAATTAAGAAAAAAAAAAACGAAAGCATCATTCATCATCCTTTTCGTCTTCATCATCATCAAATACTCAGTTAATCGCGATTTTCATCATTACAACGCACGCGTTTATCCAAAAATTCATACTCACTGGCATTCCTGTACTCTGTCGCATTACCAAATGAAATATTAATTCGAACGCACCGCCTCCACAATGTCTGTCAAAATATTTAATATTATTAATTAAAAGAAACAAAATTTAAAGGAGATTCAATTTTACATGTCAGAAAGCATCTCATCATGCCTCGGTCCTTTGCTTGTAGATACTTTTGGCGTCAGCCATACCATGTTGTACAGGTGGCTTTAGTACTGGTGCTTGGATATTCATTTGGAGTATTCCTCAAGAGCTCATCAATTCCATTGAAGCGGAAGTTGGGATCCCAGGGATTATAGCTACCGACTGCGTTGAGTCGAAGCAATTAATAATGAAAAATGCAATTTTGCAATTTTTATTTTTTTGTTTAATGTCATTTTTTTATAATTTTTTATTACCCTGGTACTGGCATTGATTAAGATAGTAGTTCCATGGCATACGCAACCTTGTTTGTGTGTCGCATACAACAGCGGATATACAAGCATGTAAGGTGCCCATTGCCATTAAGGTGAAGCTACTTCCGCAGGGGGTAGCTTTAATTGGCCCGATCGGACTGTGTACTGTGACTGTAGGGTTGGTCGAATAAATTTAAATAAATTCTTATTGACCGTTATCCGTCAGGAGACCAAGCTTCGTTCAATCTAGGAATCCATGGCACATACATATGTGGAGATGGTATCAGATAAAGAATTGCTGTACTCGAGTCTTTCTTTTTTTATTTACTTAATTTTCATCCTCAATAGGCAGTGTATTGGAATAGCCCCATTCCATGTGTAAAAGCAGTATTCGTATGTATAGAGTTTTTCCCATACCAAAAAGGTGGTTTTCATAGCACTGAACAGTCAGAATACAAAATTGACAAAGATTTATTTTGCCCTACGTTGGTATACTTTGCAAAGGCGACTAAATTAAATTAAATCCAATCAAATCCTTACAGTGGTATGCAGAAGTTTGATGAGAATAAAATATTAAATGAAATTGTATTGACGGGGAAAGCTGTAAAACCAGAAAGAGGAACAGCCGCTAACAAATTATTTACGAGTGCGTCCTTATCATAAAAAGTGTTCAACTGGGTTGATGAAATATTTACTCCAGCACTCCAGCATAAACATTTCAAACTTTTTGCACTTCAACTTACAACTTACGAGTAGTTGTACACTCCCATCAATGTTTCAAATTCATTTAAGCCGATTCTGATCGATGACGAGGTTCGCCCGCGGGACAGTCGTGTTACATTTTCTCAGATCTCTGGTACGAACTGCTTTCAGTTGATTTTTGGTTACTCAAACCGAAATGTGTCTTCGCCTTTTTGTGTCAAGTTTTTTTCGGTCAGGGACCTTATTCATCGAAGTGAGATTTAGTAGCTAGGTGCCATTACATAATTTACTTTACCGAACCGTAAAAATAGAGGCTTCGTGGGATAGAAGTTGTCAGATCATTTAAAGCGAATATAATAGATAGAGCCTTTACAAGTTGATGGAACTATTCCCAGAGGAATGACAAAAATCACTGAGCTTAGAAAGGAAAAACATAGCGCTAGATTAGAATTCAAATCATCTTACTGTAGGGCCGATGAACTCGTCAACATTGGAACTATTCTACTTATTCTACCGGAAAGGGTATTATAAGTATACCAATCGCTACGTACAAATTAATATTAAAGCTGGATGCCAATAAAAGAACAGACCTTAGGTGGACTTTTGGACCAACATATCTAGCGACTAAATAAATCTGACCAAAGCTAGATCTGAATCACTCTAAGAGTCTGATCTTTCTAAATAGGAAACGTCGCAGCGCCATCATAGGTATCATCACTGGACACTGCCTCATAGACAAGCATGCAAGAAGGCTTGGCGCTTTTACAAATGATTTCGGTAGAAGCTGCATGTACTCTGTACATGTCCAGCTCTCTCCCAGAGAAGAAAACTTCAGTTAGGAGCTTTCTTCTACAATGATCAACACGATCTAAAGCATATAGACGTAAACAGTCTCCTATGCTTCATCGTAAGCTCAAACTGGTTCCATTAGTAAGAAGATCGTAGATCCACGTGGCATCACAATGGGCCAATATGATTAAGTGGGCTCGTGTTTCCGATAGCCATTCTTACCTACCTACCTACCCTACCTACCTACCTACCCTATCGATCAATCTGATTGACAGTTCTTTGGTCAAGCGGCTGCCAGGTCTTGGCATTGTAGGCGTTACTGTGTGGAAAACCAATGTCAACTCTGATGGCATTTCGTCCCGCCGAGCAGTCGATTACTTTCCAACTGTGCCACCAAAGATGTCCCCCTTTATTAACTTGGCAATCCTCAAGTCCTGCTCATACGTTGCATTTTCCTAATATTTTGGAAAAACTTGAGTTTTGAAATGGTTACAAGTTGATGCTGATTAGAGGTAAAAGGACATGGTCGCCTATCATCGAAAGATTTTATTCATACTTCATATTTCAACATACGATTGTCGTGGGGTGCGCATATATTGTACAATAATTGAAACTATTTAGCATAAGTTTTTTATAAAATTATTGTTCGATGTGTTCACAAGAAATTGATAGAAATTGTTCAACTAAAATAAATTGTAGTGATTGTAAGTATTGCATTATATTACGAAAGAAAATGAATTCCGTTGTGATAAGTGTTTCAATATTGAGACGGCATTCACTGTATATGCCAGTGCCGGCCGTATATGAAAACAACAATTCATCGGCCACCAATACCACTGAAATTCAATAACAGTCAACCGCTGAATCATCTACTCGTAAGAACAACATAGACAGCGAAAGTGACTGCACTCTCCCGATGACTTATTTAAATATTTCAAATTTATAGGAATCTGTGTTTTTACAAGAAATAAATGAGCTGAAATATAAATTACATTATCTGGACAGGAAGCTAAACTGGCAACAACAACATCTTCTCAACAATTCAATTGAAATTGTGGGTATGTCAAATGTCAATGATACAAACGCAATCAGCAAGGCAAAACTAATTTTTTATAAAGCCCTGTCTATCGATATCTCTGTCAACAACATTGAAAAATTATATGTTAAGGGTGGCCGTGGCTCAAGTGATAGTGGACTGGCTTCCAAATCGGAAGGTTCGGTGTTCGAATTCCAGCCTCGCCCGAAAGACATATCATCCATTTTTTCAGTTAATGAAAATCAATTAAGACGAGTAGTCGACTAGAAATCAACATCAAGCCAGCATTCACTAAGAATTTAGTCTCCCCATTAAATGTTGGATGTCACCCATGGAGCGAAATAACCACTGAGCCCAAACATCTTTCTTTCTCTCTCTATCCCATTTTCCAAAAAACTTAACACATGCTGAGGCATTATAAGTGTATACCCACTTGAGTGTTAAGTTCTTAAAAAAAAAAAAAAAAAGTGCAGAACAAAGTTTTAAAACTAAGATCTACGAATATCATCTGTCTAAGGATTCGCAGATCTAACTACAAAACAGCCAATAATGTGCGGAAAAAAAGTGAACAAAAACAAGCCGAGAACACAAGTTACAGGCATTGATGATGTTGCAGCTAGCAGCAGTATTAAAAACAACAAGCGCAGTGAAACCGCAATTTATACAAGGTGGCGCAAAAGTTGTCATCCGATCTTCTTTGGCTATTCTTTTTTTTTTTTAATAAAAAACGTTGATCCTGCTTTTCGATTATATTTATTTAATGTCTAAAATTTATTTTTTTTCTATTACGTTGAAAAAATGATATCGGCTAAGTGGCCGCCGCCAGAATTGATGACGTGCCCGATTTGTGGCATTTTCCATCACTCTTGCCAGAAATTCCGGCGATGGGTCCTCGTATTCTTGACGAATATTCTCTTTGAAGGCTTCAAGGGTCTGAGGCTTGTTGACATAAACTCTGGAACGGTTAAATCAGGCGATCTTGCCGGCTAGTGCAAGTTCCCAAAAGGTGAGATTCGACGACCTGGAAGTGCAGGCCTCAGAATTTCGTTTGTGGCTGTTGGAACCACATGTTATCCAGTACTAATTCATCCAAATGAGGAAGGAAAAAGTTGTTGGCCCGATGATTCCCCTGTTGTAAACAGCACACCACACAGTAATTTTGAGCAGGTGTAATGGCCCTTCGGCGTTATACGCGGATTTTCAATTCCCCAGAAGCGATAATTTTGTTTATTCACATATTCACAACATGATTTTCGATGAAAAGTCGTCTCACTCGTGGTCGAGATTCAGGATGGCTTGAGTGTTGGTTACTCGCGTTTGGCAGTCAACAGCGAACAGCTGATGCGCTGCCTACATTTTGTAATTGACATCTTACGGTCTCTCACCAAAATTCTGTGTAAAGACCGCCGATTTATGCACAATTGCGTACCACATCTTCTAGTCGATACTCCGGGGTCCTTTGCGATATCCTTACACACTACTGCGATATTCTTAGACTTTGCAGCATTTCATTTTGTTCCATACTTTTCTAGGCAAGCGGCAAGACGACATAGTGTTTGCCCAGCTGGTGTCGGACGACCAGGAAATCTGCTCCGAAATTCACGCTGCGCCAACAACATCGATGAATTATTCCGCAGAAAAATCCTAACAATTATTCCGCGTTCTTTAGGAGTATACCTGTAGGTTAGGTTCGGTTAAACAGGGGTATGAAGGATATGCCATCACACAGACACCAGGCACCAAAACGGGCCCATCGTATCCTCTGTGGAACCAGTTGAATTTGTCTTCAAATGGCAGAAACCTAAACAATTGCTCTTCTGAGACACCCAATTTTCTTGCAAAAGCCAAGAAGGCCTTTGAAATTCGTGCCGTCTATCTCCTCTAGATTTTCCAAAAAGTATTTCCCTAAAAATTTTCTTCGACTACGTGATATTGTCTCGCATTCACGCAGTATGTATGTTATGTCCTCAACAGCTTGCAGATCACCGCAGAATCTACAGATATCTGTATCTGACAATTTGAGTCCGTTTGCCTGTTGCTGCAGGAGACAGTGTCCGTCAGCATTTCTATTACTGTCCTACGCTTATCCCTGTTTAATTTTATTAACTTCCTAGATCTTTTGCCGTCAAAAAGCGGCCAGAGAGTCATGGATACCCTGTGTCCCTCAAGACTGGACCACCTTAGATTGACAGTCTTTCTGAGTTTTTCCTCGATAGTGCCTCTCACTATGCAAAGGGGTGGTTTGATGTTGGTGGCCTCACTATTGTCGAGTAGCCCTTCTTTTCTTGCAAGCTCGTCCGCTTTTTCATTTCCTTTAATACTGCAATGTCCTGGCACCCAGCGCAGTTTTACCCCGTTCTGACTGGATAGTGCCTTAAGCACTGTGCGACAGCCCCTCTCTGTATCAGAGTTGACGTTGGTTAATCTTATTGCCTTGAGTCCGGCCTGGCTATCGATGTAAATAGCGATGTCTCTTTCGGATACCGATCTCATCTGCAATAGCTTAGCCGCCCTGAGGACAACCAGAACCTGTGACTGGAAGACACTGATTGTGTCTTATAGACACTCTTAGTTCTGTTCCTTCCTCTGTTTTTGAGTCATCTTTAGGAGTATAGCGATTTATGTCTTGCTAACGTGTATTTTATATCCGTTTACTTCACAAATGTTAAAGTAGAATTGGCATTTGCCACCATTGGCAAAAATTATAGCATCTTCCAATAGGGTGATTACTTTTGCGCCACCTAGTATAAATGATTCTTTGACGAAGTAAAAACAAGCTCTCTTCATAAAGGCGAAAGAAATTGTAAAGCAGAATGGTGTAAAATACATTTTGTACAAAGATAATAAAATTCTTATGATTACGGTGGAGGGAGGAAAAGTCATCCAGATCAGATCCTTTAATGATCTTGCACTTATTTAGTAATTATGTAGAAGGCTACTAGATAAGAACGATAGGAAAAAGATTTAAATAAAACAACAGCGGTGTGAGATATAAAATGGATTCTGGCTTTATTTTGAAGCTACGTTCATGCCATTATGTGTGGAACAGCGCATTATTCAAATGGCCGTTTCGGCTTCGCTTGCAGTGTTTCGAGTGTTCGGTCCAATTTTTGATGACTCGGTCAAATATGTGCGATGTTATTCCGGCAATAGCGGAATAGCAATAGCGTTACGAATGTTGGCCTCGAGCTCGTCCAAATTGGTTGGCTTATTAGTCTAAGGACTTGACGTAGCCCCAGAGAAAGTAATCAATGGATGTTAAATCACATGCTTGCGACGGCCAATTGATAAACGCTCGCCGTGAGATGACCCCGTCGCCAAACTTCCGCTTCACAACTGCGGGCGTTGGGTCCCTTTTATGGCATGTAGCGCCGTCTTGTTGGAACCAAAACTCGAATATATCGAGTTCTGGCGACAAAAAGTCTGTTAACATCGCTCTATACCTGACTGAGGCCATTGATGGCAATGGTGTCTCCTTCCTCATTTCGAAAGAAATAAGGTCCGATGATGCCGCCATGTCATAAACCACACCAAACAGTTAATATTTGTAGATGCATTGATACTTGGCCGAACACTTGTGGACTGTGTTCGCTCCAATCACGCAAGTTTGTTTGTTGACATAGCACCTGAGCCAAAAAACCGGCCTCGTCGGGGAAGACGATTTATAGGCCAAAATCCGGATCTCCACCCAACATTTCCAGCGCCCAATTAGCGAACTCACGGCGTTGTCTATGGTTGTCCGGCTTCAATTCTTACCTCAGTACAATCCTATATGGATGTAGGCCCAAATCCAACCGCAAAATAAGCCGGGTTGACTCTCTGTCGATGCACAATTCAGCTGATTAGCGCCGGATCGCCATTTCTGGGTTTTCTTCGATACTGGCCGCTGCGGCGGCTATGTCTTCTTCATTTCACACAAATCTCTATCTGGTTGGTCGCTTATGAGCCAAACTTTTCAACGGTGCGACGATTGGACTGCACACTGATGTCATGATGACGAAGGACCATACGACGAAATTAACGTTGCATATTTACAACTGAGCCGGAATTTCGATAATATTTTTAATAATTTCCGCATGTTCGGCAAGCGTAAAACGGATACACGTTAAAATGGCGTACCTTACTGACAGCTGGATGTCATTGGTAACTTTAACAGCTGCTGAAAGATAACAATTGGAACAACTATCATTACTATCTGGTTACCGCTTATCTTACACCGCTGTTGTTTTATTTAAAATTTTGTCTTATCGTTCTTATCCGGTCACTCTTTATCTTAGTTCACTCACACTTTCGGTAGTACTCGTAGTTTATGTTGCAGCGATAAATGTATTTTGATAGAGTGCGTAGACAGTTTTAAATACTTGTTGCTAACACTTGATTCTAAAATGTATCTTATACATCATATAGATACATTGCGGAAGTACAATATTTCCGATGCGCATTTAGACATTTTTTCGAATTGCGTAATGTATGCTCAACTAAACTTTAAAAAAATATTTATTACGGAATTTTTTCATTCTAAGCTTCAATATGGTACTGCTTGTTGTTGCGGTGTGAATTGCAACAATATACGACCCTTTCCTGTGTTACAGAAATTTATTTTAAGAAAAACTTGCCGAAAACCTCGTAACCGTCCTAGTTATTCTCTGTTTCATGACCTAACAATTTTTCCAGCTCGTCATTTGTATTGTTTTAACCCATAACATATCTGCACAGAGAAAAAAAAAGTAAAAATTGTTTGTAGATTTTTTGTGAAACGGCTTATTATGGCTATTGTAACATGCTAACAGGTTTCCTAGTTTGCTTTCTTTCTGACTCCAGTTTGCTATCCTGTTGCGAAAACGCATCACTAGGCAGATAAGCATTCAAAAAATGATGAAATGAATATTTTTTAATTTAAAAATAATTATCATCTGAAGGATTTCACATGTACTGCAAGGTTGCATTTTCGGTACCTGTATATATGTAGTATGGCTTCCACATTGCTGACACTGCACCGGAGCCGTTTACACAAAGACTCCTTTTCTATGACGTAGTTTGAACTTTTTTTTTTATTTTTTCTCTTTTCTTCACCGGTCGTCGAGATCTTCAGTGCTTGAATACTCTCGCTGTGCTTTGACAACCAGAAGTGCTTCACAGATAGCAGCCTGGAATTCAATTTAAGACACTTGTGGCAAATTTCGATGCTTTTGCATGGCATAATGCAGCTTCTAAGCATTTACTACACATGAGTCAGTCGTTGTAAAACTGAGTGGCCAGTAATTGGCCACTGCCTTGTCATGCAAATCAACTCTATCAATGTGCCTATTATAAACAGATGTGACGTTTGGCCACTCCACAAGATTGGTTCATTAATCTTTCCGGCAGTAGCGCTTCACCCGCTTTAGTTGTTATCATTCCAGCGCACAATCTTCAGCTGTGAATTCCAATCGTGGGAGGATTCGAATTTGCCACGTTCATACTTGTTGAATGTTTTCACGTAGGCAATTTGAATAGTAGGAATTTTCCTGGTACGGTTTGCCCGAATGGTTCGTGTTTCTACATGACTAAGCGATGTAAGATGCCACATGAGGTTAAATGAGGTGAAAAAGTAGTCAAAAAATTATTGATGTTCCTGCAGATTTACACCTTTAAGTAGTGACAAAACGGTGTTACCTCCAAGGCCCAATTTATTTCTTATAACTGAATCATTTTTGGCATTAGCACCAGCATACGAAATGAACTTGAAGAGGTAGCCATCGCTGGAGCAAAGACACCATAACTTGTATCCAAAACGTACAGGATTGCTCCGAATGAACATTTTGCAGGAATGGCGACCAATGTATGGTACGATTTGCTCGTCGATTAACGAGTGATGAGCAAAAGCTCCGAACTGCATCTATTTTCTATTCATTCGGTCAAAAATCAGTTGAAGTTTTTCATATTTGTCGTCTGTATCCAATGATGAACTATAGGCGACATTTAGAAAATGCCTTCGATTCATAGACTGGTGAATAATATCTCGGCCAATGAGTGGATTCAGTGATCAATAACTTCAGTAAAAAGTAATAGGAGCCCAACCAGAGTATAATAATATTCCAACAAATTTTCTTACTTCTGACACCGTAAAATTCGCATTACGGGCATTTTGCAGCTCTGCTTATCGATTGGTATCATGGGTTACGTCCCAAAACAAAGTAAAAAACTCAAGCGCTAATTTTGTACCTCAAGAATTAAGATGCATCAAAAAAGGATATAAAAGTAGTCATTAAGCTAGTTATATACCATGCTCATTCGCAATCGCTTCTATTTTCTTTGCTTCCAAATCTACTGTCATTACTGGGTTTGTTGGTCGTTTTTTCCATTTCGGTGTGGGAGGTGCAGTTACTTTTGTTGAACCAACAGAAGTACTAGCTTGAGATTCTCTTGAATTCTCCGTTGATTCTCCCAAAATGGGACCTTCAGGTTCTTTATTTTCCACGTCACCATGGATAATATACAATTCCATAGGGCCACAGGGATACCGCACATTACAAAAGTTTGTAACCATTTGGAACTCATTTATATTCATTCTGTAAATACTCGATTCAATAATATTTCCAGAAACTTAAAATTGTGCAAAACTGTGTACTTCCTCGAGATATTCAATAAACTCTTCGTCATTGAGATCGTCCACTGTATCATGAGGCACGTTAACGATATCGATGCAACGAATGTAGTCCCAGAAGTACCCGACCTGACGTATAGATGACGGTTGTTTAAACAGAATTACAACTGTAGAAAGTACCAACCTTATAAAGCTTAAATTTGAAGTTCGACGAGGTTATGTTGTTTAGTATTTGTTCCGCAGCTATCAATAGTGAACGCTCTCAATGAATTTATGGAAAAAATTGCTCATCGTTATGTGATACAAGACTTTCAATAAAATATTGGGGGGCAGAGTATAAGCCGGGTCGTACGATTTTGCCTAGACGAACATCGCAGTGGTCGACCAAACAAGGTGAGTTCACCAGAAAAGTTGGAAAAAATCCACAAAATGGTACTGGATGACAGTCGATTGAAAGTGCGTGGACTAGCAGATATGCTAGCCATTTCAAAAAGCACTGTATATCGTATTTCTACTGAAAAATTGGACAAGAGAAAGCTGTGCGCAAGAAGGGTTCCGCGATTACTCAAGTTTTACAGCAATATAGTAAAGCCGAGTTTTTTGCGTCGATTTATAACCATGGATGAAACTTGGATCCACCATTTCACAGCCAAGACGAAGCAACAGTCAAAATAATGGACTCAAACGGGAGAATCAGCTCCAAAGAAGGTGAATACAATGCCATCAGCAGGCAAGGTCATGGCGTCAGTTTCATGCGAACGGCGTATATTATGTGAACATTGCAGCGCTTCAAAGATGAAATTAAGAAAAAACGGCCGCATTTGGCGAAGAAAAAGGTTTTGTTTCATCAAGATAATGAACCAGTTCACTCGTGCATCATCGCGATGGGCAAAATCAATGATTTAAAGTTCGAATTGCTTCCTCATGCATCCTATTCCCCAGATTTAGCCCCCTCGGATTATTTTCTATTTCCGAATTTGAAAAAATGGCTCGGTGGTAAAAGATTTGCCAACAGTAAAGAGGTGGATTCTGCGGTTGATGGCTATTTTAAGGAGCTCGACGATTCTCACTGTAAACAGGGTATCGAAGCAATTTAACATCGCTGGGAAAAGTGTATTGAACTAAGGGGAGACTACGTAGAGAAGTAAAGATATTTTTCCCCAAATTTTTTGTGTTTTCTTTGATAGGTCGGGTACTTTTGGAACTACCCTCGTAGTTCCTCATCTCATAGTGTCTAGATCAGACATTATAGCGGTTTCTTTCATGAGCTACCTTGAAAAGTGAAATATCCAGCAGCCTTTCAGATATGAAACTAAGTTTATTGTCATTGAAATAATGCTGCCCGAGCTCATACTAGGCTGCGTTGGCTAATCTTTTCAAAGTTAAAGGTAAACTTTTAAATAGGTCAAATTAAGATGTTTCTTTTTCAACGCCACTGTATGTTCTACTGGCCTACAAAAAATAAATACAATTCATTCAGCAAACGCTTCATAATAGATAAATTGAAACTTTATATGCAAACGGAGTGTTAGTTCCAATGACCATTGGAGAAGGGGATAGTTTACCAAGTGCAAAGTGGCACAATTGTACGCGGCGATCCCCCCGCCCGATAAAACTTCTCGTGAAAATAAACATTCCACTACCAATTATTTTTGTTTTTGTTCTTTCCTGCCAATGATTTCCACTGTTTGGGACAAAAAGTGTAGCATTTTAAATGTACCGACCATAGTGGCAAAAATGGAATTGGATATACCTAGAGCAAAAAAACGTTGTGCCGCAACAACAACAGCAACAATTCAAAAGCGCTGGCTTTCAAAAGAGCCTTTCTATTACGGAAGTCCGTTTCTGTATTTTTTGTCTGGTGCCAAAATAAAGCAATACCGTGTGTGTCTGTGTGTTGACTAGATTTTTTTTCTACTTGAATGAAGTGTTAATTGAATCTATTTGGAAAATAGATGGTGCGGGAAAAGAATTATCAAACTAACCCAGAGTTGAAATTGAATTTTTACTGGAACCAGGAATGAGGACGTGGATTTATTTGTTCTAAGCCGAAAGTTTCGCAAATATTGGAAATATTCATGGATAAAGTGCTTAGCAGTTAGCGAACTGTTTGAAATGGCCAACTGGATTTAAAATTATGGGTTTTTAAATCGAATACTTGAGCTATGACTATCGATTTGAACGATTAACTCTGCAGAGGTTAGATTGTACGAGTACATAGCTCTTTTCGTTTTGAAAGGACAAAAGTGGTTTGATCACATCGGATTGGATCACCCAAAACAAAATGACGACCTAACAAAGAAAACACAAAAAAAAATGGGGAAAATATGTTTATTTCTCTACGTATTCTCCTTGTAGTTCAATACACTTTTCCCAGCGATGTTCAATAGTTTCGATACCCTTTAGTTTATAGTGAGAAACGTCGAGCTCCTTAAAATAGCCATCAACCACACACTCCACCTTTTTACCACCGAGCCATTTTTTCAAATGCAGAAATAGAAAATAATCCGAGGGGGCTAAATCTAGCGAATAGGGTGCAGGTCGAGGAAGTAATTCGAATTTTAACTCATTGATTTTGGCCATCGCGATGACGGATGAGGGAACTGGTGAATTGTCTTGATGAAACAAAACCTTTTTCTTCGCCAAATGCGGCCGTTTTTTTTTAATTTCATTTTTCAAACGTTGCAATAAGTTCGCATAATACACGTCGTTCGGATGAAACTGACGCCATGACCTTGCCTGCAGATGGAATAGTATTCCCATTTTTGGCGCCGAATCCATTATTTTGACTGTTCCTTCGTGTCGTGTGTGAAGTGATGGACCCAGGTTTCATCCTTGGTTATGAGTAGACGCAAAAGTTCGGCTTTATTGCTGTGAAACTTCGGCAAACTCTCGATTGAAACATCCTCAGAACGCTGTTTTTGTTGCATTGTGAGCAATCGTGGCACCCTTCTTACGCACAGCTTTCTCATGTCCAAGTTTTCAGTCAAAATACGATATACAGTGCTTTTTAGAACGACTAGCATATTTGCTAGTCCACGCACTTTCAATCGACGGTCATCCAATACCATTTTGTGGATTTTTTTCAACATTTTTGGTGAACTCACCTCATTTGATCGACCACAGCGATAATCGTCTTGGCAAAATCGTACAGCCCGGCTTAAACTCTGCCACCCAATATTTTATTGTTGTAAACGAAGGAGTAGACTCCCCCAGAGTAGAATCCAGTTCCGTTTTGATGTCGGTTGGATTGAGGCCTTTCCAATGAAAGTCTTGTATCACATAACAATTTTTTCCATATTTAAAAATTCATTGAGAGCGTTCACTATTAATGGCTGCCGAACAAATACTAAATAACATAACCTCGTCAAACTTCATATTTAAGCTTTATAGTGTTGGCACTCTCTACAATTCTCATTCTTTTTAAGCAACAACCGCCATCTATACGTTAGGTCGGGTACATCTGAGACTACCCTCATGCCTATACTTCGGAGAGGGTAAACCGTACGTATAGCCATTGCTAAGACCACCCTATCTTGAATCATCTTGTTACGGAGGCCATTAAAGTGGCCTTATTTGTTTTCTTTCGGTCTCTTCTTCGAACGTCGATTGGAACGCGAGCTTCTACTGCTTTTTCGAATAGATTTTTCGAAGAGCTTCGGTGATCGCGCCGAAGCCAGTGCATTAGCCGATGATGAAGTTGTTCTACAATTACTTTCTAAGTATGGAGCACTAGCAGACCTAAGCAAATTTTTGTGGACTAAATTACTGAAAATTTATTTACGAGTAAATATTGGGTAATAATTAATCCGTGCGGTTTTTTTTTCAAAATTTGAACGTTTATTTAAGGAATACATGTACAATAGTATTATTCAAAGTATTGCCCATCTGAAGCTATGACTTTTTCCCATCTTTCTGGCAATTTGTGGATCCCATCTCAGAAGAACTGCGCCGGCTTGGCAGCCAAGAATAAATCAAGCCAATTTTTGATATTCTGATGTGAACCGTATTTCAGTAAGGGCGTTCTGCATCGACCGGAACAAATGGTAGTCAGAAGGAGCAAAGTCTGGGCTATAAGGCGGGTGGGGTAAGACTTCCCATCCACTGTTTTCCAAATAGTTCTTAACCAGAATAGCAACGTGGGCCGAGCGTTATCATGATGGAAATTATTGCCTCGTGTCTGGTCGCATATTCCGGGCGTTTTTCGGCCACTGCTCTCTTCAAACGGATCAATTGTGTTCGGTAGCGTTGTCCATTGATGGTTTCACCCGGTTTTACAGCACACCCATCTGATCCCACCAAATACAGAGCATTACCTTCGCGCCATGGATATTCGGCTTTGCCGTTGATTTGGCTGGTTAGCCGGGTTTCACATATGATTTTTTGCGCTTGGGGTTGTTGTAATGGATCCATTTTTCATCAGCAGTAACAATCCGATGCAAAAATGACTTCCTTTTGTGACGTTCCAGCAGCATTTCGGACATGCAAAACCGCCTTGCGACGTCTCTCGGCTTGAGTTCTTGTAGAACCCAATTTCCTTGCTTTTGAATGTATCCAGCTGCTTTTAAACGTTTCTTCTTGTATTTTGCAACAATCTTCATAGGGTAATGCTTCCAGTTCTTCATCTTGAAACTTTTTTGGCTGCCCAGGACGTTCATCGTCTTCCAAACCAAAATCAGCACTTTTAAATCGTGCAAACCACTTTTGGCACGTTCGCTCAGATAGCGCATGTTCACCATAAACTTCCACCAAAATACGATGACTTTCGGCAGCAGTTTTCTTCATATTAAAGTAATGAAGAAGAACTCCTCGCAAAAACACTTTTTTAGGCACAAAGTTCGACATATTTGAGTGAACAAAAATCATTGTTGTTTACGCTTCAAATGAATGACATATACTGAAATGACGTACAATGACAGTAGCTTTCCAACGCATGTTCCAGTGAAATAATAACAATGGAATAATAGAAGTTACGCCATCTCTTAGCAAACCGCAATTACGATATAGACCTTATAGTAATACATAGATTCCATTTCTATTTCCAATAGTACTCATTTCTTATCTTCACATTTTTTTTGTCCAATTGCCTTAAGAAAAGTCTTCTGTTTCTTAAAGTCGTTTTAGTTCTTCACTTCATTGATACAATGTTTTTAAAGTAAAACTTTTTATCGCTCGTTGGGCAGTAATTCGGAACTCTGGTGAAACGAAAAAGCGACAGTAAGTGATTCCGAACTCTAATGAAACGAATTCTTAGTACCTTTTGTACCCACTACATGACATTCAAAACCATGCGATAATACTTGTAAATGACACTAACATTACCCAACGAGGATGAAATGTTCATTGCTTCACGATGTTGTATCACTATTTCCACCAGTAGTGCTTCAACAAAGCCAATAAGGTTATTCCACTTCAAACTCCTCTTCACGCGCGCGAATTGTGAGGCAGCTCGGACAAAATGAGAAATGGGAGAGGAACGAAAGCGCGACAGATTCGGAGTAGGGAACAAAAAGAGAGGTGGAAACGCGAGTGGTAGGACACTTATATATACTTATCAATTCCAAAATAATAAATTTCACCGAAATCATTGGAAGAAAAAGACATTGAAGTTTCACTTATGTTGATTATTTTGTCGTTTATTCCAATGCTTCGGGATAGACAATGCTAACAGTTTTATACAATACTTTGCAGGAGGAAGCAAATACGGATTTTTCTTTGAGCTCACTCTAGATAAGGCAACATAAACGCTGGCCATGGGAGAAAACATTGTGCATGAGACGCAGCCCAATTTAAATGACTGCCGTTGACCCTTATTAATCGTAGGTTTAACGGGGAACTGCAACCGTCTAAACTGAAAAGGAATTCTAGGAATATGGGTTCAGTACGAATGAGAGCATTACTAATGCTTTTGTTTAATTTCTTGACCTGATGGGGGAGTCAGATTTCTTATTACCATTATTGGTGAGCCGATTTTCAAATTTAATTGGTATGGAGGAAACCTGCTAGGTTAAGAGAATTAATCGATTCTTGAGAGTAGTTGACACTGTTATTGTCATGTTTTTTTTCTTTTTGTATACGTGGGTAGTTGAAATATAAGTTCATTATTCCGTTTCCGACGGTAGTTACTTATGTTATATGTCTCTCTTGCATTTACTATGACTCTTACCACTTTGTTTTGAAAATATTATATCCCTATTGCTTTGTTTAGTACAACCCCAGGGTTGTATACCATACGTCCAAACAAGCTTAAGCACTTACTAGTATAAAAGTGCTTTGTTATACAATATATGGTATGCTTATTTTAGAATGCCTTCCAAGTAGCCAATACATTTGTCTGAATTTATTTTCAAACTCGTCGCGTTTCTTTTTAACTTGTGACTTCAATTTGAGTTTCGCATCTGATGACATTTCTAGATACTTTGCTTCGTCTACACACGGTATTTGTACCAAGCTGTTGTAATGAAACTGGGTAGGTTGTTAATTCTTTTGCAAGTAAAGTTAACATGAGTTGATTTTGTCTCGTTGAGAGCAATGCGCCAAATCTTTGTCGAAAGCTCGTTGAAGCCTTACAGTTGCTAACTCAACTGATTTATCTCTTGTCAATAGCGCCTTCTTTTTGCAGTATATCTCGAGTGTAGAGTAAGAACAAGACAGGATCAAGTACACTTCCTTGTGGTACTCCGGCAGCGATTTCCTTAAATTTGGAGTATTTCGATCCGTGTTTAACACGTAATAGTCTTTTCGCAAGGTGAAATTCTCAAATCTCATATAATTGTTCTGGAAAAGCCTGTCTTAACTTAAAGTTCAGGCTTTCATGTCATACTCTGTCGAAGGCTTGAGAGATGTCCAGAAAAGCGGTAGAACATATTGTATCTACTTCTCCTCTAGGGTTTTCTCTATTTCATTTGTTATTCTATCAGGTGGCACAAGAGTCTTCACCCTATCGGAAGATGCTATAATTTATGCAAATGGCGGCAAATTTCAATTCCACTTTGACATTTGTGCAGCAAATAGATACATAATATACGTCAACAAGACACGAATCGCTACATTCCTAAAGAACGCGGAATAATTATTACGATTTTTTTGCGGAATAATTCATCGGTGGTGTTGGCGCAGCATGAATTTCGGTGCAGATTTCCCAGCAGTCCGACACCGGCAAACACTGCGCCGTTTAGCCGCTCGACTACAAAAGTATGGGACAACACGAGATGCTGCGAGGGCTGGCCGGCCCCGAAGTAGCCGTTCTGCTGAGAATATCGCAGCTGTGGTTGAGGATGTCGCAGAGGACTCCAGAGTATCGTTTATTAACATACTAAATGACTCTTTCCTTCTATCGTGAACTTTAATGAACTTCATACTTCGGCAATTGAGTTTCTTGCAAATTTTTTCTTCATTTTGCCACAATCTTAAAAATATTCCCTCCCCTTGATTTTTTTTTTTTTAAAAGAACTTAACGCTCAAGAGGGTATTACTACTCTTAAAATGCCGGAGCACGTGTTAAGTTTTTCGGAAAATTGGATAGAGAGAAGGAGAGAGAAAAATATTTGGGCTGCACTCTCAAAGCCATCATCCGTTTAAAAAGAAATGGTCTTTGATACAACACGCACTTAAGCGTTGACGACCTTCCGAGTTGGCTGTCTTATGACTCTGGTCTGGATGGCTTCAAAACCAATAAATGTTATGCCGCTGGTGTCCTTCTGGAGGACGACAACTTTAGATTTCACTTCACGTTAGGGAAGCTTGCATCTGTCTTCCAAGCGGAGTTTTATGCAATCCTTATGGCACCGAACTATATTGCGGAGAAATGTTGGAGGGGGCGAAGCATTTGTATCTGTAGCTACAGCCAAGCTGCGCTTAGAACTTTGCTGAACCCTCTTATGACTTCCAAGCTAGTTCAAGAATGCAAGAGATCACTGAACGCAGTCGGAAGGCTAAATTTTCTGTGTCCCAGGTCACAATGGGATCACGGGAAATGAAATCGCCGATGAACTTGCCAGTCAAGGTTCAGAGGAGAGTTTTTCAGACCCGAACCTACGTTGGGTCCACTTGCGTCGTCGGTTAAGGCTTCCATTGACAGATAGGCCTCATATAAGTAAAAATGCAAATAGCATAACTCCCCGGGTTACAGGCAGACCAAACGAATTCTTTCCGACGTCTCTAGGAAGTCAGCGGCCTTTCTACGGTCTTTTTCTTCACATTTTTAGTCTTATTCAAGTCACACTTTATCGGTTTCACTATTTTTGCTGTACCTAATGCCCGCTTATAAGAGTTGCCTTTTGTCCTTTATAGCTATTTCTCCACCATCACGTTTCAGTCTCAGACTACGAGTAACTTACTCGTACGTGTACCTACTAAGGTGATGTGCTTTTTTTTTGATAATTATCGAGGGCACGTTAGGCAAAGAGAGATACCGATGTGAGTTGGTTTTAAATGTTACTCCTAATCCATTCAAAAAGAGAGTCATCGATCTCAAATACCTGATGCGGAAACCTGTCAGATGCCTTTGAAATCTTGTTTTCACCGGACTGATGTATAGTACGCTTTGGTTCCACTTTTCGGTGAGACACGTCATCAAATCACCAGTGGATCTGTTGCTATGAAAACCGTCCTTCCGGTAATTGAGAAGTTTTCGCGTTCCGAGATATGAGCTGACGGTTTATCCCCGTTTCCATGATCAAGGAAGAAAGAGACTTAAGAGCAGTGGGTCTGCAAGAGAATAGAAGAGAACAAATACTGTTTTCCATCTATTCGTAAAGAGTCCCAAAGCGTACAATTAATCAAATAGATTACGCAGTGGTTTTGCCAGCGTGGTAGATCATCTATTCATAAGAACGGTAGATATGCCATCTGATTTGTGGATTCTAAAATCTACTACACGAGTGCGAAAGCGGATTCGACCCATTCAACGTTCGACTCAAGCGGAAAAAAAGCACAATCTTGGAGTGTTGAACCGGCTGAAAAATGCGCAGCTATCAGATTGGCCTTTTCAATAGATATGACAGCTGGAATGTCATTATAAATGAGCTTTGGGATGAAGGATGAAGCAGAACTTCTAAATGTTAACTACCTTTGCCACATTGTGGAATTGCCTCAGGTTTTGGTCGTAATTAAATTTCACACGTTTAAGAAAGACGTTTCTGTCATTCCTGGCTCGTTTAAACTTTTTTCGGTCTTTCTCGGTCGGGTTGGTTTTGAAGGACCGAAGAAAGATTTCTCTAACCCTGACAGCCTCTTTATAGCTCGAGTCGTATCAGGCCCTTTTTTTTGTTTGAAACTCTTCATTCGATGAGGGATACAGGATCTCATTCCAAAGAGAATAGTGCCAGTGATCATATTAGCAGCGGCATCCAGGTCGTTATCAAGGAAACATAACGGCCAGTTTAAATTCTGAAAGAAATTTTTAAGTCCGCTCGTATTGCCGTACGTATTGCTCGTTGCACGAGAAATTAGCTGATATGAAACAGAAGTCAAACGAGTGTAGACGGGATAGTACATCGAACTTTTACGGCTCACAAGTTGAAAGCAAAAGTTGTTTTACGCAGCAAAGATCTCAACACACCGTCTTTCGGGTGTTGCCTGTCCGCAATATCGAAGCCATCCAGAGCTTCCCTTAACTAACTTTAAAATGTTACTGTGGGCGCGCTTCTGGAGTTTCAAAAGCCACTTGCCTAAATGTTCGTCATCGCAGCACTTCTTTTTATTAAGGGACAACTAAGATTCTACTCACACAGATTTTCCACATGGCATATTCTGCAGTGGCCTGATGTTAGTTTTACGCGAGTCAGCAAGTATTTGGATCCATCTGTATGTACTAGTACAAAATGCTGTCATATTCTAAGAAATTCATAATCAAGTATTCGGTCCACCAGAGCCTACAGAACTTTTCCATGCGTTTCTCAATTGAAGTGAAGCGTATGGGTGTTATGTTAGACGGTAAACGTCTTTAGACTAAACATGTCAAGTCCAAAATCGCTAGGATATTTTGCTTCGTGTGTTCGGTAGAATAAACATTGCTGCTTTCAGCGGACCCCAAAGAACGGTTTGTTTTAACTGCATGGGCTGCACGTCCGAGAAATCGACTGTTTTGGTAAATCCACACTATACATAGTTTCATTTATCTTGCGCGCCGACTGTCATTGGACTCCGATCTGCTGCTGTCCCAATGGTATCGAAACTCCGGCTTCTGCGGGAGTACGAAGTCGATTTTCCTTGTGCTTAGTACTGGTTTTAGTCAGAATCGGACACTCGTATTTCTGATGTTGATGAGCTATGTAGCTATGTAAATTATGTAGCACGTAAGTGGGGAAATATCTGAGGTATATAACGGCAACAAAGCTTTATCTAGGGGCTCATCACCTCATGAACTCCATGCTAGTGTGAAAGTGAAAAGTTTCTTTAAACGAAGTTGGAAGTCTCTAGTCATAAAGGGATTGAAGTAGGACATCCGAAGGACTTCTATCAGGTCTGTCAGACCGGACCTACGTTGGGAGTCCTTACATCTTTGGTTATGGTTTCCACACATATTTTGGTCTCTAGTGAGGACAAACTTAGACTCCAGGTTGCCGGCAGTCGAAATAAATGATTCTGGTGTTCTGCCTCTCTGCGAAAGTGTTTAAATTGAAAATTAAAATTGAATCATACTTGTGATACATACTGTAATCATATTTAATATATTTAGTTGCACTGTATTGCCTAAGCACAATAATTTTATATACCCACATCAACTGTTAATAAAACCACTTGCTTTTTGTCATCCGACTCGAAAAGTTTGTTTTTTGGTTCAGGCGCTACGCTTCATCTTAGTGGCTTCCTGCGAGAGTGTAAATTACATATTTACTACATTACAAATTATTTTTACCCATTAGGCTTGAGGAGCTAGGCGCTGATGTGATGTTTGTAAGCACATCGTTCTTTGAGAAATTGGGAATTTCCTTTATAAGAAATATATAAGGATTGAAATGAACTGTTTATCAGAAATTCGTTTCTGGAAATCATTGCCCTAAGAAGTCCTCTACAAAACTTTGAATAGCTAGTTCATCGACAGTCTCATCTCTATTGAAACTAATGGATTTAACCTGCCAAAATATTTTGAAAATATTGTACCATTTTGGATCTCAGAAGGTTTCCAAACCTTTGATCCATGCCTGAATGGAGTTTGTGTGTATCCCAATCGTAGGACAAGCCCTTGCTCTTTACTCAGTTTGCATCTCATCTCAGGGCACAACCCCTAGTTGGTGCGTGATAAGAAGTCAATCACCTTCAGGATCATGTCTTATAAAAAATTAGTCGACTGCTGTTCATTAAATGAAATAAATCTCACTGTCGATTGATGGCATCCACAACTTGTGACAGCAGGTGAGCCTCCAATTTCCCGCACTCATCTTGGGGTAATTATGGTATTTCCCTGGTGCAAGATGCCAAAGACCATGGTTATCATTGCTACCTCTACAAATAGTTAGTTATTATACAAATACATCAATTCTTTCGACAGGAAACGGCTGGCTTCCGAAAATGAAATCTTATGAGTCAGCTGGAAATAATAAGTACCCCTCTCACTGTACACAAAATGGGAAGAAGAAGAACACAGTATCTGGATCCGTATTTCATCTTCAAACAGAAGGCGATGGATTCGAATAAAGAGAGGATAATATAAAAACCCATCTCAATGATAAATAGTCTGTCAATACAATAAGTAAACGCTTAGGCTTGCAACACCTTGGATAAAGGGCGATTTAATGGTGCTTGTGACTTATATAAAATTTCACCTTAGTAGTTCCAGTGGATATGCCGGTAAACAAAATATAAGAAAGCTAAATATCTAAGTGTAATTAAAACAATATCCGGAAAAATTTAAAATCTTTCCAGGACGTCATTTGGTTTAACTGGCATATGTCACGGCCACGGTTTTGCTGTCCTTCATCTGATTTTTTTTAAAAACTTCCATGCAATAAGGATATTGTTTAAATGTAATTATCACAAAATTAAACGGTGTTCAAGAAGAGGATATCCGCATCCTAAACCATTCTACTTCTAAGTCCATTGAAGTCGTGATAGTAGAGTGATCTAACAAAGGTACTCTACTTCATTTAAGGCCATATTCACTTATTTCAAGGCCGAAATATTCACAATAGCACGAAGCATGTCGGAAAGGTCATCCGGAAAAATTGGACCGCGCTTTAATTACACCAAAAAGGCATCTTGTTTCTTGTTTCCCTTATTTTTTTTTAGCTCTTAACCTTTCTCCCTGTCCTCATAATTTTTAAATAACATGTAAATTATGCAACCCTTTTCACAAGCCCCCTCTACCCAGAAAGACGCAATGGAGTTCATTTATTCCATTTAACATTATTTTTGTCAGAGGGGGTAGGTGGAGAAGGCTTTACTTTCTTGGCACAGTTTTACGTATCTTTTTTTTGAAAGTAGGGATTTTTGTTTTCCCATAAAACACTGAGCTTATGCTTTGCGAATTTAATTACTTCCACTGGCGGTTTTATGAGCAAGTACCCAACGAAAAAAAAATAAAAATAAAAATCTGAAAACAAAAGCAATACCCTGACCCATTATCCTGACGCCCAACGACACCCCGATGGCATACGAGGTCGGTTTGAGGGTTAGAACACCGAAAATTACAAAGACGACGTCGACAACGTCAACAACGTGCGTCGACGACTGCGACAACGACAATGAGAACGACCACGAATTTTGCGCTTGTAATAAAAATTAGTTAGAAAAATAAAAAAAATGATGAACAGACGCATAATGGTTACAGAGAATACCAATGCCGCTACCCCCCGGCCACTGAAATATCCTTGGCCCCATCTTGCACATAACGTGAATTTACTCATTCAAAAACGAACCAATGAACTTAGGTTAGGCAGAGAAGTGTGCCTCTTAAACTTGTGGGGGTCCTTTAGCGGGCTCCTTTGGATATATAGATGTATGCATGTTTTCAGTTTTTTTTTTTTTGTATTTTAGGAGCAGAAGAATGCGTCCTTATTTGCATGAAAAGTCGTAGTTGCCACGTTGGTGTTATAAAATTTGTTTCCTTCTGTGGCATGGTGGTGCTTTCACATAATTTTTATTATTTTAACGATTTTTTGGAAAGAAAATTTCTATATCCACCCACATGGCCCTCCTGGTGGGTGAAAATGGGCCCTAGGGCCACGTAAGAGATGTACATTCAACTCTGTTCTAAATATTAGTCTGCTGGAGCGGAGTCTTATATTATATTCTTTGGTATCCTGCAGTGTGCCTGGTGCTTGGTATTTATGTGCGTTCCCAGCGACATCGTTTCTCTTATCCTGCAGGCAATTTATGGAAAAGCATAATTTTAATTGTAGGCGAACATACTCATACTTACACCACATACAGTTGCGAGCATTTTGATGTGTGCGGAGAAGATTGTATGCGATTGTACTGTGACGACATACATATGTACTGCTCGATATGCGAGTAATTATGTCAAAAGCCCTGTGATCTACTTAGGATTTGTTTGCCAGAGGAATGAGATTACCTAAATTGCATGTAGTACTTCGTGGTAAACACAAAACAAGCAATTTTAATTTTTGTTTTTGTATTTTATTTTTTTATTTTTGGAACATCCTAAGTAAGGCAAATATCATAATTGTTGTATTTTCGAGATCCGTTTTAATGAATATCCAAATCTGGCTGGCTTCAAAGGGATAAGCCGAACGTTTTAATTTGAGAGGATTACTGTGCTTTACATGTGATATTGGAATGCAGACACGTCTTCTTTGTGCCCGTAATTGGAGGCAGTTAATGAGCGTCACTTATCAAAGCCATACATATTAATTTGTTAATATTTCGAAGGGATTATCCTTAATGTATGTATTGTAGATACCATATGTATCTAAAGTTTCTAAGAAATTAAATGGAGTTTTGGTGCTTTAATATTTGTGAATTGTGAAAGATCTCTTTAGAGATTTTTGTTCCAATATTGCCACAAGTTTTAAAGCATGTGAGACATGTAATCCAACCAACATAACTATTACTCTTGTAACGGCTCGCACCCAGGATCAAAATTTAATTCTAAAACTCCGAAACGCACATACGATCGCTGATTACTGACCTAGGTAAATGATTGGATTTACGAACGTTGAGACTCTCCTCGACAACGGGAAATTCCAGAATTCTAGCTTAAGCAAGAGTTCATACGATGGAAATTGTTCATTCTTGAAGTCAACGAGATAAGGTAGCGGGACCACAATTATAAACAACCTCTCCGCTACTCCGACAAACTACAGAATACCACATGCTAAAATGGGGTACGTCTACCACTGACGCAAGAAGCGCATGGTAGCCCAATACCCTATTTGCGGCTCAGTGATAGTCATACTATCGTCCAGTGCTACGCTTCGCCAAACTGTGCAGACAACAAGTTTAAGGATGATTTCTACAGCCAACTAGGCATCGCCTACAACGTCTGACCGTTGTTTATTGACTTTTATACCGTGACTGCCACGACACCAGTTGGGTCTCAACTATTGAACCAGATTTATCACATAGTGAACAGCCACTGCTTTAGAAATTACATCGAAGACCACCGAAATAAACGAGGAGCAGACATCAGTATGTAGAGAGGTCACCATCTGATATGATAACTTCAAAACGCATTAGTACTACAATATATCCGTGAAAAACCATCACTCTAATTTAATGACAACACGCACGTATAACACAGACAGGATCCGGGATCCACATGTGCGTCAACAAAGTACACCTTGTCTTAGACCCAAAAGCAATCAGCAGCGCCACCTTTTCAAACATCTACGATCACTAGAAGGCTGTGAGGAATGTTTCTCAGGGGCATATTCAATCGTCGGTAGAAGACAATAACCAGAGGATATAGCTTTCACAAGATACGTGGGCACGGGTCGAAGAGCGTACATTTCTCATATTGGATTGGAGCTGCCGCAGTGGTAAAGTGATCCGAGTTGGAACCTCAATATCGCATAAAGCAAAAGGAAGTGCAGCTTAGTGTAAGATGTTATAAGCGTAATTATATCGACGCACTAGCCACTGCCGCAGAAGAAGAAGACAGTTGGCGTGACATGTGTCATGTGTTTTATATGAACACCTGTCAGGAAGACTTAAGTTCATTGAATGTCCATACATCCATGAGAACAAGGATAAGCCTTGCCATCGCTCTACGCAATTCTTTTGATACCATAGCTGAACTGTGTTGAGAGAACGTCGAGCTGAACGTTTTGTTGTTTTTAGGGTCCTAGTACAGTACTTTTTGTAACTCTACATCAGGTCGAATCCAACTGAAAGATCCTTCCTGTTGTAAACCACAGCCACCGTAAAGCTCCCACAAATCAAGCGCGGGGCCCTGGCTCCCACGGTACCATGTTTTAATTCTTGGTATGGACTACCGGTGTTCCTTCCAATTAGTGTGACAGTAGAACCCTGCACAATATCAGAAAGGAACTTATGGGCTTGTAAAAGACTTAAATAACAACCTATTGACTCCGGATAAGGTATGGCTAATTAGGTGAAGGGATCACTTGGCTACTCAACTATGATCCTGATAAGCATTTCACTGAAATTCCCGAATACGTATCTCCGCTTAGCTATCAGGACCTTTGACATAGAAGACAACCCAGCGGAACTTGTCCAAATGTACCTGGGTAAATCCGTAAGCATATGAAATAGATGTCTTTCCCGGAGCTTGAAAGAGGGGAATGACTGTTAAACTGTTTAAAAATGGAAACCTGGCAGAATGTGAAAGTTCGTGAAGATTATGCGTATCACAAACAGTAGCCAAATTAATAGCTAGTGCAATTTTTGAACCAGTTAGAGCTGATATAGATTTACCATTCAACCACGAAGAGGTAGGCTTTTGGTCGAGCTCTTCTTGTATTGACCACATCAACATCCTTCGGATCGTTATGGAGTAATTCATGGAGTACAGGTCTCCGCTACACTTGTTGTTTATCGACTTCAAGAAACCCACCGACGACTTTAATCAGGATGCTATATGGCGCGGGCGACAATAAAGACTACCTATGAAGGCTTTTTTATTTTTTTTATTTTTTTTTAAATAACTTAACAGTCAAGAGGGTATGACTACACTTAAAGTGCTTGAGTACAGTTTTTAGGAAAACGGCACAGAGAGAGAAAGAAATTTTTTTGGTGTCAGCGGTTATTTCGATCTGTGGATAACATTCAACATTTAATGGGGAGACTAAATTAATACTATAATTGGATTTGTTGCTTGAAAAAAAAGAATGTCTTTCGAGCTCGGATGGTATTAAACCGAAACCGTCCGATTTGGAAGCCTATACACTGCCACTTGAGCTAGGGCTACCCACCCAGGCTGCATTCTTTCGCCATTGCTGTTCCTTATTGCAATCAGCGACGTGCTCCCAATATTGGGAACAAACATGGGACTGAGATGTACAACGACATCATATCGAAAACATCTGGACTACGCCGATGACTTCTGCCTACTCTCACACAAGTTAATAGACGTGCAACAAATGTTCCTTAACTTATTGTAGAAGCAGAGGCATATAAAATTGAGTTCAAAGTAAATAAGGCAAGAACTAAGGTAATCAGCATATCCAAAGGCATCGTTATGTTGGAGGCATGATCTCGAAAAGAGGAGGTACAGATCTGGACATGGGCAGCAGGATTGACAAAGCCAACGCTGTGTTCAATTTGATTTCTTAAATCTCTAGAAACAATGTTTTTAATACTAAAACTAAGCTGGTACTGATTCCATCCAACGTAGAATCCGTTGACGGGACTAACACTGTCAAAAGAACCTTCGTTAATGTCGGATAATAATGATGTGTCTACGCAACATCTGAAGGGTTTTCTGGCCGAACTGTATAACGAACGACCAACTCCAGGTGATTACGGGCCAGGAATAGACATACGAGTGCGATCGAAAAACTGACTCACCCCTTGCTTAACTCTAGCGTCCATAAGTTCATCAGGTCGAGTCCGGATAGAGAGTCATCTTTAGCCGACGGGTACCGCTTTGTAAGGTAAATATAATTGCTGTTAGCGCCTGTCATGGTCTAACTTAATTTAACAACATCCAACCACTAAGCCAACGCGCTAAATGCGACCCTCCCAGTGCAACTGTTTACTTACTAAAGATTCGATTCAATGACAACACTATATCGCGAAATATGTAGATCAATGTGCTGGCAACTGAGATAGTGCGATTTGGCACCACTCGATTACTTCTTTGGCACACTATTCTGACTTTTTAAGCCAACATTCAGTGCATTATGGTGGGATAGAGCCCAGAATATCGACGAGAGTGGGCAAGAATTGCATCTTGTTGCGAACATAATGTCGTGAAACATGTCATGTCTTTTTTAAATTTTTTTTCAAATTCAATTTCCGTCAATGTTCATTTAAAAAGAAAGTTCTATAGCTCCCAGAATAACACTCTTTATAAAAGCAGTGCCATGAAAAGTCACTAGAGGCCTACCTCACCCTCACACCCAGTCGTTTCCCTTTCAATTTCTGCTAATATAGTATTATCAGCTTATCCCACAAGGCTTGGAACTAAGTAAACTTAATAAGGGCTAAGTTCAAGGCACATCATATTTCACATTAAAACTTTCACATTTGGGGTAGCCCGCATTAAAGGCACATCAAAGACACATGTAGCATTTAAGAGTAGCAACTCCTGCCGCCCACCTCAGGCGATACCTACTTTAATTGCCAAGTAAAAGTTTCTAAAATTTCAAAGTCATTTTAACTCAATATTCATAGCAACCACACTTGGTGCGCTTGTTATGCGAATATGTATAAGGTGAATAAAAACAGCACTAAGCCTCCCCAAATCCTATTGAATATTCCAGTCGAAATACTTTCCCAAACTCCTGTCTCCTCGACTTGATTAAAAAAAAAAACGGGAGAAAGAAGAAAGAAAAAAAAAAACAGGAAATTCAAGCATCCAATATAACGCACATTTACCTAAGTTATAGCCGAGGCCAATAGCTTTGAATATTCATAACAGGTGTTCTCCTATAATCAATTTCGACTTTAAGACTTTGGAAAATAACCTCCATGCTACAACTCGGAACGAGTAGCGTCAGTCAGTCACAACACAACCAGCAGACAACGACGAGAGTAGCCTAAATTTTCCACAATATCCTATTTGCCTGTTCAATATGTAGTATGCATTGGGATATCCTGCTTTAGATATATTATACAGGTACCATCGCCAAGCTTAGGTACACTCGATATTGTGCCAAACAAACGCACAAACATACATAGGTATCTACAATACATCATGACTCTACCATCGATGAGCATAAAAATCGGAGGGAGGCAAAATAAAAATAAAGAAGAAGAAGAAGAAGAAAAAAATTCCCTTATTCAATAATGTACGTCATCCTTGATAAGGTCTGCCAAGAAATTTCCAATCAACTTTCGAAGGATATCAATTTTAACCTGTACACGAGGAATTTTTTTTGCACTTTTTTCTCTCTTCGCCTTCCATAAAATAATGAGCCATCAAGAAGAGCAATAGACGTGAAGAAGGAGAAACGAAGAAGCTCGAACATGCGAGAAATCTGAAGATCCAGCTTTTCAAGGATTGCTTATTCTTTAAGTTAATCCCGCAGTGAGAACAATGTGAAACGTTGAAATGCTAAAGTTGGCGTAAATAATTTTCATGAAACAACAATATTGCACTCCTAATGGTAATTTTATACTCCCCGTTTTAAGAACATTAAGACTCGAGTTTAGATGAAACTAAGAGCCATCAAAAGTATAGATCGTGAGGAGGAAGTTGGTGGCGTATCTTCATCCATCTGCTTCGAACCAAAGACGGATTTTTAATGCATATACAATTTTAATGAGTTCAAATGAGTTTCGTCGACGACGGCAGCGACGGGGGCGGGGGGATTTCTGGTATCTGGTATCTATGCATTTTACAAAAAAAAAATACTTGTGTGTGGGTTCGCGACGAACACCGATTAATTATGGATGTACATAATACTTATCGAAGACAAAGTATAGAGTGAGGTGGAGCGTAAAATAGAGAGTTTTATGGATTAATGCGCCTCTTGGCCAGCGGGAAATTAGAGACGTCACAAAAACTTTTCGTTCGCTTTTAAGTTTTCTTTTTATTTTGGAAAATTTTCATGACCGACTAAGTTGGGTGGTTTTCAAGGAATCTTTTTGAAACTTTGGATATTTCAGATGAATGAGGTTGCTTTCGGACAGCCAGTTCAGTTCAACATTTCCATTTATTTTAAGCAAAGTAGATATGATGATTGAAAATTATTTCAATAGATCGATTGGGAAAATTACATTTTAAGTTTGACATGATGTCAGAATGAAGTTGATGGACTTTTGTTTTTTATTTTATGACTAAGACAAGGTTTTCGGATTAATTATTCAAAAGTTAGTTCGAATTTTTGGTCAAAACAAAAAACGACTTGTACATCTGTCTATGCAATTGGAATGGACGTAACTTTATACTCAGATATCAGCCATTCTCTGAAGTCTTCATAAGTACGAAATGTATTTGATAACACATTTGTACCCCGACTTGTGAAAGGCGACTTAGTGGGGCAAAACAATATTCAGGCACTTCAACACCGTGAATTTGCTTGAGGCGCATTAGCATCTAAGAAGGCTATCCGAAATCTATTTACGTAATAGAGATCCCAAACGGATGTACAAACATTCATGCACCGACAAAAATTAGTTGGAATTAGAATAATACGAAATTACCATATCATGGAAGTGAATGTACATGAACTACAGTTCTTCTGCACCACAGAGGTTGGTACCCAAGCGTATATAAATATTCGAATCGGAGCTCGACGGATTACGAAGGCGAGCAATATGATCCTTTCAATAAACAAACTACGATATCGCAGGCCGGAACGCCGGCATAACGACTGACAAAAGTTTCGAGCTAGAAAACGTATAGCCGAGTATCCTGTCGACCACCGACGAGTGCACTCGTAATTTCTGTTCAGTGCAGTGAAATATACTATACATAAAAAAATATATATATAACATAGTTTTGGTTGAAGTACTGTTGCTTGCACTCGGTCACTACCGTTACTGTATTTATCATACAGTACGGGCAGTGACTGAATTAATGTAACAATTGATGGATAGCGGGTTGTGAGTGAAAATTTTGTTGGTGCACTGTTTCATATTGTTGTACGGGCATAAACCGTACAGCAATTTTATTCTGTAAACCAACGTCAGAATTTTCACCTCGCAGCCTTGCTTAGTATCGTCGGTGTTTGTATTTACTGTGTTTGTTTGTAGTTATGACTAGGGAATTCAGGGTGGACGTGGCCAATATACGCGGGCTAAGAAGTAATCACTTTTCTGCTTAAGCCCACGTCTGTAAATACAGACCAGCTGTTTTGACACTTAATGAAACACAAGTAGATCCCCGTCCACACCTCTCAGATCACTCTGATCTGAAGCTACCTGGCTACGAACTAGTGCCATTATTCTTTCCTCATCGCGGTCTCGCCATTTATGTGCGTAGTGATGTAGTTTACCAAACTCAACCACAATGTAGTCCCTGTTCCAATCCGGAATTCAATTTCATGTGGTTAAAATTCCATTTCCGTAAGCAAATTATCCACTGCTGCTTTATTTACAGAAGCCCCAAACTGGACAGCAACTCAACCTTTAACGAGTTTGATGCGATGTCTGACCCCATACAAAGAATTGTATTCCCGTATCCTCATACCGAAATCGTGATTACGGGCGATTTCAATATACACAATTCTGGTTGGCGAAGGACAGTCTGTTGAGATCTTCGTTGCGGAAAATAACTTAACCCAGCTTGTAAATGAGCCCACACGAATACCAGACGTTGATAATCATACCGCCAACACCCTGGACTTGTTTTTAACTTCTCACCCTGATAAGTACTCCGTCGATGTGCACTCCCCTCTAGGCTCGTCGGACCATTGTGTCATATCAGCTAATTTCTCGTACACTCACCACACAGTTAGAGAAAAGATTCCTAAAAGAATCGTGTGGCAATACGAGAAAGAAAATCGGAGCGGACTTAACAACTTCTTTAGGAATGTAAACTGGTCGTTATGTTTCCTCGGTAACGACGTGGATGCTGCTGACATAATCACAGAAACTGTTCTTTTTGGAATGAGATGCTTTATCCCTCATCGGATAAAGAGTATCAACCCAAAAGAAAAAGCATGGTACGACTCGAATTGTAAAGAGGCTGTCAGGGTTAGAGACACGTTTTTTCGGTCCTACAAGATCACCGCGACAGAAAACTGAAAAAGGTTCAAACAAGCCAGAAATGATTGCAACGCCCTTCTTAAGTATGTAAAATTCAAATACGACAGTATCCCAACAATTTTTGGTCGTTCGACAAAAACATTCTGCCTCATCCTCCATTTCGACGCTCATTTTTAATGATATTCCAGCTTTCAGCGCTTTGGACAATACCAATCTGCTTGCTGCATACTTTGCGGTTAGCTCAACACTCCCAGATTGTGCTTTGTCCCCGCCTACACTTGAGTGCGTCGAATCTTCACTGGGATGAATCCACTTTCGCACTCGTGTAGTAGCAAGAGTACTGAAAGCTCTTAACGTACACAAATCCGCTAGTCTAAATGGTATATCTCCGCTTCTTCTGAAGAGGTATTCTTAAGCGCTGGCAAAACCACTGGGTAAGCTTTTTCATAAATCCTACTCTTTAGGACTCTTTCCCAGCAGATGGAAAACAGCATTTGTCCAGCCCGTCCCTAAGAAACGTGAATCTTCCTCTCCCTCCTCCTACAGAGCCATTGCACTTACGTCCCTCATTTCCAATGTCATGGAAATGCTGACAAACCGTCAGCTAATGAAATATCTCGAAACACGAAAACTTCTTAATGACTGGCAGTACGGTTTTCGTAGCAATAGGTCCACTGGTGATCTGATGGCTTATGTCACTGAAAAGTGGAGCCGAAGAGTACATCTGGTGAAAGCAAGATAGTTGCACTTGATATCTGACAGAGTTTGACATCAGACTCTTTTGTCAAAAATGCGTGCTTTTAGGATCGATGACTCTTTTCTTCAATGGATTAGAAATAACCTTTCAGAACGTTCAATTCAAGTTGTCTTGGTTTCAAGTCTGATATTCGCAAAATAAATGCTGGTGTGCCCCAGGGCTCCGTTCTGTATCCGACACTCTTTTTAATCTTCATTACTGATCTCTTGTCTGCTACTTCTAATCCAATACGCCAATTCAAACTTTCAATCGTTACACCCGTCTCGCAATGAATGCTCAACAGTATATCCTCAAGCCCATTTTCGGACGCACTCTATGATATAGTGATTTTTTCCTAAGCCGTACAACTCGCTTATGGAATGCCCTGCCGGTCTCTGTGTTTCCTGGTCGTTACAACTTACAAACATTTAAAAACAATGTACATCGGTACCTGTCCTTTCTTATTACACAAAAAAAAAATCAGGCGGGAAATTGTCGGAACCCCGAGCAAGTCAACACAAACTCTTCGCTGCTAAGTTCTTTGTGAAGAAACCAGAGAAAAACAAACGAAAACCGGTATCAGTCGAAAAAAAAAACTGGCACGACTTAAATAAGAAAAGAGGCCAGTTGTGGGCGGTAAATTTGCAAAATCTCATAAACCGAGATGAAGAACTGAACGTGCAAGGTTTGTTTAAGAATTTTGGGGAAAATGTCAGACGAGCAGGACAGAATACCTGTGCTCGAAATTTACTCCACATAAATAAATAAATTTTGCGTCTCGAGAGGTGTGTGCATACCATAATCAAAAAATTCCAACAGAAGGGCTCAGTACATGATGTTTTTTGTTTATTCTTTTTTTTATGGCTGCACTATAGGGTGTGTAATCTTCGAAAGATACTAGTAGCCGAATGGCAGGAGTATGTCTACGTACTAGGCCACGCTACTCTCCCCGTGGTATTCCACTGAGGTATTACCATGCGTTTCTACGTGGCTGTTTGACGCAATTTTGTTTTATACCCTAAATATCTCATCCGCGAGTATGTCGGTGGGTACCTTTCCAGTTATAACATATGCTGCTTCATCCGATATCGTTCGGAAGCCACATATTGTCCTTAACGCGCATAGTCTGTATGTCTGACTAGTGCCGTGGCCCAAACCGGGGCGGCGTAAAGCAGAATCGAGGTGATTACTCTTGAAAGTAACACCCTTCTATGTAGTGTAATCAGGTACACCGACATTTTGTAGAATTCGTGATAATGCCGCTTGTAGTAAATATGCCTTCTAGCTAGCATAGAAGTGGTGGTGGTATTTTCTAAAATTACTCTCAGGTATTTTAGTGCTCCTTTAGACCGAATTGTTTGGCTTCCAATGCGGAAGGTTGCATATTGCACGGCATTACGACTGGTTATTGTTAGCAAGTTCAAATCTGAACATGGCCAATCGTTCATTTGTACAATAGGAAATTCTACTCCGTGGTGACCGTAACAATAGCAATGTCATCAGCGAAATCTATTATGTGAACTCCTCGTAGCAACGCCAGTCGCAGTACTCCGTCGTACATAATTTTCAACAATAATGGTCCAAGTACTAATCCCTGTGGCACTCCTGTAGAGACACTGTAATATTTGATAACATCTTCTTTTTGATATTAAAGCTGCCTATTATTAAGTAAATAGCGTAGTGTATCCATTCCAGAAAGTGCTCTTGTTGTAAATAACTAGCTTATGGAGTTAAAGGCATTCTAAGCATCTAGTTTACCACTACGCAATATTCCTTTGTGCCCCATCGGCATCTATCTCCTTCTATTGCGTTAGTCGCAATGTCTACTACTGCTTTTATGGCTTCTATGGTAGACCGCGAGTTCCTAAAATCGAATTGGCGATTTGGTAAAGCTCTTTTTTCCTCAGCTATTAACAATAGTCTTTCGTAAATAATACGTTCCAAAATCTTGCCCAGGGTATCTAGAAAACTTATTGGCCTATATAAATATGGTTCACCTGGTGGCTTATTTCCCTTTAGCAGGAGTAGCAAATGCTGTTTTTTCCATGGGTCCGGAAAAGTTTCTTGGCTTAGACATCTCTGGTATGTTGTTATGAGCATGTCTGGTCTATTCTGCGCAGCTGCTTTTACGATCTTATGTGGAATTCCGTCGAGTCCAGCCGCCTTATTATCTTCTATTTTCCTGCATACCTTGATCAGCTCGTCTGTGGGATGTCTCCTTCCCTGTTTGCTTCCTCGATATAATACGTAAGAGGTAGTCTTTGTGGGAAAAGGTGCTGTAAAATAGATGCTAGCAGAGTGGGGCATGTTATTTGTAGAGTCCTACCTGTACTGTGGCCATTACCATCCTATATACAGTACCCCAAAAATTTAAATCAGCTTCGTTACACAGACTCCTGAAGCACGTCGCTTTAATTTTTTTCGTCGCAGTTCTTAAGTGGCGTCTTGCCCGTCTAAATGAGTTAAGGTTTCCTTGAAAAAGGGTTTTATATGGTTCGCTGACCAGTATTTTTTCCGCTCCCTCATCTTCTGCTGTCTGTCTCAAAATATCCTGAGTTGTCTCACAATGATAAATCTCAATCATTGATCTTCATGGGTGTCTTTTGGTCATAGCGTCCTTAAAAATCCGGCATCTACAAAGTATTTTGCGTCTCCTTCTTGCAAAACATGCAAAAAGAGTTGTTGTTGCACTACCTTGCAATATGTCCTTCAGATCCGCATCTTCTGCATAATTTAGAGCGGTCTTCCTTGTTCTTGCATTGATTGGCTATGTGACCGAATTCCTTTTTAGCAATACCTTTTCATGGATTCGGCAGATAACTCAGCCAATTTAATATTCGTCCGGCATCTAGCTGCTTTTTTACCGCCATGTTCTGGCGATACTCCTTCCAGTCTAAATCGCGACTTAACTGCTGCCCTTATATCCTCCTTGGTGGCTACTTCATCGACAGCTTTTAGTTCAAGCCTTTATATTCACTTGCGACCCTAATGCATGGCTAATAGCGCCTTTAAACGCGGCTGCTTTTATGCCCTTCCCGTTGATCGTTGATATCGCTTTTGCAACAGCTTCCAATGTGGGATCTGTTTTTACTTTCGGCAGCATATTTGCGTATGAGATATCTCCATTGATCTCAATTGTAATAGCATCAGGTTTGGGATTGAGTTTCCTTACGCTGTGTTGCTTTTTTTAGACTTTGATTTTAACGACCTTTGTCCAGCTTTCTTCCGATGGTATCTTTCTGGAAGTAGGGTTACCTTTAGGAACTTGTACATTATTGTTCTTTTCCATTGGCAGGTTCTTTTGAGTTCGCTTGGTCTCACGGTTGCCTGTTGGGACTTCCGCATTACTATTAATTACCATTAGCGGATTCTTTTGGGTTCGCTCGGCCTCACGGTTTTGCCGCCTCATTTCTTTTTTCTTTTTGTTCTGAATACCTCCTCCTTTTCGTCCCGCAGCTGGATCACGGTTAGTTCACAGAGCACTCGAATGCTCTCAATACATCTCAATCGGTTGATGAATTGAGCACCTTTTTCCATCCTCAACCATTTCGACGAGCTCACTAATCTGCTTGCCTAGCTTATGGAGCGCTGGTTTTTGGGGTTCCTCTCCACAAATATGGGCAATTGTTGCTGATGTCTAAACATGTCCGCCCGAATTTCGAGTAGAAGGAGATCTCGGTATTCTGGAGGATCTCGGAAAAGGGTTCTCCTGATTCTCCGTTATTTCGCTATTTTTTGCGTCTTCGTTGGTTTATATGTAGATTAGAGTTTGTTTTATTTGAATTCATACCTTTAAGGTCCCCACTCAAAGCCATTATCAATGTTCGGACGTGTAGTCACCACGGGATCTCATGGACATATGTACAATATTTGCAAGCAGTGAGACCATGCAAGGGTTGACACAAGCCCTTATGAGGTCATGTGTTCAGACCCAAATCGATACTAAATAGGTATATTACATCTGCACCTACACCACCAACTTAACGGTGACGACCATTGAGCGTTATTTGAAGTCTGCAAGGGTTTTATAGGAACGGGGGCGTTTGTAGCATTAGCCTGTAAGTCGATTCAGCCAGATTTCACTCTGACTTACTAGGATTACTCGTAGGCATCCTCCAGTTGGTGATGTGGGGAATTTTTTAGGCCCACTCACTTCCATATGATTATATGACTCTGCTTTCACGGTATGACAGGTACATCTGGATTTCGCCACTTTTCTAACTGTATCCCATGTAGCCAAGAGAGGGGGTGGGGAGAACTTAAACAAATGACTGTGCTTATTCGTCTTGTCACAAAGAATTTATTGGATTCTTGAGACCTTTTAAGCCCCACACTCCTTCTCTGCAGTCCTCATTTAGACGCTTCGTACGACAAGCAGGGAAACTTGCTGCTGCACTATTCTAAAACCCGGTGCTGCATGGTGCAGTACACGATATGAAGACGCTGAAACGTGTTCGCCCAATGGGAAATATCGCCTCAGTAAAGGAAAGTATCGGAAACGACTCAAGCCCCCCCATTTGTCACCGTTCTCAGGAGCTTGACCTCTCCACAACTTCAGTGCCGTGAATATTGACGAAATATTTGGCTCTCTATACGTACATGGTTCATTCAACACAAGAACTATCAAGATGTTTTTACATGTTTTGAGCGCAAGGTTCTATGTATACCAGCGATGTCTTTCTTCTTCTGCGAGCTATGCCCAAAAATCGATTAGGTCAAAAACGTAAGCTAACAGTCATCAGAGATAACTACGTAGAGAGAATGGTTATCAAAGCTCCAGCCCAAAGTATGTTCGATTACTATTCGCGCTTAAGTGGAAAGGTACCTCAACCCAGAGTCGCTGTACAGCCTTAAGTGGGGAGGTTTATTGGTTGCGCCTCTGGTTGATTTCGGACTGTAGAGCGATCCAAGATAAGAAGCTTCACTCTTTAAATAGGATAAATTGTTATTCCGAGGTCTCTTAGTATTATATTTAGTATAGTTAACCTATCGGCTGCGTTGCTACTAGCAAATCTTGTTCGAAAACAAACTATATGTATCGTACCACAACATACCATGAAATGGGTGTAGCGTTCCTTTCTAAACTTGGAATCACGCTTTTTCGAGTGCCGAAGAGCCAGCTTCTAAGTCAGCTAATCAGTTAGTGTTGAGTCCTGTTTTGAGGCAAACCTAATTTTTTCGAATATTGATATCTTTCTGTCTTAGGATGTCTATTGTCTACCTTACCTACTTTGAATCCCAACCTGTTTCTGTTATTAACATTTTTGTTTATATAAACCCTATCCTACAATGGAGTTCAAACATAACATATATCAGTCTTAAACTATTCAGAGGATTCATATGCAGCAAATTAAGGTTGAGAGGCATGGATAGGCGTTGTAAGAACGGCTGAGTTTGAGCTGCCATGCAGGTACTGTAAGCACGGGTTGAAATTGAGGTCATAAAATCAACATAAGGTTTCCTTTAAAGTTCTCCAAACAATTGTAAACCTCAAAACCATCCCCGGTGAACTTACCTTTTTAAAGACCGTGATTTATTCCGACTAACGTGGAAATATATCCAAAACCATATTGCCATACTGCACTCTTAAAAAATCTCTTATTTCTATCCCCAAAACAAGGACATAAAATATGTACGAATTTTCCATTTTATTCGCTTTATCTAAAACTTTTTTGTTTAAAAAAAAAATAAAAATGCTCTTAACATGCTCTTAACGTTTTTGTATTTCGTAACTTAAATTTTCTAAATTCTCACCACTTTTGTCGTTTACAGTGACGGCTTATCGCATTCAGCGCATCCGTTGTTCGAGTCGAAAAAATTGGAAATCCTGCGGAATATCACCGATTTACTGGGGCGAACATTCCCATCGCAATTCGTATTTCCAGTGCTGGGCCACGAGGATGTCACTAATACAAACTTTCGATGGATGGGTGAGCTCTGGAGACACTGGTTACCATCGGAGGCATTGCATACATTCGAAAAAGGTTTGTTTACACCGCATAACCTCTGAATTTATTTTCCTCTATTTTTTTTTTTCTTGTTTGCTCAATTTTTTGTTTTTTTTTTTTTGGTGTTCTGACTATTTTTGTTCGGTTTGTGTGCCTAGTAATTCACGCTTCAGGTATCCTTTTTGGTGTTTTTTAGCACACAAAAGGATAAAAGCCGTATGGATTTTGATAGATGCATTTTTCGGAAGCCGCGCTACAAATACGTGTATCTGTCTAACTTTCAGTCCCCATCTGGGCTTTGTAAATTCTAATTCCAACAGGAAAAAAGGATGTGGATTGTACCAATCATAATGGTTTTACGTATTAAGTTTTCCAATAGGGGATGACATTTTTAACTACAGTTATTCGATTCGTTTTACCCAGTTTAATGGATAAGTTTAGATTATATTCACTTCAATAGTCATACTTGTTTTAATCTTAAATGCAGTCGTTTTACTTGCATTTTAAACCATCTAAAACTTTTTAGATGTGGACTTTTTGTTATTTAGTTCTATATAACCCACCCAGTTAACAATGTAGTAGACTTTCCCTCTATCTGAGATTGGTATCGAAAGCGGCACTACGGCGAGCTTTAAGAGCTCTACTTAGATGTGATTTTAGTCAAAGAAGCTAAGATACAAAAATCACATCTAAGTAGAGCTCTTAAATCTCGCCGTAGTGCCGTCTTCGGTACCAATGTCAGGTAGAGGGAAAGTCTACTACATTGTTAGCTCGGTCTTGTTTTCTTCGTCCTCCATCTTATGATGATGAGTCCGGCTTTAGTCCGCTAATTAAATGCATTTATAACTCTTTCGCACATAGTGAGAAGCTTCTCGGTTATTTTACGAGGAGCTGGTAGCAATCTTAATTCGTTAATTCGAATTCGTCGGTCAGAGTGATAAATTGGCGATCGAGAATTAACATCCGAAACGAGTGGATGAAATATGTGATGGTCAAACTTTCTTACAATACTAGCAGTGTATACTTCGAGGTCATATTACTACTCAAGGTTCAATGAAAAAAAGGTTCTGCAATCATCGCCAAGGCAAGTCAGAAACCCAAAGCTTAACTCTACAGTTGAATTTGAAATCCACACAATTCATGGCTTGAGAATGCCGTTACCCTATACTATGGACGAAACAAAACATGTAAGAAAAAAAAAAAACAAAACTTGTAGACGAAATCCCCACAGATGTCCATTGTGACGTTCTGACTGTTATGCAGTGCATCCTTTTCATTAGCAGTATATCTTGGTCTTACTTTCATTCATAGCTAAATTCATTTTCTCGCTTCTGTTTCAGTTCCTGCAAAAATATCAATGGCATCAGCGTATCGAAAAACTTTTATTGACTCTTGAAAAATTGGGGCATCTGGTAGTCGATTGGGAGTTTTGCACAATTTTCTCAAGAATGCAGAAGTCACACGATAGCGCATTAGATTCTTATATTCCTTTTCTGACATCCATTTTGATCGGATGGACGGAAGTTTGAGCTCGGAATATGTGTCGTGCCCGCTCTTTTACTCTCTGCATTTTAAAGATCCTATATCCTCAGCACCGATTGTGATTCTACTACTAGATTTCCTTCCCCACTTCGTTAAGTTTTCATTCGGGTCTTTTTTATATGACATGTACTTTTTACTTCCAATCGCTGTTTCTCTCAAAAAACTGATCTTTTTCCCTCCTTTGCTCGTACAGCGCACGAGTCGCTATTGTCCATTTTCGCAGCAACACTGTGCTTGCCTGTTGCGGAATTTCTGACGATTTCTTGATAATGATGGCACGGATCCTTAGCACTTGATGGGTTGTAAAAGTATTGCCTGAAGGTTGAGAGATACAGGATTAACACATTTTCAAACGGTTAGTTGCAAATGCAGCTACGCTATTCGTATCTCTACAGTTGTGTCATCTGAGATATCCGTAGAACCCCTTCTGCAATTACATAGGTAATGGTTCAAGATCTATAATTTTGAATAAGTACTTCGAGTCGATAGCAATTTAAGTCACTGTTTTATGACTACGAAACCTTTATGAATATTGGAGAGTAGAGACTGTATGCACCTTGTCAGAAGTATACTACATACATAGTTATACGAGGGTTGGCTGAAATGTTTCCGACCGCAACGTAAAGATAACGGCACTCGTCAATAAAAGCTAGTTGTGCATCTTTTGACAGTTACTTACACGCAGTTTTTAGTTGACAGTCATTTGAGTGAGTCGATGTGAGTGTTTTTTTGTGAAAATGGAAAAAATTGAGTATCGAGCTGTTATTAAATTCTTGTTTTTGAAAGACAATGCGCCTACGCAAATCAAAAATGAGTTGGACTCTGTGTATGGGGACTCTGCACCATCATTTAGCACAGTGAAATTTTGGGCAGCTGAATTTAAACGTGACCGTAAGAGCTTGGGAGATGATGAACGTTCGGGACGTCCAAAAAGTGCAAGCACTGACGATAACATTGCTAAAGTTCAACAAATGGTGTTAGACGACTGCCGAATTAAAGTGAGAGAGATAGTAGAGGTTATGAAAATGTCCAAAGAACGTGCTTGTTACATATTAAATCAAGATTTAGGCATGAGAAAGCTGTCCGCGCGTTGGGTGCCGCGTTTGCTTACGTTAGACCAAGAACGTGTTCGAATGAACATTTCCAATGCTCTGTTGGCGCAGTTTAGGCGCGATAAATCCGAGTTTTGGCGCCGATTAATTACTGTAGATGAAACTTGGATACATCATTATACGCCCGAAACAAAAATTCAGTCAAAACAGTGGACAGCGACTGGCGAGCCGGCTCCAAAAAAAGCAAAAACTGTTTTTTCGGCTGAGAAAGTGATGGCAACTGTAAAGGAGTTATCTTAATCGATTATTTTCAAAAACGAAAAACCATTACAGGAGCATACTACGCATCATTACTTGCCAAGCTGAAGGCAGAAATTTGGGGAAAAACGGCCACATTTGCTGAAAAAGAAAATCCTGTTTCACCAAGACAACGCGCCGCGCGGTCTCACACCTCAGCGGTTGCCATGGCGAAAGTCCATGAATTACGGTTTGAACTGCTTGACCATCCTTATTCACCAGATCTAGCCCCAAGAGACTTCTTTTTGTTCCCTCATCTAAAAACTGCGCTCGGAGGACAGAGATTTTCTATTTGGACGGGTTAGAGAGATGGGAGCATCGCTGGGAGAAGTGTGTAGAGTTACAAGGAGACTACATATATAAACCCTGAATGACTCGAACTGCAACCAACTTCAGACTGCTATAATTTCCAAACCGTTCATGACAGTGAGCTCAAATTTTGACACATGACAGATAATTTTAAAATTTACAAGCTTTTTAAACGACGCGAAATCCGGGTCGAAGTGGAAGAAAAATGGTTCGTGAGCTCAACATATCGTTGGAACGGATGCAACACATACTGCAAAATGAGCTTGGGCTCAAGCCATTGAAGTTCCAAAAAGCACACGATCTTACACCGCAACAGAAAAAAGTTAGAGTCGAAAGAGCGAAGGAGTTGCTACGCTTGCACGAAAGTGGTGAGTTGCCGAATTTGGGTTTTTCCGATGAGTCGTCATTTGTTATCGAGCAATATGTTGTAGGCAATTATAAAAAAATGTTCGTTCACTTTTAAACACAAGTGTGTACACCGGTCCACATTATGTCCATCCGATCGTGCGATCTATTCGAAGCGGTGTTATTCCAATGGATTAACCACATAAAAGGCATTGTGTTGTGTGTACTCATAATCAGTTCAGTGCAATCAATAAAAGTGATAACACTTTCTTCTGACTCTCTCTCCTTTTTTTTTGTGTGTAAGTTCTCCCACAATTTCAGAAGTGGGATCGCGCATCAGATTACAATAACAAGTGCACGCGATCAAAACTCGGCGACAAGTGTCTTTGTGAAACACCAAAAAAAAAAAAAGTTTTTTTTAATCTGTGCATTCGGCGTCTAAAATATATATATAAATTATATATTAAAATGTCAGAAGAGTGGGCACAATTTTTGGAACTAGCCACAGTAGCTATACTCAAAGACGTGTTAAGGAGCTTAAAGTTGCCTACAAGTGGGACGAAAGCGGAGCTGAAGATCAGGATACAGGAGGCGGTCGCTGGATATTCAAGTGAGGAACTGATCAATCTTATGCGTGAAAATAGCGTCTCTACCAGTTTAGGAGCAAATTGTAACGATCGTGATTCTGGCGAGTCGCACGTCGATGAGGAAGATGCGTTGGATGACGAGCTTGAAAAACTGAAGAGAGTATGTGAGAAGAGGGAGGAAATAGCTAAATTGAAGCAGAAACTTCGAGAGTTGAGTGTGGAAGAAGGATTAAGTACGAGTTCGTCGACGCGGCATAACTTCAGCGACATCGAAAACTCAATCCCAACATTTAGTGGCGATGATAACTTCCCTATCAATCGTTGGATTGAACAGTTTGAGGAGTGTGCTGACATTGTTGGCTTAGACGGTAAGACAAAATTCTTTTATGCCAAACGTTTACTCAGAGGTACAGCTGTACAGTTTGTTAGAACTGTTAATTTCAAGAGTTGGCTAGAACTCAAGACTGCTTTACAGAACGAATTTTTGAAAGTGAAATAGCATCACATGGCGCGATAGAAGAAGACGACATTGTGCAATTTATAATAAATGGAATCTCCGACAGTGAAACAAATAAGACAATACTATATAGTGCAAATAATTTGAGTGAACTAAAAGTGGCTTTGAGAAAGTACGAAAGATTTAAGAACAATAAAAACAATAATTATATGGACAGAATAATAAAAAATGACACAAACGGTCTTAAAAGATTCAGTGCTTTCAAAACCCCCAAAAAGTTTGACAGCCCCAAGCCTGTGATTGCAAAACAAAGTAATTCAGTGCGTGAACAATACAAAAATCAAAATACAAATGTGACTTGCTACAACTGCGGAGAAGTGGGACATATTTCGGCCAGTTGTGCAAAAACGAAATCAGTAATGATGCTTCAATCAAACCTTGAAACACCACGCTGTGAAGAAACTTCTTCGGTAAATCCAACCATTGCTGCTGATATTTCCGCAAAGAAACCCAAAAAATGTGCTGTAAACGACTTCGAAAAGTGGATCAATTATAAATTCAGTTTTGAGGAGATGGAAATTTCAACTGTTTTGTGGACATTGTTGGACTCAGGGAGTCCCATCAGCTTAGAACTTAGGTATTCTAAAAGAAGTAATTGATGTGATATTACGAAATTGCTTGCAGCTAAGATTAGACAAGTGTTTGTTTATGCAAACTCAAATCGTTTATTTGGGTTATACAATAAACAAAGATGGCATAAGGCCGAACGACCATAATTTGAATTGCATTAAAACATTTCCGACGCCTTTATGCGTTAAAGACGTTCATAGTTTCGTCGGTCTTTGTTCATATTTTCGCAAGTTCATAAAGAACTTTGCTAACCTAGCAAAACCACTGTATGATCTCCTTAAAAAAGATACCCCGTTTACTTTTGGAGTAAAAGAACTTGAAGCTTTTCGGTTATTGAAAGAAAAGCTTCTTTCGTCTCCAGTGCTATCAATCTATAGCCCACACAACCTAACAGAATTGCATTGCGATGCTAGTAGTGTTGGATTAGGGGCTGTTTTAATGCAGAAACAAACCGATGAAAAGTTTCATCCGGTTTTATATTTTTCTAAGCGCGCTACTGAAAGTGAAAGTAAATTTCACAGTTATGAATTAGAAACACTTTCGATTGTATACGCTCTTCGCAGGTTTAAAATTTACCTAATCGGTATACCATTCAAAATCGTGACAGATTGCCAAGCTCTGACATTAACTCTACAAAAGAAGTCGCTTAATCCGCGTATTTCTCGTTGGGCTTTGGAACTCCAAACCTTTGATTATAAAGTTGAACATAGAAAAAGCGATCGAATGTCTCACGTCGATGCCTTAAGCAGATCTTTCAACATTTTGTACGTTGAAGATGATAGTTTTGAGTTTGTATTAGCCGCTGCGCAAAGGCAGGACCCAAAAATAACTTCAGTAGCTTCAGATTTAGAAAAAAACGAAAGCGCGTTGTTTGAGATGATAGACGGATTAATATACCGCAAGGCAAAAGATAAAGTTCTTTTTTATGTACCATTGAATATGGAGAATGAGGTGATACGGACGCATCATGAGGCTATGTGTCATTTAGGTGTGGATAAATGCTTCGAGCATCTATCCAAAAGATATTGGTTTCCCAAAATGAAGGAAAAAATCAGGGATAGTATTAGAAAATGCCTTAAGTGTATTTATTTCTCACCTGACGCTGGTAAGTCTCAAGGAGTATTGCATCCTATACCAAAAGGAGATGTCCCTTTTGATACCCTCCACGTTGATCACCTCGGCCCATTGTCAAATTCCAAGTCAGGCAAGAAACATATTCTTGTAATTATAGATGGCTTTTCAAAGTTTACCAAACTTTACCCAGTAAGAACGACTAAAAGTAATGAAGCTCTCGTCTGTTTGAAGTCGTTCTTTGAAAATTACTCACGACCTAACAGAATCGTTTCAGATCGAGGAACATGTTTCACCTCAAAAGAATTCAGCGATTTTTTGAAAGAAAATAATATCGAACATGTGAAAATCGCTACGCATAGTCCTCAATCAAACGGTCAAGTTGAACGCGTCAACCGAATAATTGTTCCAATGATAGCCAAAGAGTGCGATGCCAGTTCAATGAGCGGCTTTGATCGGCATTTAGTTAAAGTTGAGTTTGCATTGAACAATACTGTGAATAGAAGTACAGGATTTTCTCCAAGTTTATTGTTATTTGGAACAAACCAAAAAGGTGAATTCTGTGATAGGGTAATGGAGTTTTTAGATAAAAATGTCGGAAGGAAAATGTATAACCTGAGAGATATGAGAGCTAGGGCTGAGAAGAATATTGAAAAAAGTCAGAAATACAATAAGGAATATTACGATAAGTGTCATAAAAAGCCAGAAACATATAGAGAAGGAGATTATGTAATGCTTAGAAACACAGCAATTCCTGGTGTTAACAAAAAACTATTTTCTAAATACCGTGGTCCTTATTTGATTAAAAAGGTTCTTCCAAATGATCGATACTTAATAACAGATATTGAAAATATGCAGGTCTCTAGGTTGCCGTACAAAGGAATATCGTCACCAGCAAATATGAGGCCTTTTTTGATACCATCTAGCAATGAATATGATGAAGATGAAATTGTGAACCTCGAAGAAGATGCCGATAAAGTAAAGTAAATGAATTCAAATAACGAACTCTTCACGATCCTGACCAATTTTTTGCAAGTTTTATTTTGAATTTAAATATACAGTATCTGTCATATTATTGAAGTAATGAATAAATTTGTATATTTGTATGAACGAATCACAATACCAATGTAAAACAAATTATTTGTATTCTATGAATGTAACTACATGAACAACATGAATTTAAATAACTGAATTAAAATAAGCATTGAGTAAATATGTATCATTATGATGTAAAGTGTATGTATTGTATAAGTTTACAGACCAATGTAATCGAGGCGATAACACGATCAGGATGGCCGAATTGTAGGCAATTATAAAAAAATGTTCGTTCACTTTTAAACACAAGTGTGTACACCGGTCCACATTATATACTCATCCTGTTACCATCCGATCGTGTGATCTATTCGAAGCGGTGTTATTCCAATGGATTAACCACATAAAAGGCATTGTGTTGTGTGTACTCATAATCAGTTCAGTGCAATCAATAAAAGTGATAACACTTTCTTCTGACTCTCTCTCCTTTTTTTTTGTGTGTAAGTTCTCCCACAATGTCAACAAACAAAATGACCGAGTTTGCTTGCCAGAGAGGTCCTTCGAAAATTTACACTATCGGACGACCACCAGAAAGCAGGCAGCACCGATGGTGATGGTTTGGGCCATCATAACCGCCGATGGTCGCTCTCAGCTCGTATTTTTGGACCGTGGGGTCCAAAAAACTGAAACTGTCTTAGAGGCAGTATTGAAGCCTTGGGCAAACAATCATTTCGGTCGGAGACCGTGGACATTTCAACAAGACTCGGCACCGTCTCACAAAGCGCGCGTCAACCAAGATTGGTTAAAAAGCAATGTTCCACACTTCATTTCTTCGACACAATGGATTGCAAATTCTCCGGATGCAAATCCGTTGGATTTCTCTGTCTGGGGTATTTTGAAGGCAAGGGTTGGCACTAAAAAATACCAAAGTTTGGACCATCTCAAACCAGCACTTCGCCGGAATGAGCCAAAATACCGCAGAGCCACTTGCGTGCAGCGTGCGATGCTTTCTTCGGCCGTCTCAAGGCCATTATTCGCGCCAAAGGTGACAACTACTGATACAATTTGAAAATTGATGTAATTTCCAACATTTTTTTGCTTTGGCACAATAAAATTTATCAAAAAATAAAAAAATTATAGCATTTTAAAAAGTTATAGTTCGAGTAAGTCACCCTGTAGATGCTACTTGCAGTAAGCATTATCTTAATATTGACCGTCTTACAGTCAACTCTTAACTCTTCTTTGGGATATCTTTGCTATAAGGAAATACGTCTTGATTTTTGAAACCCTTTGGATATTTAACTGTATTCGTCATCATAAGACAGTTAAAATAAGAAAGTTGGAGCTGTTCACTCATAATACAATACATGTATCGTGGGAGAAACCAATTCTGGTTACACTCTGGCGCCATGTAATGTTTCTATAATCAACAGGACATCGTTGTGCACATCGACATCGTCGTCTTGTTTCCAACCTACGAAATGGTTTTTTGCTGTTGTTTAAAATTACATTAAATTTTCAAACTCTAATCGCACAGAGTGTAAATTTTTCGCAATTAAGATTCTTGTCATGTTAGTTGTGGAACACTAACAGGCACTTACGACTGACAGCATGACTTCGCATGACTTCTTCTTAAAGAAGTTGCGTGAAAATTCTGCTGCGATAATCTTGACTACGTGAACTAAATTGACCCCCTTATAGTCAAAAATATGAAATGTTTACGGTGCATTAAGGTACTGCACACCACTGAACACAATTTCGTAAATTAAAACAACCCCTGCTTTTAGGTTCCTGCACCCACAATCGACTGCATAAATTAATAGTTCAAGACGAATAATAAAATGGATAAAATACAAAAAGTATCTCAGGTCATAAACGAGTATAAATACCCTTGCTAGTCTAGCATTGATTATCAGATTTGTTTCATTCGCGGTAGGTTAAACATCCTTCGGAACCTAGCTACAACAAACATGTCGTCAACAGGTGCTAAAGTCACTGTGTACTTGCATTGGTTGTGCCTCATTGCTATTTTGTTCGTCAATGCCCAGCACGGTCAAGGTTTGGAGAGACTTTGCGGAAATCAAATTCCGAAAGCTTTAGATCTGATCTGTATAAATGGTTATAACCCAAAGCCAAAGAAATCAAGTAAGTTGCCGTGTTTCATGAGAATTTGGAAATCAATTTGTCTTTTGTAAAACAGTTGATCCAAATGAGGTATATTCTTATGATGACGCCGACGTACTGCCATTCTTTTCAAGGGTTCCAACAAACTTTTTAACTAAGACTCGACGAAGGAGGCACGGTATTTACGACGAATGCTGCAAGAAACCATGCACTAGGCTTGAACTGCAATCTTACTGCCAGTAATGTTAGATGTTGACACGGTGTTTACTGGACTGGACATTTGAAAATAATTGAATATCTTTTAAAAATAAATAATCTTATATATATGTTTCCATTTTACGTTCCTATATATGATTCAATATACATATGTTGCAATAAAAATAAAGAAAATCCGTTAAATTGTTGCGTGAGTATCTGAAATTTTGAATTATAAGGTAAAAGATAGCCAAACGCGCTCACCCATTTTTTTTTTTCTATACAAATGAATCCTACAAGTACATGGCGCAGCTTGCTGTTACACGGTCGATAGCGGTGTACCTTTTTTATGAACTACTTCCGCGATCGTAAAGGTCTAGGCTGTTAGTATTTTTATGAGTAGTGTATTTTAGTTGATCAATTCTGTTCTGTTCTAAGTATTACCAACTTGACCCATACATTTACTATTATTAGCCAAATTTATAAGAATGTGCTAGAATAAGTTCGAACGGAAGCGCGGTATTTATGGCCAGTCCTATTCAACAAACTCTTCTGCAGAAGTTTTGAGTGATAATGTATGGTCTATACCTGGGAAAATTACACAAAATAACTTATTTATCGCCTTTGGTGAAGCCGCAGTCCGAGGTGAACTTGTGCCCCAACTAATATGTCTGTCCAGCCAGTTTTATTATTTGCAAGCTGCTACCAATTTTGCATATAAATCGCCATCTCAAAGAGGGTCTTCTGTTGCGTTTTCCTCGGTGATAAATTCGAAGACTTTCCGAACTGGAGTTCTGGTTTCCATTCAGTCTTTGTATTCTAGGTAGCTAAGCCTAGGTTATGATTGTAGCCGGTGAGTAATCCAACAATCGTAGATAGCTCAGTTCTGCTTTTCAAGAGAATCTTACTTATACTGGATTTGCTGAGTTCCTGCCATAATTGTCTTAAGTTGGAAGGTTTTTTTCACCTTTTATTGGCATTTATTTGTGTCGTGCTCATCACTAGTATTCTGAGTGTGCAGAGTATAGGTTTGATACTTTGATCTGCAAGTTCCTTTTCTATAGAGGATCCTTTTCGGGCTAGCTCGTCTGCATGTTGCATTTGATTTCGACTGCCGCGATGTCCTAAATAACAGCCTGGGTATCAATAAAAACAGTAATATCTTTGTGGGATATTGCATTTATTACTAGAAGTTTAGCTGTTTCTACTACATCCAATGTCTTAGACTGGAAGATACTGTTGTATGTAGTCCAATAGGCGACGTGAGCATCGTTAGTTCTTACCTCCATCTTTGATCAATCCGCGTAAAGGATATCGAGCTTTCTACCATTTGGTTCTTGTCCCATTCTTGGCATAATCGTAGACTCTGCTCTCTACGAAACAAAAGAAACAAGTTATGGGCGGTATTTTCTTCTTAAACGAACCCAAGTAGTTTTTCAATTTGACAATTGCAAAAGTAAGACCGGCGGATATCCTTCCTCCCTCTTCTCCGAAAAAAAATTCTTCAAGTGATCCTGTTACCATCGCCAACTTCTTTGCCATATTTTCCAAACAATCACTCGTAGCAGATCCCTCTTACTTCAATGGCCTACCAAATTTCTCACTCAAAACTGCGATCCTGCTGTTATTGACGAAAAGTTACAAAAACTTAAAGTTTTTCTTAAAAAATGTCCTTTCAACTATTCTGTCCCAGTTTCCTACCTATTTCGTCTATCCATTACGCAGACAGAACTTCCTCAGATTTGGAGGACCTCTTTTATAATCCCGATCAAAGAATGAAGTTACCAATGTATATCCAAACTTTTTGAAAGTATTTTATATTTCTGCTCTCGGCTCTGAATCTCTTTTATTAAAATTGATATCTGCTTACCTGGTAATCCGATATTAAAGCTGCAAGTTTAGATCTCTGCCATTTCAGTTCCTGCTCTGGTCTCATCTGGGGTTTCTCAAGGCAGCCATCTTGGTCCCCTTCTCTACATTCCTAATATTAGCGCTCTTTAGTGGGTCATTAGAAACGCCTTCTTCTCCATTTACGCTGACGACACAAATTTGTTTAAAAATATTGGTTCTCCTCCAGACTTTGCCCTCAAAAACTGCTTAGAACTTAATATCGCCAAATGCCAGTTTAAAACCTTCTCATTTATGTGAATATATTTATGCAAGCCATCTTCTCTTGATCTTTGTAGAGAACGCTTTGTTAAAAGAATGATTGAAGATTATTCTAAGTTTTTCCGCTGCATACGTAATCTATTTCGGCTCGGTTTCTATTTTAAGTCCAATGAGGGCATAAACCCATCTCCACTGCAAGGTTTTCCCAATTCGTATTTCTAAGATATTTTTATATTGGAGCGGGTCATTCCATAATCACAGAACGATATGTCCGAAAATACCTCTCAGTTACTTCCGGCAAGAGTATCAGAGTTATTCAATAGAGTGTTATCAAACACCTGCCGTCTATTTGATATTATAAACGTTGGTTCATTACCGCGGTTAACGATTATGCTCACTTATGTATCACCTCAAGAGTTTGTGTGTATGCTATCCCATTGCATGTGATAGGAATTAGCGTCATATCCATAATCACATCGGAGCTTTCCTGATCTACCTAGTTGATAAGTGAGTGAAGTAATGCTTGAGAAAGTCCATCAGTCGATTCATATGGAATTTATACCGTGGGAAACTTGAGTAGCAGTTTATTCGCTCGCCGCTCACAGCCTAGCCGGCTATTGCCTAGTCTGGTGGTGGATAATTTGATAGTAGATTTTTCAACATTACATAATTCGGTGTTGCAGGTAACCAATTTAGTTGAATTAAGCCTACTTATTTTGCCTCGGGTTATGCAAGGTTCTTGGAGCAGCGCGATGTCGATATCCTCCTTACTCATATCTTCAGCATAGCTCGCATATTCTTGCATTCTCCTTCAGCTTCCTGCGTCAGGCGACTGTGGGTTATCCTGATGGCTTTGCGTAGTAGTGACATAAATTTGTGGATAAGTTTAACCACAACTTCCATGCATCTTTGGTGTGATTGCCCATTTCTATAATCTCCCATTGCTTTTTGTTAAGCTCGGAACTGTTGTGTTGGAAGTTTTGTTCTCTCCTGTCCTTCGGAGATCTGGTGAGATACAGGAGTTCGTTCATTTCGACAATACGTATTTCGGCTTTTGGCCATGGAGCTTTCGTATTGCCAACAAAGTCTCTCAACCATTTTACATTATCACACTTGAATCCTTTTTGGGTGCTTAGCTGTCCGATAGGTATGATGTTCGCAGCTCCTTTCACGATTGCGTCATTGACACCGTCTATGATTCTCAGTTCTAACAGCCGTCACTGGTCATCAGAAAGGTTCCGTTCTGGATTACCAAAGTCGACTATTGCAAACCGGAAGCTTCTTTTGGCCTCGGCTGAGTTCTTTTTCTGCTTTTCGGCATCCCTGTCTATCTTGGGGGAGGTTGTGTCATTTAATCCTCTTTGCGAGCTGCCAGTAACCAGTCCAGGTTTGGAGGAGTCCCTGTCTGTGGCGATTGATGTTTTCATGGCAATAATCTCGTACAGGAGTTAGGGTTAGCAACAACCGTACATACACTGTCTAATACCGAGTTTACCTCCCTTGCACTACCGTCGAGTTACACTTTTCTTAGTGAAGCTTGCGAGGTTCGAAGAGACCTCTGAGGGTCACGTCGATTTCTCTGCGTCCTTATCCTTTTCCGATAACTTGAAAAGGTACAAGCAATAGGCTCGTTCACCCTTGAGGCTAGCTCTCTGAAGAGGTTGGATTTATCCACTTCACTTTGCTTTGTCCTGGATTATTTTGCTGCTTTAGTAGCTATCTTAGAGGTATGAGCAATAGCTCATTCACGCCAGAATCCAACGTGAGGCAGCTAAAAGTTTCAGGACTGTAGCTAGTTTTTACTTATTACTTTTCTGGTTAACCCTAAAGTCGGATGTCTAATAGCACAAAGTCTCAACATTTTTGGCAGCTGCTTTCTCTCATCCGCGATTTCTAGATTGGGTTTGTCTGAGGTGCGAGAAATAGGCTTGTTCTCCCTTAAGTCAATATCCTTGAGAAAGTCGTAGGCGCATTGTAGATGTTCACGCTCGAGTTCTCTGAGCTGGTTTTTTTCTTGCTACGGCGGTTATTGCCAACCTGCTATTCGCTATTTTGTTCCGACTGTATGCAGTCGACGGTGTGGAGAATTTAAATGAGCTGGTGATGAAGCTGGTTTCGTCATCTCGGAGAAGTACGATTAGCACGTCCATGTTGATGTCGACGGTTCCGACACTTCCCTCATCCGAAATTACCTACTTCAGTGGTGGGTTCCCGAGTGGGGGCCTATTCCTCTCGGCCGTCTTGGTCTGTGTCGCTTAAAGTAGAGTTTGGACTGCTTGACTAAATTGTATCCGCCCTTTTATGTTCGTGCTCTTTTTTTCTGAAAATTCAGAAGCCACTCTATATGATTTCTATTTTCCTGTAAGCACCAGTCGACATTCATCGTCAAAACCCAAGTTTCGGATTGATAGTCGGGGGAAACCCGGGGAAACCAGAGAGAGTATCTTTGTCACTGGGTTTCGGCGCAAGATATTAGCGTTACAGAGCGAAGTCAAAAGACTCTTGTTCGGTAAATTTCCTGACAGTTTCTTACGATTGCAGACTTCCAATGTCAAATAGTATTTCTCCTTTGTTAGCCGCGTTAGGGATATCCACATTCGTATATAACAAGGTTGTGGTTCGAGTCAATGTTGGCTCCGCAAAAGGTCCGGACATTCAAAATACTGGTTAGTATCGGATTGATCAGGAGACTGCCATGTCACCTTAATGACAGTTCGCTCCGAATCGAAGTCGCTAGGCCTGAATTCGTTGTCGCAGGAATTGTAGCGTATTCTTCATTTACCGGCTGATACAAGCTTAAATAACATATATCTAAACTAAGCTCTCCGTAGTAGCCCATTTCTAATAAGTACATACAAATAACTACTGGAGTAGAGTTTTAATTCTGAATCAATCAATTTGTAAAGAACATATACATTTTCTTTTTTCAACTACTCGTATATGGTTAGCTGGTATCTGCAAATCGCTTGTAGTTATATTGAGTTATTTTTGACCTTTCGGATCAATGGAATCATTTGCATAAACCTCAAGCTATGGGCTGTTTGAACACTATACGAATTAATTTCGCCCAGTGGCTGTTCCGACAATGGGCAACGCTTTGTGCTCGTGGCAGCTATTTCGGAAAATTTCCATGTTGTTCAGCGTACAAGCTCCAATACAACATAATGCATGGTAATAGAACCGGATTTACCCTAGGGAGTATCCGACGAGAATTCGAATCGTATACACACGCCGATGCACTGTTGCTAACTAAATGCTTCTATCAAAATTCTAATACTCGTATGGAGGCATATTAAGTGGATTGAATATAGTTATTACATTACTACATTATATAGTGACAATTAAGCAAGGGATTAATCCACTCGACTCTTGTCTTTGCTAATTTAAATGCCATTTTTCGGTGTACTGTAGACATTGAACCAGCACACGCCATGAACTTCAAGGCAAGGTATCTACTGCTTAACATGAAAAGACCAACTCCAGTTCTAAGTATAATACTCGTAAAATAACCGAAATTCTATTCCTTGTACAATAATAAGTGAGTAGCTATAGGTCTGCATGTACATACTTGAACTATACATGCATATGAGGGTTTCGAAAACAGGACGAGAGGACCTTTCCACAACAGTTGTTGGTCTCCGCATTAAAATATTGGCTACGGTTCATAAAACCCTTCACCAGGGGTTAATCAGCCAGGAGAGAATAACTGATCTGAGCCAGGGAAGGAATGCAGTCGAATTCCTACCGACGATGGCTCCAAAACCAATTAAAAATGTGGTACTATCATTGTGACTTCTTCGGCTCTGAGGCGACAATAGAATCACGGGAAATACTTTCGTCTTGCGTCCTTTAGGACTTCCATGGCATAATTTTCCGCGATAAAGGAGGACTCCACAAATAACTTCCTACCTTTAGCACCTTTAAATATGGTGCTATCCCAGCAGGTAAGACTTAGTGAGACCTTACAGGAACACGTCAGCTTTTGCTAAATATGATAAGTGAAGTAGCTATTTTCGATGGTTGATCTGAGTGTGGTGATGACATCGCGAATGTGACGGGTGTTGAGACACCACTTTCTAGCAAACCGCTGCAATCGGCGGCTCTCAGATATAAGTGGACCATGAGGAATTACACGATCCGAATCCACGGTATCTTTTTTAAGGGTTCCAACGAGGAGAGTGTTCAATTGTTCGGCATGTCCTAGTCTTATTTGATGGATTCTGGCCCAAGGCAATATATGGTAGCTGTATAGCTCACAAACTTCTTTGCTGTATTTTCTTCTCCGAAATGACGATATTTTCAATCGTTTTTGATAAAGTCTATGTTTGAACACCATATATCACCAGATCTCCCCCGGATAAAGAACGCGGCTGCTTGCACCATATGATATATTTCTCTTAGTGAAAATCGGCAAATGCACCCTGATCCAACGCTTCCACAAATGGTTCTTAATCTGTTGACTTACCCTCTATTGCTCCATCAAGCAGAGTGTTTTTTTGTTAGGTTCATCTCATCAAATCTGTGTTGGGTTTGACGGTGATATCGGGAAGAGATTGGGTGTGGGAGATTATTCCTCCTCAGACGACACTGTTTATAATGTTTTCCGCTTCCAGAAAGTTGCTAAACAATGTATCTGGTCTCTGGTACTATCTCTTTGAGAACACTAGTCGGGAGGTTGTCTTTCCTAACATTCTCCGGCGTGGGGTTAGATGGACAATTAAACAACAGCTCGCCGTTGTCGCTCCTGATTTGTACCGGAGCTCCGCTTGCGCTGATGAAATTGCATATTACATACGATGCAAATCTGTACACAAGTCTGGTGCCACTTCAAGGTGAACTGCTCTGATTGTCATACGAGTACATGCACAAAAAGGGCAATCTCTCTCTTCCACGGCACTCAATATTTCTGGCGTATTTCCGTAATCGTAGTGTTATTTAGATGTTTCATTAGATGGTGATAATGGGTGACATTTAGCGGTGTAAGAACATGGTCGTTCATATTATTATTGCACGTCTTTCAGATAAAGGGATGGTGGTGGAAGCGTTTATAATTCCCAAAGTTCGAATAATACCATTCTCATACAGAAGACGAGTCAAGCTGCGAATGCTACTGCTTTTATTTATTAACTTGATTTCAGTTATTGAGAGCTTTCTGTTTCACCGAATCTTCTCTGGCTTGCCTCATAAACCTTCGACCCACGTTGCTGTAGCCACATCTACATATGATCTGCTTACAAATTTTTTTTTTTTTTTTTTGGGGAGGAGAAATGCCTTACGCACCATAAGGAGGTCTGTTGGCGTTGACCATCCCCGTGTGTCCGGCTCTTTCCGCATGCTTTCGGATCATACGGACTAAAACTCCTCCCAACCCTGTGGCTTCTGACACAACCCCATTGGACCGCTCTTCGCATTACTTCAAGAGGCTGTGATCCTACACCCTTTCGGGTTTACGTGATTTCCCGGTATTGTTCTTCTTCTCTTTTCTTTCTTCTGAGAATATCTTCCACAAACTGGCAAATTCTTCCCCAGTTCAGGTCACTCGTCAGCATTTTATCCACTATGTTTTTTGGGTTGAAGGCACCAATGCTGTTTTCCAGTGTTGTGCGTTGGGTTTCCCATCTTGTGCAGGCACAAAATGTGTGATGTACGTCGTCTGATGTATGTGGGGAGTTGCCGCGCCGTACTCGCGGGCTGGGCTATCCGTTTTGCCGATCCTATGTAAAAGGGCTTTGAAATTTCCGTGTCCGGTGAGGAACTGGGTGACGAAGTAGTTGACCTCCCCGTGTTGCTTGTCTTTCCACTCAGCCACATTTCTTATCAGCCTCGCTGTACACCTTCCTCTGCTTTCCGAGATCCAGCGCTTTTGCCACTTCCGTATCGTTTGCTGCTCTGCTTGGTCGATTCCCGCTTCCAATCCGATTTCCGCCTTGTTTTCGTGGACGTACTTCCTTCGTGCCGCTAGGGGATCGATGGGAGTCACTCCTGCGGCTACAAGGACGGCTGGTTCTGACACCGTTCGGTAAAAGCTAGCCACGCGTAGAGCTCTACGTTTTTGCACTGCCGCCATCTGCGTCCGGTACTTTTCTTGTTGAAGCGCGTCTGCCCAGATCTCACTTCCATATAGGAGAATGGCATGCGTTGTCGATATTATTAGCCTGCGCTTACTTGGCGTTGGACCACCTATGTTTGCTATTAATCTACTGAGTGATGTTGTAACTCTAGAGACTCTTTTCGCCGCGTACTTTATATGTTGCCAGAAAGTTAATTTTGTGTCAAGCCTCAATCCCAAATACCTCACCACGTCCTTGCTCTTAATGACTTCAGAGCCAATTTGGAAGTCTATTTGTGTCGGGATTTTCTTCTTCATCAGAAGGACCAAACTAAGACCGTGCTCATCCATCCAGAAGGTTGTTCGTCACATGACTTGGTTCAACTTTCTTTGCGCGTTTTCAGTGTCTCTTGCAGTTATCACTGCCGCGATGTCGTCTGCGTACCCAACAAGAAAGGTGTCTTCGGGCATCTCCATCCGCAGTATATCATCATTGGAGATGTTCCAGAGGTCTGGTCCCAAGATTGATCCCTGTGCTGCTCCAGATATTACATCCTTCCTTCGTAGGCCTTCTGTGGTCTCGTAGATCAGCTCTCGATCCCTGAGATAGTCCTTCATCATATGTAATGGACAGGCTGGGATGTTGAATCTATTTTCTAGCGCATTTAGTATATCACTCCACCTGGCTGAGCTGAATGCATTTCCTACGTTCACGGTTGCCAGCAAAACGATTTTCTTAGAGCGGCAACTTCCTTGTTGGGCGGTTGGAACAGACTTCACCACTTCTTCAATAGCTCCGACCGTGGAGCTTCCTTTCCTGAACCCGTACTGCCTTCCTGCCAAGTCTCCCGCTCCTTGTACTGCATCTGTAAGCCGTGATTTGAGCAGCTTTTCCATCAGTTTTCCCGCAGTGTCTAGCATACATAAGGGCCTGTACGCTGATGGGGAGTCTGGGTTTCCTTTTCCTTTGCCTGCTTACCAATAAAGTTTGCATGGAGAGCTCTAGTTCGAAGTTTATCCGGACAATCGTAGGTGGCGATATCTACGGGCATTCGTCCTCCTGAAGAAATGGAGGCCCCATTAGTCAGTTGTTACTTGTTTGCATTTTTATCGCGTACTAAGCTCGCTTCACTTTGTCTGCTGGTTGTCTAGGCTAAGATGGAATCCAACGCCACTGTTTTACTTTAGTGCTTTCGAGAATTCTCCGAACTGTTTATATTGACGCATATCTGAGTGAAGCCAATTTAAAACCGTCTTCGAGTTACTCCAAAACACCCTGTGGTTAAACTTCATGCCGTATAGTTCCACAGTAGTTTCACAGAGTTCATTGCAAGCACGGCAGCCGATAGTTCCAGGAGGGGTATAGACATAATCTTCTTTGGAGAGTACCCGGTTTTTCAACACACAAACCGCCGAAAACTACCCTTAGGTAGTCCTGTGCTACAGGCCTCTTCGATATCGTATCCGAATGTGTAAGGAGCTATGGTGTTAGCAAGTGAAAGGGAACAATCACAGCACCTTGGGACGTGGTACTGGGAAAGCTTTGGAAGTTCCTTCCGCAACTACTTCCAACGTTGGATTCCTCAGGAATCAGGTCACCCCACCCAATCACGTGCCTCCATAGTGCCTCCAGCAACAGCTTTATATAGATGACATAGTTGCCTATTGTGCCAAGCGGGTCGAAAAGCGACATGGTAACACCCAGAAACTCATTTCATGACGTCTTCGTGGATCGGTGGCCGCCCACTAGCGCAGCCCTAGCACTTTCAACAAATATTTCCTGACATCCGCCGGGCATCACCTTTGAGATTCCTTGTAGTACTTTCCATGATTTCGATACTAGTTACGGAGCTCAAACGCACCCTTCCACATGAATTGCGATGACTACCTTTTTAATTCTCACTGCTTCTTTCTCATCGTTAAAGCTGTCTACATAGTCGTTCACATAGTCGCGGTCGATGATTGACTTTACTGCTCTCGGCTGAGTGTCGTGGTATCTCAGGGCGTTGAAATTCTTCACGTATTTCGCTGAGTAGGGCGAGCAATTGGCCTCAAACGTCATCAATCTTACGTAATAGGATCACCTTCTCTGTTCCTCCACAGAAATCGCTGTGGATGTTGATCGTGCGACTGTACCAAGACTTCATGAAACATATGTTTGATGTCATCGGTTCCGCGTGGAAGTTAAACAGGGTACATATTTGGGACCCCTGAAAAGAAAGATGTTCAGTGATACAACCTTCACTTTGGAAGCAGCGTTAGACACTAAACGGGCTTTATCTGTCCGGACACAAGGATGCGGCAAATAACCTCGAAGGTTCCGGATGGCAGTGACGTCGCTCAACTTTATTGCATATCCGTTCTCTAAATAGTCCTTAATAATAATAATAGCTTTTTACCGGCTTGTCTTTTCATCTTTCTCTCCATGCTTAGTAAATGTCCTCTTTCCATCTCATAACAAGGCTCATGATGGTTTTGCTCAAAATCTCCATCGCTCTCTTGTCCTTTGCATACAGTAACTGACTCATCGGCTTCTTTACTCCAAGATTCTCTAGATTTAAGAATTTATCAACAATTTCATTCTGTTCTTCATCTTGTTCCGGCTTTTCGTTGACATGTAAAATAGGGGTGTCATCTCATTTTGCTGTCCTTTCTAGCAAGGATCGTCCGTAGACTACGTATGCAAGGGCCATGTCAGGTATTCACCCACATTCCGGAATCCGGAAAAGAAATGTATGAATGCTGTTAGAGGAACATGTCACGTGCATAGCCAAAAGTCGTTTACCCATCTTTCGTTCTCCAGGATCGCCAATAGTGATTTCGTGTATGTGTAAAGCTGTTCGTTGCTTCACAATATGTGGTGTCTTATATGGAGGCGCAGTTGGCCCAACGGCACAATTGCCAACATGTAGAGCTAGAACCTTTGGAGAATATTACCAGGGCTCTGCCACGTGCTCCACTTCGACATCTTGACTAGATGCGGAACAATTCCCGTACTACCTGCGCTCCGAGCTCCTCGAAGCTGTTCCAGTGAGGTTATCACAGGATCGACCTCTGATGTTGTCCTTGATTCCCACTTGGGAATTTCTCTGCCAAAACTTTCATATTGACCTTGATCGGGATCATTGTTCAGATACATTTGCGCTCTCGGACGCAGCACACTGCAAAGTATTGGTGGTATCCTTCAGCGACAAGTTTTTCTTTCCGAACTCGGAATTTGGATTAACTATGACGGAGTTACAGTTCAAACTATCCTTGTTCACTGGGTTCAGAGGAAATCTAAGAACAAAAAATTTTAAATCGTCGGTATGGGTAATATCTCGGAGTCTTTGACATAGTTTGCACATCGAGCAAGATCTTCCTTTCAAGTACGAGTAAGCTACGTGATACAGATGGGCTGGATTGATTTTAGACAGGATGGTAAATGGGGTATACAATATAATAAGATCTTTAAACGTAGTCACGCTTTTATGGAAAACTACTTATATATAAAGCCAGTGAAATAAAGGCAATAAACAAAAACATGGAAACAGGGAAAATGGAAATCGAAACCTTTCAGCTTTGATTTAATCCTTGCACAAATCTACCTCACAAACAAATATGTATGTACACATAAATGTATATTTTCTAACTGAATTCCTTTTTCTTTCTTTACTCAACCGACGAATAGGTGGCTACTATTCAATTGAACAAACAAAAAGTCGTCTAAGGATAATAGCGCTGAATACAAATTTCATGCGACATGACCCGAAATACTCACAGAGCCACTTGGCTGCAGTCAGGCAAAGACAACCAAATGTCGGTTCCAATAGTGGCGGTGGCATGGATTCCACGGAATACAAAAACTTTTACTACCATCATGGCGGAGTGCATCAGCATCATTACCATGGTGATGGGAGTAGCGCTTATGGTACATCACATCACCATATATCCCGTGGCAGTCAGATTGGCAACAGTGGAATAGGCCATATCGGTGGTATGGTCGTAGACGGTGGTGGACGTGTCAGCGCTCTATCGGAATACGAAAATCAGGATACGGAAAAACAATGGATTTGGCTGGAGGATGTCCTTTCCAAATCAAAGAATAACAAGGAAACGGTAAGTTACTTTTCTCTCCTATACGAATAGTGTGTATAGTGATTTTGGTGTTTTTTTTTCGTGTTGATTTGTCTGTTTCGTATATGGACTTTTGTAAGAATGGGATATCCTTGTGAAGTTGGGAAATTTCAACTTGGTCTGGTGTTTTTATATTCGCAGCTTGCTTTCATTTTATTTTATTGTTCTATTTCGTTTTTATTTTTTTTTTCAGGAACAGTGATTTGCTAAGAGTATCCTGATAGGAAGTAGCTAGCGCTACCTACAACTACATTCTTAAAAATCTCCTTTCTCAGAGGTTGAGAGCAGACTCCGCCCTATCACAGGATCCTCATGAAAGAGGATATTTTTCTCTGCTTATGGTTTGAAATAATTTTCAGAAAACGATGACTAAGTTTGCATTTACAAAAAAGAGGAATTCCTCAACAAGTTCCAGCGAAAGTTTTTTGTATACTCCACCCGGTCCCTCGGTGAAGTGGTGGTGTGACCGGAAATAAAGAATAAACAGAAAGAGTTTTTTGCCTTCTTTATTTCTGGAAAAGAAAAAGTTATCTTAAATTAAAGACGCAAAGTAGATTACTGTGGAATCGGTGATGCAGTATGAACCTTGGAAAAGGTTTAATTAATTTGATTATTTTCTATTGCAATCAGTTGGGTTCGGGTTGTAAGTATCTAATGAATTCAGGTTTCGGCTATTGAAGGACAGAAAAGTTTAGACGCGGTTGATGAATTCTCAATTCGAATTAACAAAGACTTTTATGTTAGGAATTTTAAGAATACTATTGCTATAGATTGCTGTTGTTGGGATCACGATCTTCCAGATGAGAAAATGTTAAAAGCAAGTTTTTAAATTGTGGAGGGTAATTTGAAGGACCAAGGAAGTTAGCAATCTGTGGCAAAATATGAAAAAGCTTTGCTTTATATTTTATTTTTTTATTCTCATCAAAAGATTTCGGTCCGGATAGATATACGACTAGGTATTGTAATCAACCTTAGAAAAAATAAAAATTAAAATCTTGTGTGGAGTGGAGGTCTTGTTAAGCAGTCACTGCACTAAATCTGAACTTCTCCCTTCAATGTATCCAATAAAAATTATTTTTGTGATTTTGAACAGTTTTACCAGTTTTACAGTTTTACCCTGCTGAGGGGTTATGGTTATCCATCAGTATCTTCCTTTGACCTGTTTTACAAAATCTTTCTGGAAACGGACCAATTACTTAGGAAGAGGAGTTTCCAAATTATCCAAACAGAATTAGTTTTTGGACTTAGATGTCATACGTCTTCCTTATTTGGCCGGTTTCCTCAGATATCCAATCTCTCACCGCCGTAATCGCCGCATCGTGACTCTGTTTGCTCTTTTCGTCTCGTAAAATATTTACACTTAATAGAGACTCATGGTCTTCTTGAAAGCGGATTTTAAGCTAAGTACCAGGGTGATCTTGAAAGAGTTTAACCCGTCGTATCACTTGATCTTCTCTGGTTCTGTGAAGCTTAAAAGTCGTGGTTAAGCATGGTTAAGAAGAACTAAGAAGAAGCATCAAAGGAGATAGCGCTTTTCGGTGTTTTTAGATGACTTTCTATCAAATGACCTTCTTATCATCATTTTGAGTCTGTGAAAGAACAGCTCTACAAGAGAACTATCTGGCGTTCAATCCTCGCAATTGGTTGAGGCCATAATTAGAGCTGAGGTAAGTGGATGCTTAAAATTGTGAAATGCTTCTTCGCATTTTTTTTTTAATTTTTTACTGAACTCTGTAATAGTTATCTTCGTAATACTGATACTAAAGATCTACAAATACAAATACCAAAGATCTTTTAGGTCGCTGTGCCCTACAATTGACAGATCAGATTCTTTAAAAAAAACTAAAAAACTGTTTGACAATTTCGGAGAAAACCTACCTAGCAGGTACGAGGGTAGTCCAAGAAGTACCCGACCCGACAAAGAAACAAAGAAAATACAAAAAAATTGGGAATAATATGTAGTCCCCTTCTATTTCAATATACTTTTCGCAGTGACGTCCAATAGCTTCGATACCCTGTTTATAGTGAGAATCGTCGAGCTCCTTAAAAAAGCCAGCAACCGCAGACTCCACCTTTTTACTGTTGGCAAATCTTTTACCACCGAGCAATTTTTTCACATTCGGAAATAAAAAATAATCCGAGGGGACTAAATCTGGCGAATAGGGTGCATGAGGAAATTAACTCATTAATTTTAATTTGGTGGAGGCTTAGACTAACCTAAAAACTGGGACTTAAAAACTAACAACAGCTAAAGGTTAGGAAATAATGGAGTGGTGGAGGAGATCAAGTTTAAGACGAGAAGTGCTCTGGTTAAAATCAAAAAGAGGGAGGTTTGAGTTGATTTTACGGAGCATGCGGGAGATTGGTTCGTTAGAAGCATAAGAGGTGCGCTGGGTTGGAATATAGAAGAGACGAGGACAGCGCAAATTACAAGACTTTGATTTGAAGGAAATGGAATTGTGAAGGGCAGCGCAATCCACAGAACCAGAAATTAGTCGATAAATGAAGAGAATATCACCTACGTCTCTGCGTTTTTCGAGCGCATTCAGGTTAAGGAGCCTGAGGCGGTCATGGTAGGGAGGCAAGACAAAGGGATCATCTCAGGGTAGTCCACGAATGGCAAATCGTAGAAAACGACGTTGAATGTTCTCGATTCGGCATATGTTAACTCGCTGAAAGGGGAACCAAACTTGGCTGGTCTATTCGAGAAGGGGCCGGGTAATGTAAAGTGATTTTGACACATAAGTATTGCAAAATTCCTTAGACTATCGTTTGATAAAATTGAGCCAACTCGGCTTTAAGGATTATCTCTTCTATATGCTAACTGAAGATTAACTCTCTATCGTGTAATATTCCAACTTCGCGAAGCGATTGAACCTGGGATACAGGTTGGTCGTGCAGAAAATAAAGTCAAGGGGAAGATTGATTGGATTTGCGAGACAAAGTCCTAGATTGACGTTTGAGACATTAAGTTCAAAGCAATGTTTTGTATACCAAGTGGAAAACCTATCGAGGTCTTCTTGAAGGAGAATAGAGTCTTAAGCTGAAGAAATAGTCTTGGAGAACTTAGTGTCGTCGGCGTAAATGGATAGGAAGCACTGTTTAATAATCCTGTCAAGATCGTTTATAGTTAAAATGAAAAAGAGGGGATTAGATGGCTCCCTTGTGGGGCACCGGATGTGGATAAAAACGGGGTTGAGAAGCCTGATATGAAGCGAACGCTATAATAATGGTTCTCTAGATAAGAAGATTCCCATTTTAACCATATGAGGTCAAATCCGAGGGAAGACATTTTGAAAAGAATCAATTGATCTGATATTTTATCGAGGGCTTAGCGAAATCTGTAGCAATAACATTGATTTCGTTGCCATTTTCTAGAGCTGAAAGCGCAAATGATACGAATTTAACTAAATTTGTAGTAGTTGATCTACTTTTGAGAGCGTTGACTATTGATAGCTGCCGAACAAATACTAAACAACATAGCGTCGTCAAACTACAATAGTCTACAATAGTCATTCTTTTTAAACAACACCCACCATCTATACGTTAGGTCGGGTACTTCTAAGTTGGGACTACCCCCGTAATCGATCCAAAACATCGCCATAATAATTCTTGGTTTACTCTTCTTCTTTTTTATCTTTCTCTTTTCTCTCCCCCTATCAACAAAAATGTCAGAAATGTCACGAAAAAGAAACCGACAAAATTGGGATTGCCCTTACATGTTGTTTGGCTGTGAACACCATCTATCACTTCGTAACACCATCCTGTTATTTTCTGCTTGAGCTTGCATTGTTTGATGGAAGAAAGACGGTTAAAATGTACAATTTTCACTCTGGCAGTCAAAGTAAAGGGCCGTACCCGTCGGCCTGGAGCTGTAGACTAACACCTTTAAATGTTGACTGTACAAATTTATCACCAGAGTTGTATTTGCCGGTACTAGTAATCGTGTTGTTTGCAACTATTGTAGATCGTATATAATCACATTGATCTCCGGCCTCAAGTTCATAACGGCCTCGAGCGTTAGGTGTAGTTGTACCTCGCTGCGCTGCAGTGTCATTACTGGTGTCTCACAAATAGTTTCATGAACTGCTGCAATGAAAGCTCGTATTAAAAGCTGAATCCCATTCACGTTAATTTAAGTCACAAAATTAAGAAAGGCAACCCAAGATAGTCCGGTTTAACTCCTCAACCATTTCATGAGACCGGGGATGGAAAGATGCTGTTCGAGAGTCTTTTCTAAATTCAATTGCTGTATTATCTTTTAAAACACATTTGTTTAAAATGTTCGTCCTTGATCACTGCAGTGGAGCACCATGTTTTCTGCAAATAAATTCGAAACAGTTTCCGGTGTTTGATCCGAGACAACGAAACACTTAGCCTACTGTGTATGGAAAATAGCTCATCATGACCAGATTTTGCAACTGGGCGCCGACGAAGTACATTTGAAGTAGAGTACCTCTTTTTTTAGGCTTTCTTTTGTGTTGGCCCTTTTCCAGCTTGACATGTTAAGCAGTTACCTCATCAATTGCCCACATTTTTCGTACAATGTATATAGAAATATTTTTGAGTTTCTGATTGGTTTTCACTCGAAAATACTCGTTTGCTGGGATGCTGTGTAAATACATCAGCATCTTCCATCTGCTACGTGTGAAGGAACTTTCGGCAAGACATGGGGCTTGTCATGGAGGAGCGTCTTTGGGATCTGCATGGCTATAATATGAAACTAAAATCCTCTCACTCCAAAAATCCACCTCAGGATTAAATAGAAGTGTCTTAGTATACAGGGTGAATGACTCGGACTCCAACTTTTTAAAATGTTATAGTTTTTTTATTTTTTGATAAATTTTATTGTGCCAAAGCAAAAAATGTTGGAAAATACATCAATTTTCAAATTGTATCAGTAGTTTTCAATATGTCCACATTTGGCGCGAATAATGGCCTTGAGACGGCCGAAGAAAGCATCGCACGCTGCACGCAATTGCCTCTGCGGTATTTTGGCCCATTCCCGGCGAAGTGCTTGTTTGAGGTGGTCCAAACTTTGGTATTTTTTAGTGCCAACCTTCGCCTTCAAAATACCCCAGACAGAGTAATCCAACGGACTTGCATCCGGAGAATTTGCAATACATTGATATGTTGAGCTCACGAGCCATTTTTCTTCCACTTCGAGCCTTCACTTCCACTTCCACTTCCATTTCTGCCGATGTATCTGTTTTTTTATGACCACCTCCATTGCGCTTTGCAACGCTGCCAGTATCACGGTAAGGAGCTATGGTTCGAAACACAAATGATTTATTCACGTTGAGGTGCTGGAGGGCTCTAACGATAGCTACTTGTGGTTTTCCAGCCAAATATAAAGCAATCACACCATCACGTTTGAATTCCATCGCGGATAAATATTTTTCAACATAACTGAGACGCAAATTGTTTAAAAGGCTTGTAAATAATAAAATTATCTGTCATGTGTCAAAATTTGAGCTTACTGTCATGAACGGTTTGGAAATTATAGCAGTCTGAAGTTGGTTGCAGTTCGAGTCATTCAGGGTGTAATACCCACTGGAATGTTGATGACACAGCGCGCGGACTGTTTTTTTTTTATTTTGGTCTTGTGGACACCCCGTCTGCTGCGAAAATACGGAATCGACTTTCCATGTGTCTAAGAATTTCTGAACTAGGAAATGAATGAATGGCGCCAAAACCGATCTAGCAAGAAGCGCTGGATTTCTATCTGGCTTCCGAACGGATATTATACTTAATTTTGATTTTGAACGAAATTGTAAAGAATCGGCTAAGTAGGCGAAGTATCTGCATATGTAGCTGCTTAAAGTATTGCTAATTAGGTATTTATTATTTACAAGCTACTTCGATAATGCAATCCGAACTGGCTTTCTGAACGCAATCGGAAGGGTTACTTCGCATAGCGTCCTGGATCATAGGAAATGAAGTCGCCGATGAACTTGCTAGGAGAGGTTATGCTGCCAATTTCCTTGGTCAGTGCTTCAATTTACTGTTGGGTATTATATGGCCATAACTGCAGATGACATGACTCTCCAGAATCCCGGCAGACCAAACGAATACTTCCCGATGTTTTTAAGATATCGGCGATTTTCCTGCAGTCTCTCAGTAGCAAACACTGCAGGTTCGTACTGTCGTCGTGACGGAGCACTGAGCTCCTAAGTATGCCAGACATAAGTGACATAATATCCTGTGACGCTTGTCTGCTGTGTGGGTGATGACGACACCGACGAGCATTATCTCTGTGAGAATTCGGCCTACGCTCGCAACAGGCTTCTAGTATTCCGCGCTGATTTTATAAGTCCTCGAACTGTAGGCAACTTATCGCTGAAGCGCTTATTTAACTTAATACGACAGACTGACAAATCCCAGTTGAAAGACCATAAAAGAGGAATAATAAAGCCGATCTGCATTCAAAACCAATATTTGTAATGTTGTAGATGTTCACTTCAGTCTGCATAGACAGAGGGTTTTCCACACAATCCAATCAGCTTTACTTATTGGACTTAGATGTCTTGCATCTTCTTTATTTGGCCAGTTTCCTCTGAAAGCTAATCCCTCATCTATTTAGTCGTGGTGGATCCGTTCAGCGAATATTCTTGTATCATTTGTAGTAAGAGACTACTTTGTCTCCCGTAGATTTATCAATGACAATGATCAAATTCGGCGCACAGAGAAACAGGATTGGTAGAAGCACTAGGTTCTGATATCTCGAGATCTAAGAAGCCACCTCGGTGTCCGCCGATCGACAAATATGCAGTTACATCCATCAGGTTTTGCTCGACGTAACTGCATATTACATGTGCCCTGAATCAGCACATGATCCGAGGTGCTTAAATCGCTTCAGATTACTACCATGCTTCGTGCTGAATTAAGATGTCGCGTGAAATCTGAGAACAAAACGCCGTGGATTCGATCAGTTTTGACAAAAATCTTTCATGTTATGTCTCCATGGTAAAATTTCATCATCGTACATACTCGTACATAAAAAATATGTTTTATCCAATAGTGAACGGACCAGGGAAATATGGTCAGTTTTTTCTGGATTACATGCATTTGTATTCGCGAACGTTTCTAGGATCGTCTCCGAAGTAATTGTATAAAATTTGGTTCAAATTATTATATCCACTTACATATCAAAGATGTTTCTTGATAGACACAATTTTACCCATCCCCTATAACTACATTCGCTGATCGAAGATCAACTTCAATGCTTTAACAGTCAGTTTCCTTTCCATATTTTACAAGTTGACAGGTATTTAAGAATTCTCTCAGCTTTGACGTTGTCAAGCATCAGCCCTCAATATGAGGTCTGGCCAATTGCTTTAACCTTGCAAAGAATTCCTTCGTCGAATTAGGTACGGTAAGGTGGCCGATAATGATTATTGCTCCTCATTTTGCAGTGTGGCGTGAAAGCTATTATGATTCAGCACCGTTCTTAGAAATGTTACCACAGAATTTCCTCAATCATTAAGACTCATGAAGGAGGGAAATAGAGTGGGTTCTATATTCTTATCTTAAATTGATGTGCTTGTACAAGTTTAAATATCTCAGAAATATTCTCTTCTCCGATACAGTGCCCAACCACAAAAACAACACAGCTGGTATTTTCTTGAATTAAAGATTACTGTTGGGTTACTGGCTTATAAATAAAGCTGTTGTTACAAAAAAGGACCCTTCCTTAAAAAGCCAGAAAAAAACAACCACTTTGCATTTTTCGAAGGAATTTTCCATCCAATGGTTAAAAGTTTCTTACAACTTCATTTGCTCCATCAATCCACATCCTTTCATTTCTTTTATGTCAAAAAGAAGGACCCACCAAATATAGCAATTTATTATCTACATGATTATGTTGTGACACACTATGGGTATCGCTATTTTAGATAGATAGACGTGTTTTGTGTATTTTTCTTATCGGGTTTCCTCTTTGTTTTGATTGAAGAACACGCGCGCACAGTTGTTATCCTTTCATGGCGCGAACTACATAGGCGACAGACAAACAAAAACCACCCATAACGAGGGAAAAAACGAACATACTCACTCCATTGGTTAGGGTAAAGAAATGGAAAGAAAAGAAAAAATAAGATCCATTTGAAGAAGGATATCGAAAAGAAAAATCGCTCTAAACGAACGAAAAAGAAGGAGCACCAAGCCAGCACACTTTAGTCATCAACGTGAAAGAATTTTTAATATCCTCAAGTGCCACTCGCACTACGATAAACGTACACGAGTACCATGTGAACTTTAGAACGCGACCAAAAGTTGCGACCGGAATACAAAGTTTCTAATACGAGTGACACATACGGATCCATACACGATACGACATATAGACTTTGAATATAGTAACGTCACAACGCGAAAGTGAGGACGAGGACCCAAACTTTGCGCTTCCTTATAATGTTTATTTGTCAAAAAAAGGACTTGTACATACATAAATATGTATATCAAATACGAAGAGCGATGGAGAGGCAACAGCAACGGACATTGGTAGTGGAAGAGGCAGAGGTAAAGGCAGAAACAGAAACAGTGAGTAAAAGCAAAGGCAGAAGAAGAAGCAGAAGCAGATTCAAAGGCAACAGGAACGACGTCGGCGTCGCCGGAATGATGCATGACAGAAGAACGACTAGCTACCGGAAACGAAAGTGTTCGTACATCGTTCGCCGTACTGGTATGTGCGTGACAGACAAAGTCAGGACGATAGGATCATTATTCTGCCTCATCAATCACTAACTACATAACATTATCAAGCGATGTGCTGTCATAATCGAATGAATCCTTAATGTCATTTGCTTGAGATCTGGGTGGATGTTGTTGATGTTGTTTTTTTTTTTGTCCCCATCGTCGTTGAGATGAATGGTTGGAGCTGAGCTATGTATGCTATTTGTTTACAAAGGAGATAACGAACGTATCCTTTGAGACGCAGGACATACGAGTACCGAAACATTCATACATATACTAAACGCGGCAGGAGTTTGCTCACTTGTGGTTGCGATTTCGTTGGGTAGTAGATATTTGATGGAGAAACCTGGCATAGCATGACGGATGGCGTTTGACTTTCTCGATGCATTAATAAAGATCAATTTTTTATTCCTCCAAATGTTTTTTTTTTTTTTTTTTTGCGAGAAAGGCAAATTTATGCAATGGGGGGCGTTACAGTTTTGTAGGGAATTTCAGTTCTATGGGGTTATAATCGCATACATATTTTGATAGTTGAGAACAAGATAAAACAAAATTTCGAGGGAAAAATCTTTCACAGAATGCCATAGCGAATACAGGATAAGGTTTCGCCCGTCCGAAATGATTAACTATCTTGCAGCGACAAGAAATCATCGGCCCTTACGAATAGAAATTGACAGAAAATAAAATTGATAAATAAAGACGAAATATCAGAAACAACCTTCATTCACGAAGGAGTATGACTTCTTGGACTAAATCTTTATTTCGCGTAAAAAATTTCACAAAGACTGGGTAGTTACGAGTGCCACACATTTTATGTTACATTACAGAGATATGAAATTATGTATACCTTCCTACCTGTCTACTAAAACAGATTGGTCCTTATGCTGATAATCAGTGGGTCAGAACTGAGTAATATTTAAAATATCGATGTTACACTTAGCCCTTGAACTTTTTCTCGCGAAATTCTGCCTGCACAGCCGGAAATTTTTGTTTTTGACTCAGCGGCTTCTTCCGAGAGCAACCTAATAGGCAACAGTGCCTTATCTATAGCGTAGTATACCAATGATACAAACTTATATAAAGTTGTGCAGTGCCTATGCAATAATCTGCAAACTTCTGTATATCAAGTTTGTGACCACTTGACATAATTTCAAGGATTGTAAATCAAATATTGTAAATCAAATTAAAATCCATTCCAGGTATTTCCGCACCTAATGCAGAATTGGCGAAAAATCTTCTGCTCGCATTACTGTCATTAGTGTTTCCAAAGCCAAACCCAGTTTTCGATACATCTACTAGAAGGCCCGTTTCACGTTTAAATTTTTCTTGAATGACTTTTTTCCACTCTTTAACAATGGCTTTATCAGTATTAGGTCTTAACTACCAGTTTTTTATTGGGAGTTTATATATGAGGTGCAATATGCTCTCAAACAGACGAATTCTGGCGTGCAAAGTGGATAAATCGTTGAATTCTTTCGATGTTGCTCCACAAATGTAGCATCTCATTGTTGACATGGTCTGTGTGAACGTATTACAGACTTTGGCATCAACCATTTATTAAAACTGTTGTATTTAGTAAAATGACGATTGCACTTTGCACATACTCAATTTCCTCTTGGTCTTTTTAACGAATGAGAACCTAATAGGACGACAATATCGTGGTGATGATGGGATTGGATTTTGCAATAGGGATTTTTTTGTGTCACATGCTAGCCGAAGTGGAACAAAACTGCTTTGATAAATGTTAGAATATGTGCCTTTATTTTCCATTTTTGGCTTGAATTGTGCCTGCTGTGATTCAACGCAACCCCATTTGCAAATCAGTTGTAAAGAGTTACATTCGTCTGGTTTTAGGCCACATAAAATATCACGCAAGTAATCTGGATGTGGTATGGTTTAACAAATCTTGAGGATTTATGTGAGCGCATGTTTTAGTCACTTTATATGAATTTTTGGGCGGGTAACAGTCAATTTTTGCTTTTTGTAAAGTGCTGTAACTAGGATATAACTTTCTACTTACATACTTAGGCTGCGAAACGGTCCGTGGTGGACCTGGGCCTCAACCAATAAGGCTCTCCAATTAGCAAGGTCTTTGGCTAACTGCCTCCAGTTGCGCACTCCAAGTTGTTTGAGGTCCCCTTCCACTTTCGGGCGCCACCTACGGCGTGCCCTTCCTATACTGCGTAGTCCCTCCAGATTAGAGTCGAAGATTCTGCGAGCTGCCATATCAAACGGCCAATGCGCAGTTTTTGAACAGGTCGATGTCATTGTACAGCTCATAGAGTTCATCGTTGAATCTTCTCCTCCAGAACCCGCATACGGGACCAAATATCTTACGAAGAAATTTTTGTCTTAAAACGACCAAGGATATCTTCATCCGCTTAAGAAAGTGTCCATGCTTCGGAATCATAGAGCAGGACTGGGTCTCATATAGAGTTTGCTTGGTTGTTCGGGAGAGGGCCTTACTATACAGTTGCCTTCTCAGCAATTGGCAAGCGTTATTCTTAGTTTGATTTCTGAAGAGATATTTTTTTGAGTTGTGATAGTAGAGGCGAGGTAGACAAAGCCCCTTACTACTTCAAGGTTATAGCTGTCGATTGTGATATTCTGGCCGATTTATCGATGTTTGGTGCCTTTCTTGTTGACAGCATATACTTTGTTTTGCCCTCGTTTACCCTAGACCGATTGTGTTCCTATACTCGCAAAGGCACCAGGGACAGCTCCCTGTGCTCTACCAATAATATTAATATCGTCGGCATATAGAAGCAATTGATTACACTTTCGAAAGATCGTACCTCGTGTGTTGGCTTGTGAGTTTTGCACAATTCTTTCAAGTATGATGTTGAAGAAGTCACTTGGCAGCGCGTCGATAAGTGGTAGTAAACTGGCTTCCGAATCGGAAGGTTCTCGAATCCAAACCGCGTATGAAAGACATTCATTTTTTCAATTAACAAAAATCAAGTAAGGTGAGCAGTTGACTTGAAATTAACAAGCCAACTTCCACTAAGTCTCCTCATTAAATATTGGATGCCACCCATGGAGCGAAATAACCACTGAGCTCAAAATATCTTTCTATCACTCTCTATCCCATTTTTCAAAAAAACTTAACACATGCTGAGGCATTATAAGTGTATTCATACCCACTTGAGTAATACCGACCGTGTTGCAGCAGCGAGCTTTCTCCATCGTCATCCTGCACAAGCGGACGCGTTTAGCAGGTATGCCAAAACTAGACATGGCTCTGTAGGTGCTGTCATATGCGGATTTAAAACCGATAAAAAGGTGGTGAGTATCGATCTAAACTTCTTGGGCTTTCTCCAGGATCTGCCATAGTGTGAATATTTGGTCAATTTTGGGCTTACCGCGCCTAAAACCGCATTCATAGGGTCCAATCATGTGGACGGAATTCTTGACTTGCTTCGTCTATATTGAATGGTTCGCTCTGCCTGATAGCGGAATTTGTGCCGTCTTCGCCGTTTTGCAGCCTGCAGAAATGGTTTTTCCATATCCGCAAGACCGACTGTTTCTTGGGATATAAGGTTTCCTTGTTCATCACTACCAGTTTTCGTTCTGGTCTTATTGTCCTGACACGTTTTTTTTACCTTTTGGTAAAACTTCCGAACATTAGTCCTGGAGTAGCACCTCTCTATTTCCTCGATCGCGCGCTTCTCATGCTCTTTCTTTTTTCTCCGAAGAAGCCTATGTTCTTCCCTCCTCTTTTGATCGTAGAGCTCTCGAGCCGCTCTCGTCTTTTGGTGCCGCCCCGCTTTGTAGGCATGTTGTTTTGTACTTGTTGGCTTGTACTTCGTGCAAGCACATTGCCCGAATTTCGTGGTGATGGGCGGCTGAAATTCAGCACGTCAGTTGCGGCATTTCTGATGGCTTCTCGACATCTAACCCGATTGTCTTCAGCACGTGATACTGGTTGCAAAGGACTTCTCGTGAGATTGAGGGATACGCGATCGGCAGAGGTTATGGCGGCTTGTTGCGATTGCAACCGTTCAACTTTAGATCTCTTCATAGTATTTCCCCATTGTTGTGATGTCTGAAATATCCGTAGAACTACCTTGGCTGCAACTAGGCCAAAATAGACCGTTCGGAATGTTCGAACATCTAAAATACTTGAGGAGTGCCTTACTCCGATCGCAACATGATAAAGCTGATTAACAGTTTGCTGATGTGGTGTTTGCCATGTTCCCTTGTGAATATTGAGGTAAAGAAACCGTGTGCTTGCTATAGTAACGTTACTATAGTAACTACTAAAGATGTCCTCCTTACCAATTTTGGCATTAAAGTCGCCTAGGAAGATTTTAACGACAAACATCGGACATTGCTCATAAGTTTTGGCGAGGAGCTCGTAAAGACTTTCTTTAGTAGCATCGTCCTTTTCCTCTTTTGGGCCCCGAGCGCACATTAGGCTGATGTTAGCGAATTAACCTTTGATCTGGGTCCATTACGCGAAATTATGCGCTCAGAAAATGTTTCCCGCAATAAATTGATGGTGTCGCTCTCTCACCATGCGTAGGGTGAAAACGATTTATCGTCTTCCGAATAACTTGCGCAGATTGCGGTTATGTTGACAGTAAAATGGACGTAGCGCACACTAAGTTTGGCGAACCCAACCATGGTTTTCAAAATAAGTTCGCACAATTCGCACGCGTTGTTCTAGCGTTAATCTTTTCATTGTAAAATGGTAAGACGTACTACCCACAAATCAATTTTCAACTGTCAAATCTGTAGAAACAGTGTTGCCAGTTTAAAAAAAAAACATCCTTTATAAGAGAGAGGGAGGTCTGGGAAAAAAAAATGCAAAATCAGGTCAAATGAATTTGCAATTTTCACGGATTTTTCGAAAACAGAGGAAGAAACAGGTTCTGGTATTATCTCAGAAGACCTAGAACTAAGAGTGTCTATAAGACTACCGGACGCAAGCAGTGTCTTCCAATCAGAGGTTCTGGCTGTCCTCAGAGCGACTGAGCTAATGCAGATGAGATCCGTATCCGAAAGAGATATCGCTATCTATTTCCATAGCCAGGCCGCACTTAAGGCAATGGAATCGGCCAACCTCAACTCTGATATATTCAGGGGCTGTCGCACAGTGCTCAAGGCATTATGCAGTCAGAACCGGGTGAGACTCTGCCGGTTGCCAGGACACTGCGGTATCAAGGGAAATAAATGAATAAGCGGATGAGCTTGCAAGAAGAAGAGGGCTACTCAATAATAGTGAGGTTGCTAACATCAAACCACCTCATTGCACTATCGAGAAAAAAATAATAAAGATTGCCAACCTAAGGTGGTCAAGTCTTGAAGGACACTGGGTATCCAAAGCTTTCTGCCCACTTTTTGATGGCAAAAGATCTAGGAAGTTAATAAAATTAAACAGGGATAAGCTTATGACAATAATATCCTGCGAAAGCAAGTGTCTCAAATTGTCAGATACGGATATTTGCAGATCTTGCGATGATCTGCAAGCTGTCAAGGACATAACACACATACTGTGTGAATGCTAGGCAATATCGTGTAGTCGAAAAAAATTATTTTGGTAACAATTTTTCGGAAACTTAGAGGAAATTGACGGCACGAACTTCAAAGGCCTCCCTTTCTTTTGCAAAGAAATTGGATGTTACACTAAGGAGATTGTTTAGGTTTTTGCCATTTGAACACAATATCAACTGGTTCCGCAGGGATCGCGATAGGGCCGTTTTGATGCCTGACGTTTGTGTGATGGCATATCTATGACACCCCTGTTTTAACCTAACCTAACCTGCATATACGTGTCTCACATTGGATGCTGATGGTTTTTTTCCTTTTGGCTTTCTGTCGGGCATATGTAGCCTCTTGTTCTTGGAACATGTTCTTATAACACACGGGACATCGTTTTCGGGTAAGTGTCTTCTGACCAGGTACCTTCTCGAGAATATGTTTGTGCTTAATTCCGGTAGATGCGGAAGGAGGCAAGAGTGGTAATCTATTTGGGATATTAGATATCTTGCGTGTTAAACCTTTAGAGATGTTTTCCTTAAATTTTGTTATCTTTATTTTTAAGCTATTTATTTTGTTATTCAGAACAAGTGCGTTGACAATGGTTGTGCACTTGCAAAATAAAAAAAAATAATTGTTTGTACCATTTCAGTGTTCGGCGTAAGTACGGCGAATTTGCCGACATTTGGTCAATTTATTGCAGTTGGCAACCATTGCAGGTATCCTGATTATCGGTCTTCTGGAAGTTATAGGCACCAATGAGCAATCAACATCAGATTATCACTTTTGTCCTTCCTCTTCATAACAACGATCTTATCTTCGTTCTGCACAGCCTTTTTTGAGTTTGGCACTTGCAACGTTTTCTAGGTTATTCTTTCGATTTATGCGAAGAGTGCTGACCATTAGAATTTGTCTGCTGATCAAAGACTTTGCCAGAGAAACGCTTATGTAAAACACCGTTCCTCAATTCCATCACGACCTAATCAGAAACGGATAAATTATCCAATCTTTCCTTTCCGGTATATGTAGATTTTGAAAGCCCATGTGTATCCTTCAGGAGCACAAAGTTTGAAAAGTTTTAAAAGTGTTATATCATACCTTTGCCTTTTATTGGGGATATTGTTGACGGAAAAAAATTCTGCAATGAAAGGGTACATTGCAGGAGTGTAAGCATCTTTAAATTTTACTTGAAGCAACACTACCAAACTTAAAAGTTTCGACAATCGATGGTTTTTAGAAATGCTATTATCCAAGATGCCATTGTAAGCAAACGCTCGATACGGTTTTAGCTCATAACTTTGCTTATGTCATTTTCATAAAGTGGGCTTCGGACTAATAATCCCTTATTTGTGTGAACGAACAAGACCCATCCACTGAATCAATTCCAGCAAATTCCGGTTCTCTGAAGGTGTTCTTTCGGTCCATTTAGGCAACCCGTTGAACAGGCAGCGAACCGATTGGTGTCATTTACGATGAGGCAAAAAAATTATAGAAATTAAGTGGATCCTTCCCAAACAGTTGTTCATGAACATTAGTTGCTACGCTGGAAAATTCGCAGCAAATGTTTGCCTTGAACCTGCAACAGGGTGCCATTGAAAAGGTCCAATAGATATTTGAGTCCGACCATGCGAGCGCTCTGGTATACAAGCTCACCTTTTGAAATGTGGTCTTCAGAATCTGAGCTGGTAGTTTCGTCTTTGGTTTGGTAATTTTCATCATCCAAAGAATTATCTGAAAACTCCGGGGCACCATCTCTGTCCGATACCATCATGCGTTGCATTTCACTCTTCAATTCTGAGTTATTCAAAAGTCCTTCCATTTCTATTCACTGTAAACAAAACCAAAGAAAAAATAAAACAATATTTTTTTTTCCAAACAACATCAAAAATTAAGAGTGTCCACGAGTGGGCACATGGTCCCACGATGCAATTTTACATTCTGTACATTCTGAACAGCTGTTAACCGCATTGCCATCACTCACAATTAAAAACACGGCGAAAAAGTATTTAATCCCAAATGGCAACAGAACGTACCTGGATTTTTAACGTAAACCTCCTGTCATGTAGACTTAATGTTTACGAGGTGCCCATACACCCATAGGGAGCAAGGAAACGCCTTGCCATCGCTAATCACTCGCTTGTATTATTTAATAGTTCGCTTTTGAATTATACCAATTCGGAACTGTGTTGGAGGCACAAGTTTCACCCTTGGTATGAGTCGAGGCCTACCCAAAACCTCTTGCTGCTCTTAGGGTCGCAGCACCCAGTACTTCATTTGCAACTCTACAATGGGCTAAACCAAAAAGGAAACCCGTACCCGCGATTTGGGTTTAAACCACAGCCACCATCTCTAACCTCTAACAAGTCAGGCCCGGACCGAAATCCGGGGGGCTCCTGACTCCCATGGTACCGTGATTTAAGTCCTGGTATGGACTACCGGTGGTCAAGCCTACCAACAAGACCTATGACCGGCAACTTGTAACTGGTCAAATCGTATCATCCATTCATGCAAAAAAATCTGGATGTTTTCGATAAGACCAGTTATAGAATAACCTACCCCCGCTTTTTATTAGACAACGTCATTGATGGGCGAAGCCTTGATAATTGGGCGGGGGCCCCCCAAATGGCAACAGCGAAAAATACGATGGCGCTGATCCAGTTGAGATCGATAGATGCGCCATTTGGGGGAGTAACGATGTTACTTGCAGGAGACTTCCGCCAAACATTGCCTGTTTGTCTTTTGTCTTTTTCAAAAAACAAGAGAGTTCACCTAGAGAATGATGCCAATGCTGAAGCATTTGCAGAAACTTGGTACATTGGAAATGGAACATTTCCCGAACATTTCTTTCTTTTAGACACCAATTTCTTTCAAGACATCCAGACCAAGACCCTATCATGGTTTGGAGAATGAGCTTTTCTTGCACTTAGAAACGAATTAGCGGGCAATACTAATGCGTTAATTTTGACAAAGGTTAATGGTGTCCTTCACCATTCTAAATCTATCGACACTGGAGTTAATGATTCGGTACATTTGCCAACTGAATTCTTAAAGCCCATACCATACTTCCAACATGCCTCCCAGGATATTTGATTTCGTTAAAAGTTGGAGTAACAATAATTTTATTAAGAAACTTATACCCACCAAAGCTATGCAATGGAACAGAGTTGCTTGCTAAAGTTTTGCAACTCAATATTAAAGAAACTATTATAACAGGACCGGACGTAAATGAGGATGTATTCATTCGAAGAATACCAATGATTTCTTTGATCAATCCATTTGTTTTAAGAAGACTGCAGTTGCCAGATGGGTTATGCTTTGCATAATAGTCATACTATTAATAAGGTTCACAGTCAAATCCTAAATTATACCGGAATTGAATTGAGGGGCAAATATTTTTCACAGGGACAGCTTTATGTGGTCTTATGTGGTTTCCTTCCGGGGTTATTATTAAATTAAAAAACACTTTGGAACAGGTTTACAAAGTTACTATTGTCAATGGAGAAGGTTTGTCCCATGCAGTCCACCGATGTCATTTTGTTTTAGAACATCATGTAGCTAGCTTTGTTCTTCAAATTCCATGATGCCGATGTAATTTTCTATGGGATTTATTGAAATTTACGACGTGCCGGGTTTTGAACTCCTCCGATATCGTATCCATCATGTATTGGAAACAGTAAAAACAGGAAATCAAGTCTTCTTCCTCTTCTGTGTTTCGCCTTAAATTAGTGATCACTCGACTTAGTTACTTATGTCAAGGAGAGATGGACTGTGATGGTTAATTTAATACAGCCACGAGTTTAGAGAGTATCTTTAAACCTTTTTGGCTAAATACAAAACTATGTTAAGTAAAGGTTTGTACTTTCTCGATTTACTTTTTAGCAGCGCACCGCAATAAGGATAGTGTTTTCAAAACTCCTTTTACACATGTCAAAGGATTAATTTTCAATATTTTAATATAAAATATTTGTTTTTTTTTTTTTTTTCACAAGGAATCTTGGAATCTTTATCAAATTTTTTTGCAAACATTGCTTTTTAAGAATAAATTATCCATTATCAAATTTCTTTTTGCAAAGATCGGGGCTTGAATTTTGACCATGTTCATTCTAGGCAGCTAAAATTTAAGGATTCCTGCCTTTGATTTCATCTAAAATATTATTTATGCATGTATACACACGTATCTATTCTCTCGTGCAAAGGATAAAGAGATTTTCATTTATCTAGAAAATTATTTAAAGAAAATTCCGCTTAATTAACTTTTAAATTCATTTGCTCGATTATTTTCTCATTTTCATTTTCAGTGTGTAGAATCATGTACACATGATTACTCGTACCATATCTGACCTGGTTTGTGTGAAACATATTTCTTAAATCTCAGCTCATGTGTAGGTACGAGTATTCCCAACAACTCACTGAATGTCTCATCTTCACATCCTTTGACTCTTGATTCAAGTCGTTAGGACTATGAAATATTTCGTTCACAAATAGGAAAACCAAAATGGGAATTAGCCCTCAACCCAGTTATCTGGTGTAGAAAAAGGATATCCTGTCGTATACATAAGTAATTTCAAATACGGAAAAGGATAATTCCATCCTCGTTTGAATGGTCATAAATTCTATGAAAAAGATACCCAGCAACTGGCACAGACACAAGCATAAGTACAGCCAAGGGTAAGGCATACTTAGATATCAAAAGATTTATAACCACCGGAAGATGTAATGAATTTAAACGAGGGACATGATGCTATAGAACTTCAATTAAATCTCACTGAACGTTGCTTGAATTTAGATTGATTCAACGGAGCTAGAAATATATGTATATTTTCCATACATATACATACATACATAAACGTTCTCATGGCTAGAGCTTTTTCAAAGCACAAATTTGTTATTAAAAATACAAGTATCAGATTTTTATGTTGACCCTGGACTTATGTCAAAATAATTTCGCCCACGTGTCTCATGGGGTTAGAAAATAGATTTCGCACACTTTGTTGGAGAACCCTCGATGACAATTTAATAAAGGGAACATGTTTGTCCTGTGAAGTGAATAGCATAGCTACAGGCATTTCAATTAGAGACAGCTATGTTGGCATGACAATATTAACAAAGATATTACAATTTAAAACTTCTTTTGCACAATTTGAAGCAAGAAAAACAAACATTTATATAAGGAAGATAACAAAACAGGATGTACAATTTCTGAAAATTGCGTAACTAGTTTGGATGGTATTGATCGCAGTCTGTATCTGAATTAATTCTCGAATCTGCGGGACTCATTTGTACTTTAAGTAGTGTACTCGTAATTCCATAAATTGTTATCTTATTTGTTTAAAGGTAGCATCTGTCGGAGCTAGGGCTCAACCAGCAAGCTTCTCCATCAGGCTTAGATGCCGCCAAGTTTTTTTAAGCTTCGCTTGCATACGTATAGATGCGGACTTCTCCTGTTTCACAGTCATATTTGACGACATAGGAGTACGCTTCAACAACATTTCTCAAATTTTCTTTTTATCAAAATCTGCGTTCACATAACAACGTTATGCGCATAAGTGAACAGTTTTACTATGCAGTTTGATGCAGTACAGCCTGTATAACATCACGTCCGACAATGGATCCAAAGTTTTACGAGTAGAATGTGTACTGGGACTTAACATTTTTTAGTAGCCACCATTCGGCACCCACATCTCAACATCTATCTATAATGGTACGAGTATATGGCTATCTCCTCATCAATTAATCGTCAACCGAATTGATTAAATTGCGATCGACGGAGGACAATTCTAAAATATTCTGTATGTCCAAACTGCCAAGTTGCAAATATCGACTCGGATTATTATCTAGTTGCTGATATCACAGGGACAACGGACTCAAGTAAGACCACAAAAATTCGACGTTGAGAAGCTGCAATCGCAAGAGATCTCTCGAACCTTTGCCAATCGTGCTTTTCTCAAGATGTCTTGAAATGGTTGCCCCCACACACAAATCATAGAACTCCAAGGAGAATGCTGTCAATGAGTCATTAGAGACGGTGCTTCTGATGTGATTATTTTCTAAGTGCCGCAGAAAGGAAACCTCTAGTTTGACAATGAATTTGGGCAGGGACATGCAACCAAATAGGAAACGTGGCAGGTTTCAGGCCAAGGAAGACCATAACTACAGGAAAACGCCTGTGAATTTTAGATAGACAACCGCCATCGACTTGTCGATGATGTCAAATCTGCATATGAAAGTGTGCATAGGGATAAGCTACGAGTATATAACGCCATGTCTAATTTGGCAACTGTACCAAACTCGTCAGGTAGTGAATGATAACTACTACAGGGTGACTTGCTTATATATTCATAGGGTGACCAGATAAGAAGGATAGGAAAAAAATTTTAAATAAGCAACAACGGTGTGAGCTATAAAATTGGATTTGGCTTTATTTTGATGTTACGTTCATTCCATTATGTGCGGAATAGTACATCATTCAAATTGCTGCCTCCGCTTCGCTGGCAATACATCAAGCGGTCCGTCGAATATGTGCGACGTTATTCCTGCTATAGCGTGTCGAATGATGGCCTCGAGCTCCCCCAAAGTGGTTGGCTTATTATCGTATACTAAGAACTTGACGTAGGCTCAGAAAATATAATCGAGCAGCATCAAACCCAATGATTGCGGCGGCCAATTGATGAACACTCGCCGTGAGATGACCCCGTCGCCAAACTTCCGCTTCACAACTGCGAGCGTTGGGTCGCTTTTATGGCATGCAGCGCCGTCTTGTTGGAACCAAAACTCGAATATATCGAGTTCTAGCCACAAAAAGTCTGCTAACATCGCTCTATATCTGAGGCCATTGACGGCATTTCGAAAGAAATAAGCTCCGATGATGCCGCCATGCCATAAACCGCACCAAACAGCTAATCTTTGTGGATGCATTGATGCTTGGCCAAACACTTGTGGATTGTATTCACTTAAATAACGGCTATTGCGCTTGTTGATATAGCTGCTGAGCCAAAACTAGGCCTCGTCTGAGAAGATGATTTTTGGGCCCAAATCCGGATCTCCGGCCATCATTTCCACCGCCCAATTAGCGAACTCACGGCATTCGGTTCAATTATTGCGCCAGAACAATCTTATACGGAAATAGGCCCAAATCCAACTGCAAAATAAGCTGGGTTGACTCTAGCGATGCTCAATTCAGCTGACCGGCGCCAAAACGACGGGTCTTCTTCGACACTGCCCCGCTACGGCGGCTATGTTTACTTCATTTCGCACCATTCTCTGTCTGGTTGGTGGCTTAAGATCCAAAAAAGTGAACGCACACTCAAACTTTTCCACTATGCGAAGAATTGCTTGCACACTGAAACCATGATTACGATCTACCTAACGACGAAATTCACGATGCGTATTTAAAACTGAGCCGGGATTTCGATAATATTTTTTTAATAATTTTCGCACGTTCGGCAAGCGTAAAACGATGCATGGTGAAATGGAAAGCCTTACTGACTATTTTGACAGCTGGATGTCATTGGTAGCTTTGACAGGTGCTGAAACATAACAATTGGAAAAACTACCATTGCTATCTGGTCACCTTATTGAATTTTTGCTGCTCTACTAAGCTTGGTAATGAACTAACTGGATTCTTTAACATTGGTCTAGAAAGAGTCGTGCAAAACTAACTTTCCAACAATAGAAGCGTACTTATGTACTTAGATGGCGCTACAGTTTAGGGTGGATCTGGGCCATAGCAAATAAGTCTCTCCAATTAGTCCGTTTAGCAAACAACCTGCAGTTGAGATCCCCTTCTACTTGTGCGTGCCACTTAACGTGAGGTGTTCCTCTACTGTGTCCCTCCGGGTTAGATTCGGAGACTCCTTGGGCCGGTGCATTGGTGCCCATTCGCTCTACGTATCCTATCCATCTCAGACGACTGATGTGCAGTTTCGATGTCGCTGTACAGCTTGTATAATTTTCCGTTAAATCTTCATCCAAGCCTGTCAACGCAATATTTTTCGAAGGATATTACTCTCGAAACGACTGACAACATCTTCATTCGCTTTCAATAGAGTCCATGCTTCAGCTTCATAAGTAGGACTGGGATGCTTAAGGTATTATATGGAGTCCTTAGCCCAAGGAAACAGCGATTGGCAAGAGTGTTTCTTCGGTTGATTTCTGCTGAGGTGTTGTTGGCAGAACTTATAGCAGAGCCAAGGTAGACAAAGTTTCTTACTACCTCGAAATTATAGCTGCCAACTGTGACGTTTTGTAGAATTCGTCGATGGTTTGACAGTATATACTTGGTTTTGCTCTCATTTTCCGTTAAACCCATTTTATCAGCTTCCGTTTCAATACTGGCGAACGCACCGGTGACAGCTCGCTGAGTTTTCTCAATTACATTGACATCATCTATGTATGATGTTAGAGAAGTCACATGACAGCGCCTCATCTTGTGTAAAACCTTTTTTGACAACAAAAGTCCCGGTTAAGTCGTAACCGATTTTGACGGAGCAAGCCAAAGTCCGCTGCCAGACGTGGTGTTATGTAGGCTATGCTTACCAACTATGCTACCAAATACGTCCTCCTTTTCTATGCTTTGGACATTGCTTATATGTCTTGTCGAAGAGCTCGTAGAAACATTCTTTGGTTGTGTCGTCTTACTCTGCGGAGCAGGAGCTTATATTAGTCTTATATTAGCGAATTTTTCCTTGGTTCGGATTGTCATAAGACGCTCGCACACTTGTCGAAACCTAAAGACTGCTTTAGTCTGCCGCATATTGCTAACCCGCATCCGAGTAAGGCGCTGTTTCTTTTTCCTATAGCAATCACCATAGTACTCGCATATATCACAGTTTTTCATCGTCGTTATGCCCGCCCCATCCCATAGTACTTCCCGGGTGGCGGTGATATGTATGTGATAGCTGCCAAAGGCCTCTGGTAATTGTTCGGATGCACGTGATCTATTAAGGGTCCGAATATTCCACGTACAGATCCTAAGGTCTTTGTCCTTTAAATGTTTGCTAGGGTCGTCAATAGTTAGTCCATTTTTAACCGAGGCCATTATTTGGGTCGTCACATATTTTAATCTCTTTCGTATAGGTTTGTGAGACCTATGACGGCGTAGGTTAGTAATGCAAGTATCTTGCTACAGATTTGATTTTTGCGCTGGTAAAAGACATTCGGGAGGTCCCTTAACAATAAAAGCACGATCGTTTTTAAAACCGCGCACTTACCTGCGTCCGCGGATGACATTGCTGTCATTAAATGAGCACAACGAGCCTGTAATGAAACTTTTGTGAGTATTAAGGCGGAAGCGCGAAAAATGGATCCGACCGTAAACGATGCCAAAACGAAATACATGCTGTCATAAGAAAAGGACGCTCAGCACCAACCGCTTCGCTGGAATATTATCATTGTCAGCTGATAGTTAGGAGGTAGTTAGGGGCTTTGCCTACCACTTTCACGTAAGTCCAAATTAGCATTTTACAAGATCTTTATAACAAGCAGCACTTTGCAGTTTTTAGCCAAAGGATGGCGCAGCAGTGGAAGACACCATCTCCAAGTTGGTCGTTCTAATTTGAGAGTCTTGTCAGTTGGTGCTTAAGTTCACCACTGACCTTAGCGCCATCTAAGTAAGCTATACAACCTGATCATACCGATAAACAAGCAATTGAGTGTTAAGTGAACAATTTCGTTTCGACTTATTGCACAATATTGCAATGCCAGTGCTACAGCGAAATGATGGAAGTGATGAGAATATTGCGTCGGTAAGTTAAGATCACAATCAATTATTTCCGCGTCATTCTCGAGAGCTACGTATCTCTCGAACATTCCTGTGGCACATCTACGTCCGTATAAGACCGTATTGATCAATGGCATAATATCAAATGACCGTAGTGCACTCCAAATTTTCTTGATTTCGCTCTATTGGATATGAAAGAAGATTCTCACCGAAGAATTATCCTCAGTGACGAAGCACATATACGAGTATACGAACAACATTGAGTGTTCGTTGTGGTTTTCTGCCGGAGGTGTGGTTGGGCTGTACTCCTTCCAAGATGTTGGAGACCTTTATCGTTCCGTGTTAACAAATTTTGCCTGAGTTAAATTGGAACTGGAGGGCTTGGAGTAAATGGAAATCTCTGAAGTGTGTCAGAGGTACAGTTCATCAGAATAGACTTGGTGTAACCGCAGCATAAGTCATATTCTTCATAATACCAGAGGATATTAGTTTGACGATATTTCAAATATTATTTACAGACTGTTTGCCGCTTGCCAATCAAATCGATGACGGTATCGGACATGGTCCTTTCAGTGGATTTCTAAACTCATTCAATTGCTAAAGCAGTCTCAAGAGCAAGAAGGGCACGAACTATTAACGATTTGCATTCGAATTTATTACAACAATATAACTATTACTCAAAAATATGTTTCCAAATTGTTCACTTAAAGGTTTGACTACATCACTGTCTTAAAATTTGTTAGGATCAGCTCTTAAGTCTATAAGCAATACGATTTAAGTTCAGCCATTGTACAGGGTTTTCTGCAACACTCATCGTAAACACCATGTCTTCTTCGGCGAGTCTTGGTCAAAGCGTTGTTTGCTATCTTGGAAAGGAATGGTAGTTCTTCTAGTAGTGACGGTAAATCGACTTCCGCCTCTTCATCGTAGTATTCCATTGGATCAACTGGAAGAGAGGGACAAATTTTTCGTAAATTTTCTTTCGTTGGTTGAGATAGTTTGTACTTACGTGTTTTCCTGGTCTTTCGACTAAAGCCATTAGTGCAAATCAGGTCTAAAGTATCTGGGAGCGCCTTGCCACACAATTTTTCCAATCCCTTACAGGATTGATTGCAAACACAAAATATTACAAACAGGCCCACGACAATGTTAATAATTTGAGAAGACATGTTTCCTTTAGCTAGATGTTGAACGCACCGAAGATGAATTTTATCTGATGTTAGTTTTGAAAGTTGTTGAGGTATTTATACTTGAAGGTGTTGTTCAGATTTTCTTACATAAGATACGATTACATTTGTTTCGATTAATTGTTCATTCCGTCATGTGGAAGATTTGCAATGCAAATTAACTGTGGAACCTTAATGTATTCTGTTTACACGGTGGAACTTGAAGTGAAGGATTATTTTAATATATACGCTGCGCGTAAATAGTTATTCTTAGGACTGTCTCAGTTCTTGTTCAATAATAAGGAGTGAGTATCTACTCACGTTTAAATAGTGTTTACGTATTTCATATATGTGTCTCTGGTTGAAAAAGTAGTTCAAGTTGGGGTAACGTTGTCTTATAGTTTCTTCCAGATGAATGAAAGGCACACTTAATCCTTTCTGACAGTAAGACGCCTACAACTCTTAGTTTGGAATTCATATGCAAAGTGTTACATATGTTTTAATCGCAAATAGTGCCGAGGACACAATTTTCCGTGAGGTGATAATTGTAACAATTTGGCCCCTATTTTACTAAATATAACAATACTCCCTCTTCGTGTTTTAGAAGGAATTCTGTTCAGACTCAAAACTTTAATCCACCGATATCCCACGAATATATCGGCACATATGCTTACTCCTGTAAATTGGTTTTCTACCGTTCCGTTGTCTCTTTTGTCTGGTCTTGTTCGTGGCTATGAGGATGGCTTAGATAGTCGCGGACCATGAAGGCACCTGATACACACCGCTTTTAGGGTCAACGGCAATACATTCCTTTCATGACTCTTGCTATGGGCAGCGTCATACGAGTACAAACTCCAGTGCAGGTTACTTTGAAGACTGCTTGTCATTAAAAGGCATGTGGCTTTAGAGGTGCAGCCAAATATAACATCGAACAAAGTAAGATTCGAGTGTACTTCGAGATCAGAGCTGAAAGTGTTTTTGAAAATCCGTACTTGCTGCATGTTGAAATAAAAGAAATTACAAGTGGTTTCCAAGTTAAGGACACAAGAAGTCCGACAATAGCCAGGCTTTGACAAAAACTTAATTGTATCGACATGTTTAGTAAAAGAAAAGTTTAGTGTCCAGAACCGGGCGCAATTACCTTTCCTTTTTATCGACAAGGAAATATACCAATATATGGTATTCATAAGTACAATATACTAAACAATGAAAGTGGGTAAGAAAAGTCACCACCCAGCATCCATGACTCATGATAGCAACGTAGATTTTTTGGAAGACTCATTCTGATAATTTTTAAGCACTCCCCTGGGATTACAAGCAATTGGCATCCATGTCACTCACAGTACATATTTGAAGTTTTAGTACCACAATTGTGATTCATGTTAGTGTTGACTCCTGTGAAAATGTGTGGCAGAACAATCGTTTTCACAGCAAAGGGATTTTGTTTCTCTTCAGAATTGTAAGGAGGGCATGAATATCACAATGTTAGCACACAACCCCTGCAAAAAAGGAGGAATGTATTGAGTGTTTGCGAGTTATAATGACAAGAAATTAAAGAGTTGCGGTGCGCATTCCACAACATAAGCCAGACGCACGGTTTAGTACGCTCCCAGACTTCTACGGAAGAACATTCCAGGGAACTAATATGAAAAGAAGAAAGTAGTGTCGTGAGGAAAGAAATATTTTGGGTTAAAACTGGCAAACAAGATATCATCGATGAAAACTAAAAAGAATGTCGGAGACACAACGTAGCCCTGCGGCACACCAGCATTTTTTTATGGATATCAGACTGCAAACCATTCAAGACAACTTAAATTGAACTTTGCAACGGGTAATTTCTAATCCACTGGAAATTTAATTTAATCTAATTTTGGTAGGGCGAAGGCCTCCATTTATTTACTAGATGGAGTGGAAAGTGACGTCCTTGGGAATTAAAAATTTTTTTTTTAAACGTTTTTTTATATTATTCAGTATAGTCCCCTTTTAGTTTGATACACTTATTCCAGCGATTTTCCAACTTCTTGATCCCGTCCGAAAAGTAATTTTCCGGAAGGTCTGCAAAATAGTCCTCCGTGGCGTCGATGATTTCCTCGCGTGAGCTGAATTTTTTATTGATGAGCCGTCTTTTGAGGTTTGGGTAGAGATAATAGTCCGAGGGATCCAAATCCAGTTACCAATCGACGGCAAAAGTCCGCCCGATTCCACATCAGCAAGTCCAAACACTCTTTCGAAGTGCTCTCGAGTTCGTGTTTTTGGTCAGGAATGAGCATGCGCGGCACCCAGCGGCAGAATAAGTTTTTCATATGCAGAATATTGCCCAAAATATGGCGTGTGCGCTCAGTACTAATCCTTTGTGTTATCTGCTAGCTGGCGCACCTTCACTTTCCGGTCAGCCAACACCATTTCACGTATTTTTTTTGACATTGTCCTCTGTAACCGCATCGGAGGACCTGCCGCTGCGGACTTGATCGGTAGTGGAGTTGCGGCCACCACGAAACTCTCGAAACCAATATTTGACCGTATAATCTGACGGAGCATTAGCCCCATAATATTTATATCAGCTGTCAAAACAAAACTAAAGACAGTATCGCACTGAAATTTGGCATGTCTGCCTACATATGAACGGACTTCAAGGCACCATAACCTTTTTTGCAGTAGCAATGCATTCTGGCGGTCAAGGAGGTCACTTTTCACTCCATCTAGTAGCTTAATACGAGCTATAACTTAAACTTAAATCTAAGGTTGGCTGGAGTGTTGAAGGAGAATGGATTTGGGGCAATGAGTGGTGCGGTGGAAGTCAAAGACGGTAGGGTTTGAATTCATTTTTCGTAGCATACGGGAGATTGGTTCGTTCGCGCCATAGGCATAGGTGGTGCAATGGGTTGGTCGATAGAAGGGTCGAGGGGTACGTAGATTTGTAGGGTTAATATTGAGCAAAATAGCGTAGTGAAGGGATGTACAGTCAACGAGACCTGAAAGGAGTAGAAATGAAGATAAAGTCGGCTACATCTCTGCGTTCCTCAAGGGTTTTTAAGTTGATAAGGTTGAGGCGGTTTTGATAGGGGGGCAGAATAAAAGAATCGTTCCAGGGCATACCTCGAAGAGCAAATCGAAGAAAACGGCGCTGGATGTTTTCGATTCCCGAGATATGAGCACAACGATATGGAAACCACACTTGATTGTCGTACTCTATGAGGGGGCTAACAAGGGTAATATAAAGGGATTTGTCCACGAAAGGGTTGGTCCATTCTTTGGACCACTATTTTACAAAACCTAGTACTGAGTTGGCCTTAAAAATTATCCCATGCATATATAAACGGAAGTTAAGCTCCCTATCATACAATGTCCAGGCAAACAATTTTTGAGGCATCAGATCGAAAAACTATCAAGGTCTTATTGAAGAAGGAAGGAGTCATGGGGTGAGGAACTGGATTTAAAAATTTGGTATCGTCGGCTGAAAACGAGACAGACGAGTGTTTGATTATTATGGTTAATATAAAAAGAAGAGGGCCGAGATGGCTGATACCGGTTTTCGAGATAAGAGAATATCTATTTTAACAGTATGGATCAAAGCCGAGAGAAGACAACTTGAAGAGTACGAGTATTAATCGATGAGAGATTTTATCGAAGGCCTTGCGAAAATCGGATTAGAAAGGGGAACGGAAAGAGAGGAAGAACATTTTTTAAGAAAGATGGTAGGGAGGCCATCTGGGCCGGTTATGAATTCGTCATTAAGTTGGTGTGACTTATATTCGATATAAGAGGGGTCCAAGGTGTGAGACAGAATTGGCCCATTGGAAAAGTTCAGTAGGTAATTAAAATAGGATGGATCTGATACAAAGGAGTCGTTGGTGAAGGATTGTTTGAAAAAAATGGCAAATAGGTTGGCAATGGTGAGTGGGATCGGTTGATGACTTGTTGTTGAAAGAGAGGGAAGCGGGATAGTCATCGGACTTTCTTTTGTAGTTAACAAATTGGAAAAAGGAGTTAGGGTCGTTTATAAGGTTGACTTGCGCACTGTTAAGGTAGCGCTGGTAAAGAGAATCGTAAAGTTCGTTGAAATGAAGATAAGCCCCAAGATAGTTGGAATAGTCGGAAAACAGCCTATAACTTTTTTCTTCTATTTCGTAAGGAACTAAGCTTGCGATTATACCAAAGGGGACTAGTAGATGACATTTAAAGCCGGGAAAACGGAACTTAAAGGGAGAAAGAATTGATAATTAATAAAGAATGGAAAGTCATAGGATGAGAGGGTTGTGGGCGCAGTGGACTGGACAGGAGAGTTAAGAAAAAACGGAGAAGAAGCGGAGGTTGGTAGTTATCGATTGTTGAAAGAGATAGTGGACAAAGTGAGACTGAGGAGTTAATTGAATCTGTTGTGAAAATATGGTCTAATTGCCTGCCCATGTAGTTGAATATACCGCTGACTTGGCATAGACTTCAGTTAAGTCTATTAAGTGATCTAAGAAGAGGCATTCCTTAGATGAGTTGGCATTTGAAGCGATGAAGTGATAAAGTGATATCTTTATTGCGACAAAGTCGGCTTTAGAGGATGAAGAAATGGTAATGAGAGAAGAGTTAAGGCTGTTGTGCATCGCCAGTAGGATGCCCCGACAGGGGGAATCATCATTTGGCAGGGTAGGATCGTCGTTGCGAAAAACATTAAAAGTAGGGGGGAACAATTTCTGGTTCTTTTTGTTGGGAATCAAAACTCGGCTCGGCTTCGCTGTGGGTGTGAGACTCGCTTAGACTGGACGTAGTGGCCGAATGCATCGAGGTCGTCTGCCGCTTTCTGAGGGGATATGCTGGTACATGACCTAGGGGTTCTTGTGATTGATAGGGTCGGTAGGCAGGCCGTCCTGCTGGATGGAAACCATGACGCTGGTTTTGGTCTTCCCTTTGTAATAGACCGAGTCCGATTTGTCATGTAAATAGGCTGGAAAGTAACGAACGTTTTCGTAGGTCTTTTTTTCTCTAAGCCTGGAGAGTGCATAGCGATTTTCTGTTGTGCCATTTGTTTGCAGTGTTAGTTTAACTCTGGGCGGAAAAATGGAATCAAGAATGGTGGAAGTGGAAGAGGGGGGTGGAGATAAATGGTTGGATGGTAGTGGAGGTCGTGCTTAAGTTGAAAGGGACGCGTTGGGCGGGGGCTTGGGTGTAACGGGGAGAATTTGGGGATTAGAGGATTGGTGTGTAAGGGCTTTGTGTCGGATAAGTGAGGAGGTAAAACTAAAATCAGGGAATATGTTTGTTTTGAAGCTGCAGTTAGGTTCGGGTTTAGAGCTTCGTTTTTTGTTTAAATGTCTCTTTGTTACTTTTGGAAGGGAGTTGGAGAGGGGTCTTTTTATAAGCTTATCATTAATACTACGTTTATTTTTAGAACCCATTGGTTATGGTTTTCTCGTTCCTCGGGACATTTTGTGATACTTATCTTCCCAGAAAGTATGGAACAACCACGAATATTTGGTTGGGATGTTGATTTTGAAGCTGCAGGTACTTTTAGAGTCAGCAGAGGAAATCATCTGGCACAGCTAATGCTAATAGCATAATTTCGGTGAAGAAAATTCCGCACCAGAGCAGCATCAGCGTGTTGAGAAACACCTTCTACGTAGAATGGGTATGGTTTCCCTTTTTCAGCTTGTTATGTCTGCCTTTCCATTCGGAGGGGGTCCCTGAAGTTCCGAATTATTTGACTAGTTTGCTTGGAGCAGCGGCGAGCGGGATACTAGCTGGTAAAGGCAGCCCGATTTCGGTTTCCGTTGTTATGGCGGCGGGTCGAGTAATTGAAAATGATGGCGTGTGAGACTCCATGTGTACTAATTAATTATGAATTGAGACATTGTACGGGGAACTACTTGTAGCTTGGAATTAACTTTGGTCGGGCATTCCATAGATTTTGTGAGAAATCGAAAAAAGTTCCGTCGATCCCATATCCCATCAAATGCCTTTCTAATATCAAGTGCATCTATTGTGCTTTCAACAGATTTATTTACGCTCTGGTTCCACTCTCTGGTGAGACATGCCATCTGATCACCAACATAGCTATTGTTACGAAAATCGTACTACTTGTCGTTTTCGTGTCTCGAGATATTGCATAAGCTGACGGTTTATTAGTGTAGTGCTGGCTAGCCAATGTGAGCACGCACGAGCCGAAGGTCAGATCAAGACTCATCACTTTCGCTTGCATAGTGATGCACACACACGAGACAACTATTGATAAGATTTAAGAGTACAACAAGAGAGCTTGTGCAAAGAGTATAGTCATGCCCATTGATGTGTCATATACTTACGCATGAATTTTGATACTCTGATACACTACAATTAGCGTTCAGTAAGCACAATGGATTTGTTCGTACAAGGAGAAAAAGGTTCGGCTTTTGTAAGGGCTAGACTAATTCTCTTTTCCACCTACTTGAAAAGAATCCTTATTAGTTGAATTAATGAAAAAGCTTATTGAGTGGTCTTGCTATCGTGAAGAAACACCATTTGATCGCAACGGGAGATATCCCATCCGGACCAGCGGATTTGCGCATAGAATGCATGGAATCTAGAAACGCTGAACTGGCTGCGAGGTGCGCAGCAAGCAGGTTGACTTAGTCCAAAGAGCTGACATCTGGTATACCATTATAAATGAGCGTTAAGATGGAGGTTGAGGTAAAATCTCCAATATTTTTGAAGAGCGACCAACAATTCTTGCTACCTTTGCGACATTGTAGTATTTTTGCTTCAGTTTTTGGTTATATTGCCCAGCTTTTACTGGACACGCAAAGTAAATAGCCGTTAACACGGTATAGCAACTGAGACGAATATTGAAATGGAAAATCATCGGCTTGATCCTTGTCAGGAATCTAAATTTATATAGTATTCTATTTTTTTTATTACTACTCTAATTAAACATAAATTGGAATGAAATATCTGTCTAAACGACAATTTGGTACTTAAATCCTATTCGGACGAATCTAGGAGAAATGATGCATATTTTCTGATTTATTGTTAGATTTGAACGAAGCTCCAGGTCTCCTCAATGATTACTCTGTCATTCAAGTAGAAATGGTAGCTGTTTAAACTTGATCCTTATCGACGAAATCGAGGGCAATTAAGGACGCACTCGAATATTCAGTATCAAAATGCTGGATTCATATATGTTGCATGGAGATATTCGGGGTAAATTTGAAGTACATAAAGTGACCACTTAAGGTAAAAAACTGTGAAGTAGGAACCCTATATACCAACGAAAAATTTTGCATCAAACTAACGAAATGTTGGATGATTTTTATGTACATGTGAAACGGACCTGGCGCAGTTTAATTCTACAAGGAACCTGCCATAGCTATATGCCAAAGAAGAATGAGTAGTATAGAGAAAAGTAGTCTGCCAAAATATTCGATGTACGCCAAACTCTCACAGATTCATGTTCAAAATTGATTTCCCAGTTACACAGACCATGATCGATTCACAATCAGTTTTTATAGCAGTAGTTGTAAACTTTTTGTGCCTTGAAGCCTTTAGGGTTCGGAATCGATGGCATATTTCGTATCAAACTATAGAATAGAACCAAGTAGATCAACTGCTGTTCACTCTTAAGAAAATATTCATTACCAGCCTGGCACTTTCTAATATACTAAACCTCTAGTAAACAGCGAGAGAAGAATTTATCCTGAAAATGCGTAAAGATATCAGTTTCAGTTTGAATACTTTCCTGTTAGTGGTTGAGTTTCGAATGCTTCTTCTTTCTCTACTTAGAGGTCTCCATAGTTCTACCTGCCTTCGTTTGGGCATATGTAGATGATGTAGTAGTCCCGACTATCCGATCTTGCTTATCGACTAGGGAATATAGCCATAAAATACAGGCACGATGTTTAATATACTCGTAGACTTTTGAGCTATTCTCTTGGTCGGAAGGAAGAAAATGCCTGGTCTGACAGTGCTAAAAGATGTCACTAAACATTTCATAAGAAAGCCTGGTATCCGAGTTATGGCTCCAAAGCAGTGTTAATGAGCTTTTAGAAATACATGTCACAAAGGAGGGTCACTAAGATGAATATAGCCAAACACTACAAGTTTCCCTTACCAGACTTCAATGTTTGCTTTCATCCGACTATGATCATCCTATAACAAGTGGGTCTCCTTTCATTTGGTGCACGGTGCACTACTTAAAAGAAGTCATATGCTCTTCACTCGATCTCTAAGTTCTACGGAATCTGATGAATGACGTCGGACCTTCAGGAATGTCCCAAAACCAATCCAGAGTGAGGCGCCGGCGCCTTAGAGGAGAACGAAAGTTCTTTTTTCTATACTGAGTGCTGAAATCTTTTACGTATACCAAATGCCCGACTTCCCCAGTATAACCTCTATACCTACTCTTATAATTTTACGAAACACCTGTCTGGACATAACTTCTTAGGAGTAAGTTTGAATATTTTGTCATTTTATTCTTATGTACCGCGGTTTTCATGTAAATCAGCACTTGCAGTTTAGTTTTCTCGCTGTAGATTTTACATTATATTCCTAAGCAGTAGGGACACCATGAAAGGCGTGCCATTATTTTTTTCTCACAGCGTTCTCGCCATTTATATGAGTAGTGATGCAGCTTACTAAACTGGTGTAGCTTACTCATACTGAAATAGTGATAACGGACGATTTCAATATATCCAATTCTGGTGGGCTTCGACATTCCGGACAGACTTGTTGTCGACGTGTTGTTCAAGAAAGACAGTGTGTTGAGATCTTTTCTGCGGAAAATAACTTGACCCAGCTGAGCTCACACGGATATCAGACGTTGATAGTCGTACCTCCAACACCCTGGACTTCTTTTTAACTTCTCACCGTGATAAGTACACTGTTGATGTGCTTTCACTTCTAGGCTCGTGTGACAATGGTCCATGTGCCATATCAGCCACACATTTAAAAAATAGATTCCTAAAAGAACCGTATGGCAATAGGAGAAAGCCAATTGGAGCAGACTTAGCGGCTTCATTAGGGACTTTAACTGGTCGTTATGTTTCCTTGATAACGACGTTGCTGATATCATCCCTGACACTATTTTCTTTGGAATTTTCTTTCAGTCCTACAAGACCAATCCCACAGGGTAAACCCAGAAAAAGTTAAAACGGGCCAGAAATGAGATGCAACGCCTTTCTTAAGCGTTTGAAATTCCAATATGATCAAAAACGGAGGAAAGAATACTCCAATGTTCCAAATGTAATAAAAATTTCCGGTCGTTCGTCAAAAACATTAGAAATGCTGCCTCCTCCTCCATAGCAACGCTCATTTACAATGACATTCCAGCTGTTAGCTCTTTGGACAAGGCCAATCTGCTTGGTGTGAACTTTGCGGCCAGTTCAAGACTTCCAGGTTGTGTTTTATCTCCGCTTGGTTTAACCGTATCTTCAATAGATCCAATCCACTTTCGTACTCATGCAGCAGCAAGAGTTCTTAAAGATTTTAATAAAAACAAATGTGTTGGTCCAGATGGTATATCTCCCCATTTTCTGAAGATGTTTTCTTCCAAGCTGGAAAAACCACTGTGTAAGTGGACTCTTTCCGAGCAGACGAAAAACGGCATTTGTTCAGGCCGTGCCTAAAAAAGTCGAATTTTCATCTCACTCACCGTCAGCTCATGAAATGACTCGAAACACGAAAATTTCTCAACGACCGGAAGTACGGTTTTCGTAACAGCAAGTCCACTGGTGATTTGATTTCATGTCTCACCGAAAAGTGGAACCAAAACGAAAAGCGGCGAAAGCAAGATAGTTGTACTTGATATTTCTAAAGCACTTGACTGAGTTTGGCATCAGGCTCTTTTGTCGAAAGTGAGTGCACTTAGAATCGACGGCTCTCTTCTTCAATGGATTAGAAATTACCTTTCGGGACATTCAATTTAAGTTGTCTTGGAAGATTTAAAGTCTGTTATTCACAAAATAAATGCTGGTATGCCCCAGAACTCCGCTCTGTCTCCGACATTCTTTTTAATTTTCATTAATGTTCTCTTGTCTGCCACTTCTATTCCAATATATTACTTTGCTGACGACAGTATTCTCCGCTGTTTATATTCGTTTCTCACGTCCCTCGTCTTCGCCTGTAGAACGGGACTGGGAGCGTAGGTTAAGCACATTAAATTCCTAAATGAGAACTCAATGCTGTCTACTTTCATTAAAGCGAAATTTAAATACACAGCCATTATCCATGAATGGCACTTGCATCGTTGAAACCGAAAATCTTTCCATTCTCGGTATGTGTGTCAGTGACAACTTACGTTGGATTAACCACATATTCGATGTCGCCAAAAATGCTGCGAAATGTTTTAGTTTCTTCAAGCTAAGTAAAAAATATTTCACCCTTTCTGATCTGGCTTCAATATATAAGGCATTTGTTCGGCCAAAATTGGAGTACAATGCTCTCATACGGTTAGGTGCTAATAAAATATCTTCGCACCTTCTAGATAGGATTCAAAACCCTGCCATAAAACTCATGGGTGATACTAATATCAGTCAGTCAATTGACACCCTCGAATACCGACGTAATGTCTCTTCTCCCACTTTGTTTTATGGCTATTTTCACTACCAGTGCTCCATTGAAATCGCCAGTAGCACTCCGCCCATTCAAATTTTTAACCGTAACACCCGTCTCGCTATGAATGCTCATCAGTATACCCTCAAGCCGCACTTTCGGACGTACTCTGAAATATCGTGAATCGTTCCGTATAACTGGAATGTCCAGCCGAGCTCTCTATTTCCTGGTCGTTATAATTTGCAAACATTTGAAAACAATGTACGTCGGTACCCATATGGTTCCTTCGCCCGCGCTAACATTTAAGGGTAGTACAAACATTTTAAGGGTAGACAAATCCCTTGAGCGCGCGCTAATTATAAAAACAAAAAATGCTGATAAAGGCATTTGCTGGTGCTCATATCCAGCACTTTCAATACTGTGGGCCGTCACTCCTTAAGGTGAGTATTATAGACTTTTTCTGAGTACTTATAGTGGTTACTTGTAATCTTTTTTATAAGCTTCCGAGTCTTCTCAGTGACCTTCGCATTCAGAGGAACTCCGCTTTTAGCTTACTAATACAATTTTTCCATCAGTGTCCTACTGCTGTTCCATTATTTAATAACAATTAAGCCAAAGCTATTAAATGCTTTTAGCAACGCCTCGTATCTGTGGTTGGTCTTTATTCCGGCTTTTATAGATGCGATTCGTCTTTTAGGATGCCCAGTGTTACCTTCGTTCATAGGCGAAAGCCCCAGTGATAGATATTATGCTTTCGTGCTAGCGTCCCGTTGCTAGTTCTACAACCTTTGAGTTGTCTTCTTCCAAGACAAACACAACATATTGGCAACAACATTGTGAATACCTAGCCAAAAAAGCAGACGATCGGCGTATGTAGGCCTTAACATTTTTTTTAACCCGCTGGTCACTTTCAAGTTTGTTGAAAAGTGCTCGGATTTTCTGAGTGCAGTCGGGAGGCTAAATTTACTAAGTCTGGTGTGCCTAAAAAATGTTACTGATGAACTTACTACGAATTTGTGACTGGCACGTTTTCGGAAAACGCCTCTTAAACCTGCCTAAACTATGCAGTGACTTGTTCGACATATTTTACTTAACCCTAATTAAGTTAAAGCAGGCATGCTTTTTCGATTACTTGTTGTTACTCCTTAACATTAACAGTAGAATAACTTTAAGTCCACAGGAAATGTTAGAGGTCGGTATCACCTAATTTCATTCACTTGCCAATCTTTAGTTACATGATACAAGACGCGACTCTTCTTATGTTTGATGACTGAAAGACACACTGAATGACTTGAGCTGGCATCGTTAAATTAAAAAAAAAGAGAAGCTAACACAAGCTGTTCTTACTATAGTTTTAATTTTCGTTCAAGTTTCGAAATTGAATAGAAAACCACCTTTAAGTCCAACTAATTATTCATATCCAGGTGAACGTTTCAAGCTGCTTACATTATGCACAGTTCGTAAATTTATTCGCCTTCCCAGGGAGTTAGAATAATGCTCATCAGCAAAGAGAATCAGAATCCGACCCGCTTCCGAACCAACTATTCTTCCCCATCCCTTTTATAAATATCAAGTGAAATTCTTTCCAACCAAACGATTCATGCTGAATTAATTTATAAAGGAAAAAAAAGTAAATGCCATCCCAGCACAAATATACCAACAACAACAACAACAGCAAACGGATTAATTGACCCAAGGGACTCTGCCAGTATCATCCCCTTTAGCCATGTAGCTTTAACATAAATTCTACCCGCGTAGGCATCTTTAAAGCGGTCCGCTCTCACCGACGATAACGATGATCCCGACTTTTAAGAGTCCTAGCACCACCAGCAAAACCTCATGCTTTAAGTAAATTTTCCCAACATTAACCAGAAGTCCTCCGAAGGAAAAGCCTCAACAAAATGCTAATGTAATCATAATCCTTTGAAGCGTAAAAGAGGCCTAAAGAACCAACTTTTCCTTGCTCTCCTCGCCTTTAAATTACACAAGATGTCCTAGCTGAAATTATAATTAACAAGGCCCACGCTATAAGACCCACAAAACACGTACATACATAACTCTACACACGCACAGAAAGAAAGGGAAATATAACACTGGGTAGGTAAGCCAACGAGCTAAGAGGATGGTACTTCTCAAATCATTGTTATTTTAAGGGTACCCATCCCCTCTCTAAGTGCTAATAGTACCCGTACATCAGCACGGACCAAACAACCCAAATTCTTGTTATTATTGTTGCAGCCCCTCATGACTAAGTCATAAGGGGGTTACTTTACGAAAGCAGAGGACGAGGTATGGTGACACAACATCGACCCCATGCTGGGAAATTGGCCAATTCAATTGAGTAATACGAACGTGACTAGCTCCGATGGAAAACGCTTCATCCAAAAATTTCTGGGTGTATTGAAATTACCACGCTCTTCCCTTTAAGGCAAATAGGAGAGACGATTGTCCTGCCAAGAAAGGACGCCAATGTCAAAAGCAACAGCAAGAGTAATAGTAATAGTAACAGTAACAAGAACGACAAGGGCAACAACGACCGGTTGTTTATTTGTCAAAATGATTTTATTTTCGTTTCAAAATTAAACGCAAAGCTCCTTTTCATCCCACACTATGCGATCCTTCTTTGGTGGTTCACTTTACGAAGCCTCTTCACCCTCTGTTAGTCATCCGTAGCAGCATCGCTGCTTGTCTGAAACCATTCGATGAATAGGCAGACGAGTAGTACTGTTCGCACGAGTGAAGTTCCAAAGTACGAAAGAGGAAATGCGAACAAGAAAAAAAAAGAAAAAAAAAACACGCCGATAAAATACAGAGGAGTTCGAAAAGAGAAGAGAAAATGAATCCTGTCATGCTGCTAGCGAGGGATTTTCACCAATTTTTCCGGTGCTTCCTGCCGAATTCTCACTCTCTTTACTGACGTTGTTGTTTTGCCTTACAACTCTGAAGTGAGCAGGGTCCTTCTGCCGGAAGTGTTTGTTCAGTGCGTGTACCTACACACAATCCAGTAGAACTACCATTCTATAATACATAGGGGTGAGAGGTCAGAAGACGCCCTTCGATTAAGCCCAAGTACTCAATATGATTGGAACCATTCAGTTGTTTTAGCTCTGTTACTGGCATTGGCACTGTACCTGGTCCTGCTACTCTTTCTTACTGGTCGTGATCCTCCTTCTGGTATGTATTGCCAGGCAGCTCAGTGTTCTGTTTGGTTGGTAATTGGAAATTGAGGTAGGTACACAGGAAAGCAGGAACCCAGAGTTAACGGCACTACGAAGCATGATTTCATCTCATGGTTTACGAGTATCCTGGGCGCGCTGTCATTCGGATGTTATGTGAATATTGCAACACGGATGACGCTTTGTTGGATGAGAGCTGACAAACTGTCAGACTACAGTTACATTTTTTTTTGCTTAAATTTTTGAATTTGCAACCTCCTGCCCCCGCATTATATGTCATTCTGCCGACACAAGTTGTTGAACATCCGTGAATCGAAACGAAACGAAGTATTAAATTGGTGAATGTAGCTGATTTGTTTGGAATTCGATCTAAAAGTTTTTAAATATAAATTTTCTGCACTTGAGAAAGTGCAGTATTTTTTTGGTAATTTAATAGATACACAAACTATACACAATATCTGATATAATTTACAGTCTTTCTGCAACGAATTGGATTGGCCCAAACCACTGTGATGTCGACCCCAATATTGCAAGGAGATTATCCTTTCATTGTGCTACCTGCCATCCATAATGGACAGCACAATACCGTATTGCTTTTAGTATTCTTTCTAGCCCCAGAGATGCATTAATGTTAACTAACACCTTTTGGCTAAATGATCCCTAATAGCTCGTTAGTAAAATGACCGTCATTGAAACAAATGATGCAACCACTAAGGTCTATTTTAATATTTTGAAGCAGCTTCCCGAATATTATTGACTTGCTGTTGAATATAGCCACTTCCATCATCATCACCTTTCATCTTAGAAACACCTTTCATCTCATGCAATGGCATATTTAGCTCCCTGAGTTTAAATCTTCGATATATGTTTTCGATACGACAAATTTCAGTTTTCAGATTATTTAAACGTGAATCAGATAGGTCGACAATAGATGAGCATGTAGCTACCAGGAAATCCGCACGTTTCAAGCAGTCAACATAGTTTCGGATCACTGTCAGAACCAAGTTGCGAATGGAAATATTGAATATATCCTCAAGAGATTCTTAGAAATATTTCCTTTCATCACTTATAAGCCTCAGTATCGGCAATATTAAGCTTTGAAGAATTGCTGCCAATAGTCTTTTGGGTTTCTTCCAACAACCAAGACAAGTATCGGGTAAGACTAAGATTTACGTTAAGTGAATACCGCTAAGTAGGCTGCCTACAAAATATTTCTGTAGAACGGGATTAATGTTGGGGCGAGTTTTTGAATTCATCCATTCAGGAAGGTACAGCAGAGAAGACCTCATCTTACATGCCATACACAGTTGGAAATCTCGTCGCACTTAACCAACCAGAAGCAGCTAACTATGGATGGAGTACAACGGAGAAACTAGTAACTTAAGGCTCCTGTCCATTTTGCACAAAAGGGCCATCAAAAGATAGAAAACAAAGACAGCATCTTATTATGCCTTCGGGAATTGATATCCTTGTGCGAGCAAACTGCTGCTTGGACTTTTTTTTTCCAAATTAACAAAGTCCATATGCACGTAAATCATTATCCAGCTGTTTTTTTTTGTTGGTCTGCTACAATACTTATCATTGCGTTCGGTACAAATGAGTAGCTCTTTTGATTAGGAGCTTATATCAAGTGTATGTGCCATTTCACTAGAAATACATAATATCCAAATTCCGATACGTCGTACCCTAAAATATCCTCAGGATCATTATGATAATGGACACGCTTGCATGGAACTACGGCATCCTTAATGGGCAAGATATAACCATCTCCAATTATAGCAGCTCGGTTGGAGCCTTAGTTCATCAGAAAGTAGAGCTGATGTAGTTCAATTATTTTGTCAATTTTCTCAATAAGATAGTTCAGCTCCCATTCTGTGCACAAATTTGTTCACATATTACCTTTAATACTTAGAATTGTATTCCATGGCAACGAGATTAAGATTCTTTGAAGAAAGATATTATTTCTCTTTAGGTGACACCTGTGTAATACTTGGTGCTAATCGCCTACAGATGCGTCTGTCGAGTTGGCTGAGATCTCTTTCTATTTAATCGCATCGCACAGTATGAGGTTTCCCTTGATTTGGTTGTTCATCGGCTGGAATGTAATCGAGGTCGATAATTTTGAAACCTTTTTGGCCAATGAAGATAGGTATACTACAGTTCCTACAGCTTCTTTGTTTGAAATCGAAAGTGTCGACGGTATCATGCCTGGCGTTCCCAATAACAGTCTGCAAAAGTATCCTTCAAGTCAAAGTGATCGTGGATGCGGATAACGTGGCGGTTTTTATACCAGTGATAGTTCCCTGTACGATAAATGGAATCGTGAAGGATGCTCTAGACAAGGTAATCATCTGGACGGTAAGTTGGGCCCTGGTATAAACCCGAACAAAACTGTACTAATGCTATTCATTACCAAAAACAGAATATTAGATTTTACCTTTCGTTGTCTTAATGGTATCTGGATATCATGCTTGACTTAAAACTTAACTGGAAGCAAAACATCGAAGTCAGAGTAAGGAAGGCATGTGATGCCTTCTATGCATGTAACAAAACCTTTGAAAAGAAGTGGAGACATCAACCAAAGATGACCTTGTCGATATTCACAGACGTAGTGCGTCCAATTCTCACCTACGGGCCACTAGTACGGTGGCCCGCGTTGAGCAAAGGCTATAATCTTACGAGACTAAAAAGGCTCCGAAGAACAGTCAATATATCCACCACGGTCGCATTTAGAACTGCCCCAAAGGATGCCTTTACTGTGCTCCGGCATATGGTATTCTGCCTCTCGACCTACTCATAAAAAGTACTGCACTTTGCAACGCACTCAAACTCAAAGAATCTGGGTGGTGAACTGCATTTATGACCACATCAACAACATCCTAGACTCGTTACCAAACGGTGTGGTCACGTTTCCAACCGACTACATCGACCCAAATTAAATTTCAAGAAAAACTTCCACGAGGGATTTGCCACCAGAGCTCAGTGGAACAAAGACAAAGTATTGTAGCAAAGGATTTCGATATGGTCATCTACACTAACGAATAAAAGATAAACTCTAGAGTGAGGGCGCTTGCCAAATTTTGCCAGCTTGTTCCACTCGAAGCTTGAACGCAACTCGGACATGACACAACCCACAAACAAAGTATTGCCAAACTTATTGATAGCCAAGCAGCTATTAAAGCTATTGTCCGGCTTCCATATTCTCCAACCTGGTCCAGGAATGCTGGTACGAGCTTGCCCGCTTTAGCGAATGCTTCAGGACCACAATGCCCTGAGTTCCAGGGCACAGTGATATAAATGAAAATGACCACGCAGATGAATTGGCTAGGCAGGGCTCAACTCCACACGGCTCATATCAAGGATAATATTGGCGACCTATGATAAGAGTACAACAAAAGAAATAGTAAATAGAAACGGCCCAGATATCGCCATAGCCAATAATTATGGACATTGTCCAATTGGAAATCATGCTGCCAAACTAGGTATCCCATACAACCCCCACCGCCGCTGTTGGGGGACAAAATGAGAAAGAAACTCTCTACCATGTACTAGCAAGAGCCGACCTGAGTGCACTAAACCAATCACTCTTCGACGACCTTAATGACATTTCGGGTAAAGAGATACAAGATCTAATCAGTTTTCTTAACTGGATCTATGCACCGCCTGTCTCACATCCTCAACAACACACATCACCAACCAGGTCCCATAAGGCATGGTAACAAAATGACAAATTCTAGTGCTACTTGGCAGCTCTACCTACATAACCTAACCTAACCCTTCAAGATTTTCAGCACTGATCATCTGCATGCCTCCATTGGAAATTTGTGTCCCTTTTACCTTATGCAAAATAATGAAACATCATTTCCGCTCCATGGTTACGGTCGAGTGTTGCCATAATTCTTTCTTTTTCTCAAAGATCACGAACAGCCCTAGTTTTTCTTTGTAGTTTTGAGCCGTTTTGTTTCGCCGCATTCACTTGTTGGTAGATGACAGGCCTCTGAGGGTTTGTCGCATTGGTCTCCTGCGCTTGACGCTGGCAGCGTAGTCGAGTGTGTTTAGGAAACTCGATCAGAGTTTTCTACTAGATTGCAACTGAAAAACGTTACATTTTCTCAAAGTACTTCTTTCTGTTTTTGTACTGAATATTCGCCTTTTTAAATACTTTGCCTTGACATGGATATGGTCAAAAGCTGTACCCTCCGTCGATCGCAAATTGATAATTCTGGCCAATGTTAAGGTGTGAGGCAAAAGTGGTAGATATATCAAGATTTGTACACTGTTGATAACTGATTGGCCTGGGTCCGCTTTCATTGTAAGTGGGGAATAGGCCATAAATTTTAATTGTGCAGCCAACGATGCTTTTCTTTAACAGTTTCTAGTTAAAATCACCAAGGATTTCCTCAAATCTTCGTCTGTGACAAATTGTTCAACAAAACTATCTAGAGCCTTTCCTTATTATTTTGGTGCAAGTAGTGTTTCGTGTTCGAACATTGGATAATACTTTTAGTTGTCGTTTCTCCGTTTGATGAGGTAATCAAATAGCAGAGTTGGTAATGCCGTAATCTCAACTCTGATATTCAGGTAAGATGTCGATAAATCCTCGAACAATTTAAAGTCTAAATTTGCCGAAATATCTCAAATGAGGTCACCACTATATCGGCAACCATTGCCTGTAACTCTGTTTAGAGGAATTTCCTCATTGCGCCTAGTTCAGGCAGAGCTTACTTATTTAGCAGTTCCTTTTCAACATTGCACAACTTTGTCGGTTGGGTTCTGAAACAGTTGGAATCCATCCACTCTCTTAACCTCGTCAAATTTTGTTCATTGATTAGGCTCACTTCTGTCCCAGTGGCTTTGTCGAATTTAGAGCTAGGAAAATCTAAACGTTATGCATTAGCTGTGGATGCACCACAAAAAATTTAGTGTGGTCTGTCACCATCAATGACAATGCAAGGTCTGCAGGACCTTTAATGTCAACGAAATGGTGCAACATGACATGCTACCGGCGAAACCATCGAAGTATTGAAGGACGTGTTCGATGGCAATATTATCTCCGGAAATGGACCTGTGGTATAGCCTCCAAGATCCGTGAGATTTGACGCCGCTGGACTATTTTCTGTACCAGAAGCTTAATGCACTTCGCTATGTTAAAAGGGTACCATAAAACGATATTGTGTCCCATGAATAATCAAATCAGTGACACAATAAATTTACAAATATTGTTCGCATTTATTTCAACAAATCCAAATCCAAAGTTAAATGTAAAAAGTGTTACAGTTTTCATTATGGTAGGGATAAATCAAGACTTAGTCAATTGTACAGGTCCAGTCCGTTCGCTTTCAATTGCGCCAACTTACAAGCAATAAGATCGAAGTTCAGAAATAGAACATGGCTTTCTACAGCACTCATCGTAAACACCATGCCTCCTTCGTCGAGTTTTAGCCAAAGCGTTGGTTGGGACCTTTGAGAAGAATGGCAAATCCTGGATCAACGATGGTATGTCCTCTTCACCCTCGGCATAATAGTCAATTGGCTCAACTATAAGTAAAAATGTTATTTCATGCACCCAAACTTCCTAAGCGACTTACTTGATTTTCTGGTCTTTCTAGCGAAACCATTTTCACAGATCAGATCTAGAGTATCCGGCAAGTTCTTTCCGCAAAGTCTCTCCAAACCTTGACAGTGCTGAGTATTCATGCAGATAATTACCATCAAGCACAACCAGCACAAGTACAAGGATGTTTTTGCCGATGAAAGTGACATGACTGTTGCCGATAACTGTGCTGAAGATGCTTATTCCACTGCGGATGAAACAAATCTGATGATCACTATCCGATTCGAAAGCGTATTTATACATGAAACTAATACGCGGCCCACGACAAATTCGACCTTCGACAGGAGGAATTTATTTCTCATGCTTAGCTAATTGGCTTTTAAATTTATTCAGTCGGCTTCGTAGACAATCGAGGGAAGAGTTATTTTGGTTTTCTTACTTCGTGTGTTCGTGTAAGGAGTCTGAGAAATCCTTTCCTCCATTGGAATGTGACATAATTGCGTGGTTAAGCTACTGAAGCTTTTTTGCTAATTTTAACTTTGAGCTGAATTTTAGATGAATTGACATCACCCAGCGTCATTTTCTTCGATTTGCTCTTAGGGGTCTACCTTTGAACAATCCCCTAGTTTTACCTCCCTATCGAGACCGTCTCAAAGTTATCAACCTGAAAACCCTTGAGGAACGAAGGGATGCAGCAGACATTTTTTTCATTCACCGTCTTCCCTCAGGTCCCGTCAACAATTGCATGTCTCTCCACAACTCCATTTTCTTGTACAACAACCATCGAAATCTACGTTGCCCACATCTCTTTTACCACATATGACTTTAACGAACCAATCTCCCTTATGCTGCATAAGATAAACTCAAACCTTGCCGTTTTCGATTTTAATAGCAGTACTCTCTCCATTAATTTTGATCTCCTTCACCAGTTCTAGATTTTGCTAAACCTTAATTTTTATTAGTTTTTAGGTCCTAGTTAGCTACCACCAGAAATTAGAAAAAAAAATAGGGTTAAAATTAAAAATCCTGGAGTCATAACCAAACGGCATGGTCACGTTTCCAACCATCTACACTGACTCAAACTTAACTTCAAGAAAAACTCCCTCGTAGGATTTTCCAATCTGGTGCAGGAATGCCGGTACGAGCTTGCCCGCTTCAGCGAACTGTTCAGCATCACAATGCTTTGAGTGCAATAGCACAGTGATATAAATGAAAATCAGCACGCAGACGAACTGACCAGGCAGGGCTCAGCTCTGAACGGCTAACTCCCGGCAACAGTCCACATCCCACTAGGGGCGCTCAAAGGACAAATCCACTTGTACTTCTCGAAGAAGGCCAACCTCCAATGGAGGGGGTTAACCAACTGCGCCATAACAAAGATGATATTGCCGAACTATGATAAGAGTACAACAAAAAACCTAGTAAATAGAAACGGCCCAGATATCGCCACAATCACGCCGATAATCACAGAGCAGTAGCTAAGTGGAAATCATGCGGCCGAACTAGGTATCCCATACAACCCCCACTGCCGCTGTTGTGGGATGAAAATGAGAAGGAAACTTTCTCACAGTGCACAGGACTGCGTGCACTAAATCAACCATTCTTCGTCGACTTTAATTACATCTCGGGTAAAAGGATGCGAGAACTAATCAGTTTTCTTAACTCTATAAGTTTGATCTAGGTATGGTATCGACTGTCTCACAGCCTCAACAATACACATCACCAACCACGTTCCACAAGTCATGGTAAAAAAATGACACATTCTAGTGCTACTTAGGCTCATGCTGAACAGGCAGTTCTACCAATCTAACTTAACCTAACTCTTAAAAATTTTCAGCATTGCCTTTTTACCTTATGGAAAATAATGAAAGATCATTTCCGCCTCATGGTCACGGTCGAGTGTTGCCATAATTCTTTTTCTTCTCAAAGATCACGAGCAGCCCTAGTTTTCCTCTGTAGCTTTTATCCGTTTAGTTTCGCTGCATTCACTTGTTGTCAGATGACAGGCCTCTGGGGGTTTGTCGCATTGGTCTTCAGCGCTTAATGCTGGCAGCATAGTCGAGTGTTTTTAGGAAATTTGATCAGAGACGAATCTGACATTATCCCACTTGGTTGCAACTGTAAGACGTTCAATGCTCCTTCTGTTTTTGTACTGAATATCCCCCTTGGTACTTTGCCACGACAGGGATATGGTCGAAAGCAGTACCTTTCGTCGATCGCAAATTGATAGTTTTGGCTAATGTTGCGGTGTGCGGCAAGAGGGGTAGATGTGTTAAGATTTATACCCTCTTCATAATTGATAGGCGTGGGTCAGCTTTCAGGGCAAGTGGGGTACAGGCTATATTTTTGAATTCTGCGGCCAAAGATGCTTTTTTTCACAGTTTCCAGTCACCAAGGATAATCTTGTCATTGAGGCATGTTTGTTTAGATTTCTTCAAATCTTCGTTTGTGACAAATTGTTCAACAAAACTATCTAGAGCTTTTCCTTATTATTTTGCTGCAGAAGGTGTTCCGTGTTCGAACATTGGATAATACTATTAGTTGCCGTTTCTCCACTTGGTGATGTATTCATACAGCAGAGTTGGCAACGCGGTAATCTCAGCTTTGATATCCCCGTAAGATGCCGACAAATCCTCGAAAAATTTAAAGTCTAAATTTGCCGAAATATCTCAAGTGAGGTCACCGCTATATCGACAACCCTTGCCTGTAACTCTGTTTAGAGGAATTTCTCCGCAACATTGTGCCTAGTTCTGACAGAGCTTACTTATTTAGTAGTTCCTTTCAACATTGCACAACTTTGTCGGTTGGGTTCTGAAACATTTGGAAATCAATCCACTTTCTTAACCCTATCAACCCTTGATTAGGCTCACTTCTGTTCCAGTGGCTTTGCCGAATTTAGAGCGAGGAAAATCTAAAGGTAATCCATTAGCTGTCGATGCACCCCAAAAAGTTAACAGTTTAGTGTAGTCTATAACCATCAATGACAATACATGGCCTGGCGGACCTTTAGTTTCAACAGAATGGTACAACTTGACATGCTGCCGGCGAAACCATCGAAGTATTGTAGGGCGTGTTCGATGGCAATATTATCTTCTGAAATGGACCTGTGGCCTAGCTTCCAAGATCGTATGTCCCATGAATAATCAAATCAGTGACACAATAAATTTACGAATATTGTTCGCTTTTATTTCAACAAAACCAAATCCAAAATTAAATGTAAAAAGTGTTACAGTTTTCATTATGGTAGGGATAAATCAAGTCATAGTCAATTGTACAGGTCCAGATCGTTCGCTTTCAATTGCGCCAACTTACAAGCAATAAGATCGAAGTTCAGAAATAGAACATGGCTTTCTACAGCACTCATCGTAAACACCATGCCTCCTTCGTCGAGTTTTAGCCAAAGCGTTGGTTGGGACCTTTGAGAAGAATGGCAAATCCTGGATCAACGATGGTATGTCCTCTTCACCCTCGGCATAATAGTCAATTGGCTCAACTATAAGTAAAAATGTTATTTCATGCACCCAAACTTCCTAAGCGACTTACTTGATTTTCTGGTCTTTCTAGCGAAACCATTTTCACAGATCAGATCTAGAGTATCCGGCAAGTTCTTTCCGCAAAGCCTTTCCAAACCTTGACAGTGCTGGGTATTCATGCAGATAATTACCATCAAGCATAACGAGCACAAGTACAAGGATGTTTTTGCCGATGAAAGTGACATGACTGTTGCCGATAACTATGCTGAGGATGCTTATTCCACTGAGGATGAAACAAATCTGATGATCACTATACGATTCGAAAGCGTATTTATACATGAAACTAGTACGCGTCCCACGACAAATTCGACCTTCGATAGGAGGAATTTATTTCTCATGCTTAGCTAATTGGCTTTTAAATTTATTCAGTCGGCTTCGTAGACAATCGAGGGAAGAGTTATTTTGGTTTTCTTACTTCGTGTGTCCGTGTAAGGAGTCTGGGAAATCCTTTCCTCCATTGGAATGTGACATAAGTGCGTGGTTAAACTACTGAGACTTGTGTGCTAATTTTGCCTTTGAGCTGAATTCGATGAAGGTGTAATGTTGAGTTGAGAATAGATTTCAGTTGGCTCACCTAGATGTTAGTTCAAGAATCTTTCCATTCATCAAATATTATTTTATGTATTTTTTCTCTGCAGTCATATCTGTTTCTACATTCACACAATGTCAAATATTTGCAAGATACGCTGAGTTAAATTATCACGAAGATGACTACATAGAATTCGTTATTTTTACTTGGATTTTCGTTAGCACAAATATAAATTCTCATCATATAAACTTTTATGCCTCACGTATAGCGTGTATCCTTTAAATTAAATTTTTTTGGAAACTCATTTGTTGGTTTATCTTTATCACAAGGACAATCGGCATCTTTCCAGAAATCGGCAGAGCTGGCTTAACTCGACACACTCTACATATATCAACTTTTCATGGAACATTGTCAAAGAAAGCGGCACACATACACACATTGTAATCGGAAGCAACGTGATTCCTTACTAAAGTAAGGCTAGTTGTTTGTGGTGTGACTTTATAGTGACTAAAGTTGTCCTGAGGTATCCTAAGCCATCGAAAATATGACCGGAAATACGCAGAGCATCATATTGTTACGAATCCTAAGACTGCGCTAAGAGCAAAAGCAACGAATGTGACATTATGAATCCGTTGGACTCTATTTTCCATGGCTTTTTCACATAATCCGGCTAATATTCTAACAGTTTCTCGTGAAAGGTGCACCTTTATATCCTTTAAAGTTTCCGACTTATTGGCATAAACGAAAGACTTAGTTTAGTTGCAAAGAAAAGAGTATAAAGGATTAAATCGCACGAGCTTGGTGGCCATTCACATGGTCATTTCTGGCGTAAAACGATGACTGAACTTCGTCTCCAGCAAGTCGATTCTTACACCGTCCTTTTGAAACCACATATCCTACAAGCTTTCCAAATCCAATTTATACCAAAGAAACTTGATTTGCATGGAACTATGGCTGTCTCCATTGACTGTAACCGAAGTACGAACCAATGACACATTCGGCATAATAATCATACCAAACAACCAATCTATTAGAACACCTCCTTCTCTTCGCTTGACTAAATGTGGCAAATTTGCTTATTTATTTTACAAAGCCATTTAGCCAAAAATATGCCTCGCCACTGATGATGATTTTTCGGTAAAAAGCCGAATCTTCTTCCATCCAACAAATCCCAATCAGCGAGAGTTTGACGTGCACGATAGTCATGTGGCTATAGCTCTTGGCACACAAATTTTATAGATTGCATATTGTCGGAACAAGAATAGCGGCCGAAAATTGGAGTCAAGTCAAAAGTGCATAAGTCTGGTAAATATGGTGTATGAGCTAAAGCTTCAATTGCCGACCCTCTATTGTATCTTCAGGAGCGTTAGCTGTGCTGTTGTTCATGTAATCCTGTTTTTGCCACAATTTGATATATGTAGTAGTATTATATCTATTTGTCTACATTATGTGTCAAGATTTATATAACCGTTGCCACATATTTTATCACATACCTACTTGTACACCGTATTCTATTTATCAACATAAACGATTCACTTTCTTTGCTACCGGGCTGCTAAATATAATCCATGCCAACTTACTAGTCATATTTCTATCACCATTCACTTGGTCTGTCAATGGAGCCCGAATGTCAGATATAGGTGCATTCCCGCAATTTCCATGGTGTGAAGAACTTAAAACCCTTAAACAGTTCCTATGACGCACCACCGTGTGTGATGTCGTATTTGAGTTCGAGTGACGTTGAAGATTAGCGGCACGACTAATTTGTCTTGGATCAGCTCTTTTTTATCAAAATAGAGAAAAGCCTCTGTATGCATTAAGCCGTTGAAGTGCACGCTCTCATGATGTAGATACTTGCGGTAATAAGCCCCGGAAATCAGATTGTTCGTCGAGGACACCGCTCTAGCGATGTGCCTTCGAATCTGCTTAATGACGAAATTGTCCACTCTTATTAAGTTCCCCTATTATATAAGACTTCATTAGGACATAATTTTATGTACTCCCTCTGTAGTGTTCTGTACAATCGAAGGAAAGCCCGTAGGTAGGCTCTCTCAAATATACGAAGCTTTTCCATTAAATTTGCTTTCACGTTGAACCACACGGACATAGACCCAATAAGGGCCATGTAGAAGATTGCCTTTACCCTCGCGACGCGTTAGCTGCTATAAAACAGTCTCTTTTTAAGAGCAAAAGCACCTTTTGCTCTGGCCAGGGCAACACATGAGGTAACCCCAGAAGTGCCCGACCTGACGTATGGCAGTTGTTTTTTTTTAATACGAATGACAATTGTAGGAAGCACCAACCTTATAAAGCTTAAATTTGAAGTTTGACTACGGTATGTTGTTTAGTATTTGTTCGGCAGCCATCAATAGTGAACGCTCTCAATGAATTTTTAAATATGGAAAATATTGGTCATCGTTATGTGATACAATACTTTCATTGGAAAGGCTTCAATCCGCAAAGCAGAACGGAACCGGATTCTACTTTGGGGGAGCCTACTGTTTCGTTTACGATAATAACATATTGGTAAGCGAGGCCGTACGAGTTGCTAAGACGAACATCGCTGCGGTCGACCAATTGAGGTGAGTTCACCAGAAATGTTGAAAAAAATCCGCAACATGGTATTCGATGACTATTTCAAAAAGCGTTGTGCATCGCATAATCGCATAGTGTCTGAAAAATTGGATATGAGTGCCACGGATTACTCACAATAGACCCAAAACAGCTGAGGATGTTTCAATCGAGTGCTAGGCGAAGTTTTTTAGCAATAAAGTCGAGTTTTTGCGTAGATTCACAACCATGGATGAAACATGGGTCCATCACTTTTCACCCGAGATGAAGGAACAGTCAAAATAATGGAGTCAACGGGGAGATTCGGCTGCAAGAAAACTTCACCGCCTCAATCGTCTTCAAAAAAGGCTTCATCGGCTGCAGATGAAATAAAAAAAAAAGGAAGCATTCGGCGAAGAAAAAAGTTTTGTTTCATCAGGACAATGCACCAGTTCACTCATCCGTCATCGCGATAGCCAAAACCAATGATTTAAAGTTCGAATTGCTTCCTAATGCTCTTTAATCGCCAGATTTAGCCCACTCGGATTATTTTCGATTTCCGAATTTGAAAAAATGGCTCGGTGGTAAAAGATTTGCCAACAGCAAATAGGTGGGGTCTGTGGTTGATGGCTATTTTAAGGAGGTCGACGATTCTCACTGTAAACAGGGTATCGAAGCTATTCAACGTCGCTAGGAAAAGTGTATTGAACTAAAGGGAGGCTACGTAGAGAAATATACATATTTTTCTCAATTTTTTTGTGTTTTCTTTGTTACGAGTAGGTTGCGTACTTCTCGTATATTGTTGGTTTCCAACTTCTGAAAGTTGACATTCAACTTCCAGTCATCGCAATATCGTTTAGTTTTGTCGAAGTCACGTTGCAAAAGTATATTAATGACCTCAATCTTTGGACCTGATCTGTCGTCTGCGTACGCTATGAATTAACAGCACCTTGGTGCAGACCATTTTTAATCACCAATGTTCCAAGTGAAGTCGCATTGCCGTTCTTCACTTTGAACTGTCTACTGGTGAGCATATCAGAAAAAAATATGTAGCACTGGTTTACTTATGTCCTTCTAACCATACGCTGTCGAAGGCCTTATCTTAGTCAATCAGGTAGAAACACATGCATTGTTTCCTGCTGATGTTGACAGTTTAGACGCGGCATATGAAATATCATGCCCCCGCATTAAAACCGAATTGATTATCAGCAACGGTAGTCAGGACTCTATTGACCAAAGCTCTGGATAATGAGCATTATTAAACAGGGTGGCGTATATGTCTGCCGCTTCTAGTGGGAGATGTTGATATGTTGATGTTCGGTATCCCATTGGTTCCCGCTAATTTCTTACTTCCAAGCGATTCGGAGATCGTTTGGAGCTCTTCCTTGCAAATGAAAGGGTAGCTCCCTGTTATTGGCGATGACATTATTTGCCTTATTTTTGTCACTGAAGTCAGTGAACCCTGAGTTCTCAACCTGTTCTCCATATTATTTCGAAGGCAGAAATTGTTCGAAAGGACCAAATTTTCAAAGTTGCAATTTGGGTCAATGACATCATTCGTCTGGTACATTTCCTGAAAAAATGCTCTAATAACCTCTACCTTGTCTTGCGGATTTTCGACCACAAAGAAGATGTCATCATCGACATCTAGAGCTATGCCTGCCGTTAATAGTACTTGTGCGCTAAGTGTCGTTCAGGCGATCTTTAGCATGGAAGGTAGTTTTGGTGTTTTCTCCGAAATGTTCTACTTATTTGCGGAAACGTATTCGGTTTGCTGGAATTCACTGCCCGAATTTCAGTGTTCCAAAACCAACTTACAGATGCTCTGCAATTTTCTTTTATTAATTTTTGGAGGTTTGTGGCCGACGACCAGTCTCTAGTCTCAACAGCGGTCTACTTTTGTGTCGGTGCAGTGTGTTAATAGTTACGTTGCGGAACGTGTTTTAAGTATGCTGATATCAAGGTATCGTACTGTCTATGGTCCTTTTTATGGTATGGTTCCTTTGTTTGAAGTACCTGTCAATCTCCTCATTTGATAGATTCCTGTTGGACGGCAGGTAGAGCGAGTTCGAGGGGAGAGTTCTTATCAATGTGTTCAAAGAGAAGTGTGTCCAACGTACTTTACTATAATTCTAGGAATACTTTTGAACGAACTCCTCCAGGTACTGAGACCGCAATGCCCGCGTAGACAGTTTATAATTTGTTGGTTCACGCCTCTCAGTTGTATCCATGTGTCAAACAGCAGGAGATCCAGAGAGGATCCTTATCTGGAAAACAACGGACATAACACTATGCTGGCCCAACCAACTGAGTAGTATGTTTTTTTTTTTTTTTTTTTATAATTTACGCGCGCCTAATGGGTTATGAATACCCTTATACTGTTGCCTTGTCGCGGGCGGAAAGATAGAAGGAGGAGAGAGGAAAGTTTGTGATGTAGTGGTTTGAAACTCAGGTGTGTTTGGTTTCGATATTGACTCTCCAGGGGTGGGAGTCCGAATAGGACGAAGAGATTTTTCTTCTCTCGGAGTGTGAAGTTGTGAATTTTAACGGTTGTTTTGTGTTTGAAAACCCTACAACAGCCAAATCTACATGTCAGTGTTATGTCTTCACACGCAGATTTTTCTGACTGAGTTCCAATTACACAAATGAAAACTTGCTGTGGTTAGGATTCGAGCCTTGACCTTGTAGGTTCGCTCTAGTGTTTGGTGAATTACGGGTATTTCCCTAATCCCTATCTTTGGCATTGAAATTTTCGGCGATTATGAAGTAATTCTCCTCCGCTTCTAGCGGAGTTCTAAGAGGAGTAACGTGGATTGAAGAGCTTCATGCGCATAGACGGATATCACTTTTCAACACAAGTGACAACTGTATGCAAACAAGGATATACACGGAGTCTGTTCGTCAAAGATATTGTAACTTCAAACGTTGTAGCTAGTGTGAGATTTGGGTTACCTATTTGTCCACTTTTATTACCTCTCAGCGCCGAGTATCTGCAGCCTGATGAGAGCGCAGCCCGGACGCCCATAGACCAGTTTCTCGCGTCGTCGGCCTCGCCCACACAGCCAGTAGGATATTTTGTTATTCATGCCAGCTTATTTAGGTTCCCCATTACGACAGCACTAAGCAGTCTACAGTAATTCCTACTAACAGGCAGCAGGAGACTCACTGATTCCCTAGAAACATTTATTTGGTCTGCCAACGACTGCTAGGATGGTCATGCTAACTCATTTATACATAAAATAAACTCAACTGTCAATGGCAGAATTATGCACTAGAGTGTACGTGGTGCGAAAATGATATGTCGTTTTCCGAATAACTTGCTCAGATGGCGATTATGTTGACCGCAAAATGGACATAGCGCACGATAAGTTTTGCGAACCGAACAATGCTTTTTAAAATAAGTTTACACAATTTGCAAGGGTTGTTCTAGCGTTAATCTATTCACCGTAAAATGGCAAAAAGTACTACCCACAAATCAATTTTTTACTGTCAAATCGGTAATCTGTAGAAACAGTGTTACCAGTTTAAAAAGTAAACCTATAAAAGAACACCCTTTATATATTTTTGTTGGCCTACGTTGCCGTTTTGCAGTCTGCTGACGAGGAGTATGCATCCTATTACAAGGTTCTTTTTCCATCGCTACAGGTTTCTATATTGGCCTTCTTTTCACCCATTGGAGAAACTTTTATACGGTGTTTCTGGAGTACAAACTCTCTCAGCGTTGCTTTGTACTCTTCTTGCTTAACTGCACGTCCTTACCGGCATTCTTAATCAAACCAGGGACTTCTTGCTGGTGTTCGGGTGAAAACCCAGTAGATCGGTTTCGGCGTTAGCAGCGTTCTCGCTGGTCTTCCGTATTTGATGCTGCTGGCACAGAAATTCTTGAGTTATTTTGAGATACACTTTCAGCTAAGATTTTGGTGGCCTCTTGCTGTTGCAGCTTCCTGTCGTTATATCTACTCACAGTAATTCATTACGGCGGTGTTTGGGAGGTCCGCACTCGTACCTTGGCTGTAAGAAGGTATCGGTCGTGAGGCACGCTTTGTATCTATCATAGTGTGATCAATTTATTTTAGCGCTTCATAATCAGGAGACGACGAAACCGTGTACTTGCAATAGTAATATTTCTTCATACCGCAAAGTTAGCCAGCCTAAGTCTGGGGCTAGGCGTGGTGTCATGTAAGGTGTGCGTTTCAACTGTCCTACCAAAAATGTTCTCGTAAATTGTACAAGGCGGTTTCAACTTCAAACGGAGAATTTTGGAGAAGAAGAAGGCCTTGATGCAGACTGTATGGCATAAAACGCTCGCTCATATGTCGAAAGCTGAAGACTTCCTGCCTAGGTCTGCAGCTTATAACAAATCCGCATCCGAGTAATCCCTGTTCCTGTTCCCTATAGAAATCACCATAGTAGATATCACAGTTTTCCATCCCCTTTATGATCGGCTCATCCCATCGCACTTCCTGGATGGCAGTGATGTCTGCGAGATAACAGTCAAAGGCACCTGCTAATTGTTCGCCTGCACGTGGCCTGTTAAGGGTCCAAACATTCCGATGGTCAATGCCCTTTAATCATTGGCTATTAGTTGGTTCGTCATTTTTTTATCTCTTCCGTTTTAGTATTTAGTTCACTAGCTAGAATATAGACACTATTGTTGCGTAGATTTCATGTCTGTGAAACATTTAGAACTGATCTGGTTAACAAGTGGGGCCCGAAATAATTTCTTTTGAGTGGTATTCAGTTCACTTAGGTATCCTTCACTTCGAGACTTTGAGACAACATCGCCAACCCAGCCGTGAAGAATTTACATCTGCAAGTTTTGCACTCAAGAAGGGGTCCGCTTTTGGTGAATTGCTTCTACGAATGTGTTGAATTAGTGCACAGATTCTATATCTCCATTTCACTAACGCCCTATTGAGGTGAGAATTTAAGAGAAAAAGGAACTGCCGGGTAGTGAACATTCAAATTTGCATATGAGGAGTTGAGTTGTAATTGAGATCTTGTAGAGGCAAGTTGTGTCTGAGTTTTTGTAGTGTGAAAATAAAGACAGTAAAATAAATACAGTTAAGTGAAAATTAAAAATAACAGCCTGTGTGAATTGTTTTTACAATTTAGATTTCTTACACTATGTTGGCGCCCAGAATGCTTTTTGGCATACCAGACTATAGATCAACAGCCTCATTTCCGTCTACGAGTGGTTTATCTTTTGAGCGTAAATCCAACGAAAGGAATTTTACTTAGATACTCCCTGTTATACACCTACATGGGAACTAACTTACATATGGTATATGACTCCGGCTCCGCGTATGAAAGGAGCCGGAGTTAAATGGAATTAGTCTCCTGAGGAAGATGAAACGTGTGTCGCACCAACTGTTATATAATTCTCGAAATCAATCACCCCAGTATCCGTAAAGCTTATTATCCCATCCAACGCCTGCGGTTTTTTCCCCTGATTCTAAATTTTACAAATTCATCTCCTTACTTGAGAAGTAAAATATTTGCCATTGAAATTGACTTGGAAAAATGTGTGTCTATTGTACAACGTACACCATGCCACCTGGACAAAGGCTCACTTATGTCTCGATGTTAAAGTAACAATTTAACTTTTACATTTCATGTCCCCAGCGGTGGCTTTAAAGTGCAAAGTTTCTCTCAATCCATACCCTAGTCCAAAACTTTCTAACAAAATCCTGTAATTTACTTAAAAATGGAAAGAAGAAAAAAACCATCGATTCCAGGTGCGTAAACTTTATTCATTATGACCTTGCCATTTGTGACACAATTGCCTGAGCAACTTTATTCGGACCAATGCGCGTCGGCAGGGCGATTTGACTCCACGAAAAAATGTAAATTTCTCCTAGTCCAACCAACGGAGCTTATTATTGCCCCAGATAAGCATAAACAACAAAACCAAATCGAAACGTTGGGTTGGTTAAACTCAAGCGCAAGCCTTTTATTAACGACCTTAACCTAAACCCCACGGATATGCTTTTAACCTTAATTTCACAGCCCCAATGTTGGAGCATAAATGCTAGGATGCGCCCGGATTTACATCTGTTATTGTCCTTTTGCCGCCCGTTATCATCGCTACTGCTCCCATCCTTAAGGCCAAGTAATAAATCTCCCTAAAAAAAAGAAGAAAGGAAGAAAAATTCAAAACGACCCTCTGTTGGTCGCTCAGTGCGTCAGTCGGTTTAGGGGGTTGTGACTCCAACTTAGCTGAGAAGATAAACATCTTCTCGCACTTTTCTTAGGTGTTCTGTTGTTCTGCTGTTCTGATGTTTTGGTGGATTCTAGTGTTCTGATGGTTCACCTCCTGAGTTGCTCGTACACCCTTATCAAGGTGACTGTTGCTTGTACTGGTGCTGGTGGTGGTGGTCGAGGCTCTAGTTCTACCTGTACTTGGTCGATTCTTTGTTTCATCTTCATTCTTATTCCACGAGGGTAAATTAATTTTCATTTTTTTGTTGGTGTTGTAGCGGGGAAATTCTGTAGCAAAAATTAAATTACATTTTTGTGACGAAATGGCTGCTCTTCACCGTAACGAAAATCCTTAAGCTTCATTGTACCCGTTTTTAGTCCTTGACGATGACGATGATGCTATCGGATTTAAGTTAGAAAATAAGAATAACGCCAGCGGTAATCGGAGAAGAACGGTGACTTTAACATGAATAACGTCAGCGAAACCAAAACGGCAGAAATGGCAATAACTTAGGACAGAACAAACAAAACAAAAAAGAAACTCAAAACGCGGTGATGCTAATAATTGTGATTGCAGATATGGGAATATGGAGACATTTTTAGGTGACATTCATTTATATTGTTCAAAGGAAGAAAAATTGTAAAAAAAAATGTCCACTAAATGATTTAAATTAGAGCTGTGTTGAAAGCGCTACAAGGAAGCGTCTGTAGAGCTCTGGACAGGGTTTTAGAAAATTTAATTGCTCGTAAGAGACTATCACGGACAGAAACTAGCAGGTGGTAACTTTTTAAAGTGGACTTCAAAAATCGCCCATGCTGAGAAGAAAGGGTATTTACATATCTGTGCCAGCGGAAAAATCTGTGACGTCACCAACGGTGCTATGAAGCTGAAAACCGATTTCCCATTCTGGAAGGATGTTCACTTTAACTTGATAACAGATATTTTCACCTGACAAACTGTTTATAGAGTATTCGAAAACATTGAACGACAAAGGAAATGACGATTTGGAGACGATAATGACCACTTTAATGTTCTTCTTGTCAAGTTCATTCAAGTTCACAAATGACAGTGGGTCTAGCAAGGAGCGAGGGAACGCCGAAATATTCTGTACCTACCAAACAGTGCGACATCTGGTCTAATCATTTGTTGTTTTCAACAACACTTTTATTGTGCTAAAGGATTTTGTCTTGCACTCTTCATAAATACCAAAAATGATGTTATTCTGGAGTGGTCCGTTTTGAAATACGGATATGATTCTACACAAATGACACATTATTTCTGCCTGCTCTGTGATTCTAAACTGATTTACCGGACGCATCCGAGAAGGGAATACTTTCAAGATGCACAGTATAATTGATTAAGTAGTTTGAACCAAACGCTGATTTTCTTAATCATATACGTATGCATAAATATTCAAGGTCTTTTCGCTGGAAGAAAACTAGTTGTCCTGAAAGGGTTGCGGAGTTCTAAAACAAACATGACGGGCTTACTGAAGATATGTTCACAATAGTTGATGAAATGATGTGTGATGATGTGGGTCTCGTTGATGAGCGTTGTGTAGCCTATGATATAAAACCAGAGAGCGGAAAATGAATATGTAACCAGTTGTGGAGCGTCTATCATCTAAGTCACCTGTTCAATCTGCATCACAGTACCCGTTAATATCACTGGCCTTCTTTAGATAAACAATACCTCTAGTCCCTTTAAAATATCTCATCACGCGTTTAACAGCTACCCAGTGTGTCCTCCTTAGATGCGCACCGAATCTGCTTAGTAAATTTACGGCAGAAGAGATACGAGTATCATTCCGTGTGATTTCTGCAGCGAAAAGTAAACAGTCAATTGCTTCAACATTTTCGAAGATATGTAACTTTTGATTAGATCCACCAGAGTAGAGATGGTATTGCACTCCTCTGTATTAATTTGTTTTAATGTATCTGCAATATACTGTGGTTGATTTAGACCCTTCTGACTTACTTTGAGTTACACATAAGCCTCGGATACACATCGTCTTTGAAGGACATGGGTCTTCATCTTCATCACACGTCGACACCAGGTTCTGATAGTGCATTTTGGGCAAACAAAAGTGTGAAATCATTGAACGATAGCGCCATTGACGGTAACATAGTTCCCACGGTAGTCTTTGAAAAAATACGGACCGCCGGACTATAAACCGCACCAAACAGTGCATTTTCCGGGTGCATTGGCAGCTCTTGTATTGCTTGAGGTTGCTCATCGGACCAAACACGGCAGTTTTGTTTTATTAACATACCCATTCAATCAGCAATGAGCTCCGTCGCTGAAGACAATTTTTGGATAAAAAAGCAGATCTTCCTCCAGATTTTCTAAGGACCACTAACCAAAAATTTGACGCAGTGGCAGGTCGATTGGTTTCAGTTCTGATACGAACTGTATTTTTTAAGGTTTTAGATCAAGATCCTTGTGTAAATTTTCCACGTAACCGAGTAACACTATCCCAATTGCTGCGATCGGCGACGAATGGAAAAATCATGGTCGTCATTGATACTGGCGGACACAGAAGCAATATTTTCCTCTATACGCACTCTACGCATACGAGTAGGTGGCTTGACTTTCAATAGCGTGAGATTTGTGCGAAATATAGTCACTATGGCTTGAATTGCTTGTTCAGTAGGTCGATTATAACGACCGTAAAATGGTCGAAGTATGCGAAAAACATTTTTCACAGAGCACGCATTTTGATAATAAAATTTATTAATTTTTAAGTGTTGTTCGGGTGAAAGCCGTTCTATAATGAAATGGCAAGGCTAAATGAGCATATTTAACTTTGGGACATAAGAGGGTTGTCTGAAAAGTTTCCAACCGCAACGTAACGATAGCGGCACTCGTGCTAGTTGTGCATATTTTGAGATTATTTACCGAAGTTTCAGTCATTTTGGACGCGCAGTTTTTAGTTGACAGTCGTTTGAGTGAGTCGATGTGAGTGTGTTTTGTGAAAGTGGAAAAAATTGTATATAGGGCTGTTATTAAATTCTTGTTTTTGAAAGAAATTCTTGTTTGTGAAATTTTGGGCAGCTGACTTTAATCGTGACCGTAAGAGCTTGGGAGATGATGAACGTTCGGGACGTCCAAAAACTGCAACCACTGACGATAAAATTGCTAAAGTTCACCAAATGGTGTTAGACGACCGCCGAATTAAAATGAGAGAGATAGTAGAGGTTATGAAAATGTCCAAAGAACGTGTTTGTTACATATTAAATCAAGATTTAGGTATGAGAAAGCTGTCCGCGCGTTGGGTGCCGCATTACGCTTACGTTAGTCCAAAAACGTGTTCAAATGAACATTTCCAACGCTCTGTTGGCGCAGTTTAGGCGCAATAAATCCGAGTTTTGTCGCCGATTACTGTAGATGAAACTTGGATACACCATTATATGCCCGAAACAAAAATTCAGTCAAAACAGTGGACTGCAAAAGGTGAGCCGGCTCCAAAAAAAGCAAAAACTGTTTTTTCGCCTGGAAAAGTGATGGCGACTGTTTTTTTGGGATAGTAAAGGAATTATCTTAATCGATTATATTCAAAAAGGAAAAACCATTACAGGAGCATACTACGCATCATTACTTGCCAAGCTGAAGGCAGAGATTTGGGGAAAAACGGCCACATTTGCAGAAAAAGAAAATCCTGTTTCACCAAGACAACGCGGCGTCTCACACCTCAGCGGTTGCCATGGCGAAAATCCATGAATTCCGGTTGAACTGCGCTCGTAGGACAGAGATTTTCGTCAAATGAGGAGGGAATCACCTTCGTGAACAATTATTTTGCAAATAAAAACGCCAAGTACTATTTGGACGTGTTCGAGAGATGGGAGCATCGCTGGGAGAAGTGTGTGGAGTTACAAGGAGACTATGTAGAACAATAAAAAAAAATTGAGAAGAAATGTCTTGTATCATTTTCAGACAACCCTCATATAACGGATCACGCGTAAGCTGTCAAAAAAGAATAGTAAAAAAATCGCCTTATATTTGGACATTATTATTTTCTAACCAAGAAGCTTCTCGAGTGTCGATAGAAGAAAATTGGAATTTTTAGTGCCAGCAGTCTTTGTTGAAGTTCATAAGGTTTGATGACAAAACAAGTAGATCCCTTCGACATTCAAATTATAAAGTTCTAATTATAATAAGGGACGTTTTCAATAAAATAAATAATAATTTGAAAAAAATGTATACTCCAGGGGAAAATACTTATAAAGGGAGGACGAGGACGTCCATTCAAACAATGTATGCCCGCTAAACCAGACAAATAAGGGTTGAAAATTGGATGGGCCTGTGGATCAGAAATTTTTTATATGCTCTGAAAGCTATTGCGTAAATGGGTAAGGAACGAAATACTGTCATCAAAGGAAAAGTTTAGTGCGAAAAGAAATTCTGCAACATCGACATAGAGAAGAACATCAAATCGATGCTTGGCTTTACTAAAAAAGCTACGCACAGCAAACCAGCGATTAACACAGCACCTTCCAAAAAGGCTGAAATAATATTGAGATACAACAGCAGTTGGTGCACGCGGATATATCCAAACGACGGACATACCGATGACCTTTCACCTTTTTTGTAAATTAGCTAGATATTTGTCTGCATATGTTATCTGGACAAACTTGTATCCAAAGTGGAATAAAAAATACCACGAACTAAGGCGAAGACCTTATGAGTATCGCCGAAGCTCTAATAAGGCCACAGATTAAACGAAGAAATCATATTGGCTTGTTGAGGTCTTCTGTACCGCCAATGTCTCATTTTAGACAACAATCAAACCAATCTCCGGAAGAAGAAAAAGAAGATGCCTCAACTTCAAGAACACAGAAACAAATTTGCTCTAATTGCCGAAAGAAATGGTCTCCTTTGCGAAATAATACTTTTTCTAACTACCTAAGCTGTGTTTTTCCAAAAAATAATTTATTAAACACAAAAAAAAACTTCATTACAAATATTTCTAATAAAAAAAAAAGAAAAGTGTATCATTTGTATTTAATTCGATATTTTCAGGAATGTGTCTATCGGACACATTGTGGAACTAATAAGGACTGAAACGAATAAAATTTGGAAATTTCAAAGTACAAAAAAAAAATATTTTCATGATTCATGTAATTTTTTTTTATTTGCTTTAAAACTCTGTTTTTATTAAATTCATTCAAAATTACAAAAAATAAAAAAAATTATTTGGGTTCCCATTCTTTCCTCAACTTCTTTCGAATGTCCTTTATAAGGTTGGTGACAGTTACATCCATGATCTTTTTGGACGCTCTTTTCCATTTAGCACTAAAATCTTTTACGTCCTTTGCACACTCCTCACTTTTCCTCAATTTAGCTTTGACCAAAGCCCAATACCCTTCAATGGGACGGCACTGTGGAACATTGGGTGGAATCATGTCTTTTGGGACAAAGTCGACATTTTTAGCAACAAGAAAGCTCAACGTCGCATGAGCATAGTGAGCCGAAGCTAAATCTGGCCAAAATAATGTTGAACCCTGGTGTTTGTTTAAGAAAGGAATCAACCGTTTTTTTTGGGCACTCGTTAATGTACACTTCTTCGTTAATTGTTCCCGTTGTAATAAACGATGAGCTTCTGGGTTCACATTGGCAAATGGCCTGCAAAACGAGATATTTTGACCCGAATTTTTCCATCCCAGTCGATGTTGTTGATTGCGAAAGAATCTCAGCTTCAAAGGAGTTGTAAAACTGCGCACCTGGAAGAATAGTAAAGTCGGCTTTGACATAAGTTTCGTCACCCAAAACCAAGCACGCTTTCTTGTTGCCGATCGATCAACTCGTATAGCTTTCCGGCTAGTGTTTTTATGACTTTTTTTTGTTTGCTTTTCAGTAACTTTTGGTATTTTTTTGTTTTTTCGTGTTTTTAGACCATTACGTTTTTTAGATCGTTGTACCATTGTTTGGTTGGTATTGCATTTCCGAGCAACATCTCTGGATGACATAGGCCGGTTTTTTACGATGGTACCCACTATTTTCCTGTCCAAATTTGTATAATGTGCTCCACTTTTCTGTTTTCGCTTGACTGTCAACGTCTCCAAATATCTTTTAATAATAGAATCCACTGTACGTGCTATGTTTAAATTTTTTGCGATGAAATGGTTTGGACGCGAAGTATTTTCGAGCCATTTGTCGATGATCTTTCTACGGCGTTCCTCTTGACTCATATTTTATAAATATTTTAAGCCGCACCGAACCAAAATCAATAACAAACTGAAACTAGAGAATATACAGGCTAATTTGGGTACAAAAAGCCCGTGTTAAAATTTACAGATTCTATTCGTTTCAGTCCTTATTCTTTTCCCGGAAAAGGTTCAAGACACTTAGAGCCATGCAAAGACGACATTCAGTTTCCTGAATAAGACCTATTTTGTGTAAGTGATATCGATGTCATCAGTGTCCGGTTGGAAATGTAACCAACCTTGTGACATCATCCCTTTTGAGTTTTAGGGATTATTTTGATTTTTAGTGAAAGGGTTTCATGGCTCCTTTAGCTTGACTCGGGAATATAGAGTGAACATAGCAAATATAAACAAGCTAATAAGTAATCACTTTTCTGCGTGCGTCCACGTTTGCAAATATAGGGCAGCTCTCAGGTCACTCTGATATGAACCTACCTGGCTACGATTTAGTGCCAGCCATTATTTTTCTTTCTTTACGTGGGTAGTGATGTAGCATATCAAAATTTACTACAATGTATTTTTTTTTTTTTTTTTTTAAATTTACACGCGTCTAAGGGGTTATGAATACCCTTATACTATTGCTAAGGCGCGGGCGGAAAGATAGAAGGAGGAGAAAGGAAAGTTTGTGATGTAGTGGTTTGAAACTCAGGTGTGTTTGGTTTCGATATTGACTCTCCAGGGGTGGGAGTCCGAATAGGACGGAGAGATTTTTCTTCTCTCGGAATGTGAGGTTGTGAATTTTAACGGTTGTTTTGTGCTTGAAAACCCTACAACAGCCAAATCTACATGTCAGTGTTATGCCTTCACACGCAAATTTTTCTGACTGAGTTCCAAATACACAAATGAAAACTTGCTGTGGCTAGGATTCGAACCTTGACCTTCCGAGTGAGAAGCGATAGCTAGTACCACTACACCACGGCCACCCCCTGTTCGAATCCGGAATTCAATTTCATGTGGTTAAAACTCCATATCCGTCAGCGAATCACCCACTATTGCTTTATTTGCTAAAGCCCCAATATGGACAGCAATTCGATTTTTAACGAGTTTATTGCGCTGTCTGACTCTATTCAAAGGATTGTATCTTCAGACAAGAATCTTTCCTACGGGCGATTTCAATATACACAATTCCGAGTGGCCTCCACGTTCTGCAAAGACAACACACGAAGGACGGTGTGTTGTGATCTTCGCTGCGAAAATAAATGAGCCCACACGAATACCAGACGTTGATAGCTATACCGCCAACAGCTTGGTCTCGTTTTTATCCTCTTATCCTGACAATATTGATGTGCTTACTTCTCAATGCTCGTTGGACCCCTGTGTCATATCGTCTAGTTTCTCGTACACTGATCAGCAATTGGAGAAAAAATTTCTTAAAGAACCGTATGGCAATACGAGAAAGCTAACTGGTTCGGACTTAACACATTCTCTAGGAATTTTAAATTGTCGTTATGTTTCCTTGATAGTTACGTGGATGCAGCTGCTAATATGGCCACTGACGCTATATTTTTTGGAATGATATTCTTTACCCCACATCGGATGAAGAGTATCCACCCAAAAGAACAGGCATTGTACGACTCGAGCTGTACAGAGGCTTTCAGGTTAAGCAAATGTTTTTTCGCTCCTTCAAGAGCAACCCGACGGCGAAAAGCCGAAAAAAGTTTAAATGAGCCAGGAATGATTGCAACGTCTTTCTTAAGCGTGTGAAATTTTAAAACAACCAAAAGTTGAAGTCAAAAATACTAAAATGTCCCAAAGGTAGTAAAAATTGTTGGTCGTTCGTCAATAGTATTATTTATTATATTGTCTCCTATTGCATCCCAACGCTCATTTATAATGACATTCCCGCTGTCAGCTGTTTGGACAGGGCCAATCTGCTTGCTGCACGTTTTGCGGCCAGCTCAACACATCTAGATTATGCTTTGTCCCGGCCTACACTTGAGTGCGTCGAATCTTCAATGGGACGAATCCACTTTTGCGTTCGCGTAGTAGCAAGAGTACTTTAAGATCTTAATATTCACAAATCGGCTTGTTCATAATGGCAGAAACATTATGTAATCTTATTCAGCAATCCTGCTCTGTAGGGCTCTTTCCTAGGAGATGGAAAACAGCATTTGTACAGCCTAAGAAAGTGAATCTTCTTCTCTCTCCTCCTACAGACCCCCTGCACATCACTTACGTCCCTTTTTTCCAAGGACATGAAAACGCTGATAAACTGAAATATTCCGAAACACGAAAAACTTCTCAATAACCGGTGGCACACTTTTCATAACAGCAGGTGCACTGGTGATTTAATGGTATGCCTCACCCCAAAGTGGAACCAAAGCGTTTATCAATATTGCGAAAGTACGATAGTTCCACTTGGTATTTCAACTTTGGGATCGATGACTCTCTTCTTTATTGGTTATTCTGGGAATAACCTTTCGGAACGTTCAATTCAGGTTGTCTTGGATGGTTTCTATTCTGATATTTACAAAATAAATGATGATGCGCCCCAGTGCTCCGTTCTGTGTACGACAATTAATTTTCATCAATGATCTCTTGTCCGCTACTTCTAATCCAATGTATTCCTTTGCTAACGACAGTGCTTTCTGCTTTTCATATTCCTTCCCGAACTCAGGTCCCTGCTCAAATTAAATTGCCAGTAGCATCCCGCCCCTTAAAGCTATGAATGCTCATCATTAAGTCCACTTTCCGACGTATTCTAAAATATCGTTATTCATTCCTAAGCCGTACAACTTTTTTATGGAATGCCTTGCCGAGCTGTTTAGTTCCTAGTCATTATAACAATCAGACATTTAAAACCAAGGTACATCGGTACTTCTCTTTCTTTCGGCCCTAATTTTGCCTCGTCCGCGCTGCGTGCCAATGTTTTAAGAGTGTAAAAAAAAAATACAGATTTTGTTGTCCCAAATCTTTATTGCTGAATTCGTGATATTACAGGACGTCTCAGGGCCGATTACAGTTGAGCCGTTTCTAGCCAGGTTTTCAGCTATTTCATTTCTGACAATACGAGTCCCTTTATGAACACGTATCCACCAAAGCTTTACTTTGTTCTTATGGGAAAGATCTTGTAGTGTATTGAAGCAGTGCAAGACTAATTTAAAATCTATGAGATTAGAGCCTAATGCTTTAATGGCTGTCGTTGTATATGGAAAGGGACGCCTTTCATCAACTTATCAAGGATGAGATTTAGGCACACCTGAAAGGCATGTATTTCCGGGTGAAATACACTGGGATTTTTTCTAGTGTTTAGACCAAACATACCAGCACCCACCCCGGTGTCAATTGTTTATCCATCCATATACCTTTTGGCCCACCTTTAAGGTTTGAGGTGGGGTTTTTGTAGTTCCATCCTTTACGGCTTGGGATCTTCTGCCGAAGCACAGAGACTTAAGTGGATTTCCTAGATAAGTTTCATCTGATCCATGTAATCTGAGTGATTAATCTCTCCTGTTTGTAGTAGCCCGACCGTTCTGCGAATTTCCATCTATTTTATAAAGTGATTGAGTGTCGTTAAACCGATGAAGGATTCGATATCTGCTGTGGTGCATGAGTGGGCTCCGCCGACGATGCCGAGGCATGCAAGTCTTTGCAGCCCCTGTAGCTTTTGTATTGCAGATTTATTTTTTGTTTTGTTCCACCATACTACTGAAGAGTAGGTGATGACGGGTGTTATTAGCATTGTATACACCCATACGACGGCAAACCCACATGTCTTTAGTTGCTTTGGTAATTTTGCTAATAATATGTGAATTTTAAATTTAGTTTTTTATCGTGAACTATTCCAAGGTATTTTACTTCGTTGGTGTACAATTGGTCAGGGCCTAGATTTCTGTTACGAGTGAAGAAAAAAACAGATTGACTGGGGTTGATTGGAGAAACTTTCCCCAACACACCTGCCATTTTACTATGTATATTCAGAGCAGTCTGCATCTTGTAGCAATCGTCTTTGGGGTGTTTGCCCTTCACTATTATGACTAAGTCATCCGCATATCCTATTGCTTGACAGCCCAGATTACTGAGATATACAAGTTGGTCATCAATAACCAGTGACCATAAGAACGGTAAGAGAACACCTCGTTGTGGACAATCTTTGACGGCTGATACAGAAATTTTAGCCTTACGGGAAGATGTGGAGAATACCGATTTACGAGTATCGCTCAAACCCAAGGGTTAGTGGGATGGTCAGTATCCTTTTTGGAGATGGCTTACGAAATATGAGTCCATCTGGTATTATAGAAGGCACGTCCAATATGTAGCAAGCCACATATTGCAATCTCCTTTTTTGTTACGTCTCTTTTATCTGTGTTATCGGATTTAGTAGAGCACTTTCCGAGAATCCATCATTCTTGTAAGAACATTGGTGAGGTCGTAGATGTGAATTTCTGTTGAGAAGGGCTGTGATGAGTAAATCGATAAATCGATAAGTCCTTCCATGGCTTTCAGAAAAATTAATGCAAGATTTATGGTCAATAAGATTTAGGTAGCTCGCTAGGTTTGGGGATAAAGACTACGTTTACCTCCATAGTTGAAACTATACCTAAATAAGGCGGTTGTAAGTGTGAAGAATCTGGACCATTAGTAGTGGGAAGATTCCGTTTGTTCTATGTGCCTTATATGGTTTAAACGAGTTCAAACTTTGTCTATGCCGAACATATTTCCAGATAGACTGCTAATTTTAATATACTTTGGCCTTCAGAATTAACAGACTGTGCTGTGTTGTTTAAAAGGGTCGAGACTGGGAAATCAATCCTAAGTAGCATTTTTAGAGTTTCCTCTGGACTAGCTGTGAAAGTACCATCTCCTTTTCGTAACAGACTTAACCTATTTATAGAGTCCTTTGATAGACATTTTTGAAGACGCGAGATTTCTGGCAATTTTTCCAGGTTCTCGAAATTCTTTCTCCCGGAAGCACTCTTAAACATACTTAATTCTTTATTGAAGTTGGTTAAAGCGGACTTGTGTAAACCCCAATTATGGGTGAATTTTGATTTGTTGAACATTTTTCTCAGCATTTTACGCAATTGTTTAAGTTGAGGGTTTCACCATGGTACACATCTTTTGACCATATAGCGTACAAAAATATCCCAATTGAACTCCTCCACTAAAGTTTTTGTGCTTGCGGCAGTGTGTGGTCGTGCGTTGTCATGCAGAAGCACCACACCTTTGGTAAGCATTCCTCGTCTTTTGTTCTGGATTGCTCTTCTCAACTTACATAGAGTTTCACAGTAAACCGCTGCATTTATTGTGTTTCCAGGCTCTATAAACTCGGTCAACAATATGCCTTTACTTTCCCCAAAAAACTGTCATCATTTTTCTATGGGAAAAAGTTCGTTTGAATTTGTTTGGCTTGTTTGGGGAATGAGTGTGCATTCATTGCTTTGACTGTTCTTGGCTTTCTAAGTTTACATACTGGACCCAAGTCTTATCTTCAGTCACAGTTTGCTGTAAAAATTCTTCACCTTCCATTTCTAAACGTTCGAGAAATGCTTTTCCTAAATTGACACGTTGGGTCTTTTGGACATCTGTGAGCTATTTTGGGACCTAACGGGCACAGAACTTGTGGTAACCCAAGTTTTCAGACACAATTCTGTATAGAGTAGTTCAAGAAATTACGGAAAATCTTGTCGCAAGATCTGAAATCGTAAAACGCCTGTTTTCTCGAACATATTGGTCAACTTGGTGAACCACGTCTTGATTCATGATCAAACTGCGCCCTTGGCCTCCTTCATTATGCCAAACCATCACTCAACACTGTATTGCCGTAAACAGCATATAACGGACGGTGAGCTGCGCCATTTCCGTCGACTTACAAAAAACGAATTACACTTCGTACCTCACAGGCGGCGGGAGATAAAATTGTAATCTCCATGTTAAAACGGCAACTGTTGGAAAAATATTGAACGAAAACGGTCGAAACTAGGCATATTATTAGAGAATAATGTACTGGTTGAGACATGCAGAAACACGTCACCGAAGTGCACGGTTGTAATGAATTGTAACACATCGGAGGTTGATTTTGGAATAGCCCGTATAGCTCGTATATACTCGTAGAAGCAGATTTTTGCTCAAAATTAAATTTGAAAGTAACTCAGTAAAGCAGCCCTCAATATTTGCCCACTATTGTTTAGGCCAACTACCCTCAGTAGACCCAGGGCGATGTTTTCCCTTGCACATTGTTGGTTCAATGTGTACGAATCACTTTTAGCATGCTGCAGGCAATAGCTTAAGTGCAGTCATCATCGTTTGCGAGTATACGCGCGGTTCCGTATGCGGCTCGGTTTGTTATTGCCTCTCCGGCATATGGGAAAATCGCCGCCAGGGGAGTGGTCTTTTGGCCTCACCCTTGTAGAACGAGCTGCGTTTTTCCACTTAACTCCTCGGTAGAGGTACAGGAACTATACTTTTGGATCTATTCGCAGCAGCGGAGCTCATGTGCAATATCACCCTCAGCTATAGGCGTATTTAAGTTGTTGCTTTGTAGTCTCTGTGACAGACTACGGTTGTGGTGTAAGTATCTGGAATTTTGTCGGGGCTTTTTATAATGATCCTCAGCTTACCGAAACTCTTTTCATCGCTTTGTCATTGACATCATAGACGATGTGAACGAGATCTCTGCCTCCCACTCTTTGCAAGACTCTCCAGGTTCTGGTGTTGGGACTTGAGGTTTGCAGATGCAAAGACGCGAGAATTTTCGCGCTAGCTAGGATGATACTTTGCAGAATTAACCCCCTTATGACGTATGGTTTAGCAAATGAATCCTCCTCCACCAACATCACGTTCAGACCGTATTTCTCCTTGATTTTTGAGAAATTACCCTCATTGGAGCAAACAAACACGATCCAGTCAGCCCTGATAGTAGCTCAATCGAAACATCAAGATCTTCCTCCTGTATTTGAGCCATTTTCTCAGCATTAAGGGAGGGAAAATCATATCATCCGGGATTACACCCAGTCTGACACGGCCTATTATTTGCTATATACAATAGAACCTTGTTGACTGTATTTCCTGTTCGCACTCTCTTTGCTTCCCTCATCGCGGGAGTTTAGTCATCGAATTGGGTTCATTTGGTCTTTGTGCCGATGTTTTCTTTTTTGGCAGTGGCAATCTCAGCTCCATGTAGCCAGTAGATTTTTGTGAAGTGTTCACCGAATTGACGACTACTTTAATTCTAATGATTGGTACACATAACTCATCCGATAGCTTGCTAATTGTGCCTTCATACAAAGTGTCTGAGTCTGAGTCACTCAGAAGGGACGAATTCCCTTCCTCGCTTGTCATTGCGTCCCTTAAATGTTGATACTTTGAAAGAAGCATCAGCCTCTAAAATTAAAACTTTTGTTGGATCACAAGTAATCGGGATATGAAAGTCACCTAACAGCTGAGCCCGTTTTGCTGCGAGGAAACCTGGGATTTAAATCTGAAGTGGCCCGGTATCCGAAGTCCGCAAACTGGATATTAAGCACCCTCTTAGCCATGCATCCCTCGGCATAGTGACTTAACGCAGCCACATAGAAAATAATCCATTGGGGTCAAATCGCACGATCTCTTGAAATCACTCTAATGCCCAATCGTGTTTTCAATAAATCCATGTTTTCGTTGGTGGTATAGAAATGGCAATGTGTACTGAAAATAAATGCAAATTGGCAGCTCAGTCTGACAGCTGATTTTATATTTAATGAATCGGTGGGAGCGAGCGGTGTTGTCAGGGTCGTCTGCGTATCCCAACATCTGTACTGGTTTTTGGAAGACCGTGCCTTTAGTGTTAATTTTTAATTTTGGTGGGGGCTGACGCGCCCTTTTATTTGGCTTAATACTAGCTTAAAAACTAGGACTTAAAACTAATAAAAATGAAGGTTTAGCGAAACCTAGGACTTATCACCAGGGCTTAAAGTTAGGGGCAGTGAAGGAGATCGAATTTGAGAGAGAGAGTGCTGCAGTTAAAGTCGAAAAAAGGTTGGGGTTTATCTTACGCAGCATACGGAAGATTGGTTCATTAGAGCCATATGTAGTGCGGTGGATTGGCAGATAAAAGAGACGGGGGCAACGGTGATTGAAATGAATGTTTGCTGCGTCCCTTCATTTCTCAAGGATAATGTGGTTAATGAGTTGGAGGCGGTCTCGATAGAGAGGTAAGATTAGAAGATCGTTCCAACGTAGACCCCAAAGAGCACATCGAAGAAAAACGCTGGATGCTCTCAATTCGGGATACATGAACTCGTTGAAAGGGACACCACGCTTGGCTAGCGTACTCGAGAAGGAGGAGAACATAAGTGATGTATAGTGATCCAGTCACGTACGGGTTGCAGAATTCTTTGGACCATCTTTTAACGAAGCTAATGAGGATGAGTTTGCTTCAGTAATTATCTCATCAATATGCGAGCGGATATTAAGCTCCCTGTCGCATAATATGCCAAGGTCACGGATAGACTGAACAAGGGATATAGGCTGATCGTGGGGAAGGTAAATTCGGGGAGCAGACTTGTTGCACTAACGCGAGGAGGTAATCGATTGCCATTTGGTGACGCTGAGTTCTAAGTAGTTCTTGATACACCAGGTGGAAAACCTATTTAGATCTATTTGAAGGAAGCTGCAGTCATGTTGTGGGAAAATAGGTTTAAAAAATTTGATATCGTCAGCATAGAGAAAAAGTGCTGAGTATTGAATCACCCTTTCAAGATCGTTATTGGTACGGATGAAGAGAAGTGGACCTAGGTGACTACCTTGAGGAACAACTAAAGTAGCCAAAAAGGGGCCGATAGGACAGACCTGAAACGAACACCATAAAAACGATTATCCGAAGATATCCATTTTAGCAAAATGGGTTCATAGCCTAGAACGGACAATTTGAACAGGATTAGTTTATGAAATATCTTATAAAAAGTCTTACTGACATCAGTTTTTATAACGTCAACTCCTTTACCACTCTCTAAGGGTGAGAGAACAGAGGACCCGAATTTGACGAAGTTAGTGGTAGTTGATCTACCTTTTAGAAAGCCATGTTGATTTTGAAGAAGTAGAAACAGCGATTGGAAAAGAGTTTAGGTCATTGTGGACGGTCAATAGGACACCTCGACAAGGAGAATCAGCATTTGGACAGGTAAGATCGTAGTCTCGAAAAACATTGAAACTAGGGGGGAATAATTCCTGATTCTTTATATCGGGAATTAGATCAGCTTCGGTCAGAGCGCAGACCGCAAATGGGAGAGCGTAAGATTGTCGCAAGAGCTCGAGTCTTAAATCGCAGTCCTCTTAAGTTTTAGTAGTAGAAGGTAAAAGGAATGTTATTTCGAGAGGGCGTAGGAGTGGATGGTTGAAACTCTGGCAATGACAGCAGGTTAGGGACGAATGAATTTGTCGTTGTCGGCTCTGCTCCGTTGAGTGCACATACGAGGGGCGTTCAAACTATTCTCGGTATCGAGGTGAAGCTGTGCTTGTATGTATAAATTGACTTATTTATCAAGTAATACTATTATTTTAGTGCATTCATGTAAAATTTCATATAAATGTGATTATTAATTCGCGTTTTATCTCTAGTTAAACAGAATCATAATGGCAACTGAGACGATGATGGTGAAAATTGTGCATCGCGCTGTAATTAAATTTCTCACTGAGCAAGGAAAAAGTCAAAAAACTATTCATGAAGAGATGGTGGCTGTTTACCAGGGTTATGCACCTTCATTATCAACTGTGCAAAAGTGGTCAAGTGTGTTCAAGAGAGGCAGAGAGAGCATTGAAGACGACCCCCGCTCCGGCGCCCCAGCTACTGCTTGTACGGGAGAAAGCATCAAAGAAGTCGAAAAACTTGTTCTTGAGGATACCCGAATAAAGGTGAAAATGATGGCAGAGATCACCAAGCTTTCAATTGGTTCCATTCACACCATTCTTCATGACCATCTTAACCTTTCAAAGGTCAGTGCAAGGTGGGTGCCACGAATGCTCACAGCGCCTCAGAAAAAAGTGAGAATCGCATGCTGTAGAGAGCTTTTGGAGATGTGTAGTGAGAACGCGGACGGTGTTATGGATCGAATTGTTACTGGGGACGAAACATGGGTCCACCACTATGACCCTGAAAGCAAACAAGAGTCCATGCAGTGGCATAAAAAAGGAACAGACCCCCCGAAGAAGTTCAAAGTCACTCCGTCTGCCGGGAAGCTCATGGCCACAGTTTTTTGGGACTCAAAGGGAATCTTGCTCATTGAGTACAAAAAAAAAGGTGAAACCATCAACGCCACATCCTACGCGGGAGGAAATTAAAAAGAAAAGACGGGGTAAACTCGCAGCGGGTGTGTTGCTTCTTCATGACAACGCTCCTGTTCACACGGCGCGAGTTTCCAAGGCTGCTGCGCGAGATTGTGGTTTCGAAGAAATCCAACACCCACCCTATAGTCCAGACCTTTGCCCCTAGTGATTATTTCCTGTTTCCGGATTTGAAAAAAAATGTCTTCGTGGAAAAAGATTTTCGGATGATGAAGAACTCAAGTCGGCAATAAATGGGTATTTAGGAAATTTATTTTTTTGAGGGTTTAAAAAAGCTTATCTCAAGATGTAACAAATGCATTGATGTTAGGGGAGATTATATTGAAAAATAAAAACAATTTAAATTGAATTCGCATTTTCCTTCATATCGATACCGAGAATATCGATCGATTGAACGCCCCTCGTAGTTACCGAAAACAGCAAGGTCAACTGAGACCTTTTGGGGAGACATATTGAAATTCTCATGGAACTTGATGTACATATAAGTTCCTCAGATTTGTAAGGTCTGTTCGGAGGCCTTCCTGCTGTATGGAGACCATGACGCTTGTTTTAGTTTTTCCCTCGTAACAAACTGAATCTGTTTTGTCATGCAGATATGCTAGAAGTAGACGTATATTCTCGTACGTCTTTTTCTCTAAGCTAGAAAGTGCATAACGACATTCTGTTGTGTTAAAAGTTTGTTGGATTATTTTAACAATTTTGGCGGCAGAAGGGGGTCAAAAATGGGGATAGTGGACCAAGATGTTGAGCGCAAAGCAGCGGTAATTGAAGGGGCATTGAACACATCTTCAGATGAGGGATTTATAATATGGGAACTAATGAAATTGGGATATTTAGCTCCGATTTTGAGATCGAAATTTCGGGAAAGAATTGGTAGTGGGTATATTAGAAGAGACAGTGTGAGAGGTTGGGGTTAAAAGAGACACGTTGACGCGGGGGCTTTGGTGGAACGCAGGCAGCTGGTCCAATATGATTGGAGGGCTGATGAAGTTGGTTCGGGATCGTGTGAGAGGCGAAATTGGGGAATATGTTTGTTTTGAATCTCCAATTAGAGTTAGCTTTGGGACGGGATTTGGTAACTTAGAATTAGGTTGAATGCTAAGATTAGTTTTATCCTGTTTCTTGGTAGGTGTGTCGATCCATTTACAGATGCGCATTTTTCCGATGTTGAAATTAGCACCAGCAGGGTTCTTAAATTACCACTCGTATTGAATTTAAAGTTGCGATCACCTTTGTGTTGAGATGGCAGGAATATTTTACATTGGCTGATGATGATACCGTATTTGTTTGCGAGGAATTTCGTGATCCAAAAAATATCAGCGTTTTGGGGTGTCCCTTTGTTGAAAAATTTAACTATCTGGGTCTCAATTTTATCCATCCTACGCCTCCATGTGGAAGGTGTCCATGTTGTACCAAATGTTTGATGTGCTTGAGTGGGACGGCGACGGAAGGAATTGATGGTGAAACAGTATCGGATTCTTGGTTTCAAGGGGCAGCTATAGAATTTGCAGATTGAATCAACCGTGGTGGTGAAAGTGGGTCGATTTCGGTTTCCAATAATTTAGCCAAAATTGATGTATGGTTTTGTAGTGGTCATTGTAATGGTGTTGTGTATGGATTGGTAAATCGTCAATTTTGCTACTTACCGTTTCAATATGATTTTCGCTATCGAAAATGGTTGATTGCGCGGCAGCTAGATGGTCGCCGGCATCGTTGATTCTATCAAAGATTATTTCGAGCATTGGATCAGGCTGCGTTGGAGATGGTTTTTCTTTGAGGAGGATTGAAAATGAGCTCCACGATCTTCATGCATAGTGTTTATTGATTCGCACAATTTAAGGTTAGAGATGTTTTGGACGGAATAATTTGCTTTGAGACCACTGATCTCAGTATTCATCCCAAACAGGCTTGCAAATTTTTTATCGATGTTGGTGAGCTGGACTTAATTAGGTTGGTTGAGGACAGAACCGAGTTGCCTAATCCGCCAATATTACTAACACTGCTTTCTAACAGATTCATCGTAATCATTTCGCTGAGACCTTTTTGGAATGAGTCATTGGAGTCACTGAGGTACCTTATAGCTAGCAGCACGTGCGAAAGTGGGATGATATTGCACTCATCATAAAAGAAAAAGAGGTTGTCAGAGAACTCTTTGATAAATACCGTATTTCTTTTATTTAACCCAGCATAAATTGAATGGAATGATTTTCCACAGATGCCCTCACATCACAAGTAACATAGTCAGCATTGTCATCAGCGGTTGGGCAGTCAGTGATCCCTCACGGCATGGCAGTTTTATCCAAAGTAAACAAATGTAAAAGATAAATGATGAACTTTGGGCACTGTTATGTAATAAAGAAACTGCGAACGGAAACTCAGCCAAATCGGAAAACACATAAAGTTGGTCAACACATGGGGTAAGCTCTAAATACTCGTATATGCGGAACCGAAACCAAAAAAGACATAGCAACAGTTATTGAGCGCGAAAGATTAAGGTCAGCCGAAAAAAAAAAACAAAAAGACTGTCAGCGCTTGGGGTAATGCAATAATGTCGTGGAACTGATATCAGAAGTAGAGATATGAAAGCGGAAGAAATAATTTACATTTAAAAGTTTAATGCGGAGCAAAACGAACGTACCTCCGAACACAACGAATAGTAGAAATTACGGCAGACGTACCCAATATCTGTTCAAGCGCAAGGTTAAGGAAATTGCATAATCGAAATACCAATTGCATAACACACCCGACGTTTACAACTGTTACGCCGCTAACTGGATCAGTTTCATCGGGATCCCGAATTCAGCCACCGCCTTATACAGCTCCAGGCAATGAATGCTGTCATACGCGGCCTTAAAGTCGTTAAAGAGGTAGTGTGCTTGGACTTGTTATTCGTTAGTTTTCTCCGGGATTCACTTTTGTAAGAAGATTTGGTCTATCGCCGATTTGCCGGGCCGGAAGCCATTGGTACGTAGCACTGAATGTCTTGCAAAATGGATTAAGACATTCACACCTTACTCTAGACAGAATCTTTTAAATGACATTACGCCTTGGTAGTTGTTCTGATAGTCCTTTCTGTAGATGGGCTAATAGAGCTGATACTCCAGTGGCCAGGCATGTTTTCGTCCTCGCCCTGTTAGAAAGAAATTGCGCAGATCAGGTTAGAAAAGAGAATATATTTATTCGACATTTAAGTAAGATAACATATGTTAAAGATAAAGCAGTAGCTCAAATGTAGTACTCAGACAGGGTTTTTCGTTCTTAACATAACTGCAATTTAGTTACGAATTTAACCTATCACGAAATTGAGTTCAGACATGCAGACCCTACCATGAACTCTTTCAAGAGAACAATTGTTGGTCGAATACTTGACGTGCTGGGAAAATGAAAAGAGGAGACAAAAATACTGCACTTATGATAGTCGGAAAATGTGACGGGACCAGAAGGCAACACAGTAAAGGAAGACCTCACCTTTAATAGCTTCCTTAGGTGCAAAGGTACATCAACTAATACGAGTATAGTGCAAGGGAAGGAGTTAGCCCTAAAACCAGGTATAACCGTACATCTGGCTATAGCGTGACCTCAAAAGTATGATAAAGCATAAAAAGTAGCACGGTTGCTTATTTGCGACCCAATATTAAACGTCTTTCCATTATGTAATCATCGGGGAATAAAACTCAGAAATATCATAGCCATCTTGTGAAATCCTTCACCAACGGCATTTTTTATGCCGAAATTGAAACTGGATAAGTAAAAACGTACGTCTTCTACATCGTCATCTGCTTATTCACAAAATTCTGTAATCATATTCTAAATCGATGAGTCTTAATCCTTCATTCATGAATAGCAGCTATTCCATAATATTGATTGCTGAAACGGTAACCTATTATTCGCATTATTAATACAATAAATTTACGAATATTGTTCGCTTTTATTTCAACAAAACCAAATCCAAAATTAAATGTAAAAAGTGATACAGTTTTCATTATGGTAGGGATAAATCAAGTCATAGTCAATTGTACAGGTCCAGTTCGTTCGCTTTCAATTGCGCCAACTTACAAGCAATAAGATCGAAGTTCAGAAATAGAACATGGCTTTCTACAGCACTCATCGTAAACACCATGCCTCCTTCGTCGAGTTTTAGCCAAAGCGTTGGGTGGGACCTTTGAGAAGAATGGCAAATCCTGGATCAACGATGGTATGTCCTCTTCACCCTCGGCATAATAGTCAATTGGCTCAACTATAAGTAAAAATGTTATTTCTCATACTTCATGCACCCAAACTTCCTAAGCGACTTACTTGATTTTCTGGTCTTTCTAGCGAAACCATTTTCACAGATCAGATCTAGAGTATCCGGCAAGTTCTTTCCGCAAAGTCTCTCCAAACCTTGACAGTGCTGGGTATTCATGCAGATAATTACCATCAAGCACAACCAGCACAAGTACAAGGATGTTTTTGCCGATGAAAGTGACATGACTGTTGCCGATAACTGTGCTGAGGATACTTATTCCACTGAGGATGAAACAAATCTGATGATCACTATACGATTCGAAAGCGTATTTATACATGAAACTAGTACGCGTCCCACGACAAATTCGACCTTCGACAGGAGGAATTTATTTCTCATGCTTAGCTAATTGGCTTTTAAATTTATTCAGTCGGCTTCGTAGACAATCGAGGGAAGAGTTATTTTGGTTTTCTTACTTCGTGTGTTCGTGTAAGGAGTCTGAGAAATCCTTTCCTCCATTGGAATGTGACATAATTGCGTGGTTAAGCTACTGAAGCTTTTTTGCTAATTTTAACTTTGAGCCGAATTTTAGATGAATTAACATCACCCAGCGTCATTTTCTTCGATTTGCTCTTAGGGGTCTACCTTTGAACAATCCCCTAGTTTTACCTCCCTATCGAGACCGTCTCAAAGTCATCAACCTGAAAACCCTTGAGGAACGAAGGGATGCGGCAGACATTTTTTTCATTCACCGTCTTCCCTCAGGTCCCGTCAACAATTGCATGTCTCTTTACAACTCCATTTTCTTGTACAACAACTAATGAAATCTACATTGCCCACATCTCTTTTACCATATATGACTCTAACGAACCAATCTCCCTTATGCTGCATAAGATAAACTCAAACCTTGCCGTTTTCGATTTTAATAGCAGTACTCTCTCCATCAATTTTGATCTCCTTCACCAGTTCTAGATTTTGCTAAACCTTAATTTTTATTAGTTTTTAGGTCCTAGTTAGCTACCACCAGAAATTAGAAAAAAAAATAGGGTTAAAATTAAAAATCCTGGAGTCATAACCAAACGGCATGGTCACGTTTCCAACCATCTACACTGACTCAAACTTAACTTCAAGAAAAACTCCCTCGTAGGATTTTCCACCAGAGCTCAGTGGAACAAAGAGTGTCCGAGTGTCTATTCGGAATCCGCTTGCCGGATTTTGCCAGCGTCTTCCAAGCGAAGCGTGAACGCAACTCGGGCATAGCATGACCTCATTCATAGCCAAGCTGCTATCAAAGCTATTGTCCGGCTACTATATCCTCCAATCTGGTGCAGAAATGCCGATACGAGCTTGCCCGCTTCAGCGAACGGTTCAGCATCACAATGCTTTGAGTGCAATGGCACAGTCATATAAATGAAAATCAGCACGCAGACGAACTGGCCAGGCAGGGCTCAGCTCTGAACGGCTAACTCCCGGCAACAGTCCACATCCCACTAGGGGCGCTCAAAGGACAAATCCACTTGTATTTCCCGAAGAAGGCCAACCTCCAATGGAGGGGGTTAACCAACTGCGCCATAACAAAGATGATATTGCCGAACTATGATAAGAGTACAACAAAAAACCTAGTAAATAGAAACGGCCCAGATATCGCCACAATCACGCCGATAATCACAGAGCAGTAGCTAAGTGGAAATCATGCGGCCGAACTAGGTATCCCATACAACCCCCACTGCCGCTGTTGTGGGATGAAAATGAGAAGGAAACTTTCTCACAGTGCACAGGACTGCGTGCACTAAATCAACCATTCTTCGTCGACTTTAATTACATCTCGGGTAAAAGGATGCGAGAACTAATCAGTTTTCTTAACTCTATAAGTTTGATCTAGGTATGGTATCGACTGTCTCACAGCCTCAACAATACACATCACCAACCACGTTCCACAAGTCATGGTAAAAAAATGACACATTCTAGTGCTACTTAGGCTCATGCTGAACAGGCAGTTCTACCAATCTAACTTAACCTAACTCTTAAAAATTTTCAGCATTGCCTTTTTACCTTATGGAAAATAATGAAAGATCATTTCCGCCTCATGGTCACGGTCGAGTGTTGCCATAATTCTTTTTCTTCTCAAAGATCACGAGCAGCCCTAGTTTTCCTCTGCAGCTTTTATCCGTTTTGTTTCGCTGCATTCACTTGTTGTCAGATGACAGGCCTCAGGGGGTTTCTCGCATTGGTCTTCAGCGCTTAATGCTGGCAGCATAGTCGAGTGTTTTTAGGAAACTTGATCATAGACGAATCTGACATTATCCCACTTGGTTGCAACTGTAAGACGTTCAATGCTCCTTCTGTTTTTGTACTGAATATCCCCCTTGGTACTTTGCCACGACAGGGATATGGTCGAAAGCAGTACCTTTCGTCGATCGCAAATTGATAGTTTTGGCTAATGTTGTGGTGTGCGGCAAGAGGGGTAGATGTGTTAAGATTTTTACCCTCTTCATAATTGATTGGCGTGGGTCAGCTTTCAGGGCAAGTGGGGTACAGGCTATATTTTTGAATTCTGCGGCCAAAGATGCTTTTTTTTCACAGTTTCCAGTCACCAAGGATAATCTTGTCATTGAGGCATGTTTGTTTAGATTTCTTCAAATCTTCGTTTGTGACAAATTGTTCAACAAAATTATCCAGAGCTTTTGCTTATTATTTTGCTGCAGAAGGTGTTCCGTGTTCGAACATTGGATAATACTATTAGTTGCCGTTTCTCCACTTGGTGATGTATTCATACAGCAGAGTTGGCAACGCGGTAATCTCAGCTTTGATATCCCCGTAAGATGCCGACAAATCCTCGAAAAATTTAAAGTCTAAATTTGCCGAAATATCTCAAGTGAGGTCACCGCTATATCGACAACCCTTGCCTGTAACTCTGTTTAGAGGAATTTCTCCGCAACATTGTGCCTAGTTCTGACAGAGCTTACTTATTTAGTAGTTCCTTTCAACATTGCACATCTTTGTCGGTTGGGTTCTGAAACATTTGGAAATCAATCCACTTTCTTAACCCTATCAACCCTTGATTAGGCTCACTTCTGTTTCAGTGGCTTTGTCGAATTTAGAGCGAGGAAAATCTAAAGGTAATCCATTAGCTGTCGATGCACCCCAAAAAGTTAACAGTTTAGTGTAGTCTATAACCATCAATGACAATACATGGCCTGGCGGACCTTTAGTTTCAACAGAATGGTACAACTTGACATGCTGCCGGCGAAACCATCGAAGTATTGTAGGGCGTGTTCGATGGCAATATTATCTTCTGAAATGGACCTGTGGCCTAGCTTCCAAGATGGGATGTCCCATGAATAATCAAATCAGTGACACAATAAATTTACGAATATTGTTCGCTTTTATTTCAACAAAACCAAATCCAAAATTAAATGTAAAAAGTGTTACAGTTTTCATTATGGTAGGGATAAATCAAGTCATAGTCAATTGTACAGGTCCAGATCGTTCGCTTTCAATTGCGCCAACTTACAAGCAATAAGATCGAAGTTCAGAAATAGAACATGGCTTTCTACAGCACTCATCGTAAACACCATGCCTCCTTCGTCGAGTTTTAGCCAAAGCGTTGGTTGGGACCTTTGAGAAGAATGGCAAATCCTGGATCAACGATGGTATGTCCTCTTCACCCTCGGCATAATAGTCAATTGGCTCAACTATAAGTAAAAATGTTATTTCTCATACTTCATGCACCCAAACTTCCTAAGCGACTTACTTGATTTTCTGGTCTTTCTAGCGAAACCATTTTCACAGATCAGATCTAGAGTATCCGGCAAGTTCTTTCCGCAAAGTCTCTCCAAACCTTGACAGTGCTGGGTATTCATGCAGATAATTACCATCAAGCACAACCAGCACAAGTACAAGGATGTTTTTGCCGATGAAAGTGACATGACTGTTGCCGATAACTGTGCTGAGGATACTTATTCCACTGAGGATGAAACAAATCTGATGATCACTATACGATTCGAAAGCGTATTTATACATGAAACTAGTACGCGTCCCACGACAAATTCGACCTTCGACAGGAGGAATTTATTTCTCATGCTTAGCTAATTGGCTTTTAAATTTATTCAGTCGGCTTCGTAGACAATCGAGGGAAGAGTTATTTTGGTTTTCTTACTTCGTGTGTTCGTGTAAGGAGTCTGAGAAATCCTTTCCTCCATTGGAATGTGACATAATTGCGTGGTTAAGCTACTGAAGCTTTTTTGCTAATTTTAACTTTGAGCCGAATTTTAGATGAATTAACATCACCCAGCGTCATTTTCTTCGATTTGCTCTTAGGGGTCTACCTTTGAACAATCCCCTAGTTTTACCTCCCTATCGAGACCGTCTCAAAGTCATCAACCTGAAAACCCTTGAGGAACGAAGGGATGCGGCAGACATTTTTTTCATTCACCGTCTTCCCTCAGGTCCCGTCAACAATTGCATGTCTCTTTACAACTCCATTTTCTTGTACAACAACTAATGAAATCTACATTGCCCACATCTCTTTTACCATATATGACTCTAACGAACCAATCTCCCTTATGCTGCATAAGATAAACTCAAACCTTGCCGTTTTCGATTTTAATAGCAGTACTCTCTCCATCAATTTTGATCTCCTTCACCAGTTCTAGATTTTGCTAAACCTTAATTTTTATTAGTTTTTAGGTCCTAGTTAGCTACCACCAGAAATTAGAAAAAAAAATAGGGTTAAAATTAAAAATCCTGGAGTCATAACCAAACGGCATGGTCACGTTTCCAACCATCTACACTGACTCAAACTTAACTTCAAGAAAAACTCCCTCGTAGGATTTTCCACCAGAGCTCAGTGGAACAAAGAGTGTCCGAGTGTCTATTCGGAATCCGCTTGCCGGATTTTGCCAGCGTCTTCCAAGCGAAGCGTGAACGCAACTCGGGCATAGCATGACCTCATTCATAGCCAAGCTGCTATCAAAGCTATTGTCCGGCTACTATATCCTCCAATCTGGTGCAGAAATGCCGATACGAGCTTGCCCGCTTCAGCGAACGGTTCAGCATCACAATGCTTTGAGTGCAATGGCACAGTCATATAAATGAAAATCAGCACGCAGACGAACTGGCCAGGCAGGGCTCAGCTCTGAACGGCTAACTCCCGGCAACAGTCCACATCCCACTAGGGGCGCTCAAAGGACAAATCCACTTGTATTTCCCGAAGAAGGCCAACCTCCAATGGAGGGGGTTAACCAACTGCGCCATAACAAAGATGATATTGCCGAACTATGATAAGAGTACAACAAAAAACCTAGTAAATAGAAACGGCCCAGATATCGCCACAATCACGCCGATAATCACAGAGCAGTAGCTAAGTGGAAATCATGCGGCCGAACTAGGTATCCCATACAACCCCCACTGCCGCTGTTGTGGGATGAAAATGAGAAGGAAACTTTCTCACAGTGCACAGGACTGCGTGCACTAAATCAACCATTCTTCGTCGACTTTAATTACATCTCGGGTAAAAGGATGCGAGAACTAATCAGTTTTCTTAACTCTATAAGTTTGATCTAGGTATGGTATCGACTGTCTCACAGCCTCAACAATACACATCACCAACCACGTTCCACAAGTCATGGTAAAAAAATGACACATTCTAGTGCTACTTAGGCTCATGCTGAACAGGCAGTTCTACCAATCTAACTTAACCTAACTCTTAAAAATTTTCAGCATTGCCTTTTTACCTTATGGAAAATAATGAAAGATCATTTCCGCCTCATGGTCACGGTCGAGTGTTGCCATAATTCTTTTTCTTCTCAAAGATCACGAGCAGCCCTAGTTTTCCTCTGCAGCTTTTATCCGTTTTGTTTCGCTGCATTCACTTGTTGTCAGATGACAGGCCTCAGGGGGTTTCTCGCATTGGTCTTCAGCGCTTAATGCTGGCAGCATAGTCGAGTGTTTTTAGGAAACTTGATCATAGACGAATCTGACATTATCCCACTTGGTTGCAACTGTAAGACGTTCAATGCTCCTTCTGTTTTTGTACTGAATATCCCCCTTGGTACTTTGCCACGACAGGGATATGGTCGAAAGCAGTACCTTTCGTCGATCGCAAATTGATAGTTTTGGCTAATGTTGTGGTGTGCGGCAAGAGGGGTAGATGTGTTAAGATTTTTACCCTCTTCATAATTGATTGGCGTGGGTCAGCTTTCAGGGCAAGTGGGGTACAGGCTATATTTTTGAATTCTGCGGCCAAAGATGCTTTTTTTTCACAGTTTCCAGTCACCAAGGATAATCTTGTCATTGAGGCATGTTTGTTTAGATTTCTTCAAATCTTCGTTTGTGACAAATTGTTCAACAAAATTATCCAGAGCTTTTGCTTATTATTTTGCTGCAGAAGGTGTTCCGTGTTCGAACATTGGATAATACTATTAGTTGCCGTTTCTCCACTTGGTGATGTATTCATACAGCAGAGTTGGCAACGCGGTAATCTCAGCTTTGATATCCCCGTAAGATGCCGACAAATCCTCGAAAAATTTAAAGTCTAAATTTGCCGAAATATCTCAAGTGAGGTCACCGCTATATCGACAACCCTTGCCTGTAACTCTGTTTAGAGGAATTTCTCCGCAACATTGTGCCTAGTTCTGACAGAGCTTACTTATTTAGTAGTTCCTTTCAACATTGCACATCTTTGTCGGTTGGGTTCTGAAACATTTGGAAATCAATCCACTTTCTTAACCCTATCAACCCTTGATTAGGCTCACTTCTGTTTCAGTGGCTTTGTCGAATTTAGAGCGAGGAAAATCTAAAGGTAATCCATTAGCTGTCGATGCACCCCAAAAAGTTAACAGTTTAGTGTAGTCTATAACCATCAATGACAATACATGGCCTGGCGGACCTTTAGTTTCAACAGAATGGTACAACTTGACATGCTGCCGGCGAAACCATCGAAGTATTGTAGGGCGTGTTCGATGGCAATATTATCTTCTGAAATGGACCTGTGGCCTAGCTTCCAAGATGGGATGTCCCATGAATAATCAAATCAGTGACACAATAAATTTACGAATATTGTTCGCTTTTATTTCAACAAAACCAAATCCAAAATTAAATGTAAAAAGTGTTACAGTTTTCATTATGGTAGGGATAAATCAAGTCATAGTCAATTGTACAGGTCCAGATCGTTCGCTTTCAATTGCGCCAACTTACAAGCAATAAGATCGAAGTTCAGAAATAGAACATGGCTTTCTACAGCACTCATCGTAAACACCATGCCTCCTTCGTCGAGTTTTAGCCAAAGCGTTGGTTGGGACCTTTGAGAAGAATGGCAAATCCTGGATCAACGATGGTATGTCCTCTTCACCCTCGGCATAATAGTCAATTGGCTCAACTATAAGTAAAAATGTTATTTCTCATACTTCATGCACCCAAACTTCCTAAGCGACTTACTTGATTTTCTGGTCTTTCTAGCGAAACCATTTTCACAGATCAGATCTAGAGTATCCGGCAAGTTCTTTCCGCAAAGTCTTTCCAAACCTTGACAGTGCTGGGTATTCATGCAGATAATTACCATCAAGCATAACCAGCACAAGTACAAGGATGTTTTTGCCGATGAAAGTGACATGACTGTTGCCGATAACTATGCTGAGGATGCTTATTCCACTGAGGATGAAACAAATCTGATGATCACTATACGATTCGAAAGCGTATTTATACATGAAACTAGTACGCGTCCCACGACAAATTCGACCTTCGATAGGAGGAATTTATTTCTCATGCTTAGCTAATTGGCTTTTAAATTTATTCAGTCGGCTTCGTAGACAATCGAGGGAAGAGTTATTTTGGTTTTCTTACTTCGTGTGTTCGTGTAAGGAGTCTGGGAAATCCTTTCCTCCATTCGAATGTGACATAAGTGCGTGGTTAAACTACTGAGACTTCTTTGCTAATTTTGCCTTTGAGCTGAATTTGATGAAGGTGTAATGTTGGGTTGAGAATAGATTTCAGTTGGCTCACCTAGATGTTAGTTCAGGAATCTTTCCATTCATCAAATATTATTTTATGTATTTTTTCTCTGCAGTCATATCTGTTTCTACATTCACACAATGTCAAATATTTGCAAGATACGCTGAGTTAAATTACCACGAAGATGACTACATAGAATTCGTTAGATATATTAAAATAAACTTGATATCGTAACAGATCACTTATTTTCACCTGGATTTTCGTTAGCACAAATATAAGTTCTCATCATATAAACTTTTATGCCTCACGTATAGCGTGTATCCTTTAAATTAAATTTTCTTGGAAACTCATTTGTTGGTTTATCTTTATCACAAGGACAATCGGCATCTTTCCAGAAATCGGCAGAGCTGGCTTAACTCGACACACTCTACATATATCAACTTTTCATGGAACATTGTCAAAGAAAGCGGCACACATACACACATTGTAATCGGAAGCAACGTGATTCCTTACTAAAGTAAGGCTAGTTGTTTGTGGTGTGACTTTATAGTGACTAAAGTTGTCCTGAGGTATCCTAAAGCCATCGAAAATATGACCGGAAATACGCAGAACGCAGAATCACGAACCAATGACACATTCGACATAACAATCACACAAAACAGCCAATTTGTTCGTATGGGATTGTTGCTGCTGGGACACCACCTTCTTTTCGCTTGACTAAATGTGGCAAATTTGCTTATTTATTTTACAAAGCCATTTAGCCAAAAATATGCCTCGCCACTGAGGATGAATTTTCAGTGAAAAGCCGTATCTGCTTCCATCCAACAATCGAATCAGCGAAAGTACGACGTTCTCGATGATCATTTGGATTTAGCTCTTGGGTCAATACCACGTTGTACGGACGTGTTTTCTTACAGTACGTCAAAGGGACGTTTGAGAGATAACCAGCTCTTGAGAACGGTTCGATATCAATTAAATGTGGACTTGACTTACTGTCTCGCGCGTAATGTGAGTATTTTCTTAACTTCTGGAATCTCGCTGTCTTACTGGAGTATAAAGTCTATAGTGAGTTCCTTACAATTTTTTCAAGTATCCTGCCCTAAAACCACGCAGATACGACCAACCAAGTTGTTGACGAAGAGATTCAGAAGTTCATACGATGGCAGATAAGATCTTTTACGCAAAGTTGAGGCAAATTATATGTACCTCTATAGGTGGGGTAGTTTAGCGTGTCTCCGTTTTTGTGGATTGGGCAAACGATGTTGAGATTTCATTCAGCAATTAGCGGAGTTTGATTGCTCCCCAGAAAGTTAACTCCAGGTGTTTTGAATAATTTGGCCGCTAAACCGTGTTGGATTTAAGTTGAGATATTTCCGTCCTCACTTCCCTGTTGTCAGGTTCAGAAAAATATTCACCGACTCTGGCTCTACTACAGGGTTTCTTCTCCATCTCTACAGGTTTCTGTGTGGGTCCTGCTGCATTTCCACATTATTTTACCTATTGGTGAAATGTTTGTACGTTGCTTCAGGAGCACAAACTTTATCAACGCAGTTTGGTCGGTGGTTGCTTTGCTGCACGTTCTTAGGGACGTGTTGGTGGTGGCCGGGCGAAAACCAGTAGATCAGTTGCGGCATCTCTGCTGGTACATTGACAGCTCTGCAATGGAAGTTCTTGCGAGATTTCAAGATAAGCGTTCGCCAAAGAAATTGACGATCTCTTGCAGTTGCGGCTTTTGTCGTCATATCTTCTCATAAAAGTTCTTCTTTGTCGTGGTACTCGCGAGGTCTGCACTCGTACCTGGACAGCAACATGATAGTGATCCGAGTCAATGTTGGCTATCCGAAAAGTTCGGAGGTCCAATCTCCTAGTACGATTTTAACGTCAAACCTTAGACATTGCTCTTGTTGGTGACGTAGTTGTGGTCTTTCGTTTCTTTGACGCATATTAAGCATGAGATAGCGAATTAAAACCTTGATGCGGATTATCTTATGACGCTCGTTGGCGAGTTGGAAACTCAAGACTTTTTGCCTAAGTCTGCCGTCTGCATACAAGTAAGCTCTGTTTCTATCCCTGTTTTCCATCCCCTTTATGATCGGCTCATCCCATCGCACTTCCTGGATGGTGGTGATGTCAGCGAGATAACAGTTAAGAGTCTCAGCTAATTGTTTGGCTGCACATGGCCTGTTAAAGGTCCAAACATTCTACGTGCAGATCCGAAGGTCAATGTAATTTAATCGTTGGCTGTTAGTTGGTTTGTCACTTTTTTTTATCTCTTCCGTTTAGGATTGTGAGCCTTATGTGGGCGTAAGCCAATATTATGCTACTGCTTCAGTATACGCTTGCCATTTTGGCTTGAACGAGTAATGATTTATTCATGAAATTACCGGCGACCACTTCTGAAAAATAAGACAAGGAGTACGCTACGGACTTGGTCATTGTGCTGCTGATCCAATTAAAATTTATTTTTTATTTTTTTTATAAACCAGCGCGCGCTCAAGGGGTTAAGTTAGCCATAAAATGTTTGCACACAGCGCGGGCGACGGAAATTTAGGGAGGAGAGAAGGATAGGTACCGATGTACGTTGGTTTTAACGTACCATGTCTGAATGTTATAATAACTAGGAAGTAATAAAGAGCTCGGCAGCGCATTCCACAAGCGAGTTTTTTGGCTTAGGAACGAATCACGATATTTCAGAGTAAGTCCGAAAATGGGCTTGAGGGTGTACTGATGAGCATTCATAGCGAGACGTATGTTACGGTTAAAGGTTTGAAGGGGCGGAATGCTACTGGCGATTTCTATGGAGAACTGGCAGTGGAAATAGCGATAAAACAAAGTGGGACACGAGACGTCGGTGTTCGAGTGTGTCGATTGCCTGAGTGATATTGGTATCAGCTATGAGTTTTATAGCAAGGTTTTGAACCGTATCTAGGACGTGCAGAGATGTTGTGGGCGCATCCGACCAGATGTGAGCATTGTACTCCAATTTTGGGCAGATGAGGGCCTTATATATTGAGGCCAGATCAGAAGGGGAAAGGTATTTCTTACATCGTTTGAGAAAGCCTAGACATTTCGCAGCATTTTTGGCTAGATCTTATATGATCCTTCTAACGTAAGTTGTCATTGACACACATACGGAGAATGGAAAGTTTTTCGGTTTCGACGATGTAAGTGCCATTCATGGATAATGGCTGGGTGTTTAAATTTCGCTTATCGACAGCAGACAGCATTGTGTTTTGAAAGCATTCCACTCTGTTGATAGTTCCCCTATTGGTTATGCTGTTGATATCGGAATTGAATGAGCTTAACATACGCTGCCGTTCCAGTTCTACAGCCGAAGTTTTGCACTCAAGTCGGGGTCAGTTTTTTGATTAAGTGCCTCTAGAAGCCTCATTTCTGTCTAAAAGTGGTCTATCTTTGAGCGTATATCTAACGAGAGGAATTCTACTTAGACACTCCCTGTTAAACACCTACATGGGAACTACCTTACATATGGCATATGCTATGGCCAAGACTGCGGCTGTGAAGGAAGATGACGTTTAATATTTGGAGGCCGGAGTTAAATGGAAATATATAGTCTCCAGTGGAAGATGAAACATATGTCACACCAGCGGGTATATAATTCTTGAAATCAATCACCCCAGTATCCGTAAAGCTTATTATCCCATCCAACGCCTGCGGTTTTTTCCCCTGATTCCTAATTTTACAAATTCATCTCCTTACTTGAGAAGTAAAATATTTGCCATTGAAATTGACTTGGAAAAATGTGTGTCTATTGTACAACGTACACCATGCCACCTGGACAAAGGCTCACTTATGTCTCGATGTTAAAGTAACAATTTAACTTTTACATTTCATGTCCCCAGCGGTGGCTTTAAAGTGCAAAGTTTCTCTCAATCCATACCCTAGTCCAAAACTTTCTAACAAAATCCTGTAATTTACTTAAAAATGGAAAGAAGAAAAAAACCATCGATTCCAGGTGCGTAAACTTTATTCATTATGACCTTGCCATTTGTGACACAATTGCCTGAGCAACTTTATTCGGACCAATGCGCGTCGGCAGGGCGATTTGACTCCACGAAAAAATGTAAATTTCTTCTAGTCCAACCAACGGAGCTTATTATTGCCCCAGATAAGCATAAACAACAAAACCAAATCGAAACGTTGGGTTGGTTAAACTCAAGTGCAAGCCTTTTATTAACGACCTTAGCCTAAACCCCACGGATATGCTTTTAACCTTAATTTCACAGCCCCGATGTTGGAGCATAAATGCTAGGTTGCGCCCGGATTTACATCTGTTATTGTCCTTTTGCCGCCCGTTATCATCGCTGCTGCTCCCATCCTTAAGGCCAAGTAATAAATCTCCCGAAAAAAAAGAATAAAGGAAGAGAAATTCAAAACGACCCTATGTTGGTCGCTCAGTGCGTCAGTCGGTTTAGGGGGTTGTGACTCCAACTTAGCTGAGAAGATAAACATCTTCTCGCACTTTTCTTAGGTGTTCTGTTGTTCTGCTGTTCTGATGTTTTGGTGGATTCTAGTGTTCTGATGGTTCACCTCCTGAGTTGCTCGTACACCCTTATCAAGGTGACTGTTGCTTGTACTGGTGCTGGTGGTGGTGGTCGAGGCTCTAGTTCTACCTGTACTTGGTCGATTCTTTGTTTCATCTTCATTCTTATTCCACGAGGGTAAATTAATTTTCATTTTTTTGTTGGTGTTGTAGCGGGGAAATTCTGTAGCAAAAATTAAATTACATTTTTGTGACGAAATGGCTGCTCTTCACCGTAACGAAAATCCTTAAGCTTCATTGTACCCGTTTTTAGTCCTTGACGATGACGATGATGCTATCGGATTTAAGTTAGAAAATAAGAACAACGCCAGCGGTAATCGGAGAAGAACGGTGACTTTAACATGAATAACGTCAGCGAAACCAAAACGGCAGAAATGGCAATAACTTAGGACAGAACAAACAAAACAAAAAAGAAACTCAAAACGCGGTGATGCTAATAATTGTGATTGCAGATATGGGAATATGGAGACGGTGCCGTTTTCCGAAATTTAATTCTATACATTTTTAAGTGACATTCATTCATACTGTTAAAACGGAGAAAAATTGTAAAAAAAAAAATGTCCACTAAATAATTTAAATTAGAGCTGTGTTGAAAGTGCTACAAGGAAGCACGTCTGTAGAACTCTGGACAAGGCTTTAGAAAATTTAATTCCTTGTAAGAGACTATCACGGACAGAAACCAGTAGGTTGTAACTTTTTAAAGTGGACTTCAAAAATCGTCCATTTTAAAGCTAAACTAGAAAGGTTTGGGTGTGAGACGAAAAGAGTTAACGAGAGGTCCTCAAATACTGGTTTATTATTGAAGACTCCACTAATACAATTTATGTTTTTATGAAGAATATACCTCTTTGTAGAGTACAGGAAAGGTATAGAAGGTAGATTTACAAGATGCTAGGCTAATTGCTATGCCACCTTATCTCCCGAATTACCATGGGAAATGGAAACTATATCGACTTCAATATAAAGCTAGATCCTTTGTATTCACAAACGGAAAAATAAGATTGAGACCTATGAGTCTACCAACCACCGCAGTGACAATCATGATAGATGTGTCAGTTACTCAAGCCCACCTATGTAGCTGCCCAGTGCTCAAACAATACGCAAACATATAGCCCGCTTGTTGAAAACCATTCATACGTTTCTAGCGTTCATGATATACCTTCAATTGAAGGCACCTGGCAATAATCGAAACATTTACTCACATCTGCTTCCACACAGTAGTTGAAACACTTTTCGTGCTCTATATGGACTGCTGAGAAGAAGGGTATTTACATATCTATGCCAGCGGAAAAACCTGTGACGCCAGCAACGGTGTTACGAAGCTGAAAACTGATCCCCCATTCTGGAAGGATTTTCACGTTAACTTGATGACAAATGTTTTCACCTGACAAACTGTCTAGAGAGAATTCGAAAACATTGAACTACAAAGGAAATGACGGTCTGGAGACGATAATGACCACTTTAATGTTCTTCTTGTCAAGTTCATTCGAGTTCGCAAATCACACCGGTCTAACAATGACTTTTATTGTGATAAAGGATTTTGTCTTGAATTCTGCATAAATGCCAAAAATAATGTTATTCTGGAGTGCTCCTTTTGAAAAACAGAAATTACTCTACACATTCAAGTCGATTATACTTTTTAAATCAAAGGATGATTGTTTCAGTCATATAAAAATATTCCAGATCTTGTCCGTTACGCTTTAAAGAAAGCAATTTTATTAATAAGTTATATAGTCCTCGTTATTCTCCCAATGTTTTGCACCCTTGTGGATTCCGTTTTCATAGAAACTCCTACAAAAAACGTCGTAAGCTAGATTGAACTCTCTTAAACATGCGAAGCCACAAATGTATTTTTTCAAGATCCATAGTTTCTGGATGGATATATGTTAATGTGAGCTTTTGTATTCAAGAGTTTTCTGCGTCGAACACTTTACTAAGACTACCGTTTTTGATATCGCAGCCCTTCGCTTGAATTGAATGGAAAGATTTTCTGCTTTGGCTAGCACAGTTCAGCACAATGCTTGCCCACAGCGTTCTTCGTGTTGTCAGCACCAGTTTTTCTAGTTCGAAGATACTAGATACATGGGCCAGTTTCGGGGTTTTCTACAATATATACCCAATATATATATTCACGTGACCTTTAAATTCTATTAACTCGAACTGAAAATTTTGCTGGTTGTCGGATCGGTTTCAGCCGCATACTGCGTGTGAGTATAGACCAATAAGGTTGTTTTGCAGCGTGGATTGGGCCGGATCGTCCGTCTTCCGTTCACCAGAATTACGAGTATGACCTTTGCTAGTTGTAACACTGCTGATTTCTTCCGGCCATCATCTGTTTTGTTTTTAAAAATGAGTTCGACCGCTCCGTTCGATTGCCATTGACTTGACCTCTAGAACTAGTAATAGCACCGATTCCATTCAGAAAATCCATCAGAAGAGGGAAGGCCAGCAGTTTTCTTCCTCTTGTCTCTGTTTAAGACAGAAGAAAGCTTGATCGTTTTCAGTTGGTGTCACTTCCGCGGATCTTTTTCTGTTTTCGGTTACTGCTTTTTTTTTACCTTTAACCGTAGAAAGTGCCACGGAAGGGTCAGCAAATTCATACATCGCCAATTTTCTTGTATAACTTTGGTTAGAGGTTCCGAAAACCATTACCCGGTCGATCTCTAAACCACTACCGGTAGATTGTCGCTTATAGTATGGACGTTTCTGGTGCTCAGTGCGACGTCTCAGCTGGGTTCTTTGACTGTAAAGCCTTCCTACAGTCACCTGATAATAAAATAGTCAACCAACGTTATTATGGCTCAATCAGCTCTGAGTACTCGTCCAGGAATCGAACAATGAGAGCGCCCAATAAAAATTCGGCGAATCAGGAGCAAAAGGATGTCTTAGTCGCCACAACAATAGGGAATTACTATGAGGAAATTAAATCAGGAAGACACAGGAATGCCGCAGCTGATGTAGGATTTCACTCTATTATGTCCACGAATCCCTGATTCATGAAAAGTGCTGTCAAGCACATGAACCAAGACAGTTCGCATGTGAAGCTGCCTATGAACAAAAACAAAATGAAAGAGTATGAAAAGCGAGGAATCGAGGAAAAGGAGAGGTGCTACTTCAAGAACAACGTTTGAAATACAGAATAAGTTTAAAAAGAACGAGTTAAACCAACAATATCCGAACAGAAAGGTGTGAAGATTAGCAAGAAAATTTAGTTGTAGGAAATTCACTGCTTGTATGACAAATAACATAGGAGGTCAAGTCAGGAGTAGCAATATCTAATCCTAAGCATACGAAAGAAGTGGAACCTCAGTGTCGATTGCCTAATCCACAAGAAAATAGACCTCTAATCTGTGCCGACTATAGAGATATCACCTACAATAACATTCACCCCAACAGTCCTTATGTATGCGGTTTTTGACCTTGTAAGGTTACAATCCACCAAATATTCACACTACGGTAGATCCTGGAGAAAAATTCACAAGTTCAAATCGATACTCTTCACCTCGATGGAAGTTCTATAGGGACAAACAATCGATAGCCATGTCTAATCTTAGAATCACTGCGTAATTCCTCAGATCATGCAAACTGGCGATGGACGCCCTCGTTTTTCCGTAAAGGGAGGACGAAATCTACCTATGTCACTAAATGGTCTAGACAAGATGATGCGCTATCATCAACACAGGCATAAATTGTGCGTTTACGCTCACGCCACCACACTCAAGTCAAAATCAAAGTTCAAGCCTACGAATATCTCATTAGTTTCACGACATTGAGTCACTAAAGGATATCGCTTTGAGTCCGGCTGAAAATACGACTCGAAATCCAATTGATCAGAAATCCAAAGCCCGATGAGCTTTTTTGATTCCTGTGTCAATAAGGTCATTCTTGCGAACACAATTTACGAGAAATTCATTTATAATTAAGGAAATTTTTACACGGCTAATGCCCGTCAACATAACCCTAACCCTCACGATGAAAGCTTGAAGGAAGGGGTGAAGCAAAGGGAAATTAATTATTCATCTTATCAGCGAAAATCAAATATCTTCGAGCAGAGGTAAACAGGAGAGAACGATTCAAAGCGCAATATTCTGCCAAAGTGCTGATTATGGTTCAGCTGAAAAAAAAAAACACAGCAGTACAAGTATCCTGAATATTTGGAAAGGCTACAGAATAAGGGGCGCGACATTGGAATCAAATAGCTCGCTCTCTCACCATCAATCTGTATGTACGGTATATGAGATCAAGTACACAAAATGTACTACTTTGATGCATCATACTATAATGAGAAATCCTTGAAAATATCCCTTTTTCGAAATACCAATATTTGTTGAGGGGCTTAGGACGAAATGATTACTGCCTATCTGGGGGAACAATGTAGAGGACTATAATGGTATACAGTGGAGGAGTAGTATTGGCACCGGAGGTGGATGTTTTTTATTAGTCCGGTCTGGTGAGCTTTGCAGATAATTATAATTAATTGGCGAAAATGGTAGGCGGTCAAATCAATTGAAGTTCTTGCTCGTTACCAACAGGATTTGAGATTAATTGGTATCTTTCCTTTGCTACTGATTTTGCGTCATTCTGATCACATCGGTGAGTTATCCGTACCAGCTGTGGTTGGTGTGGACCTTTATTTTATCCAGCAAAGGATAGGCTGATGACTTTGGTTTAATCTCTCTACCAACTCACCTTCTGTCATTTCAATCGTTTTTGTCATTTTTGTCGTCACTCATTGAAGAAGAGGAATTTAATTAGAGTCAAATATGCAAACGCATTTGTTGCGATGAATTTAGTGGTGTGGGCTAGAGGGGTGTTTTTGCATTGTATTTACGAGACCATCTCCTTTGTTTTGGCTTCTGCGAAACTCATGCATATTCAAATATTCGAAGCTTTGTTTCGAGAAAATTTAAATTTAGTTTTATGGAGTTGGATATATCTGGAGTAAAAATGCGAAGTAAATATAAGCAGTTGCTTTGCTTTGAAGGCACGGCGGAGATGTCCACTTAAAGTTGTTGGCATTCAATTCTCATTTATGAGTGAATCGAGAACGGGCTTTGTTATTCAGAATTACCTGGCTTAGTCTCATTAAAGCCCGTTGATTGTTTTTGTTTTATTATGCAAAAAATATGTGAAATACTTGCACTTTAAACAACAGACGCGAACTTTGCCCGAAATGAATTCCACTGCTGAGTTGGTTGACGCTGTTTTTTTTCCTAACAACAGGGAAATGGTAGGATATGGACAGATGCGTAGTTCAATCAGTAAGAAAGTCGCCTGAATTTTTTTGCATAACTATTGTAACTCCAACTTCAATTTTCTACTTCCGCACTTACTTAGACGATGCTATAGCCCGGGCAGGTACAAGGCCTCAGCTAATATGCCTTTCCAACTTGCGCGATCTTTTGCCACCAGCATGCATCTGTTAGTGCACACGAAGTTGACTGATGTTCCCTTCCACTTGATTTGATTTGCTGATTTGAAGACCGATTCAATCCCGGACAGATCTATTGAATAACAAATAGAGGATCATACAACATGAGGTGTTATTTTAAATTTCGCCATTATTCAACCATCAATATTCAGCTATCATCGCGATGTCTTTTGATAAGTAAAAGCTAAGAGATTGTGAAATAGTGAAAATTCACTGAAAACATCTCGGAAACACTTCATAAGACTGCTCGGACTCGAACTGCATTGTACTGCTTTTGGTCATCACCAAGCAACTTCTCGCACAGCTATAATGAGTTTAATCGATAAATTGGAGTGTCCCGGACAGGTTGGTGATGTGAACAGTCTATCTCGTGTTTCTCTGCTAAGGTCAGCGGAAAATATCACTCTAGCAGCAATCACTTTCATTGCATTTTGCATAATAATCTTAGCCTACATGCTTATAAAGCCCAGATGACACAAGAATTGACCACGCACCCGCTGAATGGGTGCTAGAGATGAATAAACAGGATCATGATTTTTTAAACAAAACTTTCATCTGGGTACCAAGAGAAATAGTGAAATAAACTGTCCATCCACAACGTGTGACAGTTTGGTGCGGTTTTTGGTCTGGCGACATCATTGGGCCGTATTTTTTTCGCAAAAGATGCTTGTGCGATAGTTTCAGTGAATGGATTGTGTTACCGAACAGTGTTGACTGACTTTTTTGCCTGAATTGATAGGACTGCGTAGGCGCTGATGAAAAGATTGCCCTATTGCGTAACAAATTGCTTGGACGAGTGATTTCTCAAAATGGAGACTTCAATAGCCCGCTGAGATAGTGCGATTTAACACTATTATACTTTCTTTTGTAAGGCTATGTTAAAGATAAAGTTTACGCCAATGCTCCATCAACGACTCATGTACCAACAAAAAATATCAGAGCTGTTATTAGCGAAATACAGCTGCAATTATACGAAATTGCAATTGACTATTTGTAGGTAGAACCGAGACAGATATTGTTAATATCCTCGAAGCTTATACTTTAAACTAAAATAGAAATATCACCACTTTTCATAAAACGTTGCATTTTCTATAGATTTAAAATGAGATCTCTTGAGATCTCTCCATGAAAACTCACACTTTCGCATGCATTCGAACCAATTTTCAAAGCACTTTTTCCTATCCTGACGAGGTACATAGTTTCAAAACATGCGTTTTAAACGCGTCAACCGCTTCTTCAGGCGTTGATAAAAGTTGACCTCATAATTTATACTTAATGTGCGGGTGTATAAAAAACTCACTGAGTGCCAAATCTGTATGGCAGATGACCCGTCAATTCGATGTTTTCAGTGCACAAAAAGTCACTTCGTTGAGCAGACTTGTCAAAGCTCCCATTGTCGCGGTGCAGAATGATCGCTGTTCGGCGGTTGCTTTTTCTCATTTTTCTACAGAACTCTGGCGAGTTGGTGTACCATTTCATCGGTATTGACCATTCTACGTTACACCAATGGTACGGTGGCGACAAGTCCGGTTTTTCCGAAGAAGCAGGCACCCATTCGCTTCGAAGTGGTTCGTACGGAATAACTTTTGTTTGATTTGGCTGGTTTGAAAGACCCATGACTGCTGTTTAGTTTCGGGCTCATATGTGTAAACCCACTTTTCAATTGTTTTTTCAACATTTCTTTGGACCAATTTACACGAGCCTTCTTTGATTGTCAAATTATGCGGTATTTTGATGGGCATGTGTTCATGCAATATTACGAGTAAATGTAAGCGAGCGGAACTATGTATGATGATCTTGCTCGCAGAGCATTGATATTTTCTGGCACAGTAACCAATTTTGGACGACCTTCAAGAAATTCGCCCGCGAGCAAACGACGGCCACGATTGAATTCGGAATATCAGCGAAGGACGGTGGTCCGGAATGGTGCTTCATCACCAAGAATCGAAGCGAGTTGATCGGCACACTATTGCTAAGTAAATCCACATCGAAAATGTTCACGATTTAATTTCATTTTTCACATCTTTGTAAAAAAAAAACGGAAATAGCACTCGTATGACAAAATTTTCTGAGCAATCGCACCATTAAAAACGTCAAACATTACGATGCAGATAGCAGATTTGACGCATCTACACCGGTATTGCTATATCTCATGATGAGAGAGATTGGATTGGATTGGAGGCTTCCTCTCAAAAACAAAACAAATTTAAATTGCTGGTGAACACCTGTAATAACATAATGAATACCAGGATACCTTAGTATCGACAGACAGACAGACAGACAGACAGACAGTGTCGATACAAAAGTAGACTGGTGTCGAGACTGGAAATCTTGTAAAGGCAGACATAACCCGGAGTTCATGACAATAAAGTCGGCGATAAAACGATGTTCAGTCCTTATACCATATGCAATTAATTTACTCTTAAAAACTATACAGAAAAGTGTTTAAAAATTAACTTAACTTAAAATTATCTTATACTAACTTACTAGCCCCATGCGGGCCAGGATAAAAGGAAATTACAGATCATATGTAAATTTGTAGTGGATTCGGGATTTATTTCAAGGAACGACACTTAACGAACAAGTGGTGTTAACAGCAGTCATAGATCCAGAAGCAGCCGTCAATGATGACAATTTCTTTGTTGTCGGAGATCCGCAAAAGTAGATTGAGGAGCATTTTTCCAGGAAGCGTATAGTATAAGGCCAATTATGTCGTACGACCTGGATAATCGAGTCCTTTCGCACAATTTTTGGATTTAAAATGCAATATCCATTTGGCGATTCGAGAATATCACCGAAAATATGGCAAATAATGTCGTCGCCAATGAGAGAGACCTATACCTGTTCATTTTGAAAAATCAAGTAAGGAATCAGTGCGAGCCGATAGAATTCCAAACATTGTACTTTGAAACTTCCTACTAGAAACGGTGGACATTTATACCACCCTGTTCAATAATACTTTAAGTAATATCCATAATCCTGCTCATTGAAAGACAGCGCTGGTGCACGCAATCTTTCTTTCTCTCTCTATCCCATATTCCAAAAAACGATAAAGACACATCTAATCCAGCGAATCTTCGGTTGATAAGTCTCCTTCTGAATATCTGCAAGGTATTCGAAAAGGTGATCAATAGAGTCCTGGCTAAGTGGGTTGAGGACCAAAATATAGTCCCGGATAATTAACTCGGTTTCAAAATGGGCATGATATCTCACATGCCGCGTCTAAACTGGTATCTGATGTCCAGTGGAACAAAACCAAGAAACAATGCACGGGAAAACGCAATCGACACCGTATGGTTAGAGGGACTATTTTTTAAGCCTGTTCGGCTGGGCATAAGTAATCAACTGCAGTTAATATGCTAACCAGTGCGCAGATCATCGTGAAAAATGACGATGTGACTTCTGCTGTAGTATTTGGCATAAAAAACCTTCTGTGATACGGTGTGGTTAATTCGCTGATTCTATTCAACTTCTATACAAGTGATCTTGTGATATAACTTCACCAAACTATAGCGTACGCAAACGACTTGATCGCGTACAGATCAGACCCAAGGACAACGTGACTTCGATAAGATTAAGCGATATTAAGCGATGACTGGAAGTTAAAGATTAACTATCAGAAGTCGGACACCATACTTTTTAGGACGTCTTTGTCTGGGGATTCTTCGGATACAAGAAAGAAATGGCGGAAATTTTCTATCGTGGGACAATATGGGCAAACACATGCTTGTCGATATGTAGTCAGAGGCGTTGGGATCTGGCTGGATCAATATCTTTTTTTTTTTTACGAACATATAGAAGTTGCTCTGGCTAGAACCTAAGGTGATTTTGCCCATACAAAGAGAGTGTTTTATAGTAGCCAACTCGATGCGAGACTGAAGGTGATCTGTTACAAGACCCTTATGCGGCCTATGTTTGTGTTTGGATATCCACATTGCTAAAGCAATGACCTTATCGAACAACGTGATCTCCGGGGCTTACTACCCACTTATATGTATCACAAGAGTGTACGTTTTGAGGGCTTTATTGTTCCAGAATACGAGTATTTGAAGTATCTAATCCAGAACAGATTAGTGGTGTAGCGTATAGCTGCGAACAGCTGCGACTTAACTATAACACAGACGTTGCGCATGGCAGTGCATAGCGTCTCCGGTTCAGTAGGGCGGTAGGAAGTCGCGACATAGAGGATGTTCCTCCGGAGCACCAACAATTTTGGTGGCTTGTTGAAGGAGAGAGGAAGCTTCTTCGTCGAATTCCTCTAGTACTAGGTATTGTAGCTTTTTTAGGAAGCAAAGTCGGTAAGTCAATGAAGAGCATTTCTTTTTCAGAGCTGTCATTAGTGGCCGTAAGTTGATCAGTCTGAGCCCATTAAAGCTTTTGCAGATTAAAGGTACCCAAAAACATAACAATATCGTTTTGATTAGTAGCGTTAAATATATAATGATCTGGTATCCATGGATTGGATAGGAAAGATGTATGTATTATCATAGCAACAGATGTAAAACTTACGCTTTGAAATAGGAACTCTGGCGCAGACAATTTCAATGTATGTTGTAAATGATTTTTTAAGGTCATATAAATTTTGCTCTTTATCTTTACAATTGTCACGGTGCAAATAAAATCGCTGTTTTGTATGCCAGGCAATAGCTTTGTCTCCGCTGGAGCGGAAAAAGAACCTGGGTATCAAGTTGTATAGTAGAGGTCATTGTTCGAATCTTCTTACGTTTTGATAGTAAACGGAAAGACATTTGGGAAGAGACTGATAACAGGGAAGAGACTTGGGCAGTAGTAGTTCTTAAAATTAGATATAGTTCTTTGCCAGTGCCAAAGGCGCTTGAACTATTGTAATATGTGACGCGAATGAGGCGAGCTTGTTTGATTTCAAAGTTTTCACCTAAGCGGATGAAGTTTTTTTTAGACCACTTTTATTAGTGGGAAACACCTTCTGTTGAATGGAAACCATTACATTAATTTTTAGTATTCCATCGGTGAATATGGAATCGGCTTTACCATGTAGGTACGCAAGATATAGCATACCAGAAAAGGTATCAGATACCCAGTCTGAATTACCACAGACTTTCGACATTACGTGGTAATTGCATAGGTCAGTGAAGTAATAAATGTGGGTCAGAAAAATGCAAAAACACAGATAGTTGCAAGTTGACAATTAGTTGTAAGAGCTCACAAACTGGGGGCAGAGAACCAAAAATCACAGATTGACAAAAACTTAGAATTGAATTGACATTTTGACTGGTAAACTGGAGGAGAAGGAAAAAACCGGCCCGATTGGTTTGAATGTTGAATGTACATACTAGATGGAGTGAAAAGTGACCTCCTTGGGAATTAAAAAATTATTTTTTTTAAATGTTTTTTTATATTATTCAATATAGTCCCCTTTTAGTTTGATACACTTATTCCAGCGATTTTCCAACTTCTTAATCCCGTCCGAAAAGTAATTTTCCGGAAGGTCTGCAAACTACTCATCCGTGGCGTCGATGATTACCTCGGATGAGCTGAATTTTTTATTGATGAGCCATCTTTTGAGGTTTGGGAAGAGATAATAGTCCGAGGGATCCAAATTCAGTTACCAATCGACGCCAAAAGTCCGCCCGATTCCGCATCAGCAAGTCCAAACACTCTTTCGAAGTGCTCTCGCGTTCGTTTTTTTGGTCAAAAGTGAGCATTCGCGGCACCCAGCGGCAGGATAACTTTTTCGTATGCAGAATATTGCCCAAAATATGGCGTATGTACTCAGTACTAATTTTTGTGGTATCTGCTAGCTCGCGCACCTTCACTTTCCGGTCAGCCAACACCATTTCATGTATTTTTTTGACATTGTCCTCTGTAACCGCATCGGAGGGCCTGCCGCTGCGGACTTGCGGTCACCACGAAACTCTCGAAACCAATATTTGACGGTGTAATCTGACGGAGCATTAGCCCCATAATATTTATCCAACTTTTCTTTTGTTTCCTTCGCCGTTTTGCTTCTCAAAAAATAATGATTTATGAGAGAACGAAAATCGTTTTTGTCCATACTCAACATGATGCCAAACACGTCAACAACAATCAGCTGTCAAAACAAAACTAAAGACAGTATTGCACTAAAATTTTGCATATCTGCCTAAATATGAACGGACTTCAAGGCACAATAACCTTTTTTGGAGTAGCAGCGCATTCTGGCGGTCAAGGGGGTAACTTTTCATTCCATCTAGTAGAGTGTGTACGCCACCTAAGATGAGGTCGTCCTCTACTGCTTTACCCCACTGTCGAAAACTTTCCGGGCTGGAACGGAACAATGCGCTCAAGGTGACCTAACCATATAAGGCGGGTAGTTCAAGGTTCGAGTTCTCCACTCTCCATTGATACCAACGGGACCAAAAATTACCCGAAGAATTTTTGTAACGAAGCGCCCGAGAGCATTATCATCCTCTTACTTTAGTATCCATGCTTGTGCGCCGTAAAGAAGAACTGGGATGATCAGTGTGTTGTAGAATGTATTTTTGGATACTAGAGAGAGGTCTTTACTACTCAATTGCCTTCCAAGCCCAAAGAAGCAGCGATTAAAAAGAGTCTTTTTTGAATGATTCCCAAGCTGCTATATTTTCCGGAGTTGATGAAGACCCTTACTACCTCAAAGTTGTGATTGCCTTCTTAAAGTTTTGTCCTAGGCGTCGATGTGTCCCTCTTAGTTGACAGCACATATTGTACCTTGGTTTTCCTACGTTGACAGCTAAACCCATCTTTGCGAACTGCTGCTTCAATAGTCGTAAGCACTTCATTGACAGATTGTTGTGTTCTTCCCATTATGTCAGTGTTGTTTGTATATGCGACTAACTGAAAAGATGATGCCTCTGGAGTTAACTTTTGAATTGGGTTTAATTGTTTCAAGAATGATACTAAGGCAATGAGTTCTCGGTTTTGTCATTACTGACCTTGACGAAGCAGCATACATTCTCCATCGTTATCCTGCATAGTAGTATGAGCTCGGTAGGTATACCAAAACTGGATATGGCTCCTTAAATCCTGCCATATGCAGCTTCCTTCGATGAATAGGTGGTGTATATCGATTTGGAACTCTTGAGTGAAAATATGATCTATGGTGGATTTTCCTGGCCTAAAACCACAGATAGGGGCCGGTTAGATTATTTACGAAGACTGTTAGACATTCACATAATACGGCAGGGAGGATTTTATATACGATGTTGAGGAGACTTATTGCCTTGTAAACAGTTGGCAGAGTTGAGGAGATCTCCCTTCTTCACGATCAGACAAACAATGCTCTGATTCCATTCGCCGGCTAGACTTTCGCCTACCCAGGTTTTGGAGATGAGCTGGTGTATACTCCGTATAGCCCGGTAGTTAAACTATCGAGATCATCAACTATCTTGGACTTAGCTTACATGTCCTGACACTCTGACTTCATCTTGGTTGGATGGCCGAAAATGTTGTGTACGTCCATCTAGGTTGTATGGTTCATTCTGCCTTACGGTGGGAGTGATGTACGTCATCACCGTTTGTGATGGAGAAATAATTTTCCAAGATTCTCACCCTCCGACTGTGGTGCTACTATGAGGTTTCCTTCCCGTGTTCTTTCTATTTTCTTCTAAGGAGTCTTTACTCCTTCCTTCTCTTCTGCTTGTAAAGTCGTGACCCGCTATCCTTCTTTTCTGCAGGGCCGCTCTGTAAATCCGTTGTTTTTCCAGGTTTGCCTGTCTACATTTGTCATCGAACTTGGAGTTTCTTTGTTGGAACGCGTTGAAAGCTCAGTGCATCATAGGCCTGACCTTTCATGTTCGATGCTGGCGGCATTGCATTTCTTAAGAGATTAGGGGAAATTCAATCGGAAAAAGCCCTGGTGGTCTCTTACGACTATAGTTATTCTCAGTAGTTCTTCTTTTTTGTGGCGCTTAAGTGACCCGTATTCGTACGTTGGCTACCATAGGGTAATGGTCCGAGTCGATGTTAGCTGCTCAGAAAGGACATCCTGCTCGGACATCCAGGAGTGCACTCCAGGACACTGTAGGAGTGACTTGTGTCGTTCGTCATATGATCAATTCGGTTGACGGTTTGGTTATCAGGAGTCATCTGAGTTTCCTTATGGATATAAAGGTGTGGAAACCATGTGCTGGTTATAGTTACATTACGCTCCGCCGCCAGGTGATGGCGTGGAGGCTCTTCTTTCCCACTGTATTTACAAATATGCCTTCCTTGCTTACTTTGGCATTAAAATCGATAAGGACGATTCTTGCGTCATCGAGAAGCTCGTAGAAGAAGTTCTCTGAAAAGTCTTTCTACTACCCTGTAGGGGTTTGGGCTTATGTTGGCGAACGTACCGCTTATGCGAATCGTCGTCAGCCGTCTAACCAACTTAAAGAAGTTGAGGTCAATTCGTGTAAAGTATAATGGAAGTTCATATTTGTTGAAGTCCACCTTGCATATAACATACATATGGGGTTGAGATTTTCAGACCGCTTACTACAAACGATAATTAGTAGCAATTGTCCTTCATTCTCTGGCGGTTTAGTACAGAAATGCTAATGTATCAAGAACTCATTTAAGAAATATGTGCTTCTAAATATACAAGATCTGCATAGAATTTAAAAAAGAGTGATCCATGCTAAGCTGTAGTCCTGTCGTAGAAGTATTTTGACAAATGCTCACAACCTTTGACGGAAAAGGTAAATTGTAAAGTATCTTCGGATTCGTGCAAATTTCTTACAGCATCTTAGAACCTTACGTTCGGGATAAATCGACACAAAATTGAGCTGATGATTTTTACGTGGAGATATAAAATTTGAAATAATATTGACCACGAAACGATATTGACCATACTAAATGAATACGATACTTTAACGACAGCGATCTAGGTCTAAGGATGGTCCAATGGGAAGGGTTGCCGGAGGGCAAAAGCAATTTGACAATCTGGTGGTAGGGTGTCAAAGTAATTATTACTTCCAACGTGATGTAAATCCCAGTCAGAAAAAGCTGAAAGTCACCCCCATTATCTTGGCATAAAGGCACTAACCAAAATGTTAAAATAAATAATTCACAAATAAATTATAAAAAAAATTACTGCACCCGTGGGCCTCATCTTGATTGAACTAATTAGTTGGAATTTTAGTTAATTAAAAAGGAAAATAATTAGTTTTCCATGCTGTGTAGCTACCAGGCCATGTATTGAATGCCAAACCAAAGGTCAGATGGGGATGTTGACTAACGTACCATGCAAGCCAAGATAAAAATATATAAATATTTTGGATACCTAATAAGCACACCGGAGGCTTCCTATCACTGCAAATGCACTGTATATATTTTCCTTATTTAAGCACCCAAATATGTTTGCCAATGTCACAGAGCTCAAAAGGAACTACACATCCTTTGAGACACGTCTTGTTCAAGGAACGGAAGCTAGTATTGGGTTTCAAGAGGAACAACAACGTTTACAAGGTGCAGAGCCTTCCCATTTCCTTTGCTGCAAGCTTCTATTCTTACGACAAGTTAATTACGTTCGAAAATATCTGCAATTCAGTGAGCATGCCATAAGGACAATATCGACCACAGAAAATATACATAACCAACCATGAGAACTAGTCGTAAAGGAAGCTCAAGAGCCCTTTTAAAAGCATCTTAATCAATAGATGTCAGATGTAAATTTGCAAAGCAAGTATATGAATCTACATATTGCATATATGTATATACAAATACGTTCAACTAGTTCTTAATCTTCATATGCAAACGAGTGTGAAAGACGAAGAAACTTGTATCTAGACAAAATTCATGCCCTATGCTCGACGTCTTTGAAAATTCTCAACAAAGTTTTTGGGCAAACTTTTGAATGGATAATGCAAAGGACTTCATCCGAGATAAGCTGTTTGTGCATTTTGACTCCATTAAGCGTTTTAAGTATGAGTGTTGTAAAAAGAGACCTGGCCAAAGGAAGACTAGTGTCGAATTAAAATTAAAATAGCTTCAATGTCTGATGGTAGAGGATAAGGCAAACTTAAAGTCCTTCAAGGATTAGCAGTCTGTTGAATACAGGTAGGTAATATGTAAGAAGAAGTTAGCAGAAGTACACACAAGATTGAGATGTTCAGTTGCAAAAGTTTAAATGATTGAGTTGAGTTTATTATGTGGTAAGATGCCGTTCAAATTGAAGTAGGTAGTTCAAAGAAGTTACAGGATAGTTTGATCGACGTTTATAGGAACCTTTATATTGTTTGACAACCTCATATTTAACTGAAGTAACACACATCAAAAGTCGTATGTGCCAGGTTTTTTTGAGAGTTGAAAAAATAAGTTAAGGAAAGAAATCTAAATCTAATAGCAAGGTTTAACTCAGCGTGATCATGATAATGTGCGCGAATGCCAACGGTTTGTTTTTCTCTATACTTTATAGACGAGGTCCTCAGTGTGAATGGCTTTCCCAAACAGGAATCAAATTTGGGTTGAAACCTACAAATTTACAAGCCAAATAACATGAGCTGGTGTCCTGACGAAAGACCAGAAGGATAATTGGAGTAGAAGTGCACGATACGGAGCATTTGCAAATACAAAATACTGCTAGAACCTCTAATTTCTAATTCCTCTATTCTAATTTTATAGGCTGAAAAGATATTGCAATGCAACAAGATCTAAAGACTATATGAAGAATTGACAAGGAATCATCGAACTTTTTGTCAGCAGTTCTGTCAGTCAAGATATCCGGGATGTAGCGATAGCTGCCAGTAAAGAAATGAAGATAAGCTCCTGCGAGTTTGTGCGGAAAAGATGAAATAAATTCGAATACTATGTATTATATACCAGTAAACGTGTATATATCACCGCTCAGCTTTATTTATTAATGGCAGTAGAACTATCCAACCAAATTGACTCGGGTTCCGTGTGAAATTCAGCCAGACAAAAATTCAAATTAATATTATAGTTTATTTCAGCTTTATTTTGCGAAAGACTTAAGGCATGTCGCTAGTATTCTGAATATCTGAACCTTCCGTGCTTCCTACATTGACTTCGATCACTACCTTGTCCTGCCAAGGTACGTATGCGGATTTCCCAAGCTGCAATCGAAAGAGACGGCCAGAATTTTAGCCGAACGCGTATCCCGAAATCTCTCAACAACCCTATGCCGAAGTACCGAAGACCAGCGACAATGCCTGATTATTCTGATGATGGGAATCTCAGCACCTTATGCCTGATCCCTAAAAAGGGAAACATCCTCAACTTCACAATTTATGGAGGGATGTCCACAATATCGGATTCAAGGTCGTATCTTCCATATTGTGTGAACGTATGAAACCCTTCGTCAACAAACTGATTGGTTCCTATCAGTGCGGTTTCAGACCAGGAAGGTCAATAATCGACTAAATTTCCACACTCCGGCAGATCCTGGAAAAAACTCAAGAAGTCCAAATCGATACACACCGACTCCTCATCTCTTCATCGATTTTAAAGCTGCATACAATAGCATTTATAGAAACGAGCTACATATACAGAGCTATGTCTAGTTTTGGCATCCCTGCTAAATTCGTCTGTTTGTGCAAAATCACGATTAAGAACGCTCGCTGCCCCATCAATGTGACGTGCTGTCATGTGCTGAACTCACAAGCGAACACTGGAAATACAACCTGTGCAGCTACCAGCAAACGTCGATGATATTGACATAATTGGGATAAGTCAGCGGGCTGCCACCTGTGAGTTAGCTGGGAAGCTGCCAAATTTGGTTTAGCGGTAAATGAGGGCAAAACCAAGTACTCGTATATTGTTTTAATAAGAAGGGACACACAACATCGACGAATGGGACAGATCGTCACAATCGACACCTATAATTTTGAGGTAGTAAAGGGTTTGATCTATCTTGGCTCTGTACCTGAACCTGGACCCTGAAGATATCTTTCGTCATTTCGAGAGAACAATTTCTTCGAAAAATATTCGGCCCCATTTGTGTTGACCGCCTTTGTAGGAGAGGATTCAAAGACTAACTATAAGAGATGAATAGCGACATGGAACTAGTCAGAAAACTGTGTATCAGTCGCCTGAGATGACTGGGACACATAAATCGAATGGACGTCTACGAATCTAACGCGGAGGGACAACTCAGTAGAGTCAGTCCTCACTTTAGGTAGCAGTCAATAGTTGAAGGGGACTTCGACCGACTTGGTATACATAACTGCAGATAAAGATCGGACTAACTGTAGAGGGTTTTTAGTTGAGGCCCAGGATCAATGCCAACTGTAGCGCTACCTAAGTAGGTAAGTATGCAGAGGAAATCATATTCGAATTGGCAAGGTTTAAAAAATTAGATTTTGCAACTCCTATATTACATACTTTGCAGTCCCGCCGGCGTCTTCCTCTCTCTCTACACTTGTTTCCTTTTCACAGAGACCAATAATTTTGTGAGAGAGTTGGAGATATTAAAGTCTGTTGAATACTTCTGCTTTCCATCATCACAGCAGCACGAATCACAATGCTGATAGTAAATAGGTACCATATTTTTGACAGTATGCAATCTTATCTACTCTTGTTATCTGCGGGTCCTACCTGATATGGACGTATCAAGTTGGGCCCAGTATTCACTTACTCAACCGATGGCCTCAACCTCAATGTTTCGATTGTCTGTGCTAAATGAAACTTTGACGGAGAGAAGGGTAGGCTCTGTTGTTGTCTGAGATATAAGTATACACTCTACCGAGGGCATAGGCTCATCATATTGGCATTTTGTTCGTGTTTCCGGTGCAGTTTAGAGCTCTAAATCATACCTAGATGAAAATTGTGTTGTACTAGCTCGGTGAGCTCAGCTTCTAAAGGCTTGAATGTAGGGATTGACCTCGTATTGGTAGAAAGATCAACTTGTGCTTTCAAAGGTTTTAGTAACAGAACCCAAACAAGAGGAGTTTTTTTTTCTACAGCTTACGTTCCTCGCAATTGAGTTGATGGGAAATATGATTAAATCATCATAAGAATGCAGTCGCAGAGACTGCTCTTTAGCTGAGCTCTTTGCTGACTGTGATGTGATAAATTTTTCGTTGTTCTTTCTTCAGAAGAATTTTTTTGCCAAATGTCTTATCGTTGAGGCACTTATGCAGATTTAAGTGAATAGTATCTCGATTACCACATTCTACCAGTATTGTGTAGATTCTCTATTTCCTTTGCTTGCGCTTGTGTGTTCATTAGGCTCATGTACTGTATACATCTCGGTCAATATCGGAAGGCGAATCTCACATGCATCTCAATGTCTATCAGCGTTTCCACGTTTTTAGAGTCTTATTCAGCTTGGGTTTGATTGCGGCAATTTTTCCAAGGCTTTACTTTCTTTGAATTGGGAAATAATTCATAGAATGCCAAAACTATTGCCAGATGCAATCTGTGTTTCAGGGAGAAAATAGTATTGCAAATTTCTACAATTTCTGAGTCAAAGACCATTCAGGCATTTCTTAGTTTGATTGACTATATACATTCACCATACTTTTGTTTTTGTTATTTTTGTAATATCTTCTAAGGAATTCCTTTAGCTACTTTCACCATTCAACAGAGTTCATAATAAAATAAAAAAAAAGGTAAATTGCACAATGTCAACGCCGAACAACAACAGAGTTAAGGACAGTCATTGTGCGGCTTTTACGATACATTATGTATCTCATACTATAAAAAGGACATACAATCGCAAAAGTGGAAAAGCCAGAATAGCAAAAAAGTTAATCCGTTTGTAAAAAGAAGGAACAAATAAAACGCAATCCCTGAAGACTTAAAATGTCCTCAGGGAGTATAAAGAATGTTGAAATACAATACAATAGAGGAATATTCCTTTCTTTCCTACTCCAGACAGCTTAAGTCAGAGATTTTGCAACATGGATGTATTCTATTGAAGGACGAACCAAACAGAAGATAAAATTTAGTTGGGCACGACTAGCGATAGATAGACATCGGTTTGTGGTTGTCTCTTGGGTGAATTCAAATGAAGATGCAAAAATCCTTTTTTATTATTTTTAATTTGAATGGGATCCATTTAATTAGTTTGATTGTATCCTGAGAGTTTTGCTAAGAAAATTCCGTTAAGATTTAACATTGATAGGATTGTGGAGTCTTACCATGCTAGGAGGTGATGCTTGTTACTAAAGATATTGTTAAAAGGAAGAGATTAATGAGAGAGTTGTTATAATACCTCAGTAGTTTTTTTTTCTACTAAACAGAGACGACATAAATAAGTGAAATAAAGTGGTGCAACAAGTGATAATGCACACTAAAGGAGAACAACTAAATGTTAAGGAATTACTAATACAAGAATCTGACCAAAAAACTATGTGCCTGAAGATCTACTTTTAGAAAATATAGTAGGTAGAGGTAATAATGTCCCGATTTATACACAAAAAAAAAAACAAAAAAACAATATTATTACGAGTATGTAGAAGAAATTAAAGTGCCATATTAAAATAAGGACTCTGAACTCTTGTTTGACAAGGGAAAAATCCTAAAATGCAACCAAGCGGCTATACATCGGGTCAGTGGTATTGAATCGTACAATGTATTGGAGTTCGATATGTATGTATGTATTTAAGAAATGCTGTTCTTCCCTGCCACATAATTACACATATACTACTTGTAACTTGTTTATTGAAGATTTAGTTTTCGAGTATAATTAACGGCCTTTGATGACTCCTATATCTTTGGTTGGTGCCACGTGATGTCTAATAAAGGATACTGCCTTTCAGAAGATATATCACCATCTGATATGCTGTTCTTCGGTGCCATACGTTTTGGTGGGTTATGACTTGCAACTTGTCGTTCTCAAATCCCAAAAACGCTTAACGTTGTAGCACTCTCGTAATAGGTAAGTAATCTATTGAAACGCCAAAGGGGACAAAACCACTGCAGTTATAACGATACCACTACCACCTTTCTGAAGCTACGAATTGGGAAGTCTGTCAATGACAAGTGTCTGAATGACGCTGAGTGCGAACATTGTGTCGACTAACTGCGAAACCTAACTATAGCAGAGAATGTTTGCATTCAAGCAGAGGGCTATGATTTGGAAAATCGAACCTTTGGAGTAAAGCAATACTACACACAGCAAACTTTTGAATGGTTGAGCAAGTCGGTGCCGAAAATCCCACAACTAAAGAAACTAAGAGAGCAGATAGTTGCTAGACACTTTTCCAAGGTGAATATAGGGACGCGAGTTGTACCTAGATTTAATGGTTTCGACATAAACTTTGTCTATGCCCACAATGAGAAAGAGCTGTCCTTGTTTTATCGATTCTTCCTCTTCTTGTGAGAATAGATTTTTCCATTTTTCAGTGTCGAATACTGGGTACTGGGTACGAAAACGTATCAGCGCATACACCATTCAAAACTCCAAAACACTGAGTGTTTGAGTGTCATCCCGACTATCAAACTTGTCTGGACTAAACAATTTAACAATATGGAATAAACTCTGATGAAAATACGTTACTGCCGCTTTGTCCAGATTCCAAAGAACTGTCTGTCTCGGTTAGATGGGGACTTTCACACACTGATTAATTTCCCTTTCCTTAAAATTCAAATCCACAACTCTTCAAGCCATTTGTCGTCAAAAATGAAGTGGTTTTTGATATAACAAGTACTGGGCTTTTGATGACCTTTTGCGACGAATGTTTTTTTACTAGTCTTATAAGCATGCCGTCTGTTGCAGCGGCACTTATTTTGCTGCGAAATGCGAAATCGATTTTCTCTATGCGCAGAAATAATTTCGGACAGAATCTGAGCCAGGAAAGGTATGTAGTTGGGTTTTCGCGGTGGGCTCAAAAACCGATTTAGGATGCGGCGTCTGGTTTATCTTTATAAGACGACATCATTCGATTTTATCCGTACGTCCTCTTAAGGGTTTCTATTTACAGTTGGGTTTCATGTGGCCATAATTATATGACTCTGCAGCATTCCGTCAGACCAAACAATTGGTTTCTGACATCTGTAAGAGGTCAGCGGCTTTCATAAATCTACGGATCCAACCTGTATCAATAGAATAAAGTATTCCGAGATAAAAGCAAAAGCTTTAAATCAAAAAACCAAAATCACTTAACAACAATATGGAATGCGAGAGGGATTCGAAGCAAAACTTCAGAGTTTCTAAATTTTTTAAATAACAGCAACATTGATGTTGCTTTGGTTACTGAGACTTGGCTCAAACTAGGTATAAATTTATCAACACTTGAATTTGAATGCTACCGTAATGATAGGGTCGATGGGACTGGTGGCGGTATTGCGATTCTTATCAGAAGATCAATTCAACATTCGCTCTTACCTATTGTCAGAACGTGTTATGTTGAGAATGTGGGGATTAAAATAAAATTTAGGAACCAAAGGTCAGTTAAGGCTTTTTGTTTATATTTTCCGGGTAGAGCTGCATCAGACGAGAAAATAATTAGGTTTAAGAATGACCTTAAAAGACTTTTCACCATAAACGGTGATTTCCTAATTGGAGGAGATCTAAACGCCCAGGCATAGGGATTGGGGATGTGTTAGAGCGAATGCATGGCGAAATTTACTTGCTGATTTTATTTCTATGTATGTTTGTAATCTCTGTTCTGTTTCCTTCTAGTTCAACCTATGTCCCAGTTAGTTCTGGTGGTAGTCCTTCCGTCATTGATTTATTCGTTACAGATGTGCCTTGTTACATAACAAACGTAGTTCGGATCACAATCCGGTTTTCTCTCGTCTTCTATGCTCAGGGGAAAAAAAAGTGCAATATGTTCAATATTTAATGTCAATGCCTATCTAAACTTAATAATATTCCCATGAATGTTGACGACATATCAACTACGGAATACGTCGATTACCTTGTAAAGGACTCCTCAGAACATGTTCTCAGATCGATCGATGAAACTATTCCAAAAGTTCCCAAAAACAACTACTCCTTAAAGTTACCCTCCCAAATACTGAACTTAATTAAACTGAGGAATATTTGTATACGTAATTGGCAACGGTATCACCTACTATTAGGCACTTAATGACAAACCTGAATAAATAAATAAGTATACAAATTTCAGAGTTCCGTAACATAGAGTGGAACATCGTCAAATTAGTAAAAAACCAAAGCAGACAATTACTTTTTCTAAAAAACGCTTCCGGTATATATTTTACCGATGTCGAAAAAGCCAATGCACTTGCCTTAAATTTTTCCAAAAATCATATTGTACCACAAAACTCCAACACTCTTGTAAAACAGTTCAAACTTTTTTAGAAGGAAAGTTAAATACTTACTATGTATTGTTGTTACCGAAGAAGATATACAGTTCATATCAAATAACCTTCGGTCTTCAGGAATTAAGAGTGGTCGACGAGGCGCCAATATCGGATCACCGATGCATACGCTTCAAGGTGAACTTTCAGAACAGGGTATGTAGTTGTCAAAGAAGTCCTAAGAAGACTGACTGAGTCAAGTATACAAAAGTGGTATACTTGACTGGATACCCAATTAATCACCTGTGATAATATTCTTAACTTATATAGGGCGGTAGAAAATATTAATTAGGCACTAACAATGGCGTTCTAGAAAGCTTGCCCGGCTAACAGAATACCTAAAAGGGCTCAACCAAAATGCTGGAATAGGGAGATCGGTTTAAAAAGGAAAGAGGTCAGGAAATTCTATAATTGGGCGAAGCTTTTCAGAAGCGAAAGTACATGTCATGAGAATTACGAATGTACTTAAGAAACAATTCAGGTACCTAATAAGAAAGTCAAAAACGGCTTCATGGCAGAAGTACTGCGAATCTATCGCGGTAACAGACGAGGTTTCGAGGTTATGCAAAATGCTTTCAAGGAAATCGAGCGTTCCAAGCTACCTCAGAAAAAATTACGGAACTTGGGCTGAAAGTAAGCAACAGATTTTTGCAACACTGGTGGAAACCCACTTTCCGGGATCCACATTATAAGACGACCCTGCCATGCTACAGCACACTGAGAATATTGATCTCTCTCTCTCGCTCTGAAGAGGAAATATTTAGGTGTTCTTATTAATCGGAAAAAAATACGGTGGGCAACTCAGTCATTTAAGCCGTACCATTCTCCCGGTTCAGATGGTATTCTACCGAACATGCTACAAAAAGGTACGGAGGTAGCAATCCAAAAAATTATGGAAATTTTTAGACACATTCTAAAAATTGAGTACATACCAATAGCTTGGAGGGAAGTTAAGGCGGTTTTTATACCTAAACCTAGCAAAAAGGGGCATTTAACAGCAAAAGATTTCAGATCAATAAGACTGTCATCATTTATGCTTAAATCCCTAGAGCGACTGTTGGAGTTTCACATAATAAACGGATGTAGTAATGGGTTTTTGACATGAGTCACAGCATGCTTATACGTAAGGAAAATCTGTATAAACCGGCCTGCACGAACTGGTGGAAAAAATGAAGAAGAGCCTACACTTCAGAGGGTTTGCGAAGGTAGCCTTCCTCTACGAGTATATTGAAGAAGCCTTCAATAATGTGGAGTGCAGGGCCATTAAAAAATGCTCTAGTAGACGTTAACATTGAACATGGTATTACAAACTGGGTCTGCAACATGCAAGCGGGAAAATAAAATGTTCCATTTGGCAAAGCTCGCTAAGAATGTTCGTACCCAGGGGAACCCATCAGGGTGGAGTCATATCTCCACTATTGTGGGTACTGGTTATTCTTAAAAAGCTTAGTACAATGGGTATAGGTGCTACGGCATACGCAGATGACGTAGTCAGAATAGTGCAGGGAAAATACTTAAATGTTTTAAGCGACATTATGGAGGTTGCCCTGAATATGATCAGCACTTGGACAAAAAGCTGTGGTCTCAATGCCAACCCTTCCAAAACGAAACTGGTTCTTTTTATCAGAAAGTACAAAATACTGCAATTCAAACTCCCAAAACTCAACGCTGTGGAAATCTCCCTTTCGGACAGCGCTAAGTATTCGGGTATGATTCTGGACAAAAAACTGAATTGGAATCGTAATGTAGAGGAAAGGACCGAAAAGGCATATAATGCTCTTTTTATCTGCAAAAGAACAGTAGGAAAAATTTGGGGCTTAAAACCTCCTATGATGTACTGGCTGTATACGGTGGTCGTAAGGCATATATTTACGTACGGCTCATTAGTATGGTGGAAAGCAGCAATCAAGAAAACGGTTTACGGAAAGTTAGCGGCCGTTCAAAGAACGGCTTCCACAGCCAATACAGGTGCCCTCTGTAGTACCCCTATTGGACACCTTTCTGACCTAACACCGCTTGATTTACAAATCAAAAAATTTGATGGCGATGCGCGATACTTCAAGAGCAGTACTTTCGGACATGGCACGGTCCTAACGGTGCTACTGCCAGGCTATCCAATTCTAACAGATGAAATTCCTTCCTTGGTCTACTTCGACATCCCGTATGACATAATTAATCCGGAGACGGAGGACTGGGAAAAAAATGGAATAATCAAGTCGAATGAAATTGCTATTTTCACAGATGGCTCAAAAACAGAGGAAGGTCGATAGCGAGGGCGCACTCAAGGCAGTGGAATCAACCAACGTCAACTCAAGGGCTGCCGCACAGTGCTTAAGGCACTATGCAATCAGAACCAAGTAAGGACAAGCTTACAAGAAAAGTAGGGTTACTCGACAATAGTGAGGTTGCCAATATCAAACCACCCCTTTGTATAGTGAGGGGCACTATCGGGGAAAAAATTACAAAGACTGTCAACCTAAGGTGGTCGAGTCTTGAAGGACATAGGGTATCCAAGCCTCTTTGGCCAGTTTTTAATGCCAAAAGATCTAGGAAGTTAATAAAATTAAACAGGGATAAGTTTAGGACAGTAATAGGAATGCTGACGGACACTATCTCCTGCAGCAACAGGCAAAGGGACTCAAATTGTCAGATACAGATATCCGTAGATTCTGCGGTGATCTGCAAGCTGTTGAGGACATAATATACATACTGCGTGAATGCGAGACAATATCGCGGAGTCGAAGAAAATTTTTAGGGAAATACTTTTTGGAAAGCCTAGAGGAGATAGACGGCACGAATTTCAAAGGCCTTCTTGGCTTTTGCAAGAAAATTGGGTGTCTCAGGAAGGCGATTGTTTAGGTTTTTGCCATTTGAAGACAAATTCAACTGGTTCCACATGGATCGCGATGGGCCAAAACAGGTGTCTGTGTGATGGAATATTCATCATACCCTGTTTAAACCCACGTAACCTAACCTTCGGCCCAAGTAAAGAGGAGGACTTGATATGATAAGAAACATTTATTTAAAGCAATTGCCCAAATCAGGTATAACATATATAGCATTCAATATAACCGTATGCCTTAAAAAGCAATACTATCCTGATATATGGAAACTTGCAAAAGTGGTACCCATATTAAAAGCTGGTAAACTTCCAGTAAGTTCGGAAAGTTATAGACCTATCAGCCTAGTAAGCTACCTTAGTAAGTTATACGAAAAGGTACTAAAGGAGAAAATCTAAAAAATCCACATTTTCCAAGTTCTCTAGTACCCATACAGCGAACACACGTCGTTGTCTATGGTCGTTTACCTTCAGCTCCTGGTGCTATTTAGTGATGAAAATTTAAGCGATGATGAATCTATATTTAATCACCGAGTTAGAAGGAATGTGGAAAATGTCCTTGACATTTTGGTGTCAACGCTTAAAACTTTCCAAAACCCAATCAATCTTCACCCTGAAATATGTGAAAATTGTGTTTGTGTTGGCATCGTGTTATCTACTGTACACAACTATTTTATGCGTAACAACCAATAAAAATTATATTAAAGGAAGTGTTGACATTGAAGATATGAATAATGTTTAAGATATACCAGGACAATGGATTGAAGTAAACCAACCCGTAGGCTTACAGCTATCATGTTAGACGCAAGTTTTATAACTATTTTAGTGGTGTCGGGTGCAGTTCCGTAGTAGCGTTTGTATCTCAGCATAAAAAAACAACATTTTCTGTTATTTTCATTTCAAAAAGCAACTGCAGCGCTATACATATAGTATAACGCTAATGATTCTATTTATATAGCGAATCATTAAATAATTCAGAAAAATTTGAATAATTGCGGGGTGTACGAATTTCTTCTACTCAATTTTGAATGCGATATGTGCTGGTAGTGGAACCACGTGGAATGCTTTGAAATACAATATTTGTGAAGTGAGTACTGACGTAGACGTTGACGTTGACGTTGAAACTGGTGCTTAATTTCGTGAGGGACTTGGAGTAAAAGTTGTTGTTAAAGTTGAAACAGCACTGTTCATATTGAGTTGCCCTAACTCCCAAAACATCAACAACTACATTCACAATTTTCACTGCAGAAATTTGTTGTTCTCTTGATATCTTTCTATACAAACATGCCCATCCTTCTGCAGAGATGAAACAAGCATCGAGTTTAGGTTCATTTTCCGTATAATTTATGTATTGAAGTTCCTCTACGGCCAATTTAAGGATTTTGTTTTTTTTTTTTCATTTCGTATGTGTGGTGTTTCTTGTTGAGATTTTAAGTTCAACTCATATTTACCTGTACATTGTCAAATTCATTAACTGTGCAGAATTCGTCCATTGTTGAAAAGCCGGTAATCTGATACTCTTGGTCTTTCAAACACATAAGGTCACCGTAATACTATATATGTATATCTGTGTTTTTTTTTATGGATGTTAGTGATTGTCATCAAAAATCCACCCAACGCCGGTCGAGAGTTCACCATAAAAATTTGGTAGCACAGATATAAAGAGTGAGCCAACAACAGCCAGCTTGGAAGTTTTGATTAAATTAAACACACATTTATTGTGAAATGAATGTGGAGTTATATTGGTTAATAATGTTCGTTCTATGTCAATTACGAATAGAATACAACATCGTTCATGTGACCACCACGGCTTCTGTTGCAACCGACCATCCGAACGTCAAAATTATCGATTGAAGAATAAATGGGTCATTGATTTGGATGTTATGTTTGAGATCCTGAATTGTCGCTGGGTTTTTGGCGTAGACCTTACTCTGCTAATAACTCCATAGGAAAAAGTCTTGACCTTGGAAGCCAATCAATATCTCCCCTAACCGAAATAATGAGATATTAAAATTTCGTATGCAATAAATCGATTAATTGATGGCTCGTGGGGGGGGGGGGGGGGGGTAACACCATCGTATTGAAACCAGAGATCGTCCAGACCCAATTCATTAAATTTCGGAAAAAAATATCCGGTCAATATGTTGCGGTAACGTTCTCCATTCACCGTAACTGTCTCTTCGAAAAAGTACGGGCCAAAGATGCAGCCAACAGATAATCCGCACCATGCAGTGACTTTTTTGGGATGCGTTGGGTTTTCGTGAATCTCGTATAGGTTTTCCGCTCCCCAGAAATGACAATTTTGTTTATTTACGTACCCATCCATCCAAAAATGGGCTTTATCGGAAAAGATCAAATTCGATGCCAAATTGTTCTGGCGATCCAACATCCAATTAACAAATCGGCGAGGTCGTAGATGGTCTAAAGGCTTGAATTGTTGTGTTATTTGTATTTTAAAGGCATGCAAATGAAGATCAACTTTTAAAATTCCCCGTAAAGTGCCATAAGTGTGGCCCAATTGTTGACATCGGCGATGAATTGTGGTGCCTGGCTGGTTTTGATCACTCTCGCTCACAGTGGTGATGTTTTGGCGTGATATGGAGTTTGCCTTATAGCGAACCAGTTTCTTCGAAACGCACCACCATTGCACAAATTCCTGGAGCGATTAAGTTGACTGAAAAATTTATGAATTTGAAGAAATGTTACTTTTACAAATCGCCAATTTTCATAATAAGACTGAATAACAAAAATGCGTGGTAAAATTGCTAAAGGTTGTATACATCTGTCAAAAAGATCAACCACATTGAATTCAGTAAGTGACCGTAATTGACAGCCAATATCCACACCATCTGTTGGTTCACCTTTAACAAATTTTGGGACATGTTGTGTGCTTTTATGATCTTGAAATGCAAAACAAACCATAACAATCGAGAAGTTCTAAGTTTTTTTTTTTTCGAAAATTCTCATGGCTGTCCCTATTATTTTGACCATCACTGTATGTAATGGGATTGAAATTAACATCAAACTTCGAGATCCGAACCAAAATGCTAGGTAAATTAGTCAGCAATAACGACACCATTATACTGGACGTTTTATCAAACAAATGTCAACGTCTAATTAACTTAATAGTTGACATAGCGCTTATCGAAGGTGTTAAGGTCGACCTACAGGTACATCGAATACATATCAACAGACACAACAGAAACAATACATCAGCACGAGTACCATAGACACCCTGTTGGTTTTGCGTTAGCATGTAGTGCATGCGTGATTGTTCATACACTAAACACACATGTGGACAATGTAATACGGTTGGTCATTAAGAAGTGAGTAATTTCAGAAGAAAACAACAAAACCGTAAACAAAAGGACGACAAAACAAGGGGAAAGCAGCGAAACAATGATTCAGAAACAACGACTAGAATCGAAAAATATTTTCATAACCAATAAAATTAACCTATCGCAAAGGAAGTACCTATGTATGTACTCGTATATCAATTTTTTTGGAACAAAACTTCAAGGATCTTAATGTTTTTCATACCGAGTTATTCGCATAGCTCGTAGAGCAACAGGCACATTACCATTGTGTAACATCAATGAAGGTCCTGCATATAAATCAGTGGAGTAGACTGTAACGACGCAGTCAAAAACTGTCATCGAAACAGAGCACAACAATATGTACAAAGAACAATAACATAATAAACAGATTTTGTTTTGTTTAATTTCACTTCTTTTCTACAACTAAGAACAATTGGTGTCAGGGCAGCACAAAAGACAACGCCAACAATTGGTACACATCGGGCGGCGACAAAAGTTTTTCTACTTACTTCCTGTTCAACTGAGTTCATTGGCATTTGCTGGGGAATTTTTCCGGCTGTAAGGTCATCTTGAGAATCTAATTGTTGGGTGCTTGCGGTTGACCGCTGGAACGATTTTGTCAGTCAATAACTCGAATTTGATTTTTGTTCACTGTAGTTGACAGTAAGGACAAATATGTTGGCCAGCTGTGCAGAGGACTGAAAAATCATTCTTGAGATCAAAGGAAACGTCAGCGGTTTTAGGAAACGTTTCCTATTCAAGTAGTTGACAAAGGTTAGTCACATTTTTTCCCGATGGACGGGAGAGCGAAACAAGAAGCGGAGTACGATGCATTGAGCAGAGATGAGCTACGGTGCACTCCGAAGCTGTTGCAGGAAGCAAACAATTTGTCGACAAGGAAAGCGTAGTCCATCGTCCATACAAGGATACCTCCAATCAGTAGATGTCTAGGGGCCGGGAACAGGTCCAGCCATAGAATACGTATGAGGTAAGGGATATTGCGAAGATGTTATCGATATTTGACCTGAAAACCTATGCTGGGCTCTCGCCTGCCGCATGGAAAAGGAAGGTATGGGATAATTAGAGAGTATATGCGCTCGATGAGAAGCTAGTTCTGATGACGATACTAACGGGATCACCGAAGTAATGTAGCCGTAGCACGACACTGTGGAATGGCTGGATGAATTCTTTATTGGCCTTTGCGGTAACTTCCCCACATTGAAAGATGATGCAGACATCCACCATAAGCTATGTGAGCGAAAGCAACGTTCTGAAGAGGATATAGAAGAATACGTATTTGTGATGAAGTTAATTGCATCTCGAGGATGTATACACGGAAGCACTCTGGTCAAATATATAAGGCAGGGAATTACGGATGCCGGGTGTCGAGAAGACTTTCGGACAGTAAAACCAGCTTCAGTGAATGACATATTAGACAGACTTTTGGATTGTCAGTGTAAGAGCCGGGGGTCGCCGTGAACTAGAAAGGCCTCGCGATAAGGAGGGGGAACAGCGAGATGAAGGACAAGTTGCCAGCAGCGTCATTACAGGGGTGAGTTAAAGTGTTTTGATTGCCAATAAATGGGACACTACAAAAGAAATTGTCCGCCGATAAGAACTGGTACTGTTCGCAATCCAGAAAGACCAATACAGCTTCTTTTGCGAGAAGAACAAACGGAGTACATTAAGAATGCCATTGTAAGTGGATTCCAAATCAAAGTTTTCGTTGACCTAAGTAGTGAATGTGTCTCAGTGTGTCGCACGATTGCAGATGATGGGCGATTCAAACACGTCGCAGACCGGAGGAGGTGGAACTTGTCTGACCGTGCGTTGGGAGGATATTCGCTGAGGTGATGGTTGACAAACTTACAGCCTGGTGCGAGGTTCTGATCGTGCTTGATGGAAGCCAACCAATCCGAGTTGGGAGTGTACAGCTTTGGAGAGTGTTCAATCGAATTTACGACAGCGACACAAGTTTGCGTTCAGCCGTATAAAATACCATTCGCTAAAAGAGAGATTATCAAAGAGGCGGTGTCCAAGGTGCTGAATCAGGAGTTGATCCATGGACCTTGTACACATTTCTGCGGTACAGTTACGCTCACAAAGAAGAAGGATGGCAACGATTGCATGTGTACGACTACCAGGCATTGAACAATGTGGCGGTGAAAAAAAGTTCCCGATGCTCATAGTTGAGGAAGCTGTCGAATCTCTCTGTACGCTAGAGCTAGTTTCTGGTTATCACCAAATATGTAGGATAGCATGTTCGAGTTTAATCGTATGGCCTTTGGGATGGCCAATGCTTCAGCAGTTTTCCAAGAGTGCATGAAAATCATTAAGTCACACCTGCGAAGATTGGAATTATTGGTATACTTTGACGATATGGTGATCGAGAGCAAATCAATTGAAGCGGACTTAGGGAAGTTGCAAAGATTCCTTAAGGTTTTAAGGGAATCAGGTATAACCTTGGCAAGTGGCCAAGTACACTTTTCTGAAGACTGACATTGATTTCCTCAGCCAAGTATTCAGAAGACAGTTGCAATTGCCTTCTTACCAAAACCTAAAGATGTCCATGGGGTCCGGCAGTTTCTCAATCTCACGTTATTCTTCCGCAAATTGGTTAATAACTATGCACATTGTGTGACTCCATTGACAGACCTCACAAAAACAAATCATCCGTTTCAGTCGACAGAAATGCAAGAAAGAGCATTTTAACGGCTTAAGAATATGCTAATCAATCCACCAGTACTTGCGTTAGTCGACCCGGAGTCCGTGCATGAAGTGCACACTGATGCTTCGTCTTCCGATTTGGCTAGAATCCTTCTGCAATGGGGCAAAGAAGACAACTACTCGTATCTACGTCTGTGGTCTTCGACAACCGCAAGCTGTGGCCAGATGAGAAAAAGTGCCACCCATATGAACTGAAAGGCAATAGTGAAGAGCCTGAACAGGTTCAGAGTGTATCTGCTGGGCAGACATTTCAAGGTCGCCACTCTGAGGCGAAATTGATTCCCCGTGTAGGCCGCTGGTGGCTTAAACCGCTCACGCCGATGCACTAAGTCGACAACCAGTTGAAGATGAAAGTCAGATGTAGGAAGCGTCTGTCTTCATGTCCAATATACATATGAAATTGTGAGCACTTATTGAAACACTCAGCGCTATCAAGATGACGCCTGTAAAGAAACAGCTCCAAAAAGATCATGTCTTCAGAGACTATGTCTCTTTCGTAAGATAGGTGAAGACAAGAGTTGGGAAGACCCGAAAATGGTACCCTGCAGAATTCCTTCAGAGACAAAAGAACTCATCTTGGTTCTCCAAGATGGGAGGATTCATCAGGAAGAAAGAAAAGAGGTGGCAGAGCTGAGTGGAAGTTGCATACGTAGAACGTGTCCCCCTTCCATTCGACACTGTTCACCACTACCATCTTCTTCCCTTTACAGAAGAAAAGGGGGAAATGCGGAACGTCCTTGGTTTAGTCGATATATAATAGATATACCATATGTATATACATAATTCAAGACCACAAACTGCAAGGGAGTTCTCAGCATCACTTGTTATTTACGGCCAGTTACTTTGGGCCACCAAGAGGAATTGTTACTGTCTGAGGGACTGCATTCAAGTCGCGGAGGTTTGATCAGTTTTCTGAGGAGAATGCAATCCAGTGAAAACCGCTGTTAGGTGCCGATGGTCAGGTTGAAAGATGCAACCGCACTATCCTTACTTCACTAAAATGCATGCATTCCTCTGAGTAGACAAGCAACTGGTCTGTATACTACCGCTCCAAACTGCACAACGAAAGCAAGTCCGCACATACTTCCATTCACATATACACAAAGGGGTATTCTGCGAAAATCTGCTGCTGGAGCTGAGTGAAAGTGTAACAGTGGAAACCGATGAAATAGAACTACGGCAAAGGAAGCACTGTTGCGCATTGAGTAGAACCAAACTTACCAAAACGCGAGGTTCGACGTGAAATATTCGCAGCCGTTGAAATACCAGTCTGGATTACTCATGTTGGTGGAAAGTGAAGCTACAGCCGCAGGTGAATTTCGGAAATTGGAACCGAGATATAGAGGCCCACAGATCACTACCAAGGTGCTTGCAAATGACCGACCTGTCATAGAAGACATCTTAAATATGCAGCGGAATAAGCACGTATTGTTTGTGGGGACATTAGTGCTGATCAATTGAAAAATAATTCTCCAAACAAATGGTTTTGTTTCCCCTTCAGGACTGCAAATATTAATTAATCTTGACGTCAACGCGATTTGCTAAAGATTGCGCTCCTAGCCTTATCCATCTGGCAATTGTACGAGTATCTGACCCCTCGTTTGTACGAGTATTTTGAACTTTTGATATTGGCTTCACTCACTTTGCTATCCTAATGACGTTTACCTTTAAGGAATTTAGATCAATAAATATTGAGGATTTTCATGATGTCGCCTTTACAGCCTCCTGGAACAATTGTCGTTTTATTTCTGATTCTGACGCCAAGATGGTTACTGATTTGTATACTCAATATTTACCTGTTAAAAGGGTTGATACCCGAAATAACAGCTGTACTTAGTAAGCAATCGAAGTAATCAAGAAAATCATAGCTCGCAGCAAACTGGAAATGGAAACGTAGTCAACCACCTGCTCATTGGACTGCTTACAAGACTATGCGTAACCACTCGACTGTGACAATTATAAATTTTAAAAGAAAGTACTACTCCTCTAAGCTTTTTTGTTTTCTTTAATAATTTGCGTCGGTGTTCGAGGGTGTCCATTGTTTGAGTGATATTAGTGTCACCTATGAGTTTCATCGCACGGTTTCGAATCCTATCTAGCAGGTGCAGACATTTTGGGAGCACCCGACCGGACGTGGGCATTGTACTAAAATTTCCGGAGGATAAACGCCTTATATATTGAGGCCTGATCAGAAGGGGTGAAGTATTTCTTACATCGCTTGAGAAAACCTAGACATTTCGCAGCATTTTTGACGACATCGAATATGCGGTCATTCCAACGTAAGTTGTCACAGACACACAAACCGAGAAAGAAGAGTTTTTCAGTTTCGACGACGCAAGTGCCATTCATGGATAACGGCTGGGTGTTTAAATTTCGCTTTAATGACAACAGACAGCATTGAGTTTTGGAAGCATTAAATTAGTTAGTTTGGTTTAGTTTATTTAGTTTATTTATTCAGTTTTATTTTTTTAATTCTACTCTGTTAGTGGTTCTCCAATTAGTTATGCTGTTAATATCGGAATTTAACGTGCTTAACATACGCTGCCGTTCCCGTTCTACAACCGACGAGCAGGGATGTGAGTCCGGGAACGAATATGAAAAGCAGAGAGTACTGTCGTCAGCAAAGGCATATATTTTATTAGACGTAGCAGACAAGAGATCGTAGATGAAAATTAAAAAGAGTGTCGGAGACAGAACGGAGCCCTGGGGCACACCAGAATTTATTTTGTAAGTATCAGACTTGAAACCTTCCAAGATAACTTGAATTGAACGTTCCGAAAGGTAATTTCTAATCCATTGAAAAAGAGAGTCATCGATCCCAAAAGTACGCATTTTCGACAAAAGAGCTGATGCCAAACTCTGTCAAATGCTTTAGAAATATCAAGTGCAAATATCTTGATTTCTCCAGATTGATGTATGCTTTGGTTCCACTTTTTGGTGAGACATGCCAACAGATCACCTGTTGACCTGTTGCTACGAAAACCATACTGCCGGTCATTAAGAAGCTTCCGTGTCTCGAAATATTTAATAAGCAGCTTGGAAAGAAGGGACGTCAGTGCAATTGGTCTGTAGGAGGAGAGAGAGGAAGGTTCGCCCTTTTCAGGAACGGGCTGGACAAATGGTGTTTTCCATCATCAAATACAACGAATAAACTGTAATCAGTGATATATTTTCCATTTTTGCCACCTTTCTCGCAACTACATAATTCCACGTTCGTAAAACTTCTGATCTTTATCGGCAAAAACTAAACCAAATGCGATTTCATGGCGTCATCATCATTGAAAGCTTTACCATCCAAAGTTTTGCAAAGATCGAAATAAATGGTAATGTAATGGAGCAAAGTCAGGGCTATATGGTGGATCTAACATCAATTCCCAACCCAGTTCTAATAATTTTTGGTGAGTGACCGCGAGTAAATGCTGTGTTGGTGAAAAATTACACCTTTTCGATAGACCAATTCTGGCCGTTTTTCGTTGATCGCTGTATTTAATCTGTCCATTTGTTGAAAATACACATCTGAATTGATCATTGGAGTATTTGCAAGCAGTTCAAAATACACCACCAAGTCCCACCAAATTGAGAGCAAAATCTTCTTTCAAAGTGGATTGTGCTGGCTCATTAAGCCTGGACCATGACGGTTTTCGATTGACATTAACGTAAATAATACATTTTTCATCGCCAGTGATGATTCGTTTCAAAGAAATGGTCGGATTCATTGCGTATTAAATGCAAATCGTAAGCGTTGATGCGCTTCGTTAAATGAATTTCTTTGAAATCATGCGGAACCCAAATATCAAGCTTTTTAACGAGTTTCATACGTTTTAAATTTTTTTCAATCATTGTATACGACACATTAGCTTTTGACAATCCGACCCGATTATGGCTTTAATATGATCATCATTAAGCTCATCTGGTCGAGCTGATCGCTGTTCAAAAATCTCCGGAACGAAATTTTTCAAACCAATTCCGGCGCTGTTTTTCTCTTAAGGCTTCTTTTTAGCAGCTTGCAGCAGCTCTTTCCTTTACGGAAATAAAAAAGTTAAATATGGCGAAAATGCTCGTTTTTGCACTCCATATTAAAAAGGACGCCAAACTATGCAATACCTTTTTACAAAAATACGCGCAATTTGCTTCTAAAGCAAAGTAAAATTGACAGCTAACAAATGTCAAAAGGAAAAAAATATGTCATTGACAGAAGCCATCAACAAATATGGTCAAACACATCTATGTGTGAAATCGGCAATTAATTAGTTGCCAACCAATATAATTATTGTACTAGAATAGAGACGCCACTTTACAAATAAGTCCATGTTGCTTTTTATTCAGCTTCAAAATCTAGAAAGACAAAATACTCAAAATAACAAATGTCAAGTGATATGGCATCTAATGTCAAAAATATAGAAATTGTTCTTTGAATTACTGAGTTTCCAACATTTTACTCGTATAATGGATTTTCTATGCTTGCAGAAATAAACTTCTTGCTTATAGCAAGACTTGAATTCTATTCAAGGTAAGCTACAGAACTGCCTTAAATAATTCACTTTGATTTAGCACCGCCAAAAGTCAGATAAAGTAACTAGGTGCTTGCTTTCTTAACAACGAACTCCGATTCACTTATATCTATTTGGATATGCAAATAGATAAAAAACATAACCGAAACCTTCCTTAACCTTCGGTGTGTATTAGAAAAAAAAAACACCTTACCCTAATTTATTGATCCTAAGAGAATCTTCAGCACCACTATATGGTCTTCGATTTTAGATTAAATGGTCAGTTTAAGAGCATTTATTTATAAGATCTTCAATCAATCCCCTACCTGAGTGTCTAGTTAATTGTAAAACATAAAAAAAAAAAATAAAAAAAAAAAACATCTAAAACTGCTAAATTGGAACCAATTCCAGGAAGCAGAGCATTTCTGTCGTAAATTACCTCGAATTGCATCACTGGAAACAGTAACCACTACCACTTCACCATTAGCAATAATTCATTGTTGCCAACCATTCCTTTTTATAAGTGCTCCACCGTTCGCTGTTCTGCAGATCTTTAACGAGCATTTAAAACTAAACCACCGCCAAGTAAAGGTGTGGTATTTCAAGCACCCTGGGAAGAGGCGAATTAGTGCAATTGCGGATGTGTTTTCCAGAGCTAGAGAGAAGTAAAGCTGCTTCTGAAGCAGATAAATGTTACAATTCTCCAGAGAAGACCCATACCATGAGTAGAATCCAGACATCACACATTTATCCACCTAGCAAATAGCATCACGAAAATAACTAATTATTCAACGGTAATTAATTGTCCATTAGAACCAAGTGAGTGGTAAGAGTGCTCTTCTTGCCCGGAAACTTATTCCCATCTCAAGATATTCTCCGTGACTACCCTCTTCGAAAACCGCTCGTATCTCTATAAATAGGAACATTTCTGATAAGTTTTTTTTTTTTTTTTTTTTTTTCTTTCCTGCACTGCAACTATTGCGAGCATCCGTAAACCTAAAAGATAAGGAGAGATAAAATCAAATCACTGCAATCTCAAGGGGACGTGGTTGAATCTAGAACTTGGAATCTAGAGAAGTTGTAGCCGAGTTCCACCATCCCTCTAGGATGTCGTTTCTAATTTGTAGCCTCATTGATTCGGACATCTTTGGTCAGCAAACAGGAAAATCACCTCTGCCTGTGCTCTTGGAGGTTGCCATGTCGCTTGATATGTAAATTTATCTTCTCCAGAGGGTTGGAATGTCTTTGCCAAAGAACAGAAGATGAAGATTGTAGGAAAACTAGTAGGGTACTTAATTTTTTTTTTAATTTTTTTTTTTTACCATTGCGAACTCTTGTCTGACGTTTCATTACGAGTAGAGGAGTCGTTATGCAAATTAGACAAATCACAAAAATTGCAGGCGGATCGTAGGTCAACGTGTATGTATTCGTTACCTCGTGGAAAGTACATACTTGGGTATGAGCTAGCTAACTGCCCAAGGAGACAAATTCCAGAAATGCTAGTAAGATAAGAGTAGAAAAAACAAAACAGAGTAAACAAAACGAAAAGTACGATAGAAAAAACTAAAGAACACTTTGGTCAAGTGCTGGAGGAAAAGTTTCCGTTTTTAATTACTTCTTCCACTATAAGCGGTCTTCGTAGTCGGTCGGTGGTTGATAGGGGTGGTAACATGGGTTAGGTAGGATGGCGGTACATGTCCTTCGGCTGACATGCGGTTTGTTTTTTTTTTTTTTTCATTTTCTTGGTTCTTCTTTTCTTGTTTTGTGATTTGGCGTCTTCGGATCGATAGAACAAACGAGTTACCACATCCTCATTTGTAGTGGACTCGTTTACCGAATGGCAGATTGTCTTGATTCCGAAAGAGGAGGTAATAGCCGAAGGTACATAACCACTAATACCACCATATCGCCATCACCGCCACGAACACACACACACCGGGTGAGGAATGACTTCTGACGGTATTCAGGTTTTCTTTACGCTGCTCTTTCTCCTTCCGGTGCTTTGTTGGTTTGTTCTTATTCTTTGTTTTTAATCAGTTTCTTGTATCTTGACATTAACAAGGGCAACTTCGAGTAGACTGAGTAGACAGAGTAGACAGAGCAGATAGAGTAGACAGAATGTGGTGAATTGGTGGCGGTTGATTCCTGAGGGTACCGAGGTTTCCATTATCGATTCTTTATCTGGGCGAGAAGTTTTGTGGCTTTTATTTAATTTTCCTTAAGCATCCCCTTCGTTTCTTACTGATACTCGCTATGGCTTCTCGTTCTGCTTCTGATTTTGGTTACTGGACCAGCTTTGAATGTCGGAAAGATATCAAACAATGCCCGGAATCTATAGATTAAGATGTACCGAATACGAATACAAACGGAATGTAGAGCTTTTCCGATATTTATCAAAGAACATACATAATTCCGAAATAATTGACGCCCCTGGAGTTGATAGATACAAATAGCTACCGGTGCCAGATTGAGAGTTGGTCTATTTTATTTCCTTGATAAGAGATTTGTGGTTTTATTTTGGGATTTGTGCGGTATGCTAGTGTATCTGGCTCTGAGGTTAGCAAATATGTATCTTAGCTCTTAGCCATGAAATCTCTCATAAAAACGAGCCGATAATTCAAAGTTTCCAAATGATTTTATCACACAGAAATTTCATGGTTTTGAACCTTGGAGCTGTTTTATTTGTGAGTGGAACAACTTTTCGAGTCTTTATTATTTGTAGGACTGTAAAGAGAAAGTCATAAAGTTGAACTGGGCCCAAGTAGAGGTGATTACTTAAGAGATTTTCGAGATTTTGTTTTTTTAAAGAATGCAAATGTAACTTTTAACTGTTTTTGGGTTGACGAAACGGTTGTACAAATAAGTTGGCCTCGACCTTTAAGATAACATAATAAGCGTTGTGATTGAAAATTGAAGGAAAATGAGTTTTTAAGTGTGGAGATTTATGACAATGGGATGTTTCCCAAACAAGTCCAAATGAGTTCTTAAAAATAAATCAAATGGAACGTATTTTGTACCAGTGTATTCGGTATTTCCTCATAGCTTTCAACAAATAGCAATGGGTCCAAGAAGTGTTGTATGTAATCCAATGGTTACATAGAAATCTGTTGTAAAGTCAAAACAGAAGTGCTTAAAATGGGCATAGCATGATGGATTAAACAACTTTTTCAACTACGCAGAAGAGTGAGAAAACGTTCCAATCAAGCAAAACACTTGTTCATGGGGCAAACCAAATTCAGCATAATACGAATATAGAAAAATCACAGAGCAAAATTTGGTTAAAAACTGCGAAAAACGGAAGAACTTACAGCTATCGCACATCTCCGAACTGTTGTCTCTAAAGACCAAGCAAACTGGATTGATCTTTTATTCAAATCAGATAGTACGTTCACATCTAGTTTTAGAATAAGAACTCTATTTGAGGTTCACTTCCCGTACTCGACTCTAATTCTAAACACACCAAGTGTTAGTTCTGATCCTAGTAGGTATCTATCATAGTATTGGGTGAACCAACAGTCGGTCTGGAAAAATAATGTTCAGTCGAGCCAAAGTTAAATGGAACATCAATTCATTTAGAGCCACCGTGTAAAGACGGAATCTGTCCAGCTCTGATTCAGAAAGGTCAGGTTTCCATTCTACCAACCATGGTTGCCATCTTTAGGTCCACCTTCAATCTGGGATACATACCAGAAACCTGGAGGGAGGTAAAAGTAGTTTTTATCCCCAAACTACTCGTAGTTAACAAACCCAGTGAGATGCCTAAACCATATCGTCCTATAATTTTAACACAGTTTTTTTTCTTTTAAATCTTGGAAGGACTAACAGATATTCACATCAGAGAATACTTAAATAAAGGGTGACCAAATAGCAATGATAGTTTTTCCATTTGTTATTATTATTATTATTATTATTATTATTATTATTATTATCAAGGGAACGATACAAATTAATTTGTAGGGTCCGGGATTTAACGCCGGGTTACTATGTCCATGTGGCGCGTTTTGTCAACAGCACGCGGAGTACTGAGTTCCCATGTGGTCAACCACCTGCGTACTTACCGCGCCCAACACTGCTTGATTTCGGTGATCTAGTGGGAACCGATTCTTTCAGTGTGGCGAGGCCGTTGACTTTTCCACTTGTTGTGTTTCAGCAAACTCCAAAGTTACGAGAAACATCCAGCTGTCAAAATGTTCAATAAGTTTTGCAGCATGTGTGGAAATTATTAAAAGAATATTACCGAAATTCCGGCTCAGTTGTAAATACGCATCGTGAATTTCGTCGTGAGGTCGGTCGTCATTATGGTTTCAGTGTGGGAAAGTTTCAGCGTGAGTATACTCCTTTGGGATTTAAGCTATACGCAAATACTCTCGTCACCCGAAAATGGCTATCAAGATTCTGCATAGAGAATATAAGGCCTACAAGGTCACACACTTTAGGGATGACTGAAGTTCCCAAAAAAACTAGCAATCAACAGATCAAACAATAAACAAGTAATAGAGCTTAACAAATCCGTCAAGATGTTGCGTATTAATGAAGGTTTTCAGCTTCTTTTTGGTAATGTTAGGTATCTTCTACGTACTACACCCATCTATTGGGTCTATAACTTAATTCGTGCGGTTTGCACGTAACTTGTATTATTCCATTGCTATTATTCCTTTGGTACATTCGTTGGAAAGCTACTGTCATTATACATCATTTCAGTATATGTCATTCATTTGAAGCGTAAGCGACAATAATTTTTTTTCACTCAAATATGTCGAACTTTGTGCCTGAAAAAGTGTTTTTGCGGGGAGTTCTTCTTCATGAGGAAAACTGCTGCCAAAAGTCATCGTATTTTCTTGGAAGTTTATGGTGAACATGCGCTAGCTGAGCGAACATGCCAAAGTCGTTTGCATGATTTAAAAGTGGTGATTTTGGCTTGGAAGACGATGAACGTCCTGGGCAGCCAAAAAAGTTTGAAGATGAAGAACTGGAAGCATTACTCTATGAAGATTATTGCCAAACACAAGAAGAGCTCGAAGATTCTTTGGGTGTCACTCAAGCAGCCATTTCAAAACGTTTAAAAGCAGCTGGATATATTCAAAAGCAAGGAAATTGGGTTCCACATGAACTCAAGCCGAGAGACGTCGAAAGGCGGTTTTGCATGTCCGAAATGCTGCTGGAACGCCACAAAAGGAAGTCATTTTTGCATCGGATTGTTACTGGTGATGAAAAATGGATCCATTACAACAACCCCAAGCGCAAAAAATCATATGTGAAACCCGACCAACCAGCCAAATCAACGGCAAAGCCGAATATCCATGGCGCGAAGTTAATGCTCTGTATTTGGTGGAATCAGATGGGTGTGCTGTATTATGAGCTGCTAAAACCGAGTGGAACCATCAATGGACAACACTACCGAACACAATTAATCCGTTTGAATGGAACAGTGGCCGAAAAACGCCCGTAATATGCGACCAGACACGAGGCAATAATTTTCCATCATGACAACGCTCGGCCCCACGTTGCTATTCCGGTTAAGAACTATTTGGAAAACAGTGGATGGGAAGTCTTACCCCACCCGCCTTACAGCCCAGACCTTGCCCCTTCTGACTACCATTTGTTCCGGTCGATGCAGAACGCCCTCACTGAAATACGGTTCACATCAAAGCAAAATATCAAAAATTGGCTTGATTCATTCTTGGTTGCCAAGCCGGCGCAGTTCTTTTGGGATGGGATCCACAAATTTCCAAAAAGATGGGAAAAAGTCATAGCTTCAGATGGGCAATACTTTGAATAATAATATTATACATGATTTTCTTAAATAAACGTTCAAATTTTGAAAAAAAAACCGCACGAAATAAATTATACACCCAATGGATTGTTCGTCGGATCGAAACAGTCTCATCTTAGTTTTAGTACTAAAAATGTTGCTCTTTCAGATTTCAGCCATCGCACTGAAGCAGATTCTGTGTTATCGATCCTTCTGTCCACATCCAGGTGTGTGCGTTCATCTTCATTGACCACACTTCCAAGATAAAAGATGTTGGTTGCCTTTTTGACTTGTTGTCAGGGAATTTTGATTTGGGCATTAGAGTTATTTTGAGTTTAGAAAATGCTTAGAGCATTAGTTTTTGTCATATTTAATACGTCTCTGCTTCTAAGTAAGAGGACCCTTTAATATAAATCCAAGGTGCTGTGTGAAAGTAGGCAGCCGATATTGGCGTAGTCCACAGGTTGCAGATATTATGTCGTTGGACATCTCAGTTCCACATTTGTTTCCGATAGTGCTGCATGAAGCACGTCATTGATCACAGTAAGAAACAGCAGTGGCCCAATAATGCAGCCTTGTCGTACTCTGCTGGGATTTTGAACTCATTTGATACTTTATCCTTCTGTAAGATATAAAATTTAGCCTCTTCATAGGCGGCCTTAATTACAGTAACGAGTCTTTTTGGTACACCTTTAGTGCGCAAAGCACGCCATACAGCATCTCGATTCAAACTGTAGCGAAGATCTGTACTGCACACATACTCAATAATGATCCGAACTGGAGGAACTGGGCCGGAAGCTTGCCGCTTCTTGCTCAAGTGTTAAATCGAAATCCGCTCTAACTCGTTCTAGAATAAGGGACGCATATTCCTCTCCAGTTTTCACATTCTGTCAGGCTTCCCTTCTAAAAATGTTTGACAATCTTCTTCTCTTTCAATATTTAGGAAAGACTTCAATTTCACTCGTTTTCGGAGTTGGTGGCTGCAGGATTTTTGTTGAGATGATGGGAGCGGCTTAGAAGAGCTCCGGTGGGATGCCGTTTATGTCAACTCCCTTGTTGCGCATATTCGGAAACTTATTTCAGCGAGGCGCTCATCGGGGCTTGGGCTGGTTAGTTATTTGCTAAATGATTTATATGGTACAGCAGGAGTTTATCTTGTCCTCATCCGAAGTCAATTAGCTGCCGTCTAAGTCTCTTACGAGTTGGGTTTTGAAACTGTAGCCAGCTGTAAGTTCCTTTGTGATATTGTAGACGGTCCTATTGTCACACCTACTGTCTGCTAATATCATTACGCTTATCACGTCTAATACTAAGTAGCACTTCCTTTTGTGTCATGTGGTATTGAATTACCAACTCTGATCGCTTTACTGCTGAAGCCGCTACAATCCGAACTTTGAAAAATGTACGCTCTTTGATCCATGTCCAGGTAGACGAAAACAAAGTACTCGTTCATATACGAGGCGTTTGTGTCCTTCTGAGCTTATTGAGTTTTACGGTTGCGATTCGCTGTCCTACAGACCAACCAATACTTGTCCACTCTTTGTAGTTTCTCATGAAACTCTCCACTGAGTAGTCTGTCTACAGAGGTATCATTCCGTCATCTAGCAAACCAGTATTCATTGGCAACATGTTCCTGGACCTCCACATTACTAGTCCTCCTAAGACTTACACTTGCAAAACGTCCATACAAAATCCTTCTTTTCGGATCGACAATGGACAATTCATAACAAAACCCTCAAAGGAAACGAATTTTAAGCCAAGACTAACCAACTGTTCATTGATTTTGAAGCTTCCTATAATAGCATTCATTCTCTACAAAAGTTATAATCACATCAGAAACAGTTTAAAACTCCTATACAATAATAGCTGTGAAAACACCCTCTCAAATGCTTCAAATGAATATTCGTTAGCATGAAAAACTATCTTAACTACCCACACATACTCGTACTCGTACTTCATGTATATATTGTAAAGAAAACCCTTCAAGTGAAATACAATTTGCCGTTGATTCAATAGGAAACTACAAGTAAAAGAACTTCACTCCATTTACCCGAAAATTTTCGAAATGAAATGAAAAGATTTGCCAAAACAGTTTTGCTTCATCTAATTATCCCCAAAGAGAAAAACTTGTAATGTTTCCCCATCTATTGAATTTGTTTTGGTTTGATCAGAGCATTGAAGAGGAAAAAAGTTATTTCCTTTATTCAAGCATCACCCTTCTTTAACTACAATTCCATTGTATTCGGTAACCCGATACTGATTTCCTCTATTTACGCACTTCTCAAGTGATGTCCTTAATTTAGCATTCTCGTCTATACGAGAATATCTTTTGCAAATTCAATACAGCTAACCAAATGTACGAATAGTATTCTTGCCGTTAAATCAACATCCCACTCATCCAACCTTCACCTTACCACTCAAGATCCTTTAACCACCCCCTCAAATGCCCACTCACTGAATCCTTCCAATACCCATAATTGAATCTGATTGTATTTTCGTTTTGTTCGCCTTCTTCTTCTTTTCATTTTTTTTTTATATTTTTCTTGTACATAATCGTATTTGTATTCGCATTCGTATCTTAACATTTAGATTGAGAGTGTTATTTTTTTTTCCGATTTTTTCATCCCCAGGTCTATATAGTGGGTCACATACCACCCGGATCGGATGAGAGACACGTTGGTAGCCAACAGAATGGACACACAACATTTACGGAGAGCAACAACATGCGATATCTGGAACTGATTCGCAAGTATTCATCAATTATTCAGGGCCAATTTTTCGGGCATTTGCATTCGGACTCGTTTAGGATCATCTACGACGATAAAGGTAAGGAATGTCCTTCAAGTAGAAGTCTAACCAGTGTTCGTGTATTCTCTTTGGGATTGCTTCTCGTATTTGGTCACATTTCGACTTTTTCAGTTCAAATTCGATTACATTTTCAAAAAGGTCCTCTCTCTCACTATATCCAATTTAGATTCTTTTAAGAAGGATACGTCGAAATAAATTGAATTATCTGCAGCTTTTAAGCTAATTTATCGTCATCCCTTTTAACGCTTCTATTTCCGTATAAGGCACAAACGATGGGATGATGCTGGATATCTAACAATACGTACACATCGAATACACCTTATGAATGAAGAAAATTATATTGCGGCACACAAAAGCAGGCGCTTTCTGGAAGATTAATGATTCGGGATTTGTTTGCTTTATGACCCTCGAAGTTCTTCAAAAACCGAAAAAAAAGAAGAAAAATAGAACAACTTTTCGTTGTACACATATGCGATGGTGAAGTCCTGACGTATGTATCTGGTAAAATGGCAAGCATATCCCCTACTTTACAGCTCGTTTAATGTGTCAATGTCAGAAGTGTATATTAGGTTGGCACAAATAATGTCGATGTGCCGGTTTTGTGGTGATTCGGTGACAACAATTTTTCAAAAACAAACTCTACTGGGTTTTGAGAGAGGGAAATTCAATAATTCAAGTTACCGAATGGAAAGGTCAAATGAGATAATGTTCATCGAATTCTATGAGGAGGTGACTTGCGATTTTAATCTGTATCGCAAAATGTATCGACTTATGGGTCGAATCGTAGCTATAGTCCTTTAGGATCTATTTTTTTTCTTTTTCGATAAAAAGGAACCTAAGTGTTAGTTGAGTTTTTAGATCATAGCGTCATGTGGTCCATCCCTTCAAACACTTCAATTCAACTTAATTAGGTGATGACTAAGTACAAATAAGACTTAGTCTTCTTAGAGAGTACTAACAAAAATAATTCAAACTTCAAAAAGAGCTAAGTAGTTGACAAATTTCTAATTTTCAATATGGTCGCATCTATTAAGTTACTAAGTACTCTTAGTCCCAGTAGTAATTACTTTTAACCATTCTCCGATATTCATATCATGCGCTGCACTCTCAAGTCCATCTTCCATTTAACTGGAGTTTTGTTGTCCTTGCAAAATACAAAATGGACTTTTCATGTGTTCAGGAATGGTTTCGGCCAGCATCTCCGCCAGGAAAGGAATGCAGTTGGGTCTTCACATATGGCTCCAAAAATGATCTAAAATTCCGTGCTGTGGTCTTTCAGAAGGATGATAATGTCAATTTTTACTCCTTTTTACCAAAACTCGATAGCAATGAAATATTTTGTAGAAGATCGATGTAATCGGTGAAGAGGTCGACGTGGCCAGAAGGCTTAGGAGTCAAAAATCTGAAAAGAAAAGTTCTGAAAATAACCCAGGTGATACGTCGAACTTAGCGCCAAAGACATCCAAACTAGGCGTAAAACGGTTAACTGTAAAAAGGTGACCCCACCTAGTGTTGGTAGCAGCAATAGCGATAATCCACCTCTGGCCTTTTTGACTGCGGCCGGGGCACGGTTTTTGGGGGCCGCTGATTTGGACACTGACCGAGAAGCAACTGGAACACTTGATTTCGACGACTCCTGCAACTCTTTCTACGACACCTTCGGTAGATTGAGTTGGTACGATGGAGAGAGTACTAGAGAGGCTTAGTCGCTTAAACCCCATCAGAATTGACGAGTGGTTGGTCAGGGTACTGTTTCCGACGGCTTGTCTCGGAAACCGAAAAGGTGGAACGGGCTCCAGAAGAGATATACTCTGGAGGACTACCGACTAAGGGGCAGCTGAAGAGGCGACGGAGACGCGAGGCAATCCGAACGGCGTAACGGGATTGCAAGTGCCGTCGAAGGCGCAGGGGCCAAAAGTGCCACTCCCCCGGCGGCGACGGAAAATGGAAACAGATCGGTGGAAGTAACACCCATTGAAACCGACCAACTTATCGGATCTGAAATTGCGCCCTCTTCTTCTGTCCCAAACAAGGTGGGCCCCCGCCCAATTATCAAGGCTTCGCCCATCAATGACGTTGTCTAATAAAAAGCGGGGGTAGATTATTCTATAACTGGTCTTATCGAAAACATCCAGATTTTTTTGCATGAATGGATGATACGATTTGACCAGTTACAAGTTGCCGGTCATAGGTCTTGTTGGTAGGCTTGACCACCGGTAGTCCATACCAGGACTTAAATCACGGTACCATGGGAGTCAGGAGCCCCCCGGATTTTGGTCCGGGCCTGACTTGTTAGAGGTAGGCCCCCTTGTGGGAGCGTCATGGTGGCTGTGGTTTAAACCCAAATCGCGGGTACGGGTTTCCTTTTTGGTTTAGCCCATTGTAGAGTTGCAAATAAAGTACTGGGTGCTGCGACCCTAAGAGCAGCAAGAGGTTTTAGGTCGGCCTCGACTCATACCAAGGGTGGAATTATTGCCTCCAACACAGTTCCGAATTGGTATCAAAATTTTTGTGGCGAGCGATGGCAAGGCGTATCCTTGCTCCCTATGGGTGTATGGGCACCTCGTAAACATTAAGTCTTAAGGCAGGAGGTTTACGTTAAAAATCCAGGTACGTTCTGTCCCAAACAAGGCTAAGAGGCAGAAAGTTTTCGGCCCTCCTACCGATGAAACTTTCCGCTCACGATGAAACCGGTTCAGCAACCAACAAAGGCAGCAATTCCGGTAGACGAAAATCATATGAAGCAGTCAAATCGATTGATAAAAACAAAACCAAAATCGACGGAATTCGGCCAAATCGGTGAAATCCCCGCTGAGAAACAACTCCGGTGGTGGCTTTCCAAGCGCACAAGATACAGATGAAACCCGTGCTGCAACCAATACATAAGTTGCAGCTCTGCTGGACGGAGCTTGGACGTCGCGGGAAAAGTAACCTCAAAAAAAATTCCGAAACGAGGAACTTGGCGAGACCGGTGCACCTACAAAAATACTGCTATCTCTACTCTGGCGCTTCGAATTGGGAAGGCTGACAATGACAGCAGTCTGAACGAAGCTGAGTGCAAACACTGTGTCGATCAAATTTGGGAGCTATCCAAAGAAGAGGATGTTTGCATTCAAGCAGAGGGCTGCGATATGGAGAATGGAATGGAGAGTGAAGTACTACACGCAGCAAACTTTGGAATTGCTAAGCAAATCTGTGTCGAAAATTCCACTCCTCGAAACTAAGGCTTTCGAGGTTTTAAAGATACCAAAATTGGCGCACGTCATCTTCTGGGTTCCGCGGCAACTCAGAGAAACGGGAGATGTTCTGATGCATCCTCATATCCAGAACCCTGGACTCGGCATTGAGAAATGGAAAATCTACTCTCACAGAGAGAGAAAGAATCGGAAAAACAAAGATGGCTCTTCCCTTGTTGTGGGCTTAGACAAAGCTTCTGTAGAGAAGCTATCTGCACCTTGGAAGGGTTAATCTCCACTTTGTTTCCAAATGATTGCGGAGTGCAGAGTACCCATCTATTTTGTGTACTTAAATCAAGCTTCAACATTCCAAGTCTACTACTGTGTCCCTATGTAGGAGGCTTTCCGTTTTGAATACAAAACCCCACATAATATCTCTACAGGAACCATGGGTGTGGAATAAACGCATCTGTGGTTTCGGATGTTTAAGGCGTTTCACACCACCGAAAAGCCGAGAGCTTGTCTTTACGAGTATGTTCCGAATTCACTCTCAGCATCTAAACTTGAACAGTTTTGTAACCAAGATTAAGTGGCAACTGACATAAGTTATAAAACGAATGGAGAATGTCACAAGTTCGTCGTTGCGCCTGATTATTTTTCCTATGGTTCATTTCTGCCACCATTACCGTAGGCGATAGCAGAACTCATTGGATATTGTGATTTCAGGAAGATGTGAATAATGCTCAGAAAACTTTCGTAATCACCTCCTGGATTTCATACTGTCGACGGACCTGACAGTCAACAATGTTGACCCTCAGCCAACTTTTGTTACGAGGGTAAGACTGTAAGTAATTAACTTAACTTTATCCAACAGGTTTACTAAGGAGAATACTAACTATCAGGGATCTCTATATCAGACCATAGATATACCGAATTCAGAATCAGATGCGAGGTTTCGACCTTGTTGAAGAAGCGTAATCGGCATAAAACCAACTAGACACGATTTAAGGAGAAGCTCGACAAGTACAATAGTGTTCCCCCTAGGCTCAAGACAAAACAAAAGCTAGAAGAAGCTGTTCAGAACCTGAACGGTACCCTCACCAAGTGTTTCGAAATGGTATGTCCAGCTAGTAAGCAATCCTGCAGATCGCACGCTCCTTGGTGGAACGCAGACCTGCAGAGTCTTCATAAATAATCCAGACAACTTCTAAATAGGTAACTTAATCTTAAGTGGAGGAAGATTGGAATCTTTACAGATTGAAGTACAAAGATTTTAAGAGGCTTATTCGGATTTAGAAGAGCGCCGCTTACAATGTTTTTTGAGAAAAGGTCGCAATTACTCGTATCGATAAAATCAGTAATCTGGTCAAAGTCGTCAAAAGGGACAGAAAATCGGACAGTACCTATACTGAGCCGAAAGCAGGAACTCTTCATCACATGCTTGAGTCTCACTTCCCAGGCAACCTAATCGGAACGAGCTCAATGAAGCTGCTAGTGAGCTGAAAAACACAATACACCGTAGCTGTGGTGACGAATGAGACCATTAAATATGCTGTTGCTTCCTTTCATGGCACCAAGTCACCTGGCACCCATGGTACATATATGCTCAGTTATGTATAGACCAGCTGCTGGCAACTCTGAAGAGAACTTTCACTGCTAACCTGGCACTGAAATAAAAACCCGAACCCAGGTGAACAGTGAGAGTGACCTTTATACCGAAAATCGGAAAGGAGGACTACTCGCTCGCCAAGATTTTCATGCCTATAAGTCTGACTTCTTTCATGCTGAAAAGCATCGAGAAGATGGTTGAGATCCATGTGCACAAAACCGCCTTGCGAATGCATCCTCTGTCGGCGATGTAACACTCCTACGAATGTAGAAGATCCTGCGGGAGTGCGCTTCAGAATTTGGTAGGAAGAATTGAAGGGGTACTCGACTCGAAGGAATACGCCTTGGGCATCATCTTCATCGACGTTGACGGTGCTTTCAATAACGAAACTTTTGACGGCATGTGTTCCCATGTGGTCATCCACCTATGTACTTACCGCACCCAATACTGCTTAATTTCGGTGATCTAGTGGGAACCGATGCTTTCAGTGTGGCGAGGCCGTTTTAAACAATTTAATTCGTACAAGCTGTACGAATAGTTAGAAACATTACGAGATACCATATTCAAGGTGGCGCGAAAGTTGTCACCCTAAGTTCTTTGGCTGTAATTTTTTTTTTGAATGAAAACTTTTGATTTTGCTTTTGGATTATGTTTACTTGATGTCTTAAATTTGTTTCCGTTAAGCCATGGAAATGATATCGGCCAAGTGGCCGCGGCCAGAATTGATAACCACTCGGGGCCGATTTGTGGCATTTTCCATCACTTTTCCTAGAACTTCCGGCGATAGGTCCTCGCATTATTGACGAATATTCTCTTTGAGGGCTTCAAGTGCAGCCTTGTTGAAATTGACTCGTGACTCCAAAAAATTCCACAAAAAGAAGTTTGGAACGGATAAATCTTGCCGGGCAATGCAAATCGCCAAAATGAGAGATTAGGCGACCCCGAAATTCAGCCCTTAGCATTTCGTTTTTGGCTTATGCAGTATGCGCCGTTGCTCCATTAGTCGTTGGAGAAAGTCGTTGAGCATGGATTTGTAGCGCCTTCCGTCCACTGTAGTCGTTTGGCCCGCGGCGCTTTCAAAAAATAAGGCCCGATGACGCATCCAGCGTAAACAGCACACCATGCAGTAACTTTGAGTGGATGTAATGGCTCTTCGTGGCTTATACACGGGTTTTCTGTGCCCCAGAAGTGATAGTTTTGCTTACTCACATATCCACAGAGATAGAAATGGACCTCGTCGCTCATGATGATTTCGGATGATATCGCCCTCGTGGTCGAGATTTGGGATGGCTTGGGCGTAGGTTACATGCACTTGGCGGTCAACAGATAACAGCTGATGCAGTGTCTGCACCTTGTAAGGCAACATTTATAGTCTTTCAGCAAATTTCTCTGTAAAGACCGCTGATTGATGCCCAACTGCGTGGCACGTCATCTGGTCGGGTCTTATGGGACATGTTCAACCAAAGCTGCGATATTCCCATCTCAAGTTGTCCCATATTCTTCTAGGCGAGCGGCTAAACATCGTAGTGTTTGCCCAATTGGTATCGGTCGGCCGGGAAATTTACGCCAAAATTCACGCTGCGCCAACACCACCGACGAATTATTCCGCAAAAAAATCGTAACAATTATTCCGCGTTCTGTTAAAGTATAACGGGGCCCCGCCCAATTACCAAGGCTTCGCCCATCAATGACGTTGTCTAATAAAAAGCGGGGGCAGAGCATATTACTGTTCTTATCGTAAACATCTTCAGATGACGCCTCTGAAGGTTGCTAGGATTTGACCAGTTAAAAGTTGCAGGTCATAGGTCTTGTTGGCGGCAAGACCACTGGTAGTCCCTACCAGGACTTAAATCACGGTACCATGTGAGTCAGGAGCCCCCCGGATTTCAGTCCGGGTCTGAGGTAGGCCCCCTTCTGGGAGCGTCATGGTGGCTGTGGTTTAAACCCAAATCGCGGGAAGGGTTTGGTTTAACCCATTGTAGAGTAGCAAATAAGTACTGGGTGCTGTGACCCTGAGAACAGTAAGAGGTTTTAGGTTGGCCTCGACTCATACCAAGGGTGGAACTTGTGCCTCCAACACAGTTCCGAATTGGTATCAAAGTACTGGCGGAGAGCGATGGCAAGGCGTACCCTTGCTTCCATGGATGTATGGGCATCCCGTAAATATAAGTCTACATGACAGGTAGTTTACGTTAAAAACCAGAGACTAATGTCGGAGTATAACGATTCATGTCTTGTTGACGTGTGTTTTGTATCTGTTTACTTCACAAATGTCAAAGTATAGTAGAATTGATATTTGCGGCCATATGCAGAAATTATAGCATCTTCCGATAGGGTGAAAAGTCATCACCGGCTCCACGTAATATATTCAATTACGAATAGGGATAAATGTCACATTATTTACAGTATTTTAGTGTGGGGTGAACAAGAAAATAAAGGTAAAATAAATATAAATATTATAATTCAGTTCTTCCTTTATTAGTTGGCGATCTCTACATTGTGAAATACAAACACATAAATGAAGACAAGAAATAGAAACATTCGCATTACAATAGAAATTACACTTTCTGAATATGTTTATTTTATAAAGTGCAACAAAATTTCCTTATGGTTGATATTCAGACAACTAAAACAAAAGGGGGAAAGGCATTGGCAGAAGAAGATGAAATCGTAAATAGATGGAAAGAACATTTCAAGGAACTATTGAACAAAAAAGATAAGGAAGTCTCAGAGGGAACAGAAGATGAAATTGAAGTAGATTCGAACAATGGATTAGCATATTACTAGGAAAACCCTATCACCAGAGAACAACACGAAACAGTGCTAGAGAAAATCAGACTCGCAAAAGCTCCGGGTGTTGATGGGATTGCCCCGGAATTTATTTAAAATCTTGGAGAAAAGGAATTATTAGAAATAATAAATTTAACCTGGGCAATGGGAATTATGGAAGTATGGAGTTATCCCACCTACTTACAAAAAGGTAACTCGAAAGAATGCGATAACGGCTTTCACGCCAGCCTTTAAAGGGTATGAGACCATCTTAGTATACAGGCTATGGGAAAGAGTTGAGAAACAGTCATCAGATAAACAAAGCGGTTTCCGATTAAAGTGCTGGAAAAAAAGTCTTTACCTGCTTTATAGACATGAAAAAAGCTTTTGACTCGATAAGCTTAGGAAAAATCTGGGAGAATCTTAATAGGAAAGGGGTAGAGGAAGGAGCATATACAAGGAAACATTTAATGTCGTTACGACATGCAATGTGCTGTCAGACAAATTCAAGACGTCTGAAGGAGCGAGGCAATAATAATAATAATAAATCCTTTATTTCCTATTATAGTCAAATATAAATCACATGTTGCAGAAAATGTTTAGATTAATGTATAATTGAATTATAATCTACAGTGGCGAGCAAAAATGGGTACGTGATTCAAGAAAATAAAATAAAAGACAATAATTGTATTTTGTTTCATTATGAACTTAATCAAATTATTGGTAATCGTAAAACTACAATAAAAATTCACTATTCAATAAAAAAATAAATAAAAAAATACTTAGGAGATAACTGTATAAAAATGTTAAAGTAACAAAGACTCGCATTTATTCAATTTTGCACGTTCCTTTGATTTTGTTTTTGCACTATTTTCTGCCACTTTTTAATATTTGGTCCATAATCCCTTATCTTTTATAATACTCCTCATCCTTTTTGGCTTACTTTCCAGCAATGTTTCAATTTGTTCATGGGAGAAATTTGACCACTGCTCTCGTACTAGCTCCTATAAGTCATTCAAAGTCTTTGGAGGGTTATTGTATGACGCCAGCCGTCTTTTCAGTATGCCCCATAGATTTTCTATCAGGCTGACCAGTGACCACTTAATTGCCTGAAATACCTGCTCCCCAAGAAAGTTTTGGGCAATCCATGCGGTACGTTTGGAGTAACCGTCTTGTCTTTTCAATCGGATAAGTACATTCCTCCACGAATTCTTGCAAAATCCAAATCGTGAATCTGAACAATTTCGACGAGCAATCATTATTTGGACAATCAAATGTAATTAGAGAAGGAGGTGAAGCGTTGACTCGGTCGTGAACAGACGTGTGCTCTTAAAATCGAATAAAAATCTTCAAGTGCGAAACTCAATCATCCCCTAAACCGGCTAAGACCGTATTAATTTATTAGCCCATTAATTTTTTTTTGAGACAATGACTCCTTAAAGTGGCTTTTTCTGAAAAAACCAAAAGTGACCCTCCAGCTTTTTTGCTGGAAGATAAAAATATAGTAACGGTTAAGATATTGGGGTCTTAATCGTCTTATAAAATAAAAAATAAGAGGTTTGATTATAAATTAAATGCTTTATTCTTTTAATAAAAATACGTGGGATCTTAGAATACCATTCGAAGCACGCGCAAGTTCTAACAGAAGTCTTAGCAACACCAAACAAAGAGACAAAAAATAATCCAGCGGTATAATGCCCGCGCTTTTCTTAAGCGTGGCTTGGTTGCTAGCCGGTTTTCCAAATTATAGGAAACTTGTGCTCCAACTTTATCTTCGCAGAAGATGAAGGTGGAGACGGAGAGCAACTCGTCTTCGAAAAGCACCCACACCTGGTTGTTTGTCTAGAACATCAAGTGTGGCTCAAAAGCTTCTCATTTCGCATTCAAAGGAGGTTGTGGGAGCACATATAACAATATTGATCATTTGGGTAAAGTACAAGCCAACGCACATGTGTCTCCTGATGACATAAATCATCATCATTGCTTTAACGTAAAAAGCGCTCTCTCAATAGAGAAACACGCAATCAATAGCACACCTAGTGCACTCACTGCTGCTAATGCATATGAGCGCGATTGAATTTCCAATAACAACATTACCACCATGGATGTAAACGTCGATCACTCCACTGAGTGGACAACGGTTATCGGGAGTCCCAAACGTGCTACTACCAACTATCAGTCAAATGGCTACAAAAGAAGTAGAAACGTGCGTGAGGTGAACCATCGCCTAAGCGAAATGCTTCGTCGCCAAATAGATTTTCTTCACTCTATGATATGGAACTTCAAGTTCCATGTGTCAATCTTAAATACACCAACCAACACCTCTGTTAATCATCGAACCAACACGTCGTCCGTTGAAATGCATAATCAAGTCGCTGGTAATGCACTTAAAATTATTAACAATGTTCATTTCTGCGCACCAATATTTGTATACGGTGCCAATTGTGAATTTATAAGCGAAGTTATCAAACTCGCTGCAAATGAGTGTAAAGTTAAGGATGTGAAACATAAATTTGTAAATTTGACCTACCGAAAAACAAAGGTATACGTAAATGACGCTAAAATTCATTCAATTATTATTATTAGATTACGCGGGACGGGTATTGGTGCGTTTTCTTTTGCGCCTAAGGAAACGAAAAGGGTTTCAGTTATGCTGAACAGCTTTGAGGGTGATACCCATGTCTAGGTTATAGAACAAACTGTGAAAACTACATCTCCTAGTATTAGAATTTGTAAGATAATACCCTTTTCTACTTCCAAATTAAAAGAAATGGGTATGAAATTAAACATGTTAATTGTCCAATTAGAACCAGATAAGTCCATTAAAGATTTAATTACATAGTATTAGATACTTGCTCCATCAGCGTGTCAACTGGGAAAAAAAAAATTGATAAAGCTGTAATTTGGTGTTATAGGTGTCAAAGATTAGGTCATTCCGGTGAATGTTGCTCATATAGTAGATGTGTCCTGTGCGGCGAGTGTCATGATTCAGAAGCATGCATCGCTTCCTTTAAGTCGCTCAGGGAATCCAATCAGCTAGTTCCTACTCTTAAGTGCGTTAATTGTAATGAAACCGGGTACGCCGCTAGTTATCCTGGCCCATCATATCTAAAATATACAGAAAAACGAGATACATCGACACAAGTCGCAAGGCAGGTTGCGATCAAAAATAGAGAGGTAGTACAAGGCACTATAAATATTAAATACGCTTACGAATCAACACGTTACATATTCTGGCATGGTTAAGAGTAACTACTCTCACCGCGCGAATAACACTTTTTCCTTAAATATACATATTAATTTGAATATCAATATAACAAAAAAATATAAAAAAACAAAAGCTCGAAATATTTATAATCAATCTGAACAAAAAACGCTGCAACTCACTTTTATACTCACTTTTGACGTGACAGTGTTGGTTGCAAAGTCGCTTTGAGTGGCTTTCGATTGGACGAATTTAATTGTACTTTAAATTTCATTTAGTGCCTTTGCTTCAGTTTTATATGAAGATTTTAGTTTTAAAGATTAAATTTTAAGCCATAAGGAATTTAGTTTAGTTTAGTTTATTTTATTAGTTCAAAAACAACACTGTACATCAACGTAAACTTATAATTAGTACAGGATATAAAATAACATAATATAAATTAATTAAATTAAATTAACCCAGCCCAGTTAACCCAATAGAAGTCAAAAGCAAAAGCATTTTTTCACAAACATCTGTTGCTTTTTCCTTAATATTTTCTCCGATAAACTGGAGATTTGGTGGGATTTTGTAAGCAGTTTTGAAAGGAAATAAGCACTTTCGAACACACTAATTTTAAAAAAAGGTGCAAGTTCCTTTTTGGGTAGAAGAAAAACTACTATTTTTTCCAAAGTGTAAAAAGCCCAAAAGAACGTTCATTATTGACTTCCTCTTTCAAAATATAAGTTGATTCCAGAATAGGGAGAAACGGGATGCTGCCAAACATCAGGTAACGAATAAATACCCTCTAGTTGTATGTTGCCACATCTATAATTCAAATCATTCGTAAATCTAGCCTCACTTTTGAAAGTGAACTAAATTATTCCCACTTTTGATTTTGTTTTTGTTTCGTGTGGAAAACAGGCTAAGCATTTTTTAATAAAACACGACTAATGAAAAATCCTTAGCCCAAGTAATATCGGCATTGTAGGTTGATATACCTTGATAATGGGGGCAACCATTGGTAAGATTATATTTTAAGCAATTTGTCGAATGATATTGTAAAAATAAGTTCTCAGGCAGTGCACCCTTAATTTTGAATATCATGTACTTGTTTGTTGCTACTCGTAATTACTAATTTATGTTTGTCGAATCTAGGTTTACATTGATATTAAAAATTTATTACAAGAGCAAATTAGAGTAGCTGTAATTTTCCTTTAAAAACCTGGATAAATAAAGAGTTTACATAGATCAAGAACAATATCGGACCCAAAACAGAACCCTGTGGTACACCCAAATTTATAGTTTTCTGTGAGCTCATAAAACCCATTACTCTGACCCTTTGGTTACGGTTCCACAAATAAGACACAAATCTCTAAAACCTGCATTGTACAGTTTGCTAAGTAATAGCGAATGATCTACTATAGCTTTTGAGATATTTATAAATAACGTACCAGTAATTAGGGAATAACTTACGCACTTATAAATTTGCCCGCAGAGCCTTAGTAAGGCATCTTCGGTGGATTTTCCACTTCTGAAACCGAATTGAAGCTCACTGAAAAATTTAGTTTTATCTAGAAAAGAGACTATAAAGAGGCAATAAAACAGAGTGAGACACGAGACATTACCTCGGTGTTCGACGGTGTCTATTGTTTGAGTGATATTAGTATCACCTATGAGTTTTATCGCACGATTTTGAGTCCTGTCTAGCAGATGCAGAGATGTTTTGGGCGCAGCCGAAAAGATGTGGGCATTGTACTTCAATTTCGGGCAGATAAACGCCTTATATGTTGAGGCCTGATCAGAGCCTCCTCTGAAGTATTTCTTACATCGCTTGAGAAAACGTAGACATTTCGCAGCATTTTTGACGACATCGAATATGCGGTCATTCCAACGTAAGTTGTCACAGTCACACTGGCCGAGAAAGAAGAGTTTTTCGGTTTCGACGACGCAGGTGCCATTCATGGATAACGGCTGGGTGTTTAAATTTCGCTTTAATGACAGCAAACAGCACTGTGTTTTGGAAGCATTTAATTCTACTCTATTAGTGGTGGTTCCCCAATTAGTTATGCGGTTAACATCAGAATTTAACGAGCTTACACACGCTGGCGTTCCCGTTCTCCAATCAAAGAGCTGGGACGTTAGTCCGGGAAAGAATATGAAAAGCTAAGAGTACTGTCGTCAGTAAAGGAACATATTGGATTAGAGGTAGCAGACAAGAGACCGTTGATGAAAATTAAAAAGAGTATCGGAGACAGAACGGAGCCCTAGGGCACACCAGCATTTATTATCTGAATATCAGACTTCAAACTATCCAAGACAACTTGAATTGATCGTTCCGAAAGGTAATTTCTAATCCATTGAAAAAGAGAGTCATCGATCCCAAAAGTACGCATTTTCGACAAAAGAGCCTGATGCCAAACCCTGTCAAATGCCTTAGAAATAACAAGTGCAACTATGTTGCTTTCGTCAAATTGATGTACGGTCTGGTTCCACTTTGCGGTGAGATATGCAATCAGATCACCAGTGGACCTGTTGCTACGAAAACCGTACTGCCGGTCACTAAGAAGTTTTTGTGTTTCGAGATATTTCATGAGCTGACGGTTTATCAGCGTTTCCATGACCTTGGAAGGAAGGGACGTAAGTGCAATGGGTTTGTAGGATGAGAGAGAGGAAGATTCGTCCGTTTTAGGTACGGGCTGGATAAATAGTGTTTTTCATCTGCTCGGAAAGAGTCCTAAAGGTTAGCATTGATGAAAAGCTTATGCGGTGTTGTTTAATGCTCTAAACAAAACAGCTCTCAATGTCATCATAACCAGTTTGCAATCCAAGTCCAGCTAGTCTTATTTTTCTGCGAACTAGACAATGTCATCAAGCATTGCCAAGAAAGGATGGGAAGTTATAGAGTCATAGGCAGCTTCAACCAATATGTCTTCAAGCATATGACATATTGCTGTTTGCTAATAGTGAAAAATATATGCAAAAGAGTGTAAAGGTTTGGAAAGATACAATGCAATGCCGAAACTACAGCTCAATGTTGATAAGACAAAAGTGGTGGCGATACGAAATAAAACTGGAGTAGCAAGAGCAATGGTGCATAGAGAAGTCATCGAGCAGGTGCAAAGATATACGAGGGTAGTCCCAGAGGTACCCTGACGTATAGATAGCGGTTGTTATTTAAAAAGAATTGTAGAAAGTACCAACCTTATAAAGCTTAAATTTTAAGTTTGACGACGCTACGTTGTTTAGTATTTGATCGGCAGCCAGGAATAGTGACCGCTCTCAATGAATTTTTATGTATAGAAAAAATTGGTGATGCAATATTTTCATTTGAAAGAGCTCAATCCAACTAACATCAAAATGGAACTGGATTCTACTCTGGGGGAGTCTGCTCCTTCGTTTACAACAATAAAATATTGGGTGGCAGAGATTAAGCGAGGCCGTACAAGTTGCCAAGACGAACATCGCAGTGGTCGACCAAATGAGGTGAGTTCACCAGAAATGTTGAAAACTACCCACAAAATGGTATTGGATGACCGTCGATTGAAAGTGCGTGAACTAGCAGATATGGTAGTCATTTCAAAAAGCACTGTACATTGCATTTCTACTGAAAAATTGGACATGAGAAAGCTGTGTGTAAGATGGGTGCCGCGATTACTCACAATGGAACAAAAAATGCGTCGTGAGGATGTTTCATTAGAGTGTTTGGTGAAGTTTAACAGCAGTAAAGTCGATTTCTTGCGTCGGTTCATAACCATGGATGAGACATGGGTCCATCACTTCACACCCGAAGCGAAGGAACAGTCAAAACAATGGAGTCAAACTGAGAATCGGCTCCAAATAAGGCGAATACAATTCCATCTGCAGGCAAGGTCATGGTGTCAGTTTTATGCGAACAGCGTGTATTATACGACCTTATTGCAGCGTTTGAAAAATGAAATTAAGAAAAAAAACGGCCGCATTTGGCGAAGAAAAAAGTTTTGATTCATCAAGACAATGCACCAGTTCACTCATCCGTCATCGCGATGGCCAAAATCAATGAGTTAAAGTTCGAATTGTTTTCAATGACTGCCAACCCGAAGCACAAGACAGAATTTCGTTGATGCTGTTTCTTGATAGAATAGCCAAACGCTCTGTACAAGATGTTGTTCGAGTGGCTAAGCAAGTAACGCTAGCTGAAGCTTTAAATAAGGCGATCACTATAGAAGTAGCGCACATTTCTACTAAGAGCAGTCATTTAGCATGAATTTCCACAGCCGAGGATGTGAAACCCCATTCTTCATCTTTCCGGCGAAAGGAAAATGTTCGTAGCGCTGATGAGCAAACTCCAGATAACATCCAGCCGGCTTCGGAAAATTTCGAGAAGTCAGCGTCGCGAGGCAGGCCTCAAATTTCCCATACTTTCTTCAGTGATCAATCCGGTGGATACCTTGTACCAGTTTGCGTCGGAAATGTCACTTGTAAATTGTAGATTGATACCGGCTCGTCAACAACTATACATACTAAGTCGAGATGCCATCCCTAGCAAGACCATCATAATGACGTTATGTGGTAACACTCTTCCAGTTTCGTACGAGTGATGGACTATTGTGCAATTAGGAATCTTCAAGCGATGCGTCAAAGTCAAAATTGTGGATTTTTCCCACTCTCCTACTAGCCAAGGAATCCTGGGCATCGATGTTTTGAGACCCTCCAAAAGCGTTTTAGATTTTTCGTCAAATGGGTTGCGCGTCAGGGGTGAGAAAATCCCTTTAACCAATGAATTTTCTTCTAACTCAAATGATCACTTGGGAGAGAACGTTCGCGTAATTTGCCTCAGGACATCGGACTGTGTAGATCTCCCTCCAGGAAGTGAATCATTTCGTACGCGCCGGTTAAAGGCGTAGTCAATCCAATTTAAGATAATTTACCAAAAGGTGTTTTGATTATAAAATCTATAAACCGTAACAACAAAGGCAGTGCCCTGGTTCGCCTTGCAAATTTAGCTGATCACATCGTCACGCTCCCAGCTCAAACAAGAGTAGCTACATTTGAAGATGCTGCATTCATGGATCTTGGTTATGCCGACACTAATGCCATACCTGCTCATCTAAATGAACTCTATGAAGAGGCACAGAAGGCCCCCTGCCATCGCAATCGGAAGCCCTTAGGTCACTTTTAATCGAATTTTGACTTGGGGCGAACCAAACGGGTACAGCATACAATTAACGTCGGCTCTGCAAACCAATAAAACAACCGCCCTTGCGACTACCAATGACAAAGCATGAAGAATCTCGGCAAATCATAGATGATATGCTCAGGCGAGATATAATCGAGTCTTTGTCTAGCCCCTGGGCATCCCTGATTGTCATGGTGAAAAAGAAAGATGGATCTACCCGATTCTGCGCGGTTTATCGCCGGCTAAATGATGTCACCGTGAAAGATTCGTTCCCGTTGACAAGGATTGATGGCAAGTTGGATACGGCGGTGGCGGCATCTTCCTGGTTCAGTACCGTCGATTGTCAGTCCGGTTATTAGCAGGTAGAGATGCACCCGAGTGATAGAGAAAAGACGGCCTTTGTTATTCATGTTGACTTGTGGCAGCTTAAAGTCATGAGTTTTAGACTCACAAATGCCCCAGTGACATTTGAACGGTTGATGGAACAATGGCTGGCGTAGGTACTTAGACGACGTGTTTATTCATGGTAAAAGCTTTGAAATAATGTTTTCGAATTTAAAAATTGTTTCCAGTCGTCTGCGTGCTGCGGAATTGAAAATTAATCTATCTAAATACCATCTGTGTTGAAGAGAAGTTCGCTTCTTGGGTTATATCATCAACGAAAAGGGTTCGCGTCCCGACCCATCAAAAATAGAACCCATTATATATTGGCCAAAGCCTGCCAATATTTCGGAAGTAAGGAATTTCATGGGTTTATGCACCTACTACCGCCAGTTCGGTGCGAACTTAGCCAACATTGCACGACCCTTCCACAAGCTTAAAGAGAAAAACGCACCGTTTATCTTGTTTACGGAATGTGATGAAGCGTTCCTCCGCCTGAAGACATACTACACCATCAATTTTAGTCCATGTTTGTGCGGATAGTGAATTTATCCTTGATACAGATGCCAGTGATAAAGGAACTGGTGCGGTTCTAAGTCAAGTTCGAGACGGGGCGGAGGCGGTTATAGGTTACTTCAGTAAGACACTCAGCGAACCCGAAGAGAATTATTGTGCTACACGGAAACAATTGCTATCTGTGACTCAGGTGATAGAACGTTTTCATGTGTATGTATATGGGGCGAATTTTTAATTCGAACCGATCATGCAGCACTACAGTGGCTGTTGTCATTCAAAAACGCGGAAAATGCATTTAAAAATGAAAAAAAAAAGGGAAAACTTGCTCGATTAGAAAGACTGTAGCAATATAATCATCGAGTTCAACATCGACAAGGTACGAAGCATATAAACGCGGATGCTCTGTCTCGGAGGCCATGTGATGAAGGATATAATCACTGTACAACTAAAGGATTGAAATGTGATGGTGTTTTACAGCATCAATAAAGACTTTGTTATTTATTGACAGTGAATTGAACTCCGAGCAGTTACAGCTAGCACAAACGAACTATGATGTTCTATCGCATGTTCGAAATTTGGTAGACGAAGGACAAAGACCAAGTTGGGAACGCGTGTCCGGTGAGAACAACCTTTTTAAATCCTATTGGGCGCAGTTTAATGCCCTGGTAATGAAAATGACATTCTGTGTAGAAAATGGGTACCCACTTTACACCCTGAGCCTGAACGGTAGCTAACTATTGTACCCAAGTGCCAAATAGCGGCCGTTATCCAAATGTTCCATAACACACCTTTTGGAGGACATTTCAGATCAAGAAAAACCCTCGCGAAATTCCATAAACTATTTTATTGGGTCGGCGCAGGTCGAGACGTGGCCCTTTACTGCAAGGCTTGTGACATCTGTGCCACTAAACAAGGCCCTAGAAGTAAGACGAGGGCAGAGCTGAAGCTATATTTGTCCGGCGAGCCATTTCAACGAGTAGCAGGTGACATTACCGTCAACCAAAAAAGGCAACAAATACTTTTTGCCCTCCCGGACTAAACGGCCGAATCTGTAGCCAGAAAACTAGTAAATAAAGTGTTTTCTTGTTTTAGTATACCACTCGTGTACAATTTGGTGTACCAATTGGCTCGTTTTAATAATTCAGGAAAGCTTCCTGTAAAAATGCTCAAATTAAAAAGGTGAGCCAAAATATCTGCCACATTCAAAGCGAATTTTCTTGAAGTGGAATTAGAAATTTCATCGTCACAACCAGAATTTCAGTTTCTAAGGGAATATTATGGTTTGTAATTATTCAAACCCCGATCTGGGTAAGAAAACGAAATTGTTTCTAGAAAAAGTGTAGTCCGAGTGCTGTGTTGCATAACAACCACAGGATATTGAAACGTCACAATGAGAAGTTGTTTGTGCAACAACTATACGGCCAGCAACGATAACATTATCTTTTTTCAAGAACAATGTATTTATTATAGTTCTTCGATTATCTATTAATTATACAATTGATAACTCCCTGTTCTTTTTTCATGGTTTCCTTGTGAGTTTCTTAATCGGTTTTTGAAGTGATTGCTACGGAAAATAAATATATTGTTATGCATGAAGATACACTTTATTTAAAAAATATATTTGTCGAAAGTCTCGTCGGACCAGTGGATCTCAGGGTTGAGAACTGGTATTACCGTCAGAATTATAGGGCGTAGATCAGGATATCTTAATGTTTCGGTGTAATCGAGGTTTATTCTTGATCGTTTGTGTAGACCAGGATCTATTTATCTTCTTCTTCTTAGGATTGTTAAAGAAACAATTTAATTCACTTATAAAACAAAATTATTTATTTTATTATTGATCGGTATTAGAATGGCTTTGACATATTTGAGTTCTGACTCCGACGAAGTTGCCCCTCTATTTATAACTTTAACGTTTTTGGGGCGCAATTCAGCTGATGAAGTTATAGAAATTTTACATGTTGAAATTAGTTAAGGTGCTTTTCATTAGTACAATCCATAAAAAAAGAAGATATTTTTGATTGGCGTGGCTGGAGGGCGTTGGGACATACTATATCTGTACCATTCGGGTTGTTTCGTGATACAATTGTGTCCTGTATAACGCAAAATACAAAACAGCACTAGTGTCGAAAACGAATACATAATCTTTATTCAGTTAGTAAAAATAAGATAACGAAAACATAAATATTTATGATTATATTATCTAAATTATGAATAAATATATGTATCAAGTGTGGTACGGCGCAAAACAATGCTTGCACAATAGAATTTCGCATTCCTTTCATATTGTTTTGGTGCGAGTTTGCTTCTTAGCCTTCGCAGAATTCACACACCGGCATAGGGAAGTGCCCTCAATTGGCAAATGACGTGATCCTACTCCTTTAACTGACTGCCGAGTTCGATGATTTGATCTACGAACAGCAGTTTTTACTAATCCCTGAGCAATCAAGCCCTCCGACAAATTTGGCAAAAATGTTTTGAATGGCATGCGTTGACTGCTGCTATCATTATCAACCTGTAGAATATCTTCTTCCACCATTTATCCGACTTGTGATCGTACTCGTAGAGCCCACTCGTTTGATCTGCCAGGTCAACGCCTTCCATTATTTCCCGGAAAAATTTGATCATCTGTTGGCATGGAACTTGAATTTTTCCTCCTGTCTTCAACATTTTTGTGACGACTTCCATTTCATTGCTATGGCAGTTGCTAAGCACTAAAACCTCTTTTTTGTCCTGCCATTTCACGCATAAAAGGCCAGCTGAAGAACCTTTAAATTCTGCTTCTCCCCTTTGCAACGTTCTTCCAAATTTGGGAACGTTTTTGCGATTGGACATAATAGTCCCAACTGATAGATATGGAGTAGAGTCCAAAATTTCACAGATGTAAAGAAACGGTCAAAGCATAGGTTGACATCTTGTTCTTAGATCGAGCTAGCTAGTTTATATACAACTCTTTCGCCCAATGTTCCTTCGAGTGCCTCTAATTCCTTTCTACTGCAAATATTGAAATCATAACATATGTGTACCCAGTTAGTGCATCACATCGAAGACACATTTTAAATTCTCATTTTACAGGCTTTAGAGGCATGCACTGTTTGAGTGTACTGCGTCCTTTAAATTTCGTCATGGATTCATCGATGCTCTGGTAAACACTAGCTTGCCTGCAGGTTTGAAATGTTTTCTTCAAGCATTCAACTAAATCATTCATATAGTACGTTTTAGAATAGTCTGATGGCTTTTCGGGTGGGGAGAAATACATTTTCGATGTAACCATGAGGAACCGATCGCGAGTTATTGCATTTTTCACAGCATGATTACCTAGTGATAAGTGCGATGGCCAACAATCCTTTAGACTAGGCACCCGATTGTAGCACATTGCGAACCTATACTCAATAATAACCTCTATTTCATCAGCATTGGTAGGGTCCATGGTCTTGCAACGTTTATGTTTAGTAGATCTTCTATTGATATTCAAACGTTCGTTTGTGCACTGTGCAATATATATGTAGACAGACCTTGCCCATAGCTTATGAAATATTTGAAGAATTGAGGACGATCGGTGAATAGCCTCTGATATATTACAACTTCGTAAAGGAAATGCAGTCTTTTCTTCGCCCGAATCTTCTCCAGAGTTTGAATCCTGGTCTACTGTTTCAGATTTATCGGTTGCACCTGGTCGAAAAGAATCATCACTGTCAGAAGAAAGGTCTGCGCCGCTTGAATTTCGTTCTTCATCATTGAATAATCTTTAAATTTTTTCGTGGTCTAAGTCTTAAAATACAAAAGAACCGTAATATAGTAGCGAAAAAGACGAACGGTACTTATATATTATAAGTACCAACAAACAGGACGAATGGTACACTATTGCACCATCCACGTTTATTTGTCGATAATTATTTCAATTTGGTCCAAAAGCTTTACCTTTTATAATATTATCACACTTGATGAATTTACAATGAATATATTCATTGTTTTTTTCGAAAATTATTTACGTGTATATTTTGTTTAATAAACTACAAAAAAATAACACAAAGTCGAGATTTTCAGTTCACGTGTGAGCAAAAACTTTAGAATAAAATGATTTACAGTTACTTAAAATGTCAAAAAACGGTTATATTTTATGGCCAAAACACTCTCGGACGAACTGGTACACATTTTGTTTGATTATCGCAGTTATCTAAGATTTTAGGGATGTTTGAACCATCAAAAGATGGTACACATGTGTACCATGCGTCCCGAAAGGGTCGCAATTTCGATAAATGAAAACTTAATCTAGACGCTAGGTCAGCAAGTCCTACGGTATGTTTTCCCCCATTGTATTTTTGTGATGTTTTGTTGTTGTTTTTTTACCTGAACATGCCGAACAATATATTTCTTTATTAACTTTTCGGCGCAAATGAATGTAACGACTTTTTAAAGGTACAAGTGATTAAGTGGGCGTTTGCAGGTTTTACTATGAAGGTTATGTTTAATTTTAATTAGTTAGAGAAGTCTACTGTTCACACATCGTTTAATTTTAAATACCGATTTTTTACGCTAGAGCTGTTTATGTGGATTTTTAGATTTTTCAAAAATGATTCAGAAGCCAAGGAAGCTTTCTCTTCGGCATAGGAGTATATGGTATTTCATTCCAGTTTTCTCTGAAAAGTTTTTCATTTAATAGGCAGTAGTTCATTTCTGTAAGCTTCTTGCTATTCACAATTTTGTTATTTTTTAAGCTAGTTAATGGAATTATTCAATAAGAGTCTAAATGAGAACAATACGTATTCCAGGAGCCGATAACGTAAGAGCCATTGACCATAACTAAACGCGGCTTTATTACCGCATGTCATACAAACGAAGTTAATAGAAGTCTTGAGCAAAAATTGTACCCGTCTTAAAATATTACTCATACGCCCAAGTTGTGGTGAGGTGTTCAAACTGTTTCATAAGCAAACATAAAATACTGTAAGAAAATCAGTATGGGTTCCAAGAAGAGAAAATCACCGGAACACTAATGGGAGAGCTCTCCAACTTGTACTCATTTTATTCTAGGATTTTAGTAAGGCTTTTGATACGCTTAAGCCTAATGGGCTTACTGAAGAATCAGTATAAGAGGACCTCTTGGAAAGTTAATGGAGAGTTATTTGTCCGCAATAATAGCAAAACTTCACAATAAGTGAAGGATTTAATACTCAATACGGTGTTCCAGTTGGCACCTGTGCTGTTCATATTTTTCAAAATGAAAGGTCCTATCTAGGACAGATTAGCGGTGGCGCTAATCTTCCACGTCGTTCGAATAGCTGCGGAGAGGCGACTCAACTACGACAGAGACATCGCACACGGAAAGGCGGAGCGTCTCTAGTTCAGTAGCGCTGTAGGGAGTCTCGACATGAGGGACGTTGCTCGGCAGAACTAACAATTTTGGTGGCTTGTCGAAGGAGAGGAAGCTTCATTAGGAAGCAAAGTCGGTCGTCAATCTAGTTTATTAGCCTTGGATTAAATTTAAAAAAAAATAAAAGAAAAAATATAAAAAAAGAACAAAAGAAAAGAATTACAGATGGGTACTCTACAAAAATAGAGATCCATGCAAAAAAAAAATAATAATAAGATAGTGTACTAGATGAAGTGAAAAGTGACCTCCTTGCCCGCCAGAGTGCGCTGCTACTACAAAAAAGGTTATGGTGCCTTGAAGTCCGTTCATATTTAGGCAGACATGTAAATATTTCAGTGCGATACTGTCTTTAGTTTTGTTTTTACAGCTGATTGTTGTTGATGTGTTTGGCATCATGTTGAGTATGCACAAAAACGATTTTCGTTCTCTCATAAAACATTATTTTTTGAGAGGGAAAATGGCTAAGGAAACAAAAGAAAAGTTTAATAAATATTATGGGGCTAATGCTCCGTCAGATTACACCGTCAAATATTGGTTTCGAGAGTTTGGTGGTGGCTGCAACTCCTGTATCGATCAGGTCCGCAGCGGCAGGCCTTTCGGTGCCATTACAGAGGACAATGTCAAAAAAATACATGAGATGGTGTTGGCTGATCGGAAAGTGAAGGTGCGCGAGCTAGCAGATACCACAAAGATTAGTGCTGAGTACATACGCCATATTTTGGGCAATATTCTGCATATGAAAAAGTTATCCTGCCGCTGGGTGCCGCTGGGTGCCGCGCACGCTCACTCCTGACCAAAAAAACGAACGCGAGAGCACTTCGAAAGAGTGTTTGGACTTGCTGATGCGGAATCGGGCGAACTTTTGGCGTCGATTGGTAACTGGATTTGAATCCTTCGGACTATTATCTCTTCCCAAACCTCAAAAGATGGCTCATCATTAAAAAATTCAGCTCACGCCACAGAGGAGTATTCTGCAGACCTACCGGAAAATTACTTTTCGGACGGGATCAAGAAGTTGGAAAATCGCTGGAATAAGTGTATCAAACTAAAAGAGGACTATATTGAACAATATAAAAAAACATTTAAAAAAAAATAAAAAATTTAATTTCCAAGGAGGTCATTTTTCACTCCATCTAGTAAGTAGGTAAAGTAGGTTTAGATTTATTTTTAGGTAGATTATAGGTTTTGGTTTGAAGTTTTATACTAAAAACTAAAAAAGCTATAATACGGTTATTTAAGCTAATTTTTAAGCTTTTTTTTTAGAGCTTGCGTCACCAAACGAACATAGCCCAACGTAAATGTTGATTCTTTTGATTTCGCTTTTAACCAGAAATACTTAAACAACTTTTTCGTTATTCACCAAAATAGTATCCGTAAAAATTTTGTGCATATGAACTTCTTTATGCCAGATTTTATTTTCTTAACTGAAACTTGGATTTATGACGCAGAAAAAAATATTGATGGATATGATGGGATAATGTTGCAATAATAAATGTGCTTCTGGAGGTGTTGCCGCTTTTATAAGAAAAGATATAAATGTTGATGTTGTCTGTGATAACTTGCAGAGTTGTGATGTTTTAAAAGAGAAATTGTGTGACAAAATGTTGACAATATTCTGGTTTTATAGATATAATGAGAATTCTGTTTCTAATATGTTTCTAGAAGAATTGGAAAACCTACTATCAAGTATGTTATCAAATGACATAATATGTATTATTGGGTGACTTTAATATAGATATCCTACGTGATTCTATTTTTGTGGATAACAACTTATTTATATTAGAACCTTATGGCTTGGAATCATGTATTAACAGATCTGCTCGTATAACCAATTCATCAAGTACTTTCATTGACCACATCATGGTGAGATTCTTAAACTCTGAAAAACTCTTGCTCTGTAGCTCTGTTTTTGGTTTGAAAATATCTGATCATTGCATGACGTGTTTAAGTTTCAATTATAGTCCTGCTAAAAATCCTAATATCTCTTCTTCCTGTCCATATTCTGTTATCACTGGTTTTCGGGAGCTTAATAATTTTTTGCGTTATGAATGGTGGACAAACGTAATTTACGAAGATAATCCATCCATAGCTTACAGCAAATTTATGGGTACTTTGAATAAGTATGTCATGCATTGGTCGAAAAAAGTAAAGAAAAGTTAGAATGAAATGAAAAGATTAAAACCGTGGATAACTGCTGAGTTGCTTACTAAAATTAAAGAAAAGAACCAACTTTACAAAAAGAAAACTAAATTCCCTCATAACGCTAAGATTAATAATACTTACAAAAAATTATGTAAAGTTATTTCAAAAATTGTTATGCTGTGTAAAAGTAATTATTATTCCAACAAGTTTCGAGAAGTTAAAGGTGACTCGAGAAAGGAATGGAAATTGGTTAAAGAAATTCAGAACAAAACATCTATAAGCACTATAGTCCATAGTATTGAAGACGAAGAGTTACCATTCGTGATTTCAAGTATTTAGCTGAAAAATTTAATAATTACTTTGTTTCTATTGGTAGAAAAGTGGTTTCGGACAACTGCAATGATCTTCCTGAGTGTGAGTGCTCAGATATTGTTGTATTCTCCTCTCAGAGCTTTTATGCTGATCCACTAATATCCTCGGAACTGTATAAAATCATTGCACCACTAAAAAATTCCTATTCTAAAACATCTAAGTAGGTAGGTAGGTAGGTTGGATATACCAACCAACTTAGGCCTATTGGCCCATTGTGATGCCACGTGGATCTATGATCCTCTTACTGATGGAACCAGTTTGAACTTCTGACGAAGCGTAGGAGACTGTTTACGCCTATATTTTCCAGTTCGTTTAGATCGTTGTAGAAGAAAGCTCCTAAGTGAAGTTTTCTTCTCTGGGAGAGAGCTGGACATGTACAGAGTAGGTGGAGGATTGTCTCCTACTCCTCCTCGTCCATGCAGCTTCTGCAGAAATAATTTGTAAAGGCGCCAAGGTTTCTTGCGTGCTTGCCTATGAGGCAGTATCCAGTGATGACACCTATGATGGCGCTGAGATGTTCCTTATTTAGAAGGATCAGACACTTAAAGCGATAAAGACCCAGTTTTGGAGAGATTTGTTTGGTCGCTAGACATGTTGGTCCAACAGTCCACCTAAGATCTGTTCTTTTATTGGCATCCAATTTCAATAATAGTTTGCGCGCAGCGATTGGGATACCTATGCTACCCTTTTCCGGTAGAATAGGTAGAGTGGTTCCAATTTTGGCGGGTTCATCGGCTTTACAGTTCCCTGGCGTACCTCTGCTGACACATGTTTTAGCAGAAGTCTCACCCACTTTGGAGTTGATTATCCTGCTTTTTAGCATAAGACTGATCAGTTCCCCAAGTGAGTCGTCTACCTGCAGAGTTGACAGCGCAGTCGTGATTGCGGATGTATTGACGTTGTTGAAGGCATCCTCTATGTCCAGGAAAGCAACCATTGTGTACTCTTTATATTGTAGTTATCGTTCGATGTGGCTAGTCAATGAATGCAGAGTCGTTTCCACCGACTTTCCTTTACAGTAGGCATGTTGAGCCGTTGGCAGAAGTCTAGGATCAATTTTAGCTCGTATATGGATATCAATCAGTCGTTCTAGAGTTTTCAGAAGGAAAGATGATAGACTTATAGGTCTGAGGTCCTTTGAGACAACATGAGAACATTTTCCGGCTTTGGGGATGAAAACTACATTGACTTCTCTCCATGACAGTGGAAAGTGGATAAGTTCTACACAGCTTCTCATAATATTTTCTAGCGCAGACAGAATAATATTTGAAGACCTCTGTAGCTTGGCAAGTATTATACCGTCCGGACCACCAGACTTGTATGGTTTGAAGCTATGCAGCGCCCAGAGCAGTTTGTCTCTTGTAATCAGACCATGGATTTTGGTCCCGGTTGCAGTAGACCTTTTTGGGTTGCTACTGACCGCAAATTGAGAGTGATCAGGAAAGTGGTTGAGTGATTCATCACTTGAGGTTGTCCAAGAGCCATCGGTTTTTTTTCAAACAGGTCGCTTTGCCTAAAAACATCTACCTGTTTTTCAAATAATTTTGTAAAAAGAATAGCTTTGATGATTTGTGACATCTTAAGCTACTCGTATGTCTATAACAAAAGTATATCGAGTGGTGTTTTTCTGGATGACTTAAAATAAGCCGAAGTTATACCATTATTTAAGAAAGGTGATAAAACTTTAATAAATAATTATAGGCCAATATCTTTACTTCCTGTTTTTTCGAAGATCTTCGAAAAGGTTATTAAAAATAGAATGGTAAAGTTTTTAGAAAAAAACAATTTTTTTTAGTGAGTACCAATGTGGTTTCCGTTCGGCATATTCAGTGGAAAAAGGAGCCCTCTTAAATTTCTGTACATATATGTATAATGATTTTAATAACAGGAATTTGATTGTGGCTCCTTTTGTTGACATTACAAAAGCATTTGATACCGTTAATCGCAAAATTCTTTTAGTATAACTAAATAAGTGCGGTTTTAGAGGTACAATGTAAAATTGGTTCGGTTCTTATTTATCCAATAGAGGGCAAAGGGTTCAATTCACTGGTCAATTAAGTTCTACTAAAAATATTTCTATAGGAGTTCCTCAGGGTTCAGTAATCGGTCCGATACTTCTCGTAATTTTCATCAATTCGCTATTACTACAAAATTATTGTAGCGAAGTCACTGCATTTGCTGACGACATGGCATGTGCTTTCCAAAGTAATTCCGCGTTAAATCTAATTTCTGACATAAGCTGCCACAAGACAACTATACTTTTTAAAGTCCTACTGCTCTCGATATCTTCAAAAATGTATCTATTATGGATTAGTTCACTCTAGGCTAGAATATGGCTTAACTTCTTGCGGCGGCACTCATAACGACAAGCTGAACCCTCTTCTAGTTTCTCAGAAACATATTATTCGTCTTAGTTGTAACAAAAAGAGTCGTGATAGTAGTCTGTTTCTTTGCAGAAGTCTTAAAGTTCTTCCTGTTAAACATTTGTATTGTTATAAAGTATTAAAAATATTTTTTGTACGGTCGGGCTGTCAATTAAATAGATTCTCTGCTAACTATAACCTCAGAATCAACAGTTTAAATCTTGCTATTGTACCAAATCACAATCTGCAAAGCTTCTTTAAATTCTTTACGGCAACCACTCCTGGGCGTTTCAACTGCTTACCTAATGATATTGAAATCATAAGAAATAAATCCATCTTATTCAAGAGTGTAAAATCATGGCACTTAGACAATGAGGATATTTCGATTTTATTATCCATTATAATTTATATTATTCTGTTTTACTTTCATAGATCTTATAAAAAATTTCTTTGTTATACTCGTATACCTAAAACTAATATCAAAATATACCTATACACAAAAAATGTTATAAAAATATTGTACATATATAGAAATATTAAGATCCCACTAGATTATTGTTTATTAATTTGCATCCTGCTTTCGCATCTAGTTCCCTTTGAAGTATAGATTGCAGCTATTTTATTAATTAATTTGTTAGATTTATTCTGAATTCTTTATTCTATGGTACTCGTATTTTTTACAAATTAATAAAAAAAAAACGTAAGGGCAGCCAACAAATCAATGTATTCAGATAAAATTAGGATTCGTTGTTGTTCTTTGAATCCAAAAGGGCAGTTGTTTTTTGTTCTTTTTGGGGGATTCTAACGAAAAGCCATCGTGACACTTGTAAGTGTTAACTAAGGAATTAAATAAAAATGCATTTAAAATGAAATGAAGGAATCTGTACACAATACCTTTTAACTTGTTAGACCACGTAAGGCTGTTAGGCATGAGTTAGAGCTAATGTGTGTACGCGTTGCAAAAAATGGTTAATATTATATTTCTTCTGTGGACACGTGGTGTTGGAAGAAGAATAAAAGATTTTTGTCCAAACACAATGTTGCATTAGACTTCTGAAGTCGTAGTATTGGAGTCGCATAAATATAGTATAACAAATTTCAATCAATTTTCATCCATGGCACTAATTACTTTTCTAAAAAAGAGGGATCTGTCTTGTGTTAGCTTGGAGTTTCATTCGTCAAACCATAGATTGGAAGGCTTTACAATGTTCGGGTTCACTACTCAAAACCCTTTTATTTTCCATATTCTAAAGAAATTCGGCAAATTTCGGAAACACAAGCAACTACTTGAACGTGGAAATGAAAGCGTGCATGTATTATTGCGGAACGGAATCATATTAATAGTTGAACCCCTAGCCGACTAATGGCAATTAAACTGATGATTGAACGTGAAACTTGGTTCCTATCCACCCTAAACAGGCACTTCATATTTTGGCGTATCTATGGTGGTTTTAATTGGTCTAGATTTCAGCATACTCGTCTTGGAATTCAAAGACTTCCACATAGGAAAAGGTTTCGGAACCAGAAATTCAGCGTAGGAAGATATACTAAGGCATGCTAATACCAAATACAAACCAAAGCCGTCATCAGTTGAGAGTTTCAACATGGAAAGAGGCCAGCTCTAGGCGCGAGGTGTACGATAATGCCTTTTAAATATCATTGATTTATGTACTATACAGAGAACATACAATATGTGTGGAACAACTTCGACGAAAAATATAAGAGTTGTGTAGAAACTCTGCTCGGTATTTCCAAAGGCCGTCACCACATAAAGAAGGAAACATTGTGGTGAAACGATGAGCCGAAAATTGCGTAAAGAACAACAGACAAGACTTTCTTGGCTTATATAAGTAGTAGAGCGCGTGCGACAGCAGTATAGCCATTGCACCCGGAAAAGGAGTTGATATTCTTACAACCTATTAGCTGGCGGTAATACCGGAAGATGAAAGAAAACTAAGAAAAGACTAAAGAAATTCAATAGATGAAATATTTTAAAAACGAACAAGGAAATCTGCTAAAGAAATATATTTTACAATTGTTAAAAAGACTACTTTCACACGTAACTAAACGAAGAATTCCCACGCAGCAGCAATTCGTCGGCTTTCGTATATTCGGTGGAGACAGGAGATTTTACAGAAGCCGAATTTTTTGTAGAAGAAAAAGAAATGAACTGGAGGATGCATTGTGAAAGTCACAATTTGAAAACTTAGTTTTGAATAACGAGATGCGATCGAATGCTTTACCAGTAGGGAGAGAGCTTTCTTGTTCTGTTGTATAAGGCGACACGAGGACTTGCAACAACTACCGATCGGTGAAATTAATATCGTATGCTGTATTATAAAGATATATGAGAGAGTTCCAAATCGCCGACACTGCTATATTAAAAAAAATCATGGCAGCCGATATGACTCTTTGTGACGTGGTTCAAAGTATACGAATATTGAAGGAGATCCTTTGATAAATCTACATATCGTCCTCATCGACAGTGCTTCGAAACATCTTATATATAGGTACATATACCCTAGGTTCTCTGACTCCTTGTGGGGCACCTGTGCGCTGTCGTATTCGGAGTTTCGCAACGCGCGTGATTTCACTTAAAGTCATCCCCAAGGATCTGGATTCCTCGCTGACTGTCCTCCATATCAGACTGGTCGGCCTAATCTTTGCTTGATGGATAAGCGGATTACATTATGGAATAATACAACTGCCTTCGCGCTGTAAGATGTGACCAAGTCACCTCCACTTTCACCTTTTCCACTGCCACTTTTCCCACGTCTGTTAGTCCTTGGCTCGCTATGGGGCATGCGTTTGATATACTGTTTGCCTAGAAGATCTGTAAGATGTTGCAAAGAGTATCTATTTATGAAAGCAGCTGCCTTGTGACGGTATTTTTCACTCTCCACATACATACATAAATAAGGTAGCATTATGTCCACGTTTAAAAGGAACATTTTCAGCCTTGTTTTTGTATTAAAAACATTGTTACTTCTATGCGCTTTATTTGAACAATATTAGGAGGTATGCCTCCGTAGACGATTGGAACTAAAAAGCTGCAAGCTTTTATACGTTTTCGTTTATAGCGTCACAACTCGACCTTTCTATTTTTGATCTTGCCCTCGAGATCGGAGATCCGTCCTCTGGAAGCTCACACCAGCGCTTCATTTTGTCCAACGCCAAGAAGGTGTCAAGTTTCCGCTGGTCTTGCTGCATGTGAAGGATATCCTCTACCACATGCCGGTCATTTGGCAGAACCTTGAAGACGATGTATGGGCCTCGATATCGCGGCTCCAGCTTCCGAGACTCACCTGTGGCTGTAGGCTCGTTCTCCACCAACATAAGTTCTCCCGGCTAATATCGTGTTGGCAACCTGTGCTTTGCGTCGAATCTTACCTTCTGAAGGGCTTGGCTGTGCTCATTGTTGACTAACGTTTCGCCTCGCCGTCGTTCCATTTCACCGGCTTCTACTTTGGTCTGCTCTCCAAGTTCCAGTAACAGCTTTTCGCCCGTAATACTCCTCGGTGTGTAGGAGTTCATGCGGGATCGCCTTGCTGATGACTTGTCCAGTCTCCCCCCTCTTTCTGAAGCATACATACACCTGAGAGACGACAGAATACTCCGATTGCCTCTCTCAACCTGCCCATTTGCTCTGGGTGTTCTGACAGCGGTTTTAGTCTGCTGGATTCCGTTCTCGTCCCAAAACTGGCTGAACATTCCCGAAGTGAATGAAGTTGGCAATCCTTCTCTCAACGAGTCGTTTTCCTTACTCCTCTGCAGGAGGATTCCGGTCAGGCCGGACGATGAGGCATCAGTGTGCACTTCATGAGCACACTCCGGATCAAACAGATTCAGTACAGGCGGATTGACGAGCATTTCCTTCAGCTTTTTGAAGCGCTTCTTCTTGCTTGCGCTACAAAAGTGTGATCTGCTTTTGTGAGGTCTGTCAGTGGACTTCCCCAACAGTCTCCGCTGTAGGCTTTCATACATTTTCTTCGGATTTGAGAGCATCCGAATGCGCCCACATCTCTGACTCATTCTTTTATGGCAAAGGGAGACAACGCAGTAGCGGGAGAATTCTCCTTCGATGGCTCGCGACCTCAATTAAGTCTAATTCCAGTTAGACAGAATGAAAAAAACGGTCGGATTCCGCTTGAGCATATCCCAACACTGCTTTAAATAAGGCAAACAATAATGCATCCCTTTATTTGAGACACCCACGGCTTTAGCAGTCTTACGCACTTAGTTACTTTTCCACGAATTATCTACATTAGCATACTTTGTATTAATCGGCTGGCTGGAATTGTTGTCATCACTAACGTGGAGTTGGGCAGAGTGATATTAGGGTAGGAATTACAACTTATTATACCCGCCCACGCTTGGCCGTCATTTGATGTGTACACTTTCTGTAAACCTGTCTATGCTCTAATTATCCTGTCACTGTAATCATGTGACATCATTTTAAAGGCCATCCCATGACACCTACTAGTGTCAACAATTTTCCAATCTATGAAAAGTTTCTGACGTTTTTCACGCGATCAAGGGCAAAGAAAGAAATACGGCTAAAGCTATAGTCATAGATGTAGTCGTGGCCATAGCCATAGCCACCCACGTTCGCCTCTACTCATTACTGGATTTCTAAATGTAATATTATCATGTCATAATAAACCACCTCTGTCGCCAGAGCGGGTGTGTCAGGAATCGAAAACGTGCAACCACAGCCGACTAAAGTCAGGACGCCCAATACCACCCAGTACCATAGAAAACACCCTGGATACCCTCTGTACGAGTATACCGTATAGCCAATGCCTGCTCCTTGGTGATACACGAGTACACGACATCGGATACAGTAGCAACCATTTGGTGGGTTTTACTTTTATTTTGGTATCCGTCACAAGGTTGAATCGCACCATGTTAAAGAGTTAAGTGTTCCCTAGAATATTTTCCTGTGTCCTGTGTTCTGTTATGCTGTTCTCGAATTCCAGCAGCACTTAAGGGGTCATCTGTCACGTACGAGAAATATTTTTCGTCGTCGTCCAAATCTGTGCACTGTGCTGTGGTATTTCCCCCTCCCCCAAATTATGGGATTAACAACACCAGCCACATGGATCTGCTGATGCTGAATGATTTTGCCGGAGTGTAATTTTAATTTCTGCTTCACAGGAATGGCGACAGGATGAAGAGAGGAATTAATTAAAACTCTAACGAAGGAAAGAAGAACAAACAAAAACAAAAACAAACCAAAAAACCCAAAAAAAAAAAGGAAACAATTTTCCTAATTTAATTTCCACGTGATCATAACAAATTCACCCCGAACTTAACCTACCTAATCCCTACACCCAACCTTTAGGAGCAACCCTTTGGCACGATTTCATGCCGTTTTGCTCCCTCCGAAGAATATTCAGTTAATTTATCATGAAGTGTGGCTCAAAATTGTTTCCCCCCGTAGTCGGGATACCGAGGACAACTCTCCCGAGGCTCACCCATTCAGAATGGGCCTAACATCGGTTCAGCTCTGCCATCTTTGCGGGTGGCCAACTAAATGTTTCTGGACTATTGGAATTTGGTTTGGGGATAATGTCCAACGTTTTAGGCCATTGCGTTAGACTATATTTGACAATACGACGAATACGAAAGCCTCAGATTGGGTGACACTAAGGTTTTCGTTTCACATTCGTATCTGTCGCCAGTGGTGGCACGGTGATGTGGTTTCGATGTGGAACATTGCTTTATCTTCTCCAGTGCGAAACATTAGTTCTATGGCTACTGGTATTGCTGGAGTTTGTTGCTACCATGGCCTGTGTTACAGATTTCTATTTTTGCCTTCACGTATGCAGTCTAATTTTATTTCTTTTGCTTTTCGGTTCGATAGGACCGGACGGTTCGTTTGTACCAATACACTCTAGCTGAAAATTTTATTACACAATGTACAAGTATTGTAACTATGTAGTATGTAGCCACTCTAACTAACAGTCTCTGTGTGTGTGTGTTTTCGTATTTTCTGGGATGTTTTGCAGGAAAGCCAGTGTCATGGATGATGATTTCACCATCTGTTACTCCAAGGAAAATGAGCGTCGGATCCAATAATCCAGCAATGCGGTTATACAAGTTTGATACGGATTCAGGCCAGGTCAGTATACAAAATATCTTATATATGTATGTATTGTACATATTCGTACATCTCATGCGTCCTCTCATCATTGTGTCTATCTGTCTAGAATGGTTTATCTATGTTGTTGTATCTTTTCTGTACATATGTTGCCACTTTTGATTTATTGATTTTTGGCCTTCAAACCTTATGACACCATGATTTGTCCTTTTAGTGGATTTTTATTTGCTATGCCCTTTTCTCCTGATATCCTATTCCAGATTCTATTTTCATATTCCCAGTGGCTCCCTGTTTATTTTTTTGTATCCAAAACGGATGGCGCATCTTTATGAGTTAATTTAATGAATTTATTGATTCATGGGTTTTTGGTAATTTGCAGGTTCTGGATTATACACAATATTATCTGGACTTGGCGTTGGCAAACACACTGGGGGAACCAAACTGGATACCAGAATATAATTTGACACATTACTATGGTCTAAATGATATATCGGCAATTTCATTGCACAATTTTGTCGATCGATTTACGAGCAATGATGGATCATGGTTTGCAAAGTAAGTACATTTTTTGGGGTTGGAATACATTGGAGGTGTGAGATATATTTATTTATTTTATGTACATTGTATACACTGGAGATTGAATTTGAAAAATGATGACTTTGGGTAGGATTTACGAGCATATATACATATCTGTATAGAGCAAGTATTTCGTTTATTGTTATTATCCATCGCCCAGACTGTTTTTATTGATTTTATTTGCTTTTGTCAAGAAAAACTTGTGTTGAACTATAAGAAAGACGCTTACTAAAATTGATTATGAAGGATTTTGTCTACCATGTTATGATAAATAGGTACATCCTTGCTTTATTAAAGTATTGATGTTGAAAAAGCTAAACAGCCGTCGTTTGGTATTTAAACAATATTCAGAATGGACGTGATTAACAGTTGATATGGTAAGTTCTTATAGGATTTAGAGGCACAATTGCATAAGGCTTATGGGGCTCTACTCTTTAAAGTCATGCTGAGTGACATGTATTTGCATAAACTTAGTAAAGTGCAAGCAAAAACTCAATCAGCGTTGGAAAAGAAACAAGGTACCAGTTCAATAAGCTAACTATCCTAGGCAACAACCTGTGTTAGTAAGCACTACGATGCCAGTGAAAGCGATAATTTCTATCTTTCGTTTGTAATGATAGACAACATTAATAATTGCCTCTTCTCGGGAAAGGAAGGTGTAAAAAATTGCCATTCATCACATTGTAAAGCAAAGTACCTAATACAAAACCTTGTGGCATACCACCGGGTTTTTGGTGTTCCATTATTGGCATTGTAAGTAGAGTAGAATGGCTTGATATGATACACTTATCCGATGATCCGTTTTCAATTATTGTCCTAGCAATATAAAACCACTGTTAATTCAAGGCATCTGTCGACTGTACATAGCTACAATATTTTCTAGTAGACTTACTGCTGCCTTGAATGCAGACCGATATCTATTACTATCGATATACTTACAAATATTTTTTAATGAATCCAGCATTGAACTTGGGAATTTTCCTTTTGGCACTAGTCGCTGATGAATCCTGGGCTCTTTAAAATAACTTTTTTTTAAAGAAAATAAAACCTTCAACGGTAGTTGAAATTTACTTCAGAGTAACTGCCAAAATTGAAGGACATTCTGTAGCTCCAAATCGCTTCTGACTTTTGACTATATTCTGCTATCGGTACATATGCTCAATGAGCAGCGTAAGACCTTACGCCTCTTTGGATAACGATCGAAATTTCGACCTTATGGTCAAAATAATGAATGAGGAGGAGCAAAGGAATTCAGTAGCAGGGTCATAGTCCACGCCGCAGTTAGGCAGAAGGAAACGCTCAACTTGGACAGCAATACACATGATTTCCATCCGCCCCACCTAATTGAAGTAAGGATAAAACTTAAACTAACTTGGATGGTTGGATGCAGTAAAAAAGGAAGGCACTGAGAGTAGACCTACCGACTTGTATGAACTACAGATAAGGACAACTTCTAAATTGCGCTAAATATAGAGGCATCAACCTCCTTGACATTGCGTAAAAGAGTTTGTCTACCATATTATGTGAAAGAATAAGTCCATTTGTCAACGTTCAGATACGCTGATCAGTTCATTTTTAGCCCTGGTAAGTCTAGAATATGCCAAATATTCACACTACAACAGATCGAAGAGCAAACCCATAAAGTCTAGATCAATACTCAGAACCTCTTTATCGATTTTGGAGCCACATATAAAAAGAGATGGTCTATACAGAGTCATGTCCAGGTTTGACATCCTTGAAGATTTCGCAGAACGACGATAGAGAAAGCCCTTCATCCGCATAGGGCGAAAGGAATTTCACAAAAACCTTTGGTATCAAAAAAGATATTAGGCTGATGCGTTGTCAATAAACCAAGACCAAAGATAAAATTTCAAAAATTCCTCAGAACTACTTCAATATGCTGATGAAAGGCATAACCGGCAGGACGCGGCAAACAACGTCACAATAGCCACACGTAGCTATGAAAAAGAACAGTATTTCATCTCTTTCGAACTCAACCGAATAGTGAAACTTATCAATCGCTGTTTAGTTGGTCTAAGAACGCAATTGAATAATTGTTACTAAAAGGATCTCTATATGTGAACCTTAGCGCATCAGTTCTACTCTATGGCGTAGAGGTATATACGAAGGTATTGCAAACGTGGAGTGGTCATCCACCCCTTGCATAGTGAGGAGCACTATCGAGAAAAAAATCATAAAGACTGCCAACCTAAGGTGGTCAAGTCTTGAAAGACACAGGGTGTCCAAGGGTCTTTGGCCGCTTTTTGATGGAAAAGATCTAGGAAGTTAATAAAATTAAACAGGGATAAGCTTAGGACAGTAATATTAATACTGACGGGACGGTGTCTCCTACGGCAACATGTATAGAGACTCAAATTGTCAGGCACGGATATTTGCAGATTCTGCGGCGATCTGCAAACTGTTGAGTACATAGCACACATACTGCGTGAGTGCGTGAGTGCGTGAATGCGAGGCAATATAGCGTAGTTGAAGAAAATTTTTAGGGAAATACTTTTTCGAAAACCTAGAGGAAATAGACAGCATGAACTTCAAAGACCTTCTTGGCTTTTGCAGTTAAATTGGGTGTTTCACCAGGGCGATTTTTAAGGTTTTTACCATTTGAAGACAAATTCAACTGCTTCCACAGGGATCGCAATGGACCCGTTTTGGTGTCTGGTGTCTGGTGTCTGGTGTCTGTGTGTTGGCATATCTATCATACCCCTGTTTAAACTAATCTAGTGTTTCTAACCCCTTAATTTCCTTTTTTGACTTCTCTTTCCATTTTGGGGTAAGCCACAAATGTCACAACTTAAATTGGTTTTGTTTGTGTGATAACTCCGAAATATTTTGTTGGCTATCACGTCGGGGTCACAATGAAAAGGTAGAACACTAGTCTTTTTATATTCGTTTAATTAAAGACAACGATTACTTTTGATTAATTTTATAAGTTTATTATAAATATTATTTATTTATAAGATTGGCTTCGTGGACAGAAACATGAATAGGAAGTGACAAGAAGCCAGAAAATGGATAGCCAAAAAAAGGTTACAGTGTTCGAAGTTAGCTGTAGTTAATTAAACTTTCGTACGCAATTCCATGTAAATTATTCAGTGCGGGCATAACTCATGTATGGTATTCCATACAGACACAAACCTAAAAAAAAAAAAGAAAAATTAAAACAAATCAATTTTTAGGTGACCTTAAAAATTACTAAGCTTTGAGTGGTTCTACAAGCAAAATTATTGATACAAAAGAAATAATTTTTCCGAGTACCAGAGTTCCAAACATTTGTTAATCCAGTGAATTGAAAAATCTTGCATTATAGCCCACCCGAGAATTGAATTATACAAGCACGTTTGCCTAAATGAGCCACTGTGCGGCGTCGTATTGCTTTGATGGATAATTTTTCTTTTACGTTTTGGCTTTAATTTTTTTTCCAAAACAATTCACAAATTACTTTATTGCCCTTACTGGATGTTTTTGCTTCGGTCCGTCTACCTGACACATCATCCACATTACCGCCTTCCTTATACCTCTTTATCCAATTTCTCATAAAAGGCTCTAATGTTTTTAAATATTTTCCTACTGACCATTTGCCGCCCTTTTTAGTGAGTTCTTAAGAAAATACTTTCGAAACGCTTTTTAAAAGCCGCGTGATGATATTGTACCGAAATAAAAACAATGTGCGACCGGCAATTAAGTGCAGAAAATAATTTGCCTGCGTGTAGAGATGCCTAAAAAATCTTATGGATATTTCAAGCAGCAGAGATGCCTGGCCTAGCAATGGCAGAATTTTCCAGGTTTTCTGCTAGGTTCACTTACTTTTATTACTTTTAGTGCAACAGCAAGGGTGGACAAGAGGTTCAACAATTAACGTTGTAGCCTATTAGCGACTAGCCAAGTTGGTTAAATCCAACTGTGCATCGTCTAAGCAGCTGTCTTTCTCTCCTTCTCAGTTGGATACAAAGTAGAATCGATGTTTATATATTGTTGCTACTCGTATGTATTACAGATGGCGTAGACATATGTTGATGTTGTAGTATGGCCCATAAACCTTTAAATAAATCTTCTACTTCATTTCACATCAAAGAATTAATATCAAATCTTCACACAGAGAACTATGTTTGGAAGGACTCAATTGACAGCGAAGTGGGTTTTTCTTATGATGTAGGCAGTTTTTCTGATTTAGAAGGAATTGTATCCCTGGTGCGTACTTTTGAGATTGTTGCAATCATATGAGAGCGAAGTGTTTTTAAGAGTTGTTTTCAGATACCAAAGGTCTGCAGAATTACCCCTGATTGAAGCAGCGCCATTTTTTAGTGTTTGCAAACATAGTCGATTTTTGCCGCGCTGTTTAATTCAGACGTATTTCTGTACAACTACTCGTATAAACTGTTAAAAGTTTGCGTTTACATTGTATTGCAAGCGGAATCTTGTATGTGATGTTTGGAGTCTGATGTCTCAACGTTAAGAGGGTCCTCTTTTTGTGTAATGCGGAAATAACACTTATATTTTCCACACAAGGTATGCTTCCACCCAACAAAGAATTTTGGATGAGATGATGATGTCTCTGTATCAAGTTCTCACCTACTCATTTGAATAGGCACTTCAGCTCAAATAGTCTTTTTCGTTTTATTTCTGGAGATGGCTACCCTCGTTTATGACGGTCTGGTGAATGGTATTGTTAGTTGAAATCATCTGTCGTAAAGTAAAAAATGGTCATCTTCCGCTACTAAACAGTCTGCAGAAATGTCACTATAAAATTCTCAAAATTAACTGTAAGTCTGCAAATAGGCTTAGCAGTTTCAGAAAAGGCAGGCTTTGAATCGCAAGCTACTTTCTGCTAAGAAAACTGAGCATCATTTCTACTAAGGTGCTCGTAATACCTTCGATCGCAGTCTTCATTCATCTGATTTTTGATTTTTGAATCATATAGCTTCTTCTACAGATATGAGATGCAGGATCTCAAAATTTTTAATTCGTTCGCAACTTTAGCCGGCGGACATTAACACCGTTGTTGCACCACCCATTTTATCTGCATCTGTACATATTTGTTTGCTGATTAGTGATCCGAATCATTACTGGCGGAGGGCTCGAACTTCCAAAATGTCTGCTATTACAGTTGAGTCTTGAGTCATGACTCTTTTGAAATTACACATGTGCAATAGCCCCGTGAGTCGTGGGTAGACTTTCAATGCTTCTCTTTTGACGTTTCTGTTTCTCATTGTTCGTTATTTTTCTATTTCCTTTTATTTCTTTTCGTTCCCCATGAAGGGCAGCAAAAAAATTACGGATCATTTGATAAATTAAAATGTTTGTTTAGAGAGTTGTAAACACTTCACAGCCGAAAGAAAAAATAAAAGAGATCTGTCAAATTAGAGGCATGGAATAGACTCAACTTGTTCGTGTTTTTGGCATTTCTCGTACAGCCTTGTTGATGAACTCGTAGAATTACCTGATGTTCTGGGAAAGGGATGTGGATGATAGACTAATGTTCGATAATTTAGGCAACATCAGGCGTTCGGTCATATAACGAAGTGTAACACTTTCTGCACAACTCTGCCTTTAAAAAAAAGACACGTCTGAATGATGTTCTCTATTGCAATCACCATAATAGATGTCACTGTTATTCATCCTTCAACGTCCGCACTTTATAGTTGTTTTAGTATTAGATGCATGTGGACATTTCAAACTTGGTTTTCTGTTTTCGATTTCCAGCACCATCAAAATTCAAATCTATCACTTCCGAGGGTTGTTTCATTGTAAAACATCTTATAACTGAAGTGCAACATCATTTAGTTTTTACCAAGGGTTCTCTCTACGTATCTCTACAGAGAGTCATTCTGATGAATGAAATTTTGAAGAAGCTCGTATTTGTAAGCAGCAGACCATAACCCACTACTAGGAGATTTACGAGTACCTATAATATTTCAATATCTACGAAATAAGTTCGCTATTATATGAACGCAGATCTGGTTACTGATAAGAGCTGAACACTTGCTGCATTTGATCCTATCTACCCACTCAGATGGCGCTCCAGTGCAGGGTGGACCTGGAGCTCAATCAATAAATTCCTCCAGCTATCCCGGTCTTTGGCTGGTTGCAGTTGCCTTCCATTTGTGTGCCCTACCTAGACAGAATATGGGTCTTGGATAAGACTGTCTATTGTTATGTTCTGTCTTGTTTGTTGGTGTAGTGCGTGACTTTTTGTCGACGGCATATAAAAGATGTTTTTTTTTAGAGATTTGGTTCTTAAATTGCCAACATTGTCTCTACAGATTGTCAATTTGACAGTTGAAAGTTGATTAATAACGCGTGCAAATTGTGCAAACTTATTTTGAAAACCATGGTTCGCTTCGCCAAATTTATCGTGCGCTATGTCCATTTAACGGTTGACATAATCTGGGCAAGTTATTCGGAACACGATTTCGCACCACGTACACTCTAGTGGATAGCACGCATCCCCAAAGATGACAAACAGTGCGAACAGAAGCAGTTATTGCAGTTCTGGAGCGCGGTGTTGAGGAGAATCCGAATGAGTTGATTCGCTATTGTGCACAGCAATTGGAGCTATGCCCATCCACTTTGTGGAAGATTTTAAGGAAAGATCTTGGCTTAAGAGCTTATTAAATCCAGCTTGTGCAAGAGTTGAAATCGCGTGACCATTATGGTTCAGCTTGATCCTTATTTTCAACGCAAAATTATGTTCTCCGATGAGGCCCATTTTTGGTTAAATCAATATGTAAAGAAGCAAAATTGCCGAATTTGGAGTGGAGAAAATCCAGAAGCCTTTGTCGAGACGCCCTAACAGCTATTAAAACTCACTGTTTGGTGTGCTTTATGGGCTGGTGGAATCATCGGCCCATATTTCTTTAAGGACGATGCCGGCCAGAATGTTACCGCTATAGAAACATGGTTTCTGATTTCTTCGTTCCTCAGTGGAATGGTATTGACGTGACAGACCTTTAGTTTCAACAAGTTGGCGCAACATGCCACACGGTTCGCGACACCATCAATTTATTTCGGGAAACATTTGCTGATTGCATAATTTCGCGTAATGGGCCTGTGAATTGGCCTCCACGAACGTATGATGTCACACCTTTAGATTACTTTCTTTGGGGGTACGTGAAGTCACTAGTCTATGCCGATAAACCAGAGACGTTGGACGTTGTATATACGGCCCCAGTTGCTTGATAAAGTTGCAGAAAATTGGATTTCACGATTTCTAATGGCCTAAAATTGTTTATTAAATAGACATTAACATTAGCTTCAAGCCATTTATTTCATATTGAATTTATATAAATTTTCTAAGCGTTTGCTGCTTGCCAATCAATCAATTCGAAAGTAGATCTGTTACTTCAAATATTTCTTTTGTCATTTCGGTCACTGAGACCACGGTTTTCTACGTCTTGTTTCACCCGGCATTATTGCCTATTCATCATCACTGTTCCATAAAATTATGATATCGTTGTTGAGTGTAAAGCAAAAAACAGTAACTTACATTGCATGTCGTCCTTAAAGTTCGGTCTACTCATAGTATTGTTGGAATAGTTTTTCAGTTGCCCTCAATACGTTTTCGAAGGTTTGATTGCATTATGGGTCGATGTATAAGCTAAACGTTCATTACCAGTTCTTGTAGATATCCATTTCTGAATTTTCTGTCGGTAACTCATGGAGATGTTTGTTTATTAGCACAAAGAGTCAGGTTTGCGAAAGGGAAGAACGAACTTGACATGGTAATCAATCGCATAGCTGTGTGCACAAGAGACCATTTGATCTGACTGACTACTTAACAAAAACGTCATTTGACAGTTTGCAGTAGCCACAGCGTATTTATACAATCCCTCATGTCAGTTTAATCTCTTACGTACATATGATATATCCCGATCTGATGCAATATTTTTCTTGCTTACCACAATGTCTAGTTCCAGCAATAAAATACTGTGAACCCCGAAAAGATTCACCAGGATTACGTTTATTTAGGTATGTATTTCTTCAGGCGGCTCTGTACAATGGGCTACTTTATTGCCTTTCTATTTGTGTTGATGTGTCTTCGGGAGCATCTTCTAAGTGGCAATTTTTAATTGTACTGATCAAATACAAATTGGAATAGGTTATCACTCCCACCCAATATGCACGATGGATAAATGTTATCAAAGTCAATTTATAACCATAAATTCTCATATGACTGACATTAAACACTTCCTCCTCCGACAACAAAGTGACATAACAAGACCGCACAAAGCGGAATTCCAAATAAAACTCAATAACCAACCGAGACTAGGTACATGTATCTACAACATGAAACTCTATTGGTGACCTATCCAACCGCCTCCGTCCATTGTCATTAATCATCATCTCCCTTTTAAACTTCATCTTCTTTCTTGATTTTCTTTGCTTCAGTACCTACAGCTAGTGGCGTATCCCGTTCCATTAAATGATTTTCTTGATAACAAATCTGCATAAATTTCTCCTAAATTTGCATACAAATAATCAGAGAAACTCTCTAGGCAACAAAGGACATGCTATTCATAGGGCTCATGGGGCACACAACAACAACATCAACGAACTAACAACAGAAAATAAGGAACCAAATCAAAAAAAAAAAAAAAAAAAAAAAAAAAAAAAGAAACCAAAACAAAAACGAAGGAAAAAAATAGAAAAAATAAAATTGAGTCGCCCTGAAAGACCGCATAACAAGCTCTCTGACGAAATAACGACAACACGTCGACAGACGACGACAAACAAGGAACAAACATCATGTCTCACCGTTTGCTTGTTTGCCCTCAATTTGCAACAAAATAGATGACTTAGTCCTGCCACAGCGACAGTGACAGCAGCAACAACAATAACGACAAGACTAGCTGTTAAGTCCTTTCTCCTTAGACCAAATTATAGTATTGGTGGTCACCTTAGTTGGGGCGGCTTCATGACAGCAAAGGAACATACCATACACACACCCCACAATCCTCTAACCTCAACCACAAATCCCACAAAAGTGCCACACAATATCAGCATAGGAGGGAGGTTTTTATGAATTTTTTTTCTTGTTAACTGGTACGAGTATATGTATCTACATATCGTTCTCCCTTACCTTAAGGGGATGTAAATGATATGCAATTCCATTCGTCGTCTAATGCATATTGCCAAAAGAAAATTCACGCGGAAAAGGCAAATAACAGGACTATTGACCGCAGACGGATTAACATATATTTTCTATGCGGAATCTCTTTTGAAACGGTCTGGTCACAATGTCCACGTTCTGGAACAATTTCCCAGGACCTCAGTCTATCTGTGAGTGTGTGTATTATGTTTCCGTAGTCATAGGGGAGGTTATTTATGATTCATGTTTTTCGTACGTCTATTTCCGGTTTGTGTTACAACCAAAGAATAAAGGGATCTTAACAAAAACCATGAAAAGGATGTGCTAAGGGTCGACATGACATTAAGATGCCCAATGTGAAGTATTGTACGAGTATACGAACAAAGCACACACAAAAAGGTGTTGAGATACTTGAGTTATGACATTTCATTTGAATAAAACAAGTTTCCATTCTTCCTATACCTATATATTCCAGGTGTTTGGAGACTTTAAAACACGTGAAATGGGTAACTAAGTTTTTTAGTTTTCCCCATTTAACACAGATTCAGTAAGGATGATGTTCTGAGTTATATGGGGATAGAACTTAATTGTATTGTATGGGTTCGATTGCCAGAGACTTTGGAAAATGGAACTTAGAATGTATTTTCGTCCTGAAAGGAGGGTTGAAATTGGAATCAACAAATGTACGTATGTATGTTATATTTAAGTAGGCAAAACAACTGTGTGCGCAACACCAAGTCATGTAACTTTTCAGCCTGTCCTGACGCGAAAAGGCAACTCAAGGTTTACCATACAAAGTTTAAGATGACAATTTGACAATAGGAGGGATCATCATCCCTTTAACGACCGATATCAAAGCCATATCTTTCCGTATTTCTGGTATTTCTATCATGCGAGAGTCGGAACATCTCGCTACGGGCAAAAGACATCGGACGTCCATTAAAAATTTATTGGTGAAGTTGATATTAACGTTGTTCAAGAAAGACTATCCTTGAAATTTATAATACAGATCAATCTCAAAAACGATACCTTGATTTCGATATACTGACCAGAACAGCTAAGAATGAGAAAACAGACAAAATACTAATCATACAACCGTTCAAAACCCACGACATTAATATCTAACGCAACGTGGAAGTCACGCCATTTGATGTACAGATTATAAGCTTTATCAAATATTAGTGGAGGCAACTTATGCTATTACGCCAGATCAAGATAGACGATGAATATGGAAGAACTGTTCCGCTGTAAACTACGACCCCTTTCCATCAAATTACCTGCGACATCATCTCATCGTGATAAAAAAAGCACCCAGTGCAAGCTACGAGTATCTTGACCATCATCAAGTACCTAAGATCAGTGGTAACGCTGTCATGTGCTATCAGAGGCGCCGTAACTAATGTTCGGGGTTTCACCTGACCACCACCAAGAAGTCCTTGATTTGATACGGAATGCTGGCAAATACATGAAGCTAAACAAAATGCGTTTAAAACACCGCTACAAAGAAGGACGAGATCCGTTCGTGAGCTCTACGAGCAGAGGAGATGGGAAGAAGAGGTAAAAACGACTTATCAATTCAGGAAAACCCACACATTAATCTGTAGAGATGAAGCAGGAAGCCTTGTAGTAAAGCCAGAGTCGATGCTAAAAATATAGAAAAAGTTTTTCTGTGAACCGTATAAAGGCAGCGAAGTGCAACATCCTTGGCAACGATAGCCAAAACTTCTGTTGAACTGATTTATATAAAGTAAAGTCAGGGGGTTGTCACCAGTGTGTTTGCTTTCAAAATGAATTTAGCGGAAATACACAACGACGAATTGGATAGGATATCACAGTCGGTAGCTATATCTTGGGGGTGGTAAGGAATTTTGTCTGCCTTGGCTCCGCTGTCGATTTTGCAACCAACACCTCAGTAGAAATAAAACGGAAGATCGCTCTTCACAATCGCTGATTTTTTGGGCTAAGAAGGCAATTGGGCGCTGAGGCCCTATGCTGAACAACTAAGGAGCCTCTATGGTTCAAGGTCTTTTGATCATCCCTGGCGCTGGCGCATCGACTCTATCGGAAACGGATGAAGATATTCTCAATCGTTTCGAGAGAAAAATTCTTCGCAGAATATTCGGTAGCGCTTGAGTTGATGGACTTTGGAAGAGAACATTCAATTATATCCACATACTCAGAAAACTAGGGTACTAAGAAGGGTAGGATATGTATATGTGCGAATGGACACCAATGGCCCGGGCCGCAGAGTCATAGAATCTAATCCGGAAGCACAACACAGTAGAGGGAGACCTCAACTTAGGTGACACCCACGAGTAGAAGATGACCCCAACCGACTCGGAGAGGCTCAGTTTCACTCTGAATTGTAGTGCGACCTAAGTAAGTAAGTAATCCAAGAGACATCAAAAGGAGCATGTGATGTGGAATAATAGCAGCATGCAGGGAAATATGTGAAAATGAGTGCTTTAGACAAAAGGTTTCCCAAATAGGTCAGTGTAATCTCGAGTTCATTAAGGACTTGCCATATTCATGGAAACATTACTATGAACAAAAACTTAGTTGGCGCAGCATCTTCGTATGTATTAGTTTTCCCCGTTTTTTTTTTATGAATATGCAACTTTATTGTGAAAAATAGTTACAAATGAATCATTCAAGGTATTGCCCCATCGCTAGCTACAACCTTTTTCCCATTTTTCGGGCAGAGCTAGCTACCCACCAATCAAACCATTTTTTGATGTCTACATATAAATGGAACTGCTGATCAGCCAAACCATGTGCCATCGAAGGGAACAGGTAATAACCAGACGGTGCAATATATTGAGAATATGACGGGATGGGTAGGAATTCCCATTTGAGCGTTTCCAGGTAGGTTTTCACTGGTTTGGCAACATGAGGCCGAGAGTTGTTATGCTTTAGAATCACTTTTTCATGCCTCTGCTCATAATGTGGCCGTTTTTCGCATGCAATCGCTTGGAAATGGCTTGGCGGGTAACTTCTAATGCTGAAGCAAGCTCTTCTCATCGAACAATCCTTCCAATTCTGTGTCTTCGAAGATTTTGGCCTTCCTTTACGCAGACGGTCGTCAACATCCAAATCACCGTCATCGAAGCAACGGAACCAATCACGGCACATTGTTTCACTTAGAGCAGCATCTCCGTAAACTTTTTGGAGCTTTCGATGTGCTTCAGCCGCCGTTTTCTTCGAATGAAAGAAGAAAATCAATACTTGCCGCAGATAACAATTACTTGGCACAAAATCAGACATTTTCACACAACCAAAGGTATATGACGTCAAAACAAAACCACTAATCTGTAAAAACGGTTTATTTACCATATGTCTAAACTTGATTCATGACGTTTTGGATATGTCAAAATCGACCATCACTTACTGCTGGAGCCATTGACAAACAGCGAGACCTACTATTGTTGTTCGTAGCAGAGGCTTAGGAGCATTTTTTGTTTTCGATTCGAACCTGAAAACGAAAGTGAAAACGATGCGATGGAGTAATTTTGATATTTGGATAATATCGAGCTACTCGACTGAAAGTGAACTGAACTTCAAGACTAACAAAAGAATTAGTTCCCAGACGTTGTCTCAGTAACCGGTGGAATAACTTTGCTACAAGGGTTTCTTTCAACTTGCGCATACCATCTTTTGACAGATGTCATATTTGTGTTCTAAATTGTTTACCATTTTATCAAGAAAAGACATACGCTTCGACCTTTACAAATCCTCCAGATTTTTTAAATAAAAATTCGCGGCCAGTTACGACTACGTTACATTCGTTAACGCCAATTTTCGGTCCTTACAATCGTCCGGAAAAGCAAACATTTGAGCATTTAGTGAAAGAATTCAAATCTTCTTATTGACTTGATAATGTTATCGTGCCAATCAGTGAAACGCAAGATGTGAAGAGAAAATTGCAGGCGATTCTGCGCTATTCTCAAAAGCTGGGCATCCCTCGAACGTCTCTATCGAGTATTTTGCGGAAATACTGGGCTATACGTCCGTATTATATCATAATGAATCAAGAGCTTAAGGCAAGCGCCCATCAACGTTGATGTTTTACCGACTGCTGAGCTATATTCAGGATGGTCTTCTTCCATCCAGAATTTGCACGAAAAATCATTGCCGGGGCGAGCCACATTTTAGGTTAAATGGCCTTTTCCCGCATTTGGGGGTCCTGGTTATTTAAGGAAGATTTCGATATATTTCTCCGGTTTGGGGAGGGAAATTATCATCAGGCCCTAAAGATCAGAAGCTTACACGGATCAACAGCTCATTGGATGTGCAACAAGGCCCGCGGGACAAACAATACTACAAAAGCCAGATGAATCTACAAATTTATTTGTCTCTTAAGGTTTGATCAGTTTGAGTTGATGGAAATCGCAATCACCAACTCATGAAGTTCTAGTCTGGTCACGTAAACATCTACACCGATTTGGACACGATCCTTACCTTTCTATCTTCATCGTTTCGATCAGGAAGAAAATAAGAGACTCGATATATTACATTGGAGCTACTTTATGGAATACTCTATTTGTATGTTTTTGGACCTTTAATGCTCTCGGATGAAAACGATCAAAGGAAAATCGGACATTATTCGGCAATAATATCGTTAGTTCATGACACAATCTGGATTTACAGATATGATAAGTTAAATCTTGGAAGAACAGAGATTGCGCTATAGAACTGGTACTCCGAATATGATATTTGCTTCCATGTAAGTGACTTTGTGTAGGGAAATGGCTTTCATGATCAAGTTTACCCAACTAGCATTACGACTTAAACTATAGCGAAACCAATTAGCCGTTAATTTTGCTTGACTTATAGTGAACGCAGCTTTCTTCAATGATCAGCAGCGAGTTGAAATTATCCGCGTAAGACAATCTGGCTGAGAAGCTCTTCACCGACAGCTCTTTTCTGCTGAAAATCTTACTCTCAGTCAGCATACCTCCGCAGAACGAAATGAATCGCTTTACGATTTACGCTTGAACAAAGTTTGGCTTGCTTGCGGACAACACCGACGGTCTCCGCCGACGTACAGTACATATTGCTGCTGTGGCCGGGACTGATCGACTCAATCCGGGAACATCGACTCGCATCGATCTCAACAGCTCAGCATTTCACGCACCAGCCTGATGGGAATTTTACTCAAGCATCTCGGATTATTCCCTTACAAAGTCCAATTGACAGCAATTGAGAGCAACCGATCATCCGCTTTGTTATGGTTGTTCCGTTCCGGCCTTACAATTTGGGCTCGAATTGGACGTCGAATTTGGCCGATGTTAACAAACAAAATTGCACCATCTGCGGACCGTCGAGAAGCCAATGCATCCGCAGAGAGTGACAGTTTGGTGTGCATTTTGGAGTGGTGGTATCATTGGCCCACTTTATTTCGAGAATGCCAATGGAAGCGCCATTTCGATTAACAACGGGAGCTACACAGCCGTGATTACCGAAATTTGGCTGATATTGAAGGCATGCATGGATCGTGCTATCAGCTTCGGGCGATGTCAATTGGCCGCCTCGTAGATGCCATTCGACCCCGTTCAAATTTCCCTTCACAAAAGTATACCGATGTACATTGGTTTTAAATGTTTGCAAGTTATAACGGCCAGAAAATAGAGAGTTCGGTAGGGCATTCCATAAGTGAGTTGTACGACATACAAACGAATCACGATATTTTAGATTACGTCCAAAATGGGTTTGAGGGTATACTGATGAGCATTCACAGCGAGACGGGTGTAACGGTTGAGGGTGGAAGGCTAGAAGGAGCGAATGCTAATGGCGATTTCAACGGAGCACTGGTAGTGGAAACAGCGATAAAACAAAGTGAGACAGGAGGCATTACGGTGTTCGAGGGTGTCATCATTTAGATGCGAGATGTTTTAGGAGCACCTGACCGCATGTTGGCGTTGCACTCTAATTTGGAGCGGATGAATGCCTTATATATTGTGGCCAGATCAAAGGGGGTAGAATATTTCTTACATCGCTTGAGGAAACCTAGACATTTCGCAGCATTTTTGACGACACCGAATATGTGGTCATTCCAACGTAAGTTGTCATTGACACTCATACCGAGAATGGAAAGTTTATCGGTTTCGACGATGCAAGTGTCATCCATGGATAATGGCTGGCTGTTTAAAGTTCGCTCTAACGGCAGCAGACAGCATTGTATTTTGGAAGCATTAAATTCCACTCTGTTGATAGTTCACCAATTATTTATGATGCTAATATCAGAATTTAATGAGTTTAACATTTGCTACAGCCGAAGAGCAGGGACGTGAGTCCGAGAACGAATATGACAAGCAGAGAGTACTGTCGCCAGGAAAGGAATATATTGGATTAGTTGTGGCAGACAAGAGATCGTTGATGAAAATTGAAAAGAGTGTCTGGGACAAAACGGTGTCCTGGGACACACCGGCATTTATTTTGTGAATGTCAGACTTGAAACCATCCAATACAACTTGAATTGAACGTCCCGAAAGGTAATTCCTAATCCATTTAAGAAGAGAGCCGTCGAATCCAAATGCAAACGTTTTCGACAAAAGAGCCTGATGCTGGCTGACTCTGGCAAATGCCTTAGAAATATCAAGTGCAACTATCTTGCTTTCGCCAGATAGATGTAAACTTTGGTTCCACTCTTACTGTGAGACATGCCAAATTACCAGTGCACTTGTTGCTTCGAAAACCGTATCGCCGGTTATTGGGAAGTTTTTCATGCGCTGACGGCTTATCAGCGTTTCCATGACCTTGGAAAGAGGGTGCGAAGTGCAATGCATCTGTAGAAAGAAAGAAAGGAAGATTCGCCTTTATTAGGGACAGGCAGGGACAAGTGATATGAAATATTCTGATTGCAGCTTGAATTAAGTTGCAGCTCCACCACACCTTTATGTGGAAGTTGCTATAGTATTTCAAATGTAATTAGGTCATACCCCGGGGCTTCTCCATATTGAGTCTTGCCGTAAATTCTTTTATAACTTCAGACACAGAGACTGGTGGCATATATTCGTTTTCTTTGCTACGCGTATTGCATGTCATATCACATTGACTTGCATGTGGCTGAGAAGTGGCGGTTAGATGTTTAGCGAATAACGCAGCTTTCTCTGCATTCGTTTTCACGAATCTTTGAAGTTTTTTTTTATAAAGTTTTGGTTAATTTTTTATCTTTTATAATTAGCGTACGCTGAAGCAATTTGAGGGCCCTTAAAATGTCTGTACATAGCGTTGTATGAGTCATATATAGAAGTCGTAACTATTGCCAGCTTCTACACGGGCAACTACAAAGTACTCATACAATGTACTCATAAAACAAAACTGCTTAAAGAGACCATTTCTAGCTACAACATACTGAAACCATGAATTCACGAATATTGTTCGCTTTATTATAATAAATTCATAAATTAAAACTTAAAAATTTTACAATTTTTTCATAATGTTAATTAGGGATAAATCAAGTCGTAGTCAAGTGTTCAAGTCCAGTCAATTCGCCTTCAATTGAGCCAACTTACAAACAATAGGAACGAAGCTCAGAAATAGTACATGGCTTTCTGCAGCATTCATCGTAAACACCGTGCCTCCTTCGTCGAGTCTTAGCCAAAGCGTTGTTTGGAACCTTGGAGAAGAATGGCAAATCCTCAATCAATGATGGTATGTCCTCTTCACCATCAACATAGTAGTCAATTGGCTCAACTGTAAGAAACAATGATGTTCCTCATGATTCACACATGGCACACTTCAAAAGCTACTTACTCGATTTCCTGGTCTTTCTAGCGAAACCATTTTCACAGATCAGATCCAGAGTATCCGGCAAGCTCTTTCCACAGAGTTTCCCCAAACCTTGACAATACTGGATACTAATGCACAAAATAACCATTAAGCACAACCAGCACAGGTACAAGGAAATTTTTTGCGAAGAAGATGACATGACTGTTGCGGTTACGTTGCTTAGGATGCTTATTCCACAGAGGATGAAAGAAATCTGATGATCGCTATCCGATTTGAGAGCGTATTTATACATGAAACTCATACGTGGAGGAAATCATTTCTCATCCTTACTCAAATAGATGGTTAATTTATTCAGTCGCCTAGATAGACAATCGAAGGTAAAGCTATTCTAATTTTCTTACATCATGCGTTAGTCTAAGGAGTCCGGGAAATCCTTTCCTCTTTTTAAGTGTGACATAACTGCGTGGTCTCATAACCTATGAAGTAGAATTAAATTTTTAAATTTCAAGTCTTTTTCTGCTGTAAGAAGAAGCCGCCTGGCTGGTACTTATTTTCAAGCATGTGTTAGAAAAAGTGGCACCATTCTCCTTCTGGTATTTAGTGTTAAGTAAACAAAGTATAAATCTCTACACCCTCAATGACTCGAACTGCAACCAACTTCAGACCGCTATAATTTCCAAACCGTTCATGACAGTGAGCTCAAATTTTGACACATGACAGATAATTTTATTATACGAGTATACAAGCCTTTTAAACGATTTGCGTCTCAGTTATGTTGAAAAATTTTTATCCGCGATGGAATTCAAACGTGATGGTGTGATTTGGCTGGAAAACCACAAGTAGCAGCCAGCACCTCAACGTGAATAAATCATTTGTGTCTCGAACCATAGCTCGTTGCAAAACGCCATGGAGGTGGTCATAAAAAAACAGCAACATCGGCAGAAATGGTTCGGAAAGTGAAGGCTCGAATTGAGCGAAATCCGCGTCGAAGTGGAAGAAAAATGGCTCGTGAGCTCAACATATCGTTGGAACTGATGCTTGGGTTCAAGCCATTGAAGTTCCAAAAAGCACACCATCTTACACCGCAACAGAAAAAAGTTAGAGTCGAAAGAGGGAAGGAGTTCCAATTGAAGCCTTGGGCAAACAACCATTTCGGTCGGAGACCGTGGACATTTCAGCAAAACTCGGCACCGTCTCATAAAGCACGCTTCAACCAAGATTGGTTAAAAAACAATGTTCCGCACTTCATTTCTTCGACACATTGGATTGCAAATTCTCCGGATTTCTCTGTCTGGGGTATTTTCAAGGCGAAGGTTGGCACTAAAAAATACTAAAGTTTGGACTACCTTAAACAAACACTTCGCCGGGAATGGGCCAAAATACCGCAGAGCCACTTGCGTGCAGCGTGCGATACTTTCTTCGGCCGTCTCAAGGCCATTATTCGCGCCAATGGTGGACATATTGAAAACTACTGACACAATTTGAAAATTGATGTATTTTCCAACATTTCTTGTTTCGGCACAATAAAATTTATCAAAAAATAAAAAAAATATAGCATTTTAAAAAGTTATAGTTCGAGTAAGTCACCCTGCAGAATCGGATCAAAATGAAGAAGTGTCTCAACAGCCCACCATTCGCAAGCCATCGTAGCCGATTCTGTGCAAATGTTTTGCTTCCCAAAAAGCCAGTTGGTTCGGTAATCTGTAATTTTCCATTTAAATTTCCTGTTCTTTTCATGAAGCCTCAAAGTGCCTCATATATGCTTAAAGCATCCCGTATCCGTAACAGCAGCAAGTGCCGATTTTACTAAGAAGATATTAAAAATGCCGCAACTGATGGTGTGCCGCGCGAGACCCTTGTTTTGATAAAAATGAAGATTGGAGACATCGTAAACAAATCAAATGGTCCATGGCTGCATAAAAGAACAAGAGCAGCTCTTACCCACCTTAGCAAAAGACAAGGGATTTACACCGAATTCTCAAGAGGAGGTAAAGTGGATAGGTCAAAGCAACAAAACCTGAAAAAAAAAGCCTGTAGGGTTAACTAAGTAAATTTTGTAGTACAATCACCGTCGCTTTAAAAAGTTCATTGTCAGACAGAACGTACCGTAGCGGGACCGCTAAACTTCCCTGGATAAGCCATTTCATATCTAAATAGAAGAAGCCGTCGAAGCGCACTCTCTCGTGGTATAAATATTGGGGTACATATTATATATTTGCAAAAATCAATTGCTTCCCTAAGTTCTAGTTTGTAAGTACTAATAGGTGGTACTCTTTGTTTAGTATGATTTTGTCTGTTTTTTTTGTTGCTGATGTTTTTGCTGTTGTTAATCTTTTGGCTGCTGTTGTTTTATCTGTGGTTATTTTTGCTGATATTTCAGCTGATTTTTGTCAGATTTTTCTTTCGGCATTTTTTGTTGTTGCACTTACTGTCACTCTTTAGCTTATTGTTGTTTATGCTGTTGTTTTTGTTATAGCTGGGAGCGCTGTAGTTCTAACTGTTCCCTGTCCCTCCTTACCTTGGCCATATTAGCAATCACCCGTTGTTGCAGCTGCTTGATGGTATGTGGTGAGGGACTTAACATATTCATCTTCATCCTCCTATTCAGAGGCATCTAAGAAATCAAAGCTGTTGCTAGCTCCTATGTAAGGGCCTTCTCCTTCATCAGAGATAACCCATTCTTTGTAACTCCTATTGGGGTTGATGTTTGAAACGAAGCCAGAACACGGACACACTCCACAGGGGTTTATGAACGACTGCAATGGGTCTACACTACGGTCGCTATTCAAATCGTCAATTATGGCGTAGTCGTGTGGTGGTCTACATGGGAAAGAGGAGTAACATTAACCTTCTAGTGAAAACACACATTCAGACCGCTTTAATGACCTGTCCCACAGCGGCCTACCAAATTAATGTTCATTTGCTTGCCCTTATGCTGACATAAGGAATTTTCAGGAGAGGAAAAAACTGAAGGTAGTTGATCGTACCCTACTAACGCTGTAGATCAACCTCCATTTTCTCAGGGGTTTGCATGATTCTTGAGGAAGTTGAGGAGCTCAGTATATGCCAACCCTTCAATCTACCCACACTCTTTAGAGTTTCAGCCGGAAGTCTAAGGCATCCATTAGGTCACTTCTTGGCTCAGTCCGAATTCAAGATCAACCAGCGACTAGATCTCTAACTACGAACAAAGTTGAGAGTTGTCAGAGATGGCTCATCTCTCAACGAAATATGGTGGCCTAGCAGCACAAGATAATATTCTGCTGGACACTCAAACGTCCCAGAAAACTGAGCTGTTTACGAACTTTTCATACACAGATCCTTAAAGCTGTAGTATTGCAATGTAAAGCCAGCAATGACCTACGCCAACCAATTGATATCTCACACCTCTGGTGGCACAACGACGTAAGTGCAAAAATGTAGATTCTCCAGAAAACGCAATATAACATATTGAAAGTCTTTTTTATTAAAACAAAAAAACATAAAAATTTATTTCTTTTTTTATGGAACAAACAAGTAAATAGTTCAGTTATTTTTTTGTGCTACAAGCAATACTAATAATAATGTAAGTTTAAGTAACGGAAACAGTCATTTTAAATTAAACAATCTTAAAAAATGCTATAAAAAAAAGGCTCATAGGAGCTGGGAATAATATTATTTCTAAGCTGGCTTAATATATCTGCTTTTTTTCTTTGATGCCAATGGTACTTTAGATGAGTATTCGGCCTTTAAATTTACATTTTGTAACTTCTGTTTCGCAGAAGAGCGCCAGTTTACCGTTTTACATTGTCAGCTTATGTCTTTATAGCTTGTTTTGTAAAAGTATAGATTACTGCCTTTTTCAAAACGTAAGAGTTTCATTTCCGGCATTTTAATCTGATCACCGTTTATATTTTTTGAGTTGTTTAACCCTGGAAAGATAATCAAATTTTGGAATACACGCCAAATTGACGCATGAATTTTGAACAGCTTTATTTTGTAAGCTATGATGATCCGTAAAAATCTAACAGAGCAAAGTTTTACTTATGATTAAAAGGAAAAAAATACGTATAATTTTTTTGGGATTACCGTTATTTGTTATTTTTTTTTTAAAAAGGAAAACTTAGCAAAACCAATTAAGTTCACATAAAGTAAATTATTTAGGCACGACTTCAGTTTTTATCACAAAAAAATACTTAAAGCATAAATTATTCCATTTTAACGTTTATGAATATACTATATAATAAGGTAAGTAAATCGTATAAAAATCAAAGTAAGCAAAAATTAAAACAAAGCTTTTTAACACAGATTAATGTTCTCTACATACAACTTTTTTGCACTTAGTGCACGATGCGTTTGCCTTACGTTTTATATTGTATGTTCAATATACCCAGTAGGAACATTTCTTTGGTGAAGGTTCTTCTGGAACATCTTCTTGTCTTTTAGGTAACTTGGATGAGCTAGGTTAGCTAGAGACGTCGTTTTACACCAAATTATTTATATCATCTCGCAAATATCTTTTCAGCGTGGAGATATCCAATCTATTGTTAGAGCCATGCTCAGATTTTTCTTAAAGTTTTTCTGACTTAAAACAGTTTTACCTTTCTTAGAAACGGTATGGGAATATATTACATAGGAATTACTGCAGGCTATATTGATAATCCCATAGAACATAGCCATAGGCCAGCTATTTGGCTTCCTGCTACAAAACATGATGGAGCACATCTGGTCGAAGGCATCTACGCCTCCTTTTGTGATTTTAATACGTAATCATTTCCGGCTTACCAATACTTTCATTAATAGTGCCTTGTGCGTCACATGATGACAGCACGTAAAAGATTTGAAAAGGAGTATGAAGAGTCCATCTTAGCAAAACATTCAAGTTCCAACTCGTCGTGTACGATTGCTTTTTAACTCTTCGGGGATTTCACGTTTGTTGGATTGCACTGTGCCAGCAAGGCCGACTTATATGACTCCTGTAATAAGCTTTTTGCCAAAGGAATTGAGGTGAGCTAGTTGTCACAGGTGATATTATGACAGCAATCGTGTACAGGCTTTAAAAGTTCTTTTTTACGATTTCAGTCAAAATTTCGTTGGTAAACAAGCATTGAAGCATAAGGTGGGTTAATATATGTAGATTGCAGACAATGCGTATTGGCTGCGCTGCAGATTGTTTTTCTTCACTAGATAGCTGTTCGTCTACTTCTACATCATCAATAAAAGCATCTTCAACATCACTTTCGAAGTCATCTTCTCTGTCGTGATGCTCTACTTCACCGTCTGTTTCTAGACCTTCATTCCCTTCATCATTTTCACCTATGTCGATACAAAAATACTAATCTTATTGCAAATAAAAGAAAAGTGTTAAACAAGTTAAATATCTTAAAAGTCACTTAAAAGATAATCATACGTATTTTTGACTTATAATATGGTTTTATTTCAAAATTGGTAAGACCTACCCCAAAAACACGTCAACTCTCTGATGAATTTGCGCATTGGCTGAGATGTTACGAAAGCAGAACACATAACTTACAATATTTAGAAAGGGAGAGCTATATTTCGCTTTCGCGTGAGTCAAAATGATGCAGATTATCTTTCCAGGTTTACGTAGATTTCTTCAGAAAGCAACTTTAAATCGAAAAAATCTTTAAAGCTCAACTCTTTTATAACGAAATCATCATTTCCTTTCTTTTTTGCAGTTCTTGTGAGGTAAACATGTTGATCGGGCACGTACATATATGGTATTGGGGACTTTTCAATGACACTTTGGACAGCATCGCCTTCATTCTGTGTGTGACCTCGAATAAGAAATTTGTGTGGAGTTTATTGGTAGATTTTCTACAACATAAAAGTTCATTCCAATTATGAATCTGAAACCAAAGTCTCGTTAAATCTTTACTCTTCTTACCAAGTTTAAGTAATTGTTTAACCTATTCTTCTGCTGACCACCACAATTGTCGGTGTAAAACACAATGTCTGCGCCTGGGCGACTGACTGGTAGCTCTTAAGGAAACATAAGTACACAAGATCCTATCTCGTTTGAACCTCTTCTCCCAAATGCCTCATGCCAGAAATAATACACTGTGGGATCATTTTTCATTTCCGATATCTGCAAATTTAAAATCAAAGAAAGTTTAGCATCATTGAACTAGAGGAAAATTATGTATCACTTATTTTATTTACAGTTAAATTATAGCAGTTAAGCCTCGATTTATAAAAATATGCAGATGTCTGTCCAATAGGAACTGGAAGAACAGTTTGTAAATTATACGTTGCTAATACAATGTTGGATGTGTTTTATTTGATTTTGATCGAATCACTCTTTCAGAAATTGCAAATGTCTATCAAAAATTGTTTGCAGACTCGAACTATGTTTCCATTATTCATGAAGAAAAAGGCACAGTTTTGCCTCCTAGGTGTTTCTTTAGATCAGTGCTGCCCAACTGATATTGCTCCAAGGGCTATTTTGAAAACCCCGACATGCTACGCAGGCACCACTGAGCTTAAAAAAAGAAGAACAAAGTGAGATAAAGGACACTTTTTATCTCTTATGACATACTAAAAAAAAATAGACCACAACAGCACAAATTAAATGTGAAACTTGGCAGTTTACGTTTTCATGTATTCAGATAGCTTCTTAAAGTCGGGTTGGTAATCTTCTGTGCAACCCAAAATCATATAAATTTTGACTTGTTCGTTTGTTAACACACTTCTGTACTTAGTTTTAGTTGAGAAAAAGCACGTTCACATAGACATGTTGACCCGAAAAATACTTGAATTATGAGTGCACAGTTACGTATGTTTTTGTATTTAGCAACTTGAAAACCTCGTCGCTTTTATTTTCTGAGCTTTTAAAAATAATATCACTGCGAAGTGTAACAATTTCTAATTCAGCTTCTGCTTTGTTAATGAAGCTATATGTTTGCATTAATGTGGCTAGTTTTGAAAAATCGATATTTATGAATGGATTTTTGACAAAAATAAGGAGAGGTTCTATGGAAAACATGTTGTCAAAACGCCTTTCGAATTTCGATTTTAGCTGATGGAATAGCTCCAAATGTTGAGTTGGATTATACTCGGCAAGATAATCAGCATCCAAAAGGAGAGCAAACGAAGGAAAATGTTGAAAATTTTTCTCTTCTAACTGCCTCCTCCAAAAATTGATTTTTTTCATGAATGCTGAAATTGCACTCATCATGTCTGCTATGTGTTTTTCTCTTCCTTACAGTGTTTCGTTGAGGGTATTTAGTTTTGCAATTACATCAGTTAGAAAAGCCAAGTCGGCCAGCCATACTTTATAATCGAGTTATTTTTCGTAGCTACTCGTATCTTTGGATTGCAAAAATATTTTGATTTCTACCATCAAACCAAAAAATCTTATCAGTACTTTACCACGATTTAGCCACCTTACTTCCGCGAAGTAGATCAAATCACCATATGCACTGTCCAATTCATCAAGTAAATCTTTAAAAAGACGGTGGTTTATTGGTCTTCCACGAATGAAATTTATAATCATTACATGGCAAAGGTTAAGTTTTTTGGCGATCAAATTTTCCTGGTGTATGACACAGTGATAGGAATTCAATTTTAGGAAATCTTCATCCTTTTCGCACAGCCCAATAAATCCAACATTTCTGCCGATCATAGCAAGTGCTCCGTCTGTAGTCATGACGACCACTTTCTACATCGGTATATTCTGTTAAGCATTTATCTTTTTTGTGGCGTTGTAAATGTCTTGTCCTCGTCAAATCTTTAACAGAAAAGTCTGAAAAGACAATTCTGATGAAAACTAAAAGCTGCGGTGAGTCAGTAACATCCGTCGACTCGTCCATTTGCAATGAAAAAATACTTGCATTTTTCTAAGTCATTTTTCCTTTGGACAAAGGCGTCATTTGCTATTTTATCAACTCGTTGGGTTACCGTCGCACTTGTTTTATTGCAGAAATTATGTCCTTTTTGTTTTTAAAATCATGGATTCTGACATGCCCAAACATAGCTTCTTTTATTATAACTCCGTCAGAGTAGGGTTTTTTGTGAGACGCCAGAATGGAACTTACTTTGAAGGATGCTTCTGTGTGAGCCTTTACTTTATTTTCATCTGTTAAGAAGGTGTTTTGTTGAACGCGTAGAGAAGCTTGAACTTTATTTTCAAGTAATGAAGATCGCGGCGGATATTTATCTGAAATAACATAAAATACAATAAAAAAATTTCAACTATTAAGTGCACGTACCTTTGAAATCCCGTTTGACCGCTCTGATACAGCTACAGAAGCATTACAGAGTAAGCAAATAGCTTTCTCGTTCACACTAGTAATCAAAAATTCTTCCTCTCGTTCGCTATTGAAGTTATATATTTTAGCTGGCAAGCAGAACCAAGTTAGGTATTTAAAACTAATAAACGAAACCAAGAAATACACAAACACAAATGAATACATGCGGAACGAATGACGATGCACATATCTCACGATTCGCGTGCTGACTGATTTGAGAGACTTAGTTAACGAGCGAGCAGGCAGACAGCTCACGCCCAAACGCCGTCAAAATCAGTTGGACGTCAGTTTTCAAACTTTCTGATTTATTGTTTTTATTGAATACACTTAGGAAGAATATTTGTATGCAAAAGATGAAAAAGAATTGCTCTCACCCCACAACCCTAAATATTTCAACGATTTGGAGCAATTTTATTTTCATCACCGTTGGCAGACCGAATATTATGTTTGATCACATTGTTTGTCACAAAATGTGAAAGTCAAAAAGCACCTTAGCGGATTCCACCACAGGTTGACAAGGACAACGCAGCCTTCTTGTTGGCGGTCGCCCAGAAAAGAGGCTGCGGGCTACCAGGCGCCCGCGAGCTACGTGTTGGGCACTGAATCAGCAATGGTTCGATGCACGAGTTTAAGAAATCGCGTAGACTCCAATAATTTTTTAACAATTCGGCTCTTAAATTTTCATCAAATTTTGTTGAGCATGTCAACTAACAACGATAAGAGCAAGGTGGTCCCATAACTTTTTCTTTCACAAATTTACCCCTTTTTGAAATATACGAGTAACTTTGTCCTGAGTTCCGTAAGTTTCTTGCAACATTCTGCTTCCAATTGTCTGAGTTTCGAGATTTTTTTCCCTTCTTTATAGATAACTTGACCAAGCTCGCGGCTTCTAGTTGTCGATCAGTCGTTTCATTAATAGAAACAGTCGATTAGCCCTGTCCGAATAACTCTCTGAACCTTGACCTTCTGTAGGAGAGTAAACACTTTCATCAGCAGAAAAATTCTCGTTTTCTAAATGGGTGATTTCACCGAATATTTTCTGGGAAACTTTTCTCAAAATCATTTTTGTTGTACTAGTTCTTGTCGCAGTGAATTAGCATTGCTCATCATCGATAACTTCATTATTTGCCGCTGCCGAAGTACTTGGTTGGGGTTTGGCAATATCTGAGTTATTCGCTGTAAGAGAATTGTTGTATTCTGCCATTAAAATCTGAAAACGTGACTGAAGAAACTTTAGGGTCGACAGTTGATTTTGTTGCAACTCCAACATTTTTCATTGCAATTGCAAGTTTTGCTAGCATTTTTCCACGTTGCGTTACAGAATGCGATGTTAATAATTGGTTGAATAATGGACACAAACAGAAATTTTTTTTCTTAAGCAACCCACACTTTTGTCGCTGTCTCACTAAAATTGGAGTAAAAGAGTTAAACATTTTAGTATAAAACTGCCATAACGTGTACTGACGTCTTTGTTCAACCGAAAATCAAGTAAAATCAAACAAAAAGCGTCGGAATTCACAGTTAGGTCGTTGACTTACTAATCGAAGTAGTATTCCTTGGAGATTTGTAACACAACTGACAGACAGGGCTAAGTATTTCCGAAACATTAATTTGAAAACGATGTAACGGTACAAAGAAATATCTGCCCCCTGGAGACAAATAGAATATTTTCAATTAGGCCTCTGTCTTATTGGAAGGAAATACCTTTTTTGAGAATTGTGGCTTACTTAACTCAGAAAATTTAATATTTGCACTCACTACGTCGTTGTACCACCAGAGGTACGATTTTCTGAAAAGCTCTTCGAACTATTCGAACTTACTCGTATATGACTCATATACGATCCAAAATATGTTAGAGAACGTATCAACTTCAAAAGAAAAGATATTCCCAATCTCACAAATGTACTCGTATGTTATTAGATTCTTATATACGAGTACTTTATGATACCTGCAAGGATAAGAAGAAGTAGTGTGCTATACTATTCGTTCTGAACCGTTTAATAGAATATAAAGAAAGGGAAGTAGTTTTATTGTATAGTATACTTTAAAGACAATATCGGGTACGTAAGAACTGAAGAGACCTACATTTCTTACGAATGTATTGCATTAAATATTAATTGGGAGGACTGGAAGCCACCATATTTGCAATGGTCGACTTAACGCAAACAATATCAATAATAAATTAAACCAAGGAGCAATTTTTAAAAGTGAGAAAACAATCCTAGAGAAACTAGGAAAATAGTAAATAATATTTTAAGAAAAAAGGTAGTAAATCTAGATAACGGTCTAGCGAAAAACTTTTCAAACAACAATTTTTATTGTTTAGGTAATCAGTTTGCAGGTTAACTAGTCAGCGATAAGTTCTGTCAGGTAGCATTCAACATTCGATATTTTTCTGTGAAGTCAGTACGGATAAAATTTTCTGCACTGCAAATTGGCTGGTGCAGTTGCTATAAGGCCAAGACATTTTAAATATAATGCAGGCGCACTGGCTCAAGTGATATCAAAGCTGGCTAATACGAGTTTTTAGCAGTGAATAGTACCTGAAGCTCTTAAAACTTCTACTGCCCGTCGCCTACATAAATACGGGAAAAAAGACGACATCCAAAATTAGCGGCCGATTTCGATACTTTCGGTTGACTGACTGCCTTGAAAAATCGTGGCAAGCAATCAATTTGGTTTCAGGCCAAACAAAAGTATAAATCTACTTAATTAATACGAGTCAAGAGAAAAACCAGCACACAGTTGTACAGTTGTATTTTACATAAATGTTAAAAAAGTAAATATTGGACACATTATGGCACGAAAATATTTTAAGGGAGTTAAAAAACCAGGCATACGAGTGTGGATACTACTATGGTTTAATGATTACTTAAAAAACCGAAAATTTAAATTAAAGATAAAAAATAGCCGAAGTGTCGAAAAATGCCGAAACTATGACGCCCCAAACTGGGCCCTTTACTTTTTATTATCTATATGAATAACATGTTATTAGTGGTCAGGAATAGCACTATACGGCGATTTTGTTAAATGACAAAGATATTAAAAAATTACGCAGAATGAAGTCAAAATAGTCGTGTCATGGTGTCATGATAATGGTCTTATTATTAGCGCAAAAAAAAAAACAAAGTGATGCACATGTTTTCTTACTTATTTAAGGCGGCACTATAGTCTGCGGTGGACCTGGGCCACGCACGCTAAGTTGGATGACGTCCCCTTCAATTTGCGTGCGCCACCTGTGTAGCGGTCTTCGTATATTTCGCTATCGGATTGGAAGATTTTTCGGACCGTAGTACATGATCCAGCCGCCTCAGTCTTCTGGTTAAGTCAATGTCCCTATACATGCCATATAGATCACTGTCCATGCAGATGAGACCGAACGTCAGCTGAAGAATTTTCCTCTCAAAGCAGCCGAGAGCGCCCTAATCCCATTTTGATTAAGTCCTTGTGTCTGCGAAATAAAGCAGGATTGGGATTATTTAGGTCTTATAATAGGGTCACGTTTGTTGTTCGAGAGAGTGTTTTGCTGGACCATTGATTTCTTAGCCCAAGGAAGCAGAAGCAAGAGTTATTCTTCGTATGATCTCATCACTGCGCGCTGGTGTTGTTGTCTGAATTGATAGAGGAGCTTAAATAGACAAAGTCCTTAACTAGCTCAAAGTTATATCTGTTGAGGGTAAAGCTCTGCCCGAGACGTCTGTCTTCGGTGTCACTTCTTGTTCACAGCATATACTTGGTCATTCACTCATTGTCCGTTGAACCCATCCTCGCCACATCAGTTTCAATATTCGCGATAGTTCCACTCACATCACTCTGCTTTCTTCCGATTATGTCAATATCATTGGCGCATGCAAGTAATAGGACAGCAAAGGTTTTGGTCAGTTCTTTACTAAACTTAATGGAACAGCGTGCATTCTCCATGGTAATTCTGCTCAGATAGATGAGTTCAGCAGGGATACCAAAACTAAAACTTTGCTCTGAATAGCTCGCCTTTATAGATGCTGTTATACGCGGCATTTAAGTCGAAGAATAGGTGGTGTATATCGATTTGGAGCTCAAGAGTTTTTTTCAAGATCTGCCATTGTGTGAATATTTGGTCGATGGTAGACTTATATGGACCAATCAGGTTGTTGACGAACGGCTTCGGGCGTTTACACAATATGGCAGATAGGATCTTGAAGGCAACGTTAAGAAAACTAATGCCTATGCAGTTGATGCAGTTGAAAGGGGATCGGACTAGCAATGCTGAGGTTCCAGTCATCGGGCATACTTTCGTCCGACCACATTTTACAGATGAGTTTGTGTATACTCCTTACCAAGTCATCGCTTCTTTGTTCGACTTAAGTTTAGATATGGCTATTTTCACTTCATCCTAGTTGGGTGTACAGAAAAGTAGACCAACATCGTCCAGGTTGAAAGGTTCATTCTGCATGAAAGCGGACTTGGTTTGTCATCGCCATTATATACAGAAATGCTCTTTTCAAATACTCAGGATTGACTGTGATACAATACTGTGTTCCCATATTCGTTTCTACTGCCTACTCGGTTCGGGGTTTGTGTCCGTGGTAAGTTTTTTCTTTATTGTACATATTCGTACAATTTCCGAATACCATTCATGAAGTAGCATCTCTCAATTTTCTCGATGGTGCGCTTCTAATGCTCGTTTGTTTTCTGCTAAGATGACATGTCTCACCTATCCTACTCGCAAAGCTCATAAGCGGCCTTAGTCATTCTATGCATCTTGCTGCATGTGCTTACTGGGACTCGACGTCAAGCAAGATGTTTCGTTGTGGCGGCCGAGTGAATCCCAGCACATTAGAGGCGGTATCTGTGACGGCTTTTTAGCAATGTTTCCACTTGTTTTCGATACTTAATGCTAGCGTCATAGGACGTTTTAAGGGGTTAAGAGAGATTCGATCAGAAAAGGATCAGATTGTTACGTGGTGCTCGCTAAGATGCCGGAAACTCAAGACTTCTTGTCTAAGTCTACCTCTAACAACAAACCCGAATAGAAATAAGTGCTGCTTTTGGCGTCGCTAATAATTGCCGTACCAGTTTTTCATCCTCCCATTGTATTTCTTGGATGGCGGTAACATCTACTTAGCTGGTCGTTGCCTCCACTGGTTGTCCGGCTGCACGTGCCTTATTAAGGGACGTAACATTCTACGTGCAGATCCAAAGTTAGTTGTCCTTGTTTCGTTTGCAGGGTTGTCAACATTAGATCTATCCTTATCAGAGGCTTGTTGTTGCTTCGTAACTGGATTTTTTTTCCCTTGGCAAGGCAGGTCACCTAGTGGCACAACCCCCAACCTGGAGCGATAGTTCCATTATAAATACTCCTAGGACGAGACCGAAGCCAGTAATTCGTACGAGGATATGAGCGCTGTCGTCACTTTTCCAAGACCCTGTCTTAGTCTCGGAAATTATTACTGACCTGAGCTCCAAATATGTTGGAGTAGCCCAGATAAAATCTTATTCGCTTCGTTCCGGGATTTTACTTCTCCGTTTATTCCATCTGGGGTATTATTCCGCTGTCACCTTGAAAGTGCTGTTATTTTTGTATGCTGGTCAGCTCGCTAATTAGTTTGGCAAATCAAGTCGAGATGGACGTAGTACCCGACGGTTGCCACTTGGAGGTAAAATAAGCATGATTGATTTGTAGAAAGAATTACAAAAGTGGGTATCACCATATTAACACTTCTCAGTGCCTACCCTATTTTTATAGCACCCAATTACTGTGATGCACATCCGTTCACTGCATATTCTTAAACCTAAATTAGTCATAAAAGTTCATAATTTATAATGCCTGCACAAGATCCAAAACCATATGGCATTTTAAGACGATGACGAATGGTCAGCTGTGTTTGAGAATGTATAATCTTTTGAACACAAGCCACCCTGGCATTGTAGAAACAATAATATAACTTATAAACTTTGAGCCCAGTGAAATTCAATTCAATTCAATGGCCAAGATTGGAAATCGATCCAAAATTTGATTAAACAGAATTTAAATGGAAGCACCAAATGGAAGAGAAGGAATCTATTGCGCATTTCCGGTGGAACTGCCCCAACTACATCGAAATGTTCTTCAGGATATCTTTATGATTCCAGGAGTAGCCAGGACATCACTTTCGAATGCTTTCCAGTGATATCACAATGGACCTTTAAATTGGTACATGTGAACCACAATGCAGATCATCAAAACCAAACCTAACCTAATCACCACCTCTTTACTAAATTTGTCAAGTTTTTCAGAACGGCGTTGAAGAACGCTCGCTGCTTCGTTAAGGTCGGAAACAAAATCATTGACACCCAAGGTGATGGATCTTCGCATGATCTCCGCAACATACTACTGTGAACTGCACCATCCTTGTACAATTTCTCGTACTAGATTTGTAACCTGACTTACAACACAAGAAATTCAAATTGACAGTCACCTCCGGTTCATTGAGTTAAAGGAGCAAACGACAGCAGTTTTACACACCAGCTATGTAGAATCCAGGGAGACAGTGGAGAACCCTCCCTGTTCTTTAAAACTCGATTATAACTTTTGATGATGTCTTTCGACGAAAGAGTTTTCGAACTTCGGGGCCGTATCAGAGGCACAACACGACATTGACATCACGAGGAGAAATTGGAAATTGAAACTGGTCTGTATGCGACCAAAAATCAGTTGTTCATAGTACATTCTAATTAGAGTACATATATGTGTCTATCCAAAGCGGTATTTGCGCTATGGGTGTGTCAAAGTTACTTTTGTCTTTGTTATCCCAGTCATTTCTAATCAAACAAAAACAAACACCGCGTTAACTTGAACGTCCTTGAAGAATTGTTTTCCGTTAATAAGTAAACGATTTTCAGCATATTGTTGGCTATAATCACTTCCAGCACAATCCCAATTCAAATCAGACAAGGACACACAAATTCTATAAATCATTTCCATGACTGAGTTCCGTTCTTCTATTGCCTATTATCGGCGTGTAATTCGTTGGAAAATATTCTTTAGGCTTGACTCGATTAAATGTCAAAGAACCAACCACCACAATACGAGCAAAAGGATAAAAATATATTTCCATACGAATAGACCTACTCCGTCACAACCCTCACCTGCAACACCTCTCCGGCATAAGGCATCGTCGCAATGTTATCTGACGGTCTATACTAAATTATTTACATCGTTTCGAGAGCACCAAAACCAACACACCCTTTGCGGCATATGTACATATGCATATCTATAAGAGTACATACATACGAATACGACCAGAATACCCCTAACCCTTCGGTGAAAAGCTTTGGAAGACATTTCAACCGAAAAGAACAGGGCCACCAAAATAACAGTTCTATAGCAGGAAAGGCGCAAAATAATTTAATTTCACACGTAGTGTGTGAATGTTTGATGAGGGATTTCAGAGGGTGGCGACCAGTGATTGTTGAATGGTGACGACTGACGGAATATATCTAACATACTCGTCTATATGTGGCTGAGATACCTATATTAGAAAGATACTTTTGTGAGTGGGGTGGCTTAAAGGCTCTCTGTCCTCGTTTGTTCATGTGCATGGGTAGAAAATTTGATTTAGCTTACCATCCACCCCGTATTTGCGTATTTGGAGTTGGGTATCTGAGCGCTTAAAATACGCAACAGGGTCGTCGCACCGCAGTTCCCTTTATGGTTCTGTGAGTGCAATTAACTTCACATGAGCAGAGCTGTTATGATAGTCCTAGTTGTGTACGAGTACCTCTCTCGCCGAGTCCTATTGTGGGTGAACTTGGTGTATGAGTGGAGCACTATTCGGTTCATGTTAGATGAGGCCCAGATAGATCGCGGAACCAATTGAGTTATGAACAGGGAAAATATGTTGCCATCTTCGATGCAGATGTGCCAGGATATGGTAGCTTAATAGTAGAAATTACAGTATATTCGCGATGTTTGCTTTGAGGTCATGGAGTTTCACGGGTAGATGTAACCGCTTATACAGTGTCTGCCTTAGCATGACAGGCACCTAATTGAGCATCTGTGTACGCTTTGGCTTTTTGGGGATCAATACAGGTTGCAGAAATAGAGTTGAAGTACACATTTGAGTTTGAAATTGAAGCGTAAATATCTCGTTTAATTTTTCGCCGTGACATCTCTCCGAAGCGCACCTTTGACAAATTTTTTGTAGTTCTATTTTATTCTATTCTACTGTTGTTTTTCTACTCTTTTTTTTCATAAACGCGTGCTTAATTTTTTTTCATGAATAAGTAGTGTCTTTATTAAATCCAGACATTGGCACATTGCCGGGCTCGAAGATAACACATCGTCAGAACCTCGAGGAAAAAAAAAATACCAAAACTCTCTAGCTTCGAGGAGTTTCTGGATTTGCCAACCAACTCAAACCTCAAAAACTCTAAATTCGTGGTCATCTCGCCGAAAAACCCAGATTCATCAATCACCGCAGTGAGTATATTTTTGTTAAGAAAAGTTATCGATTCGGTCAGCACCGAGTATGAAAATATTTCACAACTCTCAGAGACGGTAGTATTCTCATACTTGTCAAAAGCCAAAAATCTGCAGAAAAGTTTCTCAAAATGACCAACATAGCCAATCAATGCCCTGTGAATGTGGTACATCATAAAACTTTGAATTCTTCAAAGGGCATAGTCTCATAAATGTAACAAGAAATTGTCTCTGAAATGAAAGCGCAAAACTTTGTTGACGTATACATATCAATTTACAAAAAAAAATTTAACTAAAATTGTACCAACAGGGCTAGTTCTATTTGCTTTCGATTTATATCAAATCCGGCAAAACGTAGAAATTGATTGGTATAAAACCAAGGTCAAGGAATATGTGGCCTCTCCAATGAGGGGTGTCGAAAATGTTTTCCAGCAACCTTCCAGGCAAGGTTACGGCAAAGTCTCGGTTTGCTTACTAAGAACAGCATTCCACACAAACATCCGATTACGATTAGATCAAACGTTCTCGAAATTGCTTCAGACACTGAATTGACTATAATATCCATATACATTCCTTTCGACCAAACACTCACTAGAACCGACCTTGAAAATATTATACAACATTAATAAATTCCTGGATTGTACTTTGGGGCTACCCCAAAAACAATAATCGAGATTCTATTTTAGAAGAATTTAGTACCAATTCCGATCTTGCCATTCTTAAAGACAGTTCTCCGATCCATTTCTCAACTCATTGCACATTCACCCACATAGATCTCACCAATTGTTCGGCAGAAATTTTACCAAGGTCATAGTGGGTCATCCAAGATGATTTACATAATACCGACCGTTTTCCTATTTTTACAAAAATCGCATTAAAGTCAAACGTCAGGAACCGGCATACAACAAATTTTAAATCTGAAAAAGCAAACTGGTTTAAATTTGCAAGCAGCGTCGAGGTAACGTTATCCGGCCAGCCTTTCTATTGTGTTATATGTATACGCAATGCTGCCAATGATTCCATTCCACAAACGTCACCTTCAACCTCAAGGCGAGATATTCTCTGGTCGAATCCGGAGCTCGCTAAACTAAGAGCCGAAAAAGTTTTTAATTAGAGGACTTTTAAAAAAAAACCTACACATTTTAATCAGCTAATCTATAAAAAAGCAAATGCTGTTTTTAGAAGCTTTCTGCAAACTCGAAAGCTTTGCAACGTTCACAGCCCAAGTCAACCCCAGCACATCTACGAGCAAAATTTGGCAGAATATTAGGTTTCCTACGGGTAATATCTGCCTCAAAAATGTTGCTTCAATCCATTTTGCTTTGTAAAATAAAATTTGTGATTTACAATATTTGCAAGCACTTGGGCGATCAATTACATTAACCCCAAAACCTGCAGCAGCTCTATCTGCAAAATATATTGAAAAAGATATTTCGTTGGTAGAACTCGAAAGCTGCTTATCAAGAGTAAATTGAAAAACACCTGGTCGGGTTAAAATATCTTATCCAGTAATCAAAAATAAACCAACTGAAGTAACAATTAGGCTAATCACGCTCTACAGTAATATATGGTATTCGAAAAAAGTATAACCTAGTCCTGCCATAAGTTATGTTACAAATATAAAACGCTATATTGTAAAATAAAAAAAATTGGATTCACTCGAAATGACTGTTGCCATTGGGCTGTAGCGGCACTTACAGTCTCCATGGAGATCGTGGACGCTGCTCTGGTTAATGGTGTATTAAGGCTTTCCAAATTTCTGTGGGGAGTCTTGCAGGCCATTTTCTCCAATTCTGACCACAAACCATAATCCAGTGGATTCAGATTTGGACTCCCCGACGGCCAATATTCTGCTGCTATAAAGCCAGGAATATTGACTCTGAGCCACTATTGCGTGATTTTGGCTTTATGCATTGGATCACAGTGCTGCTGGAAAATCCACCTATATCCATTGAAAAGGGTATTGGTCAAATACTTCACAGCACCCTGTAGCACATCTTCTTGGTAAACCTTTGCACCAGTTGTTACGGATTTTTCACAGAAATGGTAAAAGACCCCCATCAAACCATTATGGAAGCGAGATGATGCCCACGTTGGACCCTTGGAACAACTTTTTTCGCTTCCTTAAATGAAGTGGCATAAATTTTGTCATTTTGTTTGTTGAAAACTTCCTCCGCGATAAAAATTTTCTCATCCGTAAACAGAATGTTTTCATGGCCATTGTCCGGGTGCCACTGCAAAAGTCGCTTGCATCTTTCAAGACTAACTGTTTTTAGTTGGAAGATGACCCGTGGACCGACGATGGGCTTTCATATGCAGATCATCTCGACAGATATGGATCTGGTTCATATATCCAATTCCTCGGACATGATCTTTTGCTTCCTAAGGAGATTTCTCCGAATTCGTTCACGCACTGCCTTTACTACCGCATTCGTACGGTCGACGCGCTGACGACCACTTCTTGGCTTGCCTCTACTCCAGATTATTCGCCGAAACGAGCAATAGCCCGATAAACGAATATTCTCGATATTCTGAGTGCTTTTAGCAACTCGAAAGTTTGGCCAGCACTCTTTCCGCACTTATGGAACACTATTACCGCGACTAGATTCCCTTTAACGCCCCACTCCATGTTAATAGTTTGCAAACTGAAACCAAACTGTCTAGTATTCTTCACTGATCAGTGCATGTGTTCTGAAAAGAAAAAAAAAACGGTTCCATTAACGCAAGAAGTTTTGAACGAAAAGCACTGGAAGTTGTGTAACAGAACTTATGACAAGAAAACAGCCTGTGTTGTTTCAAATCGCAAACCAAAAAAAGAGATCGATAACGTTGATGGGTACTGTCCGATTTTGTTACTTTCATTCTTATTTAAAGTCTTAGAAAAAATGATATACAACCGTATCCATAGGTTTAATGAGTCCAAAAGGTTGACTAGCTTAAACCAGGTAGCTTTCAAACCAAAAAGAGGTTTTTGGAATCCTCTACTGCATTTAGATTACGCGATATCAAACGCACAATTTGCCCGAGACCACGTATCAATTTAAGCACTCGATCCATGCTCAAAAAATACATAAAATCATTCCTAACTAAAAGAAAATTTGGAAATACTTATCCAAAGGTCTTACCCCTTGGAAAGGGGATTCCACAAGGATCCCCTCTTTCTAATATCTAAACGTAAAGATTTCGATCACTGTATGTGATCCTAATCTAACTAAAATAACATTTTGTAATTTACTTAAGGAAATAACGGAATGGTCTTCCATATCGGTACAAAACTATCTGTAGAAAATATGAAACGTAAAAAGAAATGTCAAAATTTAAATGTATCTACTAATAATTTAGCAGTTGAAAATGTCACTAACTTAAGTATCCCAGGTCTACTTGTAAATAATAGGTATAATTGGAAATGACGCTGTTTATCTCTTAAAAAATCGCTGTCACCAAGGCTCAATATCATTAAATACATGTCCTCAGAAAAAAGTAATGTACACGCCAATACATTGCGTCATATCACAAAAACTTTAGTGATACGTAAGATAGAATACGCTTTAGTTATTTATAGTTTTTGCCCTATGTCTACAAAAAATATAATCAAACCCATTTATAACGAAACTGCAAGAAGAAGCATAGGAACTTTTCTCACAAGCCCTATAAAAAACATTCTAGTTGAAGCTGGTTTACCTTCAATCGAAGGAAGATATTTCGAAGTGTCACTTAAATTACTTACCAAACTATCTTTTCAAATGGATCCGATTATTGACAAAGACATTGCTCAACCTCTTAAACACAAACGACAGAAAGGAATTCCCTCAGCTATACATAACACCTTAAAAACGACACAAACTTTGGAAGTTCCATTTAAACGATTTGCTAAATACTCTCTTTCCTCGCCACCTTGGAACCTGAATTCGTCCTCCATCATACTGTGACTCCATGAGTTCCGCAAAGAAAATACCTGTAGCCTGCTCTATAAGAGGATGTTTCAAGAAATGAGGCATCCTTTCAAACATAACGTTAATATTCTCAGCAGAAGCCCAAGCCGTATATGAAACTGTTAGAAAGCCATCGCACACTGCCGGCAAATGGACTATCTGCTCACTCAGTCTTTCTGTTGTTAAAGCTGTCTTCAACATAAAATACTATTACATCATAATTGTCAAGATTCCAGACATGATTATAAAAACTCCTCCTAAAATAAACTTGATGTGGTTGCCAGATCACGTTGGGATTAAAGGCAATGAACCCGCTGACCATGCTGCAAACTTAACGCATATCTCTAAAACACTCATCTTCGATTCCTTTACCAGAAAAGAACTCAACGGATTAATAATGGGCAAAATCATAGAATATCAATCACAGCAATGGACCCAAAACAAACGCCATTATCCAACCGTCAACTCCAAAAAAATTTGTCCTTTCTACGCCTGGGACACATTCAGCTAATGCACTAGTATGTTTAAAAAAAACAACCCCCGATATACTCAAAATGCAACGGCAACATCACGTTATTTCACCTTTTAGGACCATGCTATATTTCAGCCAATAGTCCACTTCAACCTATCAATAAAAATCAGCGAACAATACTGAAACTACAGTGCTGTGAAAAAATATAGACTCCAACCAAAATTTCAATTTTTTTTTCCATTTTTTGTATATTTTTTTTCTTTTTTTGTCCTAAAATATTGCCAAACAATACCAATTCAGGGAAATCCCTTTAATGGTATATTTCCCTTTTTAAGGGGAATTTCTAAAAAAAAAACTTAATTATAAAAAAAAACAATAATAAATAACAAAAGTGGAACGTATATTAAACCTATCATCTACATATGTAAGTACATACATTGTACAGCTTCTGTCACTTTATCAAGAGCCGTAAGACTTTGATTTTAATTTATGGTTAATGTTTATAAATAAATAAATTGGATCTCAGTATATGTATACTAATGCATATTGAGTATACCTTTGGTGTTCAACCAACGTACGACAGCTAGAACCCATAACCAACCACGTTGTCAGTTTAATTATATAATTTGGGGAAATAACATGTTGTTGAACTTGAAAATAAACTGGGAAGTTTTAGCTGGAGCCTTAGTCACTAACCACCTGTCAGAGATAAAGGTGTATTGCGGAGTACAACGGAATAGTTCTTTGTTCAATTGCTCTGTATCGAGAGCAAACAAAACGATGTTCAATACTAGCTGGGGTGAAAAGTAACTTGACCGCCAGAAAAGATTAGTACTGAGCGCACACGCTATATTTTGGGCTATATTCTGCATATGAAAAAGTGCCGCTGGGTGCATCGAATGCTCACTTTTGACCAAAAACACGAAGGCGAGAGCACTTCGAAAAAGTGTTTGGACTTGCTGATGCGGAATCGGGCGGACTTTTGGCGTCGATTGGTAACTGTTGATGAAACTTGGATCCACTATTACACACCAAAGAACAGAATGAGTGCCCGGCAAGAACAGAATGAAGCCGGCACGAGTGCTCCGAAGCGGCCGAGGGAGGCTCGATGGGTCGGAAAGGTTATGGCGTCCGTTTTCTGGGATTGCCATGGCATACTCTTCGTGGATTACCTCGGAAAAAGAAAAACCATCAACAGCGAGTATTACTGTGCATTATTAGAGCGATTGAAGGTCGAAATCGCTGCAAAACGGCCTCACATAAAGCGAAAAAAAATTTTGTTTTCGCAAGAGATGCGGCTGCGCACAAGAGCAACGCAACCACGGCTAAAATCAATGATTTACGGCTCCAATGGCCGTCGCATCCACCGTATTCGCCTGATTTGGCTTCCTCGAGCTATTATCTTTTCCCAAACCTCATCAATAAAAAATTCAGCTCACGCGAGGAAATCATCGACGCCACGGAGGAGTATTTTGCAGACTTTCCGGAAAATTACTTTTCGGACGGGATCAAGAAGTTGGAAAATTGCTGGAATAAGTGTATCAAACTAAAAGGGGGCTATATTGAATAAAATAAAAAATATTTAAAAAAAATTTTTTTCATTCCCAAGGAGGTGACTTTTCACCCCACCTAGTACAACTCTGAGACAAATGTACTGGGTAAGGCTGTTATTTTTTGTGGAGGCGCTTAATTCATTTCACCCGAGTCCGACTGGAATAACATACATAGCTAATTTGCATGCCCACGCGGTGTGAAAAAACTGTTAAGGATATAATAACCCCTTGAGAGTGAGCTAATTATAAAAAAAAATATATCAAAAACTTCCCGGAATTTATTCAGAAAATTAGAAATACAAGTTTATTCATGTAAATCTATATTGTCCCCTTCAAAGTAATCCCCATCGACTGCAACACACTTATGCCAGCGCTTGATCCAATCCTCGAAACATTTTTTTAAATTCGGTTTTCGGTATGTCCATCAGTGCTTCCTGCGATTTTGCCATTACTTCCTCTCGGCTGCATATCCATAGGCAATGTTCAAGTCCTCCGCCATCTCTCTGATGGTTAATTTGCGGTTATTGACCAACATTTCTTTTACTTCATCAATGTTTTCGTCGGTTTTCGATGTCGATGGTCTGCCACTGCATTCACCATCTTTGATTGACTCACGACCACTTTTGAACCGCTCGTGCCATTGGTAAACGACCGTTTTCTTTAGAGAATCGTTGCCGAAACACTTTTCCAACATTTCCAACATTCGCGCACCATTAAATCCGTTTTTTACGCAAAATTTAAAACTCGTACAAGTTCGTTGTTGCAAATTTAAATCCATTTCTAAAATTGTAAAAACTCGCCAACACAAGCAGAGATGGATGTACTCTTGGCTACTTAACTTTTGCAAATGTCAAGCTATGACGCTTAGATTTAGAGGGAATGTCTTTGTACCTGTGTTCAAATAAAGTTAATGTCTTATTTGAGTCTTCAGCCTGTTTCTAAGCCTGTTCCATTTTTCTTGCCCGTGTTAATTTTTTATTTTGAGGTCACTTTTCTCCATTAAATGCGTAATAAACATAACATTTTACTAAAATAAAAAAAAATCCAGAAAAACCCATAGATTTTATGATACGAGTACTTGGAAAAACCTGCAGCAGGGAAAAAAAAAGGGATTTCTAATTTTTTACATCAGTTTCTAGCAACAGTGGTTTTCCAAGAACTAATAATTTTCCTATAATTTTTTTTAAAATTGCATAGCTATTAAAATTTTTAAAGCGGGCTCGTTCATTTGATTGCCTGTCAAAAACTCTTATTGGCTGACCCTCTTCCTTAAAAGTTCTCAGTTCTTCAGCACAGGCTGTTTACATAACAAATCGTTCAGAGACTTAAATCCGATGGTCTGATCCGGCCCGCCCCGTCAAGTCTTTAAGAGGTTTTGAGTAAATAGAATAATTAGGCACAAACTTACGGAAGAACCCAATCAGCCCAAGGAAACTCCGCACCTGCTTTACTTTAGTCGGTCTTTTCAACAGATGGCTTTTTACTCCCATTCTCTACCACGTGCTCAAGGAATTTAGTAGATCTGCTGAGGAAAGCGCATTTTTCCCATTTAGTCACCAAACCATTCTCCTCTGCTACTCTCAGTACAACATTGAGCTTTTCCAAAATTTCTTCCTCATTTTCTGCGGCGATAATAACATCTTCCAAATACAAAAGTAAGAGGCCTTGCCTTATTAGGTCTCCAAAAACCGTATTAACAAACCGCTGAAAACACCGCAGGTGAATTGCACAGTCCGAAAGGAACTTTTAAGAACTCGTATTTGCCATCTGGAGTCACGAAAGCGGTATATTTTCTGCTACTTTCTGATACATCCGCGTGAAAAAACCCGTTGCGAAAATCCAGTGTTATGAATACCTTTGCATTGTATAATCTATCTAGTATCTCTTCCATTACTGACGGAGGAAACCGGTCCTTGACAATCCTAGTATTAAGTTTTCGAAAATCAACGGATAGTCGATTACTCCCGCCCTTCTTAATCACCGGCAGCTTCGTCTAACCATTCCTCCACTTGCTTGCAAACAGCTTATTTTTCTGGCGGTGCTAGTCGTGTGGCTTTTGATATATAGGACTTTCGTCCGTTAGTACGAGGTTCATCTCGATGCATGACTTTGGAACTCGTTTGGGAGAATAAACCGAAACGGTATCAGTGACAACTTTTCTATCTCTGCATTTACCTTCTTCATATGCTTCTACATTTCGTAGAAAATCTCTTCCCAACAATATCCGATCCGAAATCCACTTGTCGGGAACCACTCGGAAACGAACCCAATGATTGTCTGGTCCAACTCGTATTTTCAGAAGACAGGAACCTATCGTCTTTTGGGGAGCATTCCCAAATCCTTTTAGTATAATTCCTCACTTTTGCTCCCCCGTTTTTTTGCACGAGCGACTCATGCACAATCGATACATCACTGCCGTTGTCGACGAAAGCGTGGTAGGGTTTCCCTGCGATGCTTATTAACCCATTATTGCCATCCGATCCAATGCGCTTGATTTTGTGTACACTCATAGAGTCAGGATCTTCCTTCTTCTGGTTTGGGCAATTAGGAGAGATGTGTCAAAATTGGTAACATCGGAAACAACGTGCTCCTTTAGCTCCTTAAGCTCCTCCAGTGTTGAAGCTTCGTAGAGTACTGTCTTATTACAAACTGTGTCCGGAATCCCATTTATAATACACTCAATCAAAGATATCTCATCTACACCGCCCTTACCGATCTGGGACATCAGGTGCAGGTATTCTAATAGAGTCTCAGAAGAAGTTTTTCTTCTAGATTCCAATCTTTTGTGTACCTCGATGCTCGATGTTTTCTCCCGAACTCCTTTTCCAGAAGTGCGTTCAGATTTACCCAGTCTGTAACTCCCTCCTTCTCTTCGATTGCCAATTTTGCTGCACCTTTCAGTAATCTACGTGAGTAAAGGTATCCTTGTATATCGTTAAACTCGCACGATGCTGCTATGTCTTTGAATTCTTTTATCCAATTGGCGTACGTTACCTCCTTAGTTTGCTCTCGGACTTTCTTGGCTTGGTCGCTTATTTGTGGCTAGTCGTTTCGTCCGCTTCCTCTTTTATGGCTTTCAACACGTCCTCTACCTTCACACTTTCCCCTTCAAAGGTATCACAAATCCGATCTACTAAATCAGCTTTGATGTTGTACCTATAGAACAGCCCTCGAACAATGCCTCGAACGATCTCGAGTCTATATAATAGGCTTTTGGTTGTGAGAAGTCTCAACTATTGCATCAAAAAGGTTTTGCCGCTTGTTGTGGAAATAAAGAGGTTTACGTATTATCAACGACAGTTTGACAAAAGAATGGTATGGCTTTTACTTATGCCTCGAACCTGGTGATTGTGATTCTACGACTAAAATTCGTATGGCTTCAGCATCATGATCGACTGGGCCAATAAAGTTGATATGTATTTTAATATACCTCCACATCTTGTTTTATCTCATTGAGTTGAGTGGTTGTACCTTCTCCTTCGTTAGGAAGATCAGCTTTCGACAAAAAAAGGTCTTCGCAGAAAGAGATCAGTATTGGAATCAGCTTTAATGTTTCCTATGTTAGCAGCTTTAAATTCTTATAGAGAGGATATTCGTCTTGGGTCCCTATCACCTGTCTATTACATCCTAAGCTTCAGGTTGCGAAGAACCTTTTGAGTTGTTCTTAACCGATCTACCATCCTTCTTGCAAGGAGGAAAAGAGTTCGTCGGAAACAAAATAAAAAGTTCTTATGTACGCAGGCGATATCGTCTCTTTGTAAAAACGAACATTGCCCTATGCAGAAAGAAAAAAAATTACGAAGCGGCAATGAAGCCTATTATGCGCTGTGCTGCTCGGGAATGGGGAATTTTTCAATACGAGGAAGTCGACTCCTGAGATATTTAGTCAAGAGAATTTGTTTATTACCGGAAAACTCTGCGAACTACATGTTTCACCTAGAGAATTATAGTCTAGCTATTTTTTACATTAAGACTGCATTTCCTCTATATTTCGAAGGCATTATCGCTCCCAAACCAAGGCCTACCCCGTGTAGTTGTAAGCACATTATTCGTTGAAGACTGCAATTATTTAGGGAATCCTCTAGATTACGCAATGAACATGATGGCCTTCTGGTGCAAGATAATGAGCAATTTTGAATTCTTTCTCACAGAAAGGAGGAGGTGCTGCATAATTCGTATGTACATTCGGTCAAAGTTCCATTAAACACGGTTAAAAGAAGCACCGAGGAAGAAGCCTTCCGTGAAAATGCTCGCAGTGTTCAATTTGACAGATGTGCAGTAGATGGGAACCTTTGGCCGACGCAAAGGGAAATTTCTTCCTTGAAATCTGGAAAACCTTCGTAGCTCTGTGCTATGAAAGCACCTGAAATTCATATCATTGCATGGGTGGTGCCAATCTGGTTTCTTTTCCAATCCCTTCGCATCCTATGGACACAACTAACTAATGACTCCTTGTCACAAAGCATCCGCCGACTTTTCTACCTACCAGGATTGGTATGGAGCATTTAATCTGCCACTAGATATGCTTGCATTCTATGAAGGCTGTAGGTAATAGGCGCTTAATTTGGGATCGCTAATAGGGTAGCCTTTTTTTTGTTGCGGAAAAAGCGGAAAAGTACGAAAAACAAAAATAATACTCTGCGTATCATAGGGATATCCATAGCTCCATCCAAATATTTCAAACCCATCTGCACTTAAGAAGCTAAGGATTCGGGTGAGGAAAATTATCAGATATGGGAACCGAGAGCCTTTAAAGGTTAAGACAAAATTACCATCAATCAATTTCAAACAAATTTTATTTCAGCTCATAGCTTAACATATTTTTAAATTTAATGTAACAACCTTTTTGAATAAATCTGTGGAACTTCATATCATAAGGGGGAAAAAAAATCCCAAAGAGATATCCAAACGGCTTTGCTTTTATTTTATATTCATCGCTCCGTATTTTGTTTAAAAATTCATCCACTTTCCGTCACAGTTCAGTCAGTCCCTTGTACTTGTCACCGGTGTCAATTCCAGATTTCGCAGTCACAACGCTCTTGGCTGAGTTCCTCAAAATTGCTTAACCCTCATCCGTTTGACATTTTGCGTGTGGCCACACACATTTTTATTGGACCCTTGACCTAATTTCGTATTCATTTCTCTTCCCCAACCAAACCTATGTTACCGAGCGTCGCATAAATATTTAATTCGAATTATCTCCTTCCATTTCTCGCATTCCTTTCTACTTTCATTTTCCAAGATAAGACAACAAAACAGAATGGAATAGGCCAAAAAAAACGAACAAAACCTTAGGACCAATTCATTTTCCATATAAATAGCAAAATTATAGCAAGTCTTCTGCTCAGTCTTAAATTTTCGTAATCGTTGCCACTGGATCTGACCACCTCCGCCGCCCGTTGGTGATGTCGCCACAGCTTTATACAATACACAAAAAAATAAAAAAATAAAAAATGGAAATTGGCCAAACCCCAATCATAAAATCTGTCAGGTCGCATGAAAAATCACTCTGTGACTGTTTTACTTAAATTGCGTCCGTCTGGGAGTCGAAAAAGATGACAGACAACCAACAAAGGGATACGGAATGTGTGTGAGTAAATTGATATTTTGTGGTTTGGTTAAGTCACGCATTCATCCCAGAGGGCCGTTAGGTGCGTATATTACCCGAATAATTTCTATAAATTAGCGTGTAAAACAATCTCTAGAATTAAATCAAATAAATTTCCATCAATCATGCAGCAACGACAGGGTGACTGTCAGAAGAAAGTCGCAAGAATGGGTTGGTAAGTGGGTGACCGGAAATCGAACCCGAAAAGTTCAGGTTTGGCTTAAGGGGCGACTTGGTAATCAAATAACATAGGTAACATAGACAATACATCATCAAAGTGATGTTTACAGGGATAGGATGGTAGGAACTGACATGCTTTTTAGACGCATGTTTGTCTGATATACAATATTAATCAGGACAGATAGGTATGGGCATTCTGGGAAATCAATCATGAGTTCTTCGTTAAAACATTTTCCTGGAGAGCTGTTGTTCATAACTGCAAAATGATCACAATTCATTCGTTGACGAACAATTCTGGATGTACATACATATGTATGAACACTTTGAAAGGGCTGCGGAGAGCTTAGACTGATGAGAGCAGAATTGAAATTGGATATTCAATATAAAGTTTTAAAGACCCAATCGACCTACCTAATTTAAGGGTCGATATATATTTGGGAGTTGTTTTGTGTTGGTCGAATGAAGGCAAACCATTACACCCAACCCGTCTGCTACAAGATCTTATTAAAGGGTATAGTTTTGTGAAGCTACGACGGTTGCCACTTAAGTGCTGTGTCCAAACATTTTAGGGGTATGCAAAATCCCTTGAGCGCGTGCCAATTTGAAAAAAAGAAAAGAAAAAAGATAAGGCACTACCAGTGTAGGTACATCAAATCTGATATCAGCATCGTAAAGTTTGACATTTTTCATGGTACACGTGCTCAGAACGTTTTCTCATACGAGAGCAGTTTGCATTTTTTACAGAAACTTTAAAAATTCATCTCAGTAAAAAAATGAGATTATTGCAAATCGTGAACATCGTGCATGCGATGATTGTTTATGATTGTGTGTGCCAGCGCTTTGACTTTTGGCGATGAAGCACAATCCCGGGCCAACGTGTTTCGCTGATTTTCCGAATTCAATCCTGTTCGTCATTCGCTTAAGGACGAATTTCCTGAAGGTCGTCCAGGAGGTTGTTGTGAAAGAAAACATCGATGCTGTGCGGGAACCACACGCTCATCATCTGACTTATAGTGAAATTGAGGCCTGCTTAGCCATTAGTACCACTCACAGAGGTTTAATATTTCATGAACATTTCGCCGTCAAAAAGATTTCTTCGCGTTGAATACCGCATAATTTGAAAATCCAAAAATTGCGGTGCTTCAAAAGACGTCGATTAGATCGCGACAGACGACGAATTGTGAATCTATGCATATGAGCCCGACACTAAACAGCTGTAGGCTAAATCACTTCACTGGCTGCCTGTTTCTTGGGACAAACCGGACATGTCGCCACCTTATCATGAGAACAATGTAAAACGGTTAACTTTTCTTTGCCAAAAATCTTTGAAAAAATAAGGAAAAGCAACTGCAGAACACGAATCCTTCTCCACCATGACAATACAAGCTCTCACAGATTAGCTCATAAAAGTGACTTTTTGAGAACGCAACTGCCCTTTATATTCCCGCACATCAAATAAATATTACGAGGTCAACGTTTTTCGACACCAAGGAGCGGCTGAAGTGTTTCAAATGCACGTTTTGGAGTGTTATGTACCTAGTTCGGAGTGCTAATGCATACAAAAGTGTGTCGCCGTGGTAACTGCCTGGCATTGGAAAAAGAAAAAAGACATAAGTTACGAACCAACAGCAAGCCTCGGATACAAAAAACTTCGGAGATGTACGCGGAATGTTAAGTCCATTAATAGGCCACGTGCAGCCCAACAACTAGCGGAGGTCGTGGACTTCTTCAAAGCAGATGTTATCACCATCTAAGTAATGCAATGGGATCACCCAACTGCATTAGAGGCAGACTTAGCCAAGAAGTCTTAAGTTTCTGGCATGCGGACCCTCATAACAATCCCTATTAAGGCAAAATTTACCAACATCCGCTTTATATGCGCTCGGGCTCTCACATAGGAGAAAGATGACGACACCAAAGACAGCTTCTATGAGCTCTTGGACAAGACTTAGGAGCAGTGCTCTGGCTCTAACGTTAAAGTTTTCATCAGCGATCTTAATACAAAGCTAGGAACAGGGTACATCTTTGATAGTACTGTCGTAAAGTATAGCCTACACGACACCATTTCCCATAACGGATTCAGGCTAATCGACTTTGCGTCGGGGCGTAACATTGTCGTAGCTAGCAAGCGATTCCCACATCTCGATATTCATAAGGGGACTTGGAGAATTACTGATCATTCAACCGTTAACTAGATTGACCACATTGTGATCGACGCAATTCACTCCTACATCATTATGGATGTTCCGAGGGGCCAACATCGACTCGGACCATTACCTTGACAAGCTAATACTATGAGGAAGTTTTACGTAGGACAACTACAATCGCAAGAGATTGCCAAATGCTTTTCTGATCGAGACTCCCTTAATTTCTTAAGAGGTTCTATGCCTGCAGCATAGCCAAAAAGCCTTCATAGATGCCGCCTCTAATGTGCTGGTTTTCACTCGGCCGCCACAATGAAACTCCTGGTTTGATGACGGGCGCCGGCTAGTACATACATCTAAGCAAGATGGATTCAAAGGGGCGATGCGCAAAAGGACTAGAGCTATTCACTTGCTCTACTACAAGAAGGAGAAGAGAGACGAACAACTGCTTCTCAAGAAGAAAAAGAAGGATTTCGAGAAGCGCGCGATCGAGGAAATTGAGAAATGTTGCTCTAGAAATGGGATTCGGAAGTTTCATCCAAACGTATTGTACAAAAATACTATATGCCACAAGCACAAATTCCAAACGCGAAGCCTGTAGGCTCGAATAAGGGAGCATAATAGTAGATTCGCAGTCGATGCTGAGGATTTGGAAGCAGCATTTCTGTAGACTAATACTGGCGATGATAAGCCAGATACTGCTCTCAGACAGAATGAGCTTTTCTTCCGGGAGGATGTTGGCCAACAGTTCCGTACACCCGACCAGGATGAAGTAAAGATGCCAATAGTTAGGCTAAAGTCCAACAAGGCTGCTCGAGCGTACGCCCTGACTTTTGAGCTCTTCAAGTGGCATCGATGTCTTGGTAAGAAACATACTCGTACACCAACTCATCTGTAAAATATGTTCGGACGAAAGTATGCCCGATGAATGGAACCTCAGCATTGTTTGTCCGATCCTCAAGAAAGGAAACCCTCTGCTCTGCACCAACTACAGAGGCATCAGTCTTCTAAACATCGCCTACAAAAGCCTATCTTTCGTAATAGACGCCTGAAGCCATTCGTCAACGTATTGGTTGATCCAGATCAGTGTGCCTTTAGGCCAGGAAGGGACCATCGACCAAATATTCACACACCAAAAATTGGCGACGCGCTGTGATGCGATTTCCTTAACATCATTCTTGAAAGAATAGTACAAAACTCAAACACCAACAAAAAATCTTTCAAAAGTTCGTCCAGTTAAGTACTCGCATACGCTGATAATATCGAAATAATCGGAACAAAGCAGCGTGATGTCAGTGGCCCTTTCGCGAGTATTGAGGCGGAAGCGGCGAAGATGGTCTTAGCGGTCAATGAGGGCAAGTACATGCTGTCAACAAGAAAAGATACCAAACACCAACGTCTCAGATAGAAAGTCACCATCGACAGATACAACTTTGAGGTAGTTAAGGACCTTGTCTACATAGGCTCCGCTATCAATTTAAACAACGCCACTAGCGGCCTTCTAACAAAAAAAAATTACCTTAATAATCCCAGTCCTGCTCTATAGCGTAGAGGCATAGCCTTTTTCAAAAATGGATTTCTTTGGTGTCATATGGCATGGAATATCCCTACTCGTTTCTTAGCTACTTAGCTCCTGAGAGTGGAACTTCTAGAATTGCGAATCTGCATCTTGCATCCTTCGCAATTTGTTTATATTACTTTTAATTGAAGCTTACAGATCGTGGCGGTAGTAAGCGGCAATCAACATGCTCTCTGATTGATATAATTTTCCAACTATGAATCTCACGTTAGATAAGGCCTTCATATGTTGCGTTGTCGGATCAGAAGGATTTCGAAAATCCATTTGTCTTGACGCCAAGGCGCAACCTTCTGAAAAGATCGATATCATCATACAGCTGAGTTCAATCTTCGTTATACCCTTTGCTTCACATTTTGTCAAGGCAGATGCGACCGAAGATCGCACTAGAAATATTTTACTTAGATCAGCCAAGAGCGGTTTCATTCACTCTTGAGAATGTCCATGTCATTACGCTGTTTGACAGGACGGGGATGATGAATGCCTTGAATAGCATATTTTTTTTTTTGCTTGAGATAGGCCTTCCCTATACAATTGTCTGCTTAGCTCGTTAAAGCAATTGGCAAGACTCATTCTTCGCTTGATGTCAATTTTTTGGCATCAGAAAATGTGATTATGTTTATCAGCTCTACTACGAAGCTGGAGACCTAAACAGTGCAGTAGTACTTCTGCATTTACATCTAACGCAACCAAACAAATTTGACAGGGATTCCACTGTCCCTGTAGACTCTTCCATAAGCCACCTTAAAAGTACTAAAGGCCTGGTGGGTATCGATTTGACTTTCTTGCGGCTGATTTGTCAGATTTTATACCACAATGATGTGATTCTATCTGTTGATGAAGATCGGTTTAACACATTAGCATAATATCCGATGTTTGGCTTTGTAGGGATCTGCTTTCTCCAGAATCGAACGAGCGAAACGATTTTATGCGATTTCCTTCATCGTAGATGCATTCGTTCTAGAAAAAAATTTCCTCAAAGTTTGAAAAGCTAGCTTACCTATCGGCTCCTGAAGAGTTGCTAGATTTGAGTTTGGTCCAATGGATGGTAGTTCACACAGTCCTCGCCCGGATTGGATAATGCCTTCTGCATTATCTAATATATTTTCAGCGCTGCACTGTTCTTTATGCGCCCCAATTTGCTTCCGAATCACTTCAGTCGTTGGGCTTTTCAAAAGCGGCAATATGCTTGGGGTGTAGAGCAACCCGAAGAAGTTCAAGAGCTGCAGACAAAACAACGGTTTGGCGTGGTTTATGGGCTGGTGGAATCGTCGGTCCAAATTTCTTCAAAACTGATTATAAAGATTACCTGATGAAATTTAATTTTTTATTTTTTTTTACCTCTAAAAGGTTCACCCTTTATATGTAAGGTATTTTGCTAAAATTCTTATCACCTAGTAAGCCAACATCAATAGGAAGATACTTCTCTAACTAGGTCTTTGTTAGTCATATATCACAGTGACAAAACTGAATTGAAACTGATCGAAATTCTAAAAATGAACATCTTCAAGATACAAAATTCGTATAACTTTTGCAGGATTTTATAATTCGGACTGGAGGTCGTGCTGATATTTTGCGATGAATATGATACAACACGGTTTCAGACTACATGGTTGTCTACTTGTGAATTTGAAAGGACTAGGTTCAGCCGACATACGGCTTAAATGTCCTTCCTGCCTGTCAACTTTCAATGCACTTGAAGATGAGAAATATTTACTTGGGTCATTAATTCTGAGATGAGCAGCAATATTCTGGGAAATATGATACAATCACTTTGAATCGAGTTTTTGGTTATTAGAAATCAGAAAAAGGCTCTATAAGTCATATTTAGGAGTCGTGACTATTGAGGGTTTCTGCAAGGGCAACTACATGTACTCATACAACAAAAATTCTTAAAAGAGACCATTAATTCTAGCTGCAATATACTGAAACAATAAATTCACGAATATTGTTCGCTTTATTATAATAAATTCATAAATTAAAACTTAAAAATTTTACAATTTTTTCATAATGTTAATTAGGGATAAATCAAGTCACAGATAAGTGTTCAAGTCCAGTCAATTCACCTTAAATTGAGCCAAATTACAAACAATAGGAACGAAGTTCAGAAATAGTACATGGCTTTCTGCAGCATTCATCGTAAACACCATGCCTCCTTCGTCGAGTCTTAGTCAAAGCGTTGGTTGGAACCTTGGAGAAGAATGGCAAATCCTCAATCAACGATGGTATGTCCTCTTCACCATCGACATAGTAGTCAATTGGCTCAACTGTAAGAAACAATGATGTTCCTCATGATTCACACATGGCACACTTCATAAGCTACTTACTCGATTTCCTGGTCTTTCTAGCGAAACCATTTTCACAGATCAGATCCAGAGTATCCGGCAAGCTCTTTCCACAAAGTTTCCCCAAACCTTGACAATACTGGATATTAATGCACAAAATAACCATTAAGCACAACCAGCACAGGTACAAGGAAATTTTTTGCGAAGAAGATGACATGACTGTTGCGGTTACGTTGCTTAGGATGCTTATTCCACAGAGGATGAAAGAAATCTGATGATCGCTATCCGATTTGAGAGCGTATTTATACATGAAACTCATACGTGGAGGAAATCATTTCTCATCCTTACTCAAATAGATGGTTAATTTATTCAGTCGCCTAGATAGACAATCGAAGGTAAAGCTATTCTAATTTTCTTACATCATGTGTTAGTCTAAGGATTCCGGGAAATCCTTTCCTCTTTTTAAGTATGACATAATTGCGTGGTTACATAACCTATAAAGTGGAATTAAATTTTTAAATTTCAAGTCCTTTTCTGTTGTAAGAAGAAGTCGACTGGCTGGTACTTATTATCAAGCATGTGTTATAAATAATGGCCACCATTCTCCTTCTGGTATTAAGTGTTAAGTAAACAATGTATAAGTCCCTAGTCCTTTGCAGTAGAAAAATCGTAGTATAAATTTACTAGAATCGGATCAAAATGAACAAGTGTCTCAAGAGCCCACCATTCTTAAGCCATCGTGGCCGATCCTGTGCAAATGTTTTGCTTCACAAAGAGCCAGTTGGTTAGGTAATCTGTAATTTTCCATTTAAATTTCTTTTTGAAAATTCCCACATATACTTAATACCATAGTCTTGACATGAAGCCTTACACTGCTCCTAATGTGTTCGTATGTCCTTAAAGCAATCGTGATACAAGCACGGGACACGAGACACTGCCATCCAGTATTCATAACAGCAACAAATGCTGACAGTTAGTGCCGGTTTTACTAAGAAGATATTAAAAATGCCGCAACTGATGGTTGTTTTGATGAAAATGAAGATTGCATACATCTTAGACAAATCAAATCGCCCACGTAGCATGGCAGCATAAAAGAAAAAGAGCAGCTCTTATCCCCCTCAGCAAAAGACGAGGGATTTACATTGAACTCTCAAGAGGAGGTAAAGTTGACAGGTCAAAGCAACAAGACCTGAATGAAAACCTGTAGAGTTAAGTAAGAGAATTTTGTAGTAGAGTCACAGTCGCTTTAAAGAGTTCAGTTGTCAGCCAGAATGTACCATGGCGATGAAAGCGCAGATTTTCCGACCGAAATGAAGTAGTGCTGCTGATCTTGTTTAGGTGGCAGAAGATCGCTTTGTAGGGATCACACTCATACATACACCAACTCATTTCGAAGCTTTGGTCGGAGAATGTGTGCCTTATGAGTGGAACCATATCATCGTTTGTCCAATTCACAAGTAAGGTGCATTTTAAACTACACCACCTATAGAAGAATCTGTATCCCGAATATCGCTTATAAAATTTTTTCCGCTATATTGTCTAAACGCCTAAAGGTAAGTAATTTAGGGTGAACCAAATAAATCCAGATTGCCAATGCGGTCAACCGGAATTGAAAAAACATCGTGCTCGGCTGTGATGGAAAGGCAAAGTATGACTTGAAGATCATAACGTTAAAGTGTGAACTAATGTTTGAATATCTAGTAAGTCATAGGCAATAGTCCTTCCTTCATTACTAAAAAACGCAAGATATTATATTCTCCCATATTCTACACTTACTATACCTGTGTCATATTGCAAGTCATGTACTGGGTCTAAATTTAATTTTTTCAATTTCAATGCATTTTTGTTAAATTTAAGTTAGTTCATTTATAGTACTCTTACAAGCTTAAAAACTAGCTTAACTAAGATTTGCTTTCTTATTTTCACTTACTGGGGCTATGCGAGCGCTCTAACTTGAACCTAATACTTAATCTATGTCTTTTGACGACTTAATTCAATTTATTTATATATATGTATATGTTAATTAGATGGAATTAAAGTACATGTTATGAACAAAATTATATAGAAAATGTATATTTTTGGATAAAAAAACTTTTTTTATAAAACTCAGATTAGGTTGAATGGTGACGACTGACGGGATATACCTAACATACTCGTATATATATACATAGGTACTTTGGCTGAGATATATTAGAAAGATACTTTTGTGAGTGGATGTATCTGTGGAGGTAGCTTGAAGGCCCCCTGTGCTCGTTCGTTCTGAACAACTGGAATATCATTGCACATGAGAGTTGGGATGGAGGTATGATACAAAATTTATAATATTTTTAGCGAAAGACCAAAGTTTTTACTACTTTTGGGATATTGTTGTATTTTTTGCCTCAGGTTTTGTTCGTATTGAAATTTCACACACTTAAAAAACGCGTTCCAATCTTTCCTGGCTCAATTGGTCTTGTAGGGCCGAAAAAACCTTTCTCTAACCATGACAGCATCTTTTCTACTTTGTTGGCGGTATGACTATCAACGTCTGGTTTTCGCGTGGGCTCATTTACAAGCTGGGTCAAGGTGTTTTCCACACTGAATTCCAAAATTGCCCAGAATTATGTATTATTAAGGATACAGTCTTTCAAATAGAGTCCGACAGCGCATTAAGCTCGTTAAAGGTCGAATTGCTGTCTAGTTTGGGGCTTCTGTAAATAAAGAAGTAGTGGATAATTTGCTTACGGAGATGGAGTTGTAACCACATGAAATTGAATTCCGGATTGGACCAAGGACTATATTGTCGTGGAGTTTGGTAATCTGGATAAAGACGCACGTAAATTGGGAGACCGCGGTGAGGGAAGAATATTGACACTAGTTCGTAGCCAGGTAGGTTCAGATCAGAGTGATCTGAGAGATGTAGGCTGAGATTTACCCGTGTTTCAGGGAGTTTCTCCAACTCCCTTCTGAAATGAAGTTAAAACATGATAACAAAAAGGAAAGCTCTAATCCCGATCCTAACTGGAGCTTCAAAACAAATTTATTCCCCAAATTTAGTTCTCCCTCCTCACTTACCCGACAAAAAGCTCTTACACATAAATCCTGTAATCCCCTAGTTCCTCCCATTCCATCCAAGCCCCCACCCCAACGCGTCTCTTTCAACTTAACCGCAACCACCCATATTACGAAACCAAACCCAGCCAGCAACTTATTTCCTAACTTCGATATTAAAACTGGAGCTAAGCACCCTAATTTTATTAACTCCCATACCCTAAACTTCACATCGCGTCCGACTCCATATCCAATCATATATCTCCATCCCCATCGTCCACCTTCCCTATTCTTGATCCCCTTTTTCCCCCCACAGATAACACAGCAAACAAATGGCACAACAGAAAGTCGCTATGCATTTTCTAGGCTTAGAGAAAGAAAGATAGATGAAAACATTCGTCTCTTTCTTGCCTATCTACGTGACAAATCGGTTTGTTACGAAGGGAAGATCAAACCCAGCGTCAGGATTTCCATTCAGCAAGAAAGCCTCCCTACTGACCCTATTAGTGTCAAGAACCTTTATGTCAGGTACTACAAGATTTTTAGTATGTCCCCTCAGCCAGCGGCAGACGACCTTAGGGCATTCAGTCACTACGTTCACTCTAAGCAAGTTTCACATCTAGAGCGGAGCTGAACCGACTACGATAAATTTTTTCGTCCATAACTTGCCTCCCTTGCCAGCAGCATCCCGCCTCACACCTCCATCCTACAACATCACTCTTACTTTGTACTACCAGAAGGTTTTCGATGTAAAACCAATGTTGTTCTACATCAATCGCATGCTCTTCCCTTTGATATATACGCCTGGAATCCATCTGATTCCTGACATAAAGAACCAGGAATTGTTCCCCACTACTTTTAATGTTTTTCGCGACGGCGATCCAACCCTCCCAAATGATGATTCCCCTTGTCGAGGCGTCCTACTGCCGATCCACAACAGCCTTAACTGTTCTCCCATCACCATTTATTCATCCACTATAGCAATAAAAATATCACTACCCTTCAAGTCCCTTTACGTTATATTTAACTACATCCTACCAGCTCAATCTATTCAATCCTACCAACTTGCTTTCGATGCGATCGACCATTTAATTGATCTGCTTGACTCTATTGACGATATCATTATTTTCGGCGTCTTTAATCTTCCTTAGCTACAGTGGACTCCATCAGATAATCAATCGTTTTTCATCGCTTCAAGTGCCAACTCAGCTAAGGAACGCCTCTTTTTAGATCGCTTAACATACTCAATTCTATGCCAAGTCAGCGGTATATCCAGCTTCATGGGCAGGCAATTAGGCCTTATTTTCACAACAGATTCAATTAACTCTTCAGACTCACTTTGGCCCCTTCTTTTCTCGTTTTTTCGTAACTCTTCTGTCCAGTCTCCTCCCCCCACAATTCTCTACTCCTACGACGCTCATAAAGCAAACTTTCACAACATCAGTGAAATCCACCTTTAACTTTCACAATCTAACTATAAATGATGCCTTATCGATTTTTTATAGAGAAATATTTATTTCTGTCTCCCTTTACGTCCCGTTTTTCCGCCTTACTATAAAACATCATCTACTAGTCCTCCTTGATATAATCGCAAGTTTCATTCCTCACGAAATAAGAGAAGCAAGCTATGTGCTGTTTTCCTTCGCTCCAGATCCGTTTCCGGATATTCCAGCTATCTTAGTGCTTATCTCCATTTCAACGAGCTTTACGATTCTCTTTACCAGCGCTCCGAACTTTACGATTCTCTTTATCAGCGCTACTCAACCTGGTAAAGAGAACTCAACCTTATAAACGACCCTAAGTCCCTTTTCCAATTTGTGAACTACAAAATACAATAAGTCATCAACCGATCCACTCGCCATTGCCAACGTATTTGCCACCTTTTTTAAAAAATCCTTCATTAACGACTCCTTTGTACCAGATCCATCCCATTTTAATTACCTACTGAACTTCTCCAATGGCCCACTTCTCTCTCACACCTTGGAACCGTCTTTTTCGAATGTAAGTTACACCAACTTAATGACGAATTCACACCCGGCCCAGATGGCCTCCCTGCCATATTTCTTAAAAAATGTTCTTCCTCTCTTTCCCTTGTCCATTCTAACCTCTTTCGACTATCCCTTTTACAAGGAGAATTTCTTCAGGCTTGAAAACCTCTTTTGTAACCCTGATCCACAAAAAAGGATCAAAGAACGAAATAACAAACTATCAAACAATCGCTAAACTCTATATGGGAGAGCCCTACGAAAGTACAATATTTTGTACGAAGCGCTAAGCTTCCAACGCAAATCACTTATTTGCCCTAGAAAACTTGGCTTCCTGAAGGGTAGGTCAACCACCCACCACCAATCTCATTGAATTCGTATCATTTGCCATCTCTGCCCTAAAAAATTATAACAAAGCCTTCTTTAAAATCTCTCATCGATTTATGCTTTTCAAAATGTCTGCCCATACTGTTGAAATGGATATCCTCTTACCTCGAAAACCGTTTTTACAGCGTTCGTTTTAGGTCAGCCCATTCGGCTCCATTTTTGGCCACCTCTGGAGTCCCACAAGGCAGCCATCTCGGTCGCCTTCTTTTTATATTAACCATAAATGATCTCGATAGGATGATCAAACACTCGTCTGTCTCCCTTTACCCCGACGATACCAAATATTTCAAAACCATTTCCTCGCCCCATGACTCCTTCCTCCTTCAACAAGACCTAGTTAGATTTTCGATCTGGTACCTCAAGAATTATTTGGATCTTAATATACCCAAATACCAATCCATGACCTTTTCACATAAGCGGCACCAACCTCCTCCCCGACTCAACCTTCTCCACAACCAACCTATTACCTCCGTTGAATCTCTTCGCGACCTCAGCATTTTGTGTGATAGGGTGCTCAACTTCCGTTAACACAATATGGATGGAATAATCCTGAAAGCCAACTCTGGTTTTGTAAAACGGTGGTATATGGACTTCACCAACCCGTACGTGAACAAGTCCCTCTAAATTACCTCTGTTCGCTCTCTCCTAGAGTACGCTAGTCAACTGTGGTCCCCATATCTTCGCGTTCATATTTCGAGAATCGAAAGCATCCAACGCCGTTTTCTTCGATTTGCTCTTCAAGGTATGCCCTGGGACGATCCTTTTATCCTGCCCCCCTTTCAAAACCGTCTCAAACTTATTAACTTAAAGACCCTTGAGGAACACAGAGATGCAGTCGACTTTCATCTGAATATGACATGACAGAAGAATTATTTTGGCAAGAATCGCTTTCGTTGGTCATCCGCCCCACATTTCTTACGATCAGGAACGCTACAGAACTAAATGATTCGTCTTCTCCGCTGGATATTTGGCAGCATATTTTTTGCTGACAAAATGGCAACGTCAACCAACGTCAACTCTGATTCATTCAGCGGCTCACGGCACTATGCATTCAGAACCGGGTAAGACAGTGCTGTGTGCCAGGTCACCGCGGTGTTAAAGGAAATGAACAAGCGGATGAGCTTGCAAGAAAAGGAGGCTACTCGACAAAAATGAGGTTGCCAACATCAAACCACCGCTTTGCATAATGAGGGGTACTATCGTGGAAAAAATTACAAAGACTGCCAACCTAAGGTGGTCGAGTCTTAAAGGACACAGGGTATCCAAGGCTTTTTGGCTTGGAAGTTAATAGAATTGAACAGGAATAAGCTTAGAACAGTAATAGGAATCCTGACAGGACACTATCTCCTACGGATATCTGCAGATTCTGCGGTGATCTGCAAGCTGTTGAGGTCATAACACACATACTGTGTGAATGCGAGGCAATATCGCATATTCGAAGAAAATTTTTAGGGAAATACTTTTTCGAAAATCTAGAGGAAATAGACTGCATGAACTTCAAAGGATTTTTCGGGTTTTGCAAGAAAATTGGGTGTTTCATCAGGGCGATTGTTTAGGTTTTTGCCATTTGAAGACAAATTCAATTGTTTCCACAGGGACCGCGATGGGCCCGTTTTGGTGCCTAGTGTCTGTGTAATGGCATATCCATCACACCCCTGTTTAACCTAACCTAACCTACGTCGTTGTACTGTACAGATGGCACTGGACGGGATATATACCGCTGTATCATGAGCAAGAACAGGTTTCAAGTGTTGTTGAAAACCCTACGCTTTGATGACACGGCGACTAGATGGGTACGTCGAGATAATGATGCATCCGAAATATTACTGAGTTTTCCAACTCTTTTATTGACCAATGCCACAACTATTTTTACAATCAACAGCTGTGCATATATTAATGGAATGTTGCTCGCATTTCGAGGAAGATGCAAGTTCAAAATGTTCATGCCGATGGACTGAACTTACCACCTCAATATCAGCGAAACCAACTCAAGCTGTATTGCGTCTTATACGCCCAATCGAAAAATGCAATAGAAACGTTACTATTGGCAACTGGTACACTTCTATTGAGCTATTTGAAACCCTAAAAAAGAAACATCTGACCGGCATAGGAACATTGACAAAAAACCAAAACGAAATTCTTGTCGTCACAGAAGTGTTGAATCGACGGATTTTGTTTTTACAAAAGACATCGCTATACCATCCTATGTGCCAAAGTAGTATAAAGCAGTGATCACCCTGTCGAGTATGCACCACATGCCAAATGTTGATGAAACTACCAAGACCAAGACTACCTGAGATAATCCTTTTTTATAACCAAACCAAAATTGGAGTGGATCTGCTCGACCAAAGGTGTTAAATACCAGCAGGTGGCGCTTGGCTGTATTTTACCGAATGCTTGAGATTTCTGCCTCAAATTGGTTTGTCGTGAGGTTGTCTACCCAGTCTGAAGGTCAAACGATTTTTTTTTTTATTGTTTTTAAAAAGTAGCGTGCGCTCAAGTGGTTAAGGTACCCTTAAAATATTTGCAAACAGAGCGGGCGAAGGAAATTTAGGGAGGAAGGAAGGTAGGTACCGATGTACCTTGGTTTTAATTGTCTGAATGTTATATAGTACTGGCTAGGAAATAGAGAGCTCGGCAGGCATTCCACAGGCGAGTTGTTCGGCTTAGGAACGAATCACGATATTTCAGAGTACGTCCGAAAGTGGGCTTGAGGGTATACTGATGAGCATTTATATCGAGATGGGTGTTACGGTTAAAGGTTTGAAGGGACGGATTGCTACTGGCGATTTATGTGGAACACTGGTGATGAAAATAGTGATAAAACAAAGTGAGACACGAGACATTTCGTCGGTGTTCGAGGGTGTCAATTGACTGACTGATATTAGTATCAGCTATGAGTTTTATCACACGGTTTTGAATCCTATCTAGCAGGTACAGAGATGATTTAGGAGCACCTGACCAGATGTGAGCAGTGTACTCCAATTTTGGGCGGATGAATACTTAATTCACAAAATTTTACAAACACGAGTAATTTTGTTCCGGGGTCTCACAGATAGCTGGTCTATATTTGCTGACATGGACGTACGCAGAAAAGTGTATCGCTTTTTAGTCCGCCAATATTGGCTATGTCCACTCTAAAATATAAATGTCATTATAAGAAAACAAACACCGACGATGCTAAGCCAGGCTGTGAAGTAAAAATTCTGATGTTGGATGCAGGTCTTATGCCCTGACGACAATAGGAAACAGTGCATCAACAAAATTCACACTCATCCATTGTATGACAAGTACTGCAAATATTTTTTCCGCGTTTTAATTTTTTATTTTTTTTGGACTGCTGGTTTACTCGGTGAGGATGTGCTCTCGTCAGTGGTCAACTCGGAGTGTTGAATTATTGTGATGCGCTGTCAGACCAGTCAGTTTTGTCTCTAATTTGCAGTTTGTGCAAATAGTAGTAGTTACAGTGATGCAAAATGGAAACAACAAGTCTCTGTTCTTAATTTGTGTGATAGGTCCTCTTCAATTGTGATTAATCCTGTATACACGTTCGGTACTTACTTGATCGTTTGCTAGGTACTCGTACGTCCTAATGGTTCGTTTATAATTGATTTGAATAATTTTCTGGGATCAATCCAAAAGTGCTGCAGTTTGAATGCTTTCTTTTCAGAGGTAATCTAGGAACTTTTTGAAATGCGACAAGTCATGGTAATCGTGACAGCGCTCCCTCATAAATTATTCCTTTAATGATAAAACTTGTTATCCTTACCAACTGTCACCCTACTTCCTATTTCAAGGTCTTCAAAGCTTCCGTTGAAACTTATTTCATCGAAACTTTATACACTCTATACAGATGTTTGAATCTGACAAGCAACGAGAGAAGATTTACTATACAAAGACAACATCTTCAATAAAATATTCTACATCCGCCCCAGTGCCCTCGTACCATAGCAATATCATTTGCCAAAATATTTTCTTTTATACCATCCTAATCTTGCCATCTGAACAATAAGATAATTGACGTTCTCCTTAGTTCCCTCAGCCTTCTTGGCAGGAGAACAAATTGATTTTTAATGGTTAATGGTACTTTAAGGACATTCCTAATTTTATACCTCACACCAGTTTATCCACTCAGAAATCCGACCTAGAAACCAAAGCAAGCCACTCATTTACCCTCAGCCCTTACCTTCAAATTCTCGACACCATTACAAAATATCCTCACTTAGTTTCTGCACATTAATTCAATAGCCTTTGGGGCTTTTTGTATATTTATACTTATATGTATGTATACTAGGTACGTGTGTATGTTTTGTTTGTGTTTATGTGAAATACCTCAGAAAATAAATTATTGTCCTTACGATATTAAATCACTTTCCAATGGTGAATACCTAAATTGTTTTTCAAGTTGTTTTCAGCAGTCTCCTTCAAGTGGTGGTTTAGAAAGAGGAGACAGAGAAAATCCCGTCGAGAACCAAATCACTGCCACCCTCTTTGTATAAAATCCTACAAGAAAGGACGTCTAACCAGCCCCTGTGTGTATTTCATTTGTTGCCGATGGGGTGTTAGTGACCTCATTTACAAAGATTCTTGACTTTCCAAGGCATTAGTGAAAATATTTTCGTCTTCAGATTGAAAAGCTTTGCTAAGGACTATGTGGAAAACTGTATAGCACTGTGGAAGTCGGTTTAACTCTCAAGTCAATGGTCGATGGATGCGTGGTCAGTAGGGGGAGGTAAAACGTTCTCTAAATCGACTAAAGGCTGTCGATCTAAATAGATTTAAAGGGGAATACGTTTTTTAGTGAAAAGCTAGCTGATTTCCAAAATGCTGTTACCCCTAGAAGCTGGAAAGCAACGGACGAGATTGGTGGAGGGCTTATATTTTGAAAGCATTTAAGCCACTTAAAATTGATAATGTGCAGTAAAAATGTACCATCTTCCAGATGAGAATGACAATGCCATTAACAGCAATGGCAACGGCTATTGGAGGCACAATATTTAAGCACAAATATTTTCAAAAGGATTGTCGGATATTATACTACATCCACTATCGCTCCCCAATTCGTCGGATGCACGTGCTCGAACAATTAAATGATTACTGTGAAATGACGGCTGTGAATAATGCGATTGCAGACATCTTAAAGTGGATTTTTGAGTATTTCGTTTATAGAATCAAAAAAAAAAAATCGGACCAGGCAACAAAGACACACGACCTGAAGAAAAAATTCTTAACGTATTTCGAAGAAGACCAGGTGAGGTAAACTAACCTGCTGCCTCAGAAAATAACCATACAGCAAGCATGGATGCGGAATAAACGCATCTGCTGTTTCGGATGTTTAAAGGGTTTCCCACTACTATATGATAATCGACCGGAAAGAGGGCTCTATTTGTATGAAAAGCCATAAGAATAGGTTGGTATACGATAGATGCCGTATGGTTCTTAGATCCATCTAAGACATCTTTTTGCATTCTCGAATCTAAATCTGAAACACCAGATAGCTCTTAGAGGTCGTGGTAGTAGTAAGTAATAGTAAAGTCCTCTGTCTCAAATAACTGAGGCTGAGCCTCTGCAGAAGTCATCGTCGATAAGGCGCAACTTTATTCCATGCACCCGCAAAGGATTATGACCTGTGAGCAATCCAACAAGCGCAGATAGTTCAGGTTTGCTTTCCGAGAGAATCCTGCTTATTCTGGGTTTGCTGAGCTCCGGCCATAATTGTGTTGAAGTTTCACACGATGGAAGCTGTATTCGCCTTTCATTGGCTTTGGTTTGTATCGTTTGCGTCACTTGTTGCCGATTACTAAACAAGTGAGTATTCTTTGCTAGCTAACTCATCTGCATTTCGTTTCCTGCAACTTCTTTGTGGCCAGAGACCCAGCAGAGTAACTTTAAACTCTCCAGGACAGTGGTTCATAAGGTTTGATTTAATCTAGACTGCAACGATAGCCTTGATGGAAGCCTGACTGTCCATAGATATGGTGCTTTTATTGCTTCTGCTACAGCCAATATGACAACCTAGAAGACACTGCTGTAGTCCGGAATCTGAGGATCTTAATTTAAATTGATCGGAGAAGATTCCAGCGCCGTTTATCCATCCTTTCCTATCTCCATATTAGATCCATCCGTGGAAATGGATATCGTGTCTTCTACCATTTGGCTGCTGCCTCATGCTTGGGAAAATACAGCCGAATGCCATTGCAAAGACATGATGGGATATTCTATGTATAGTCCGCATTGGAGAATAAACCCAGTTCATTTGAAAAGAATAAAGTGTGACCCTTCCGGTTTGGATTCTATCCATTAAGCTGACTCAATCTTTAAGCAATTTTTTCTGCTGATTCTTGCATTCCGCGATTTAGAGCCATGGGACCAGGTATGGGTTCTAGTATGATATCATTCTCATGGCATGAGTTGTGCCAATACATGCAATCCTCTGTTCTTTGTCGTTTACTAAAGTTGCTAATTTTGTATAGGGGATTGGCACCATATTAAGCTACCGCAGGCTAAGATGAGCCTGACGATAGCCGATAGTCTTGGATAGGTTCCCATCTTCTCCTTGCTTTCTTTATACGTTCTTCGACATTGAGCTTCCAACACAGTTTACTATCTAGTACGATACCTAGGCATTTGGTATCTATTGCATGTAATTGTGGAAATATCCTTTTATGTGTGAACAGGGCAAGCTCTGTTTTTTGTGGGTTGATTCACAGCACAAAGAGCTTGGCCTATTCGCCGGAGATGCGGACTTAATTTACGATTTCATTGATTTTGGTGAAGACAGAAGAACCGCATCACCCGCGTGGATATTGGCTTTTATACTCTCCCTTCTTAGGTTCAGAAGTATTTCGCGGACATGACGTTAGTGATCCTCAATACGGTATTGTTGAACGTCGCATTGATCTTCCTGTTGCGGAGTATACAGGGTACAATTTTCATTAGTCCCGGATTAACTCCAACATTTTCTAGGTTACTACGTATTGCGAGAACGTTAACTTCATTAAAAGCTTCTTCAATGTCAAGGAAGGCAGCTGATATGCACTTTTTTTTGTAGAGGCTTTTACTTTTTGTCTAGACGTGTTGGTTTGAAGCTTTTTTTTTTTTGTAAAGAACTTAACACTCAAGAGGGTATTACTACTCTTAAAATCCCGGAGCACGTGTTGGGTTTTTGGAAAATTGGGTGGAGAGAGAGAGAGAGAAAAAGGTGTATGAACTTAGTGGTTATTTCGCTCCATGGGTGGCATCCAACATTTAATGGGGAGACTAAATCATTAGTGTAAGTTAGACTTGATGTTGCATTCATCTGACAAGATTTTAGTTGCCTGAAAAAAAGTCTTTCGGTCACGGCTTGTATTGAACCCCGAACCGTCCGATTAGGAAGCCAAGTCACGGCCACCCACTTGGTTGCAGTTTAATATGAATATGAGTGTCAAAAGTTAAGGAGGGAAAAACGAGAGATAGCAATGTGCGTTGGTCTTAAATGTTTACAAGTTATAATGTTTTGTGGTTAAATTGGTGATAGAACAAGGCGAGGCAAGATACATTACGTCGATGTGCAAGGACGTCAATTGAGTTTGCAATATAGGCGTCACCTATAAGTTCCATCTCATACTTTTGAATCTTATCTTATCTAATGCAGAGGGGTTTTTGAACCACCTGACCAGATCTGGGTATTATAATCCAATTTTGGGCTGATGAATAAATGCCTTCTGTATTGAAGTGAAATATTTTTTACATTAGTTGAGGAAACCTAAATATTTCGTAGCATTTTTGGCGACATAGACATGACCACGTTTCCAACGCAAGTTGTCTTTGACACACATATCGAGAATGGAAAGTTTTTCAGTTTCAACATCATGGCTAATGGCTGGGTGTTTAAATGTCGTTTTAACGACAGCAGATAGCATTGTGCTTTTCAAGCATTAAATTCCACTCTGTTGGTGGTTCGCCATCTAGCAATGCTGTTCATATCGGAATTTAATGAGCTTAACATACGCTGCCGTTACCTTTCTACTGTCGAAGAACAGGACGGTAAGTCTGGGAGCGAATATGAAAAGCAGAGAGTACTGTCGTCAGCAAGGGAATATTGGATTAGAAGTACAATAGCAGACAAGACATTATGAATGAAAACTAAAACGAGTGTCTGAGACATCCCGGAGGCCTGTGGGACACCAGCATTCATTTTATGGATAACAGGCTTGAAACTATCCATGCCAATTTAAACTGAACGTTTTTCGAAACCAAATACACGCATTTTTGAAAAATGTTGTAAGCTCAGGTATCTATCCAAAACAAAACCGCTGCAGATCATCCGTTTTGTGCTGGAAAGCCTATTTGCAGCGACCACTTAAAGAAACAGGTCAGTATTAACTAATTTGGAAGAAGACTGGAAACTTTGCAAATCGAACTAAAAGGAATATAAGAAGCTTTTTCAAAATTTTGGAAGTGTTGCTTATTAAGACTTTTGCGAAAACATCTGCAAATCAGCCATATTGGAAACGCTCAGATCAAATCTGATGGCACCTTCATTAAACCGAAAGTAGAGGCTCTCTGTTCCATTATTCGCACCCAGTCTTAGATACTCGTAGCCTGATCAGAACCAGGTAATGACCAGGCGTTATCAGCGAAGCTGTAAATAAGATAAGTAACACAAAATGTCGTAGCTATTTGACGTCGGTTGTGGTGGAGGGTTTTAATATGTGGTCTGGTGCCGATGGCATATATTCAGTTATGCTACGAAAGGCCATAGACCAGTTGCTATCTTGACATACACACCGAGCCACTGGGGAATAGGAAGAGTAGCCTTTATAGCCTAAACAAATTGCTACACGCTTTCCTCGGTTAAGTTTTTTGTGCGTACAACTGCTTTACAAATTCATCCCCTGTCCAAGATTGAACGTGCCTGCAAATGCAAAGACTGCATTTCACTCGATAAGGAGTGCTCGCTGGGCGTTTTCATTGATGTTTTTGGTGATTTCGACAACGCAATTTTTGACGGGATGTCAAGGTCCAGCCGACGCAGTGCAGTCGAACGATTTATTTTTTTTTAATTAAAGCAACGCTAGTGATCAAACCTGGGTTGCGGATATTACTCGTATATACGCTCAATATGTAATTAGTTGAGCAGCCTGCATCGCATCGTTCTGTATTTTCTGATATGGAGGATGTTGGTTGATCCTCTTGTTAATGTTCTAAACAGTTTTAACCCAAACGCAGATGTCATAATTGTACTGCTTTAAGACACAGGCAGCTCCAGATGCGGTCGACGAGAGGTGATCCTCTCAAAACTTCAATTGTTCTCCTAATAAGGAGAAAACTGTTAAATGTTAAACTGAGTGTCTGCGAGTTGGGTATTCGAACATTAAATAATTAAAAATGATGGAGATCTCCATATCTGCAACATGGATTTATTCCCAATTGAGGTATGATAAGAAATAGTTTTCCTTTGGTAAAAACTTACTGCATCTCGAACAGTTGGGGCATCTCAGGAATATTTGGATTAGATATTCTAGAATGCTAAATTACAAGTTGATTATTTTTTTTCCGGAGTTCGGCGTAAGGTTAAGCTATATTGATAAGGCTAATTTGTTTGTTGATCAAGTACCCCCAATAGAACCTTTTTTGCGATATTAAATGTCTTATCTCAGTCTAATTGGTTACAATCGCTGGCTGGAATTTGACCATATTCAACCTAAGCCCAGAGCCTTCTGCCAAAAATAGGTCTTCCAAAAAGCTACCTCCACCAGTTTCTTGTCTTTTTTTAGCCCGGCAATAACTTTCAAAGTCATGCTGCGGAGTGTACGTGTATTATATTTATCAGGGGTTAAACTGCTTGGGCCAGCTCCTCTGAAATATTATCGTCATCGCCGTGCAAGTTTCAGAGAGGCGACCAAGCTATCTTGGCTTAAACAGTGACACACACACACAGCAGAAAATAATAACAAATATTCCATTGTATTATATAATCAAATTTTAGTGTATTCGTTGAAAATAAGAATTTCAGCAAGATGTCGCCAGAAAGTCTTAATTAGGTGGCACGACAGTTCGGGATGAACCTGGGGCTCAACTAACAATGCTCTCCAATAAGCGCGATCCTAAGCTAACTGCCTACAGTTGCGCACTCCAAGTCGGTTAAGATAACCTTCAACATAAAAGGCGAGGTCTTTTTTCATTGCGTTTTCCTTCCGGGCTAGATTCGAAGACTCTGCGAACCGTATTATTGATGTCCATTCGCTCTATATATCCCAGCCATCTCAGGCGAATGATGTTCAATTTGCTGCTGAAAAGGGACCGAATATTTTTCGAAGGATTTTTCTCTCGAAATGACTGTAGATATCTTCATTCGCTTTCAATAGAGTCTATCCACTGGTGGATGGAACATCCTTCTGCACCGGCCGTACTCCCCAAACTTGGCGCCATCTGACTATCATCACTTCGCATCAATGGGGCACGCGCTTGCAGAGCAGCACTTCAGCGATTTCGATTCAGTCAGGAGATGGCTCGACGAATGGTTCGCGGCAAAAGACAAGCTTGTTTGCCATGCTATTCCTATATTACCAGAAAGATGGTCGAAATGTGTAGAAGTCGATGGCCAATATTTTGAATAAAAAAAAACCTCTCTGGACGGACGAATCTCAATTTACAAGAGATGGGATCACAAATTTTCATAATTTCAAAATAAATTCTGCATTAATGGGTGGGCAGTTGTAATTGGAAACTAGTTAATTGGTCCCTTCAAACCACGGTACAGATAATAAGGTAATATATTGCGCATGTGTCAAAAAAAGTAAATACCAAAAAATCCAAGATGGCTGCCGAGTGTGATCAATTTTTGTTTACATATGCTGTACGCTAATAATTGCTTTAAGTTCGAATTCTTTATGGAGACTTTTATTCATTTGTTATGATAGCGATTCTAAAACAACAATCATCTGCGACTTGGTGTCGGGGTATCTGGAAACAAATTTAATATTTGTGTGTATGAGAAAATATAACACCAAAAAAAGAATTCGATTTCTTTAACACATAAGTATGTAATTTATTAGAACATAAGTTAATATAAAAATGATTCTATATTTACAAAAAAATATCTCAAATTCATATAGACTAGCTTATCTCTTCTATTTTACAATATTGTTTTTATCATTTTGCTTTTTCTACTCGTTAAATTGTCTTCTATTGTATTATTTAGGTGTTTAATTCTAAAGTATATACGTGAAAGCGAGAAAATTTCTTTCATTTTTATTTCGGACTGTATGCCTTTTGAGAGATTAATTAACTGTTTTAAATATTTACGACAATAAACTATATCATCTTTATTAAACATTTCAAAACTAGTCTGCATCTTCTCCATATTTACCATCATTTCGTCTTTAGGTTTTTGATTAGTCAGCTGATTAGTCCACGTGAAAGATGTCCCTTGCTGTGTATTTTAAACAGCTAAATCTGGATTCTTGATACTGTGGCAAATGTATCCTGCCAAATGCTCCAGTCCATCGTACTGTAGAGATTCCAGTTCATCTGCCGCCTCTTCAGTTGCTATGAAGTCGAGATTAAGTGTCTTCAGTAGAGTGCTAATTAAACAGCCCGTACCTTCTAAATCGGCTGTATTATCTACTAAAGTATTGCCTGCGGAAGATGTAAATACGAACGTGTTGTATTAAAAGAAAATATGGTTACTTAAAGAATAAAACAATTCATAGATAAACTTCCTTCATTTCGTCCAAGTATGTATGAACGAAGTCGATACATGAATTCGAAACGGTTTGGATGATCATATAGGCCACCTTTGGATCGAATTGTTCCGAAAAAATTCTCTAAAACATCTTAATTCAGTCTGTATGTCAATAAATACGAAATACCATATTGTATTCAGTCTTTAAGTCTTAAGACAGAAGTTTAAGAGAATTATTCGTCATGATAATGCCTAAAAGTTTTATAAGATTGTAAAAACAAAAATTCGTTTAATTCAACATTACCTTTCTGGAAGGGCATCATGGTTCGTTTTCCTTTAACCCTCATATTAAGCATTACGGAAGTCATCTCATCGACAATACGAAATTGGAGCGAACGCCTTGAACTGGTTCGCGACTATCCTGGTAAGGAACTCTTACGTTGAGACAGTCGAGCCAATCATTCACTTGAAATTGTAAATATGTAGATATGCAGATTATCCTGTACACATGGGTCAAAATTGTCCAAACACGAAAAAATCCAGAACAAACTACAGCGTCAACATTAAAGATATCTCGCTGCCATTTGTGCCCAAGTCGCTCCAAACGCACGAAATATTCAACAAAAGGCTCAAAATATTTAAAATTTTTTTGTAAAAACCATTCTGAACAACGAATTACAAGCAAAAATTGTGAAAATTAAATAAAATATATTGGAAAAATTTGACCCACAAATACCATGTGAGTTTTTTTTTTTTTAAGTACAGGATAAGGTTTAAGCTAGCCGTCCGAACTTAGTTTCCCTAAACTACTAGCCCGCATAATAGCTTGAGAGACCGTATGTGAGAATAATTTTGTTGCAAGTTTCACCTTTTGAGGTTCTGCACCTTTAACATATAAATTGGTTAGTGATATTTTGCATGCAATACTCAAATCAGACTTGTCATTAGTTTTCGAAATAAGCTTTTCTATGATTCCTTTGGAAATGAGTTGCCCGCCCAAAATAAAACCACCATTGCCAACGAAGTTGTTCCGGATGTGTTTTATGAGATGAAGCACATCAGCGAACATATACACATTCCTTGATTCATCGGTTGGGTTTTGAAAAAACCATTTAGAAACAGTGATTTCAAGTTCACGCGGCAAACCTTGATTTGTTTCCGCGAGATCAGAGACGATTGCACATACTTTAAAACCACATTCACTTAATTGCTCAAAATCGTAGAAAATTGATTGTTTCCAATTGCCAATCAATCCACTTATCATCGACACTTGGACTTATTTCGCAACTTTCAGAGTTTCGTCCTTCCGTTTGTCGTAGACAATTTTCTCTTTGACTTCCATTTCGTCAAATGAAAGTACACAAATTGTGTCGACTTCTTCCATATCGATGTTTTTCATAATATTCAACACGAATTGTATTATTCCCGGATATACCTCTAATTTTGAGCACCACTTTTTAAGTGTTATCACAGCTGGAAAAGGGTATTCTTTTCGCAACAGCAATCGGTAGGCTCGGGAGCCAGCTGCATGTATTGTTATAGCATTAGAAATATCCTCTAATGACCATTTATCACGTTTTTGAGGACGTTTTAATTTTCTTAATTGGCCCTAGGCAAAAATGCTACCAACGGAGTCAATAGTTTGTTGCTGTGTTCTGCTTTCAATTTTTCTATTTGCTCCAATAATCTGCAAAATACAAACAGTGGTTGGAATTTCTAATTACACTAATTTAATATGTCATCTACTTACTGAGAATATATATGTAGGGATGATTTCATCAGTTTGTGTACTAGAGCCGACCATTAATGGTTTAACTTGTGTGCCGCAGTCTACCTTGGAAACATCAGTTTGCGTAGAGCAATCACGCTTGCTTGATAGAAATAAATTTTCCGCGGGGACTTCCAAATCTATGTTCTCCGTGTCATGCACAATTAGTGCATCACTGAAATAAAAAAACCGAGTGTTAATAACGGTTATAATAATTGTTTGTGAAATACCTTGGGATCAAAAGTCTATTTTGAATCTGTAAATCCCGTGGGCTCGTCACTTCTTCATCGTTTTGCAATGGTAACGAAAGTGAAGAAACAGCATCTTCTTTAATTCTAGTTGTTTTCAGAACTATTCCATATTGTTCGTACAATGGATTAATGACAAAATCGCTTTTTTAGAAATATTTGCCACAAAATCGCGCCGTTTTTCTATTTAACTTGTCTTTTCGGCGGCACAAAAAACCCCACTGCTTGCACATTTTACTTCCCTCATTTTTCCAGTTTTATTTTTGCTTTCATAGTTGCTAACACAACACCCGTGCACAGCACAACGCATTTTAACACCTTTAAACTTTGTTTAATCAATTTTAAATCAAAAATCTATCGCAACCAGCATTGGATTTTTTGTATGAGAAAGTATGAAAGAACTTGCTCTTTCAACCGAAATAGCAACTTTAAGTGAATTGGAAGAGCGTATTCTCGAAGCGTCAATAAACCTTCGCAGTGAAATCCGAGGAGAATACTTTTAGCACTTGTTAGTACACATACGAAGTGTGTTCAGAAAATAATTTTTGAATTTCGCGGGTGTGGAGAGTCCGATTGTCAATTTTTTTTTATTACAATATGTTGGTACACATGCCCCTGATAAGATTTTCACCTATATTCATTGAATAATTTGTCTGTGGCAGCCGCTAAGGTTAGGCTGATTTTTGTGAGCTTGACGATTTTCGTTTGCTAAAAAAAAAATGGATCAAAGATTTTGTATCAAATTCTGCGTAAAAAATTAAATAAAGTGTAATAAAATGTGAGCAATGTTAACACAGGCCTATGAAGAGTCTGCTATAAGTAAAACAAGAGCTTTCGAGTGGTACAAGCGATTCCAAGATGGTCCTGAAAGCGTAGAATATGACTACCATCCCGGGCGCCCCAGCACATCAACAACGGATGAAAACGTGGAAAAAGTGAAAGAAATGTTTATGAACGACCGCCGAATTAGAATCATGGAAGTCGCTGACGATGTTAACATATCGACTTGCTCATACCATACATTTTTTTCGAATCTTTTGGGTATGAAACGCGTGGGTGCAAAATTTGTTCCAAAATTGTTGAACTTTGAACAAAATGGCAAATTGCTTGTTCTTTAATTTTTGGCCAAAAACAATACTGTGACGGTGCCCCAGATTTCATATACGCCAGACATGGCTCCGCGTGACTTTTTCCTATTTCTCAAAATAAAGGGAATCTAAGAGGGCCGCAGTTTTACAAGCATATACTAGATAACATTAAAAGCGCATCGTTGAAAGAGCTGGATTGTATCCCAAAGATTGAGTTTGAGAACTGTTTTGAGGATTGGAAGAAGAGCTGGCACAAGTGCATAATATCTAATGGGGACTAATTTGAAGACGACAACGTTAATGTAGACGAATAAATAAATATTTTTTTCAAAAAACTAAAATTCTCGTTATTTTCTGAACATCCTCGTATAAAATAAAAATTATTTAAAGCCACTCAAAGATATTTTTCATTCACTTAAAGCAAAAAACCTTTTTTTTAATTTTTCCCGCTCCAGGTTTTCCCAAGTATATAGAATCTATGGGTTTATCTGCAAACTTGTTGATAACTTTTTTTATTATTGTTACGTTCCGAAGAAAAAAATAGTAAAACGTTATGTGTATTACGCAGTTTCTGTAGAAAAGTGACCTCAAATTCAAAAATTAGCGTGGGCAAGAAAAATGGAACAGGCTTAGAAACTGGATATCTGAAGATTCAAATAAGACATATACTTTATTAGAACGCAGTTACAAAGGCTTGTATTTCTTCTAAAAAAGACCAAGGCGAGCTTTCTGTTGTTAGAATTAACAGGGTACACCAAAGTAAGCCTTTTCTTAAATCCTTGATAAATGACGTCAAGATTGGAGATGGACCCTTTCTGTGGAACGATGCCAATTAAGCCATGGTTAAAAAATATATTTCTTTTTAATCTGAAAACATCGAGAAAAACATAATTATTTTGGCGACGAAGAAAACTGCCTATATCAAAAATTGATATAAATCAGGCAAAAATTTGTGAAATGAAAATGAATTTGTAAAAAAACATGAAATAAAAGTTTAGTCAAAGTTAAAGTAAAAATGCACCATTGTTGTCTTTTGTTTTAACAAATGCCAAACTCGGAAGCCTCAAGTCTAGAGGAACAGATTACTAAAGCAGGAATTCAAATTACTAACCCAATAAAAAGTCGTCAATAATTGGCCATATGTCATGGTTTCGTGGAATAGCAATGCGATTGGAAAAATTTTTTATCGGAAATAGAATACAGGAACCTAAAACAGAACGACTTTTCTTAACATATATTGGTCCCGATGGATTTTCTGTACTTAGAGAAATGTGTGTTCCTGATGACCCATACGATGAGGTGGTACAAATTCTAACTAATTATTTTGAGCCCGCTGTGAATGAAATATCAGAGCCCTATAAGCTCTACAAAGTTAATGAAGAAAATATGCAAATCGTCGAGTACATGGTCAAATTGAAAGCATTTGCATAAAAGTGTAATTTTGGAGAATACCTACTGAGAGCGTTGCGTGATAAATTTTTTTGTGGAGTTCGTGATAATAATCTGCGCTCAAAATTTCTCAAGAGGTCAAAACTAACCTTTAAGACCGCATGTGAAATTGCCAGAAATTGGGAAATGGCGGAAAATCAATATCACATGATAGAATCCAGAAGTGAAATCTTTAATACATTTGCAGTCCTTCCAGGAAGACAAGCACCAAGAGTTACTCAGTCGAATTTTATTGAAACTGGTTTCAAAAGAAATCAAAATCACTGTCGACCTCATAGTCAGAGTCGTTGTAGTTCCCTTCGTTGCAGATCAGTTATCACCAGCATCATCATCAATGTCTAATTAAGAGTGTTATCGATGCGGCAGACTACATAGTCCACAAAGTTGTTCAGCACCCCAGTGGGAGTGTTTTAAGTGTCGTCAAGGCAACTATCCGCAATTTAGTCGCAAGTTTATTGCCAATACTATTTCTGAAAATGCAATTAATAAAATAAGTCAAGCAACCACTGTTGGAGCCGTTATTGATGAGTATCGATCTAAATTTAGTTATATTAACTTAATAAAAACTAACCAAACATTGTTGTCAGTCACATGTAAAATTATTAAGTGTGCCGGAAAGCTAATGGTTGCAGTGTGTTTACCGAATGCTTCAAGTGTCAATCAACTGGAACTAGTAGTCATCCATAGTGAAAAAAATTTAAGGACTTTGCTTGGTCGGAACTGGCTTGATGTCGTTTACCCAAACTGACGTAAGTTATTTTCTTTTGATTTGAAAATACCCAAGAAATATATGACAAGATTAAGGAAGAGTTCCCTTACGTATTCCTTTCACTAGACCATTCCTTGGTGAATAGTAAAAAAAAATTGTGCTTAACTCAGAGTACCTTATAAATTCCGTCATAAAGTGGAAAACGAATTTAAACGCTGGTTAGATAGGAAAATTTTGAAACCAGTAAGGTTTAGTAAATTTGCGTCGGCCATTGTCACTGTGTCAAAGGCAATGGTATTCGTATTTGCATAGATGCAAATGTAACTATAAATCCTTTTATCAAAACTGAACACTATCGACTTCCAAAACCGAAAGATATTTTTGCAAATGTCTGCTGCTTACCAACAACTTAAATTATCCGAAAAGTCTAAGAAATACGTCACAGTTATTACGCAAAAAGGATTGTTTTAGAATACCAAATTGCCTTTTTGCATATCTAGTGCGCCATGAATTTTTCAGTCAGTGGTGAACCAAAAGGTATCTTGTTATCTCGACGATATTCTTATTGGAGATCAAGATTATCAAAGTTCTAGAAAAGAGCTTGTTGAAGCTTCAACAAAAATCAATTCAACATAAAGATGAATTTAGATAAATGCAAATTCTTTCAAAAAAGTATTACTATATTCACTCGTATATAGGACATTGTATAAGTGAAAAAGGAATTTTCCCAAATCCAAACAAACTTAGAGAGATAGATGAAGCCCCTATTTCAAAAAAAGTACAAGAACTATAATTTTACTATGGAATGTTGAACTATTGGGCATATAACTAACTTTATGCGTTTTTTTTTCAAAATTTGAACGTTTATTTAAGAAAAACATGTACAATAGTATTATTCAAAGTATTGCCCATCTGAAGCTATGACTTTTTCCCATCTTTCTGGCAATTTGTGGGGAAAGGAAAGAACTGCGCCGGCTTGGCAGCCAAGAATGAATCAAGCCAATTTTTGATATTCTGCTCTGATGTGAACCGTATTTCAGTAAGGGCGTTCTGCATCGACCGGAACAAATGGTAGTCAGAAGGGGCAAGGTCTGCGCTATAAGGCGGGTGGGGTAAGACTTCCCATCCACTGATTTCCAAATAGTTCTTAACCGGAATAGCAACGTGGGGCCGAGCGTTGTCATGATGGAAAATTATTGCCTCGTGTCTGGTCGCATATTCCGGGCGTTTTTCGGCCACTGCTCTCTTCAAACGGATTAATTGTGTTCGGTAGCGTTGTCCATTGATGGCTTCACCCGGCTTTAGCAGCTCATAATACAGCACACCCATCTGATCCCACCAAATACAGAGCATTACCTTCGCGCCATGGATATTCGGCTTTGCCGTTGAGTAACAATCCGATGCAAAAATGATTTCCTTTTGTGGCGTTCCAGCAGCATTTCGGACATGCAAAACCGCCTTTCGACGTCTCTCGGCTTGAGTTCATGTGGAACCCAATTTCCTTGCTTTTGAATACATCCAGCTGCTTTTAAACGTTTTGAAATGGCTGCTTGAGTGACACCCAAAGATTCCGCGAGCTCTTCTTGTATTTGGCAACAATCTTCATAGAGTTCCAGTTCTTCATCTTCAAACGTTTTTGGCTGCCCAGGACGTGCATCGTCTTCCAAGCCAAAATCACCACTTTTAAATCGTGCAAACCACTTTTGGCACATTCGCTCAGCTAGCGCATGTTCATCATAAACTTCCACCAAAATACGATGACTTTCGGCAGCAGTTTTCTTCATATTAAAGTAATGAAGAAGAACTCCCCGCAAAAACAATTTTTCAGGCACAAAGTTCGACATATTTGAGTGAAAAAAAATTATTGTTGTTTACGCTTCAAATGAATGACATATACTGAAATGACGTACAATGACAGTAGCTTCCCAACGCATATTCCAATGGAATAATACAAGTTACGCCATCTCTTAGCAAACCGCACGAATTAAGTTATAGACCCAATACTATAGAAAGTTTATTAGTAGAGCTATTATCAGCTATTGTGGAATACAAGGTACTTTTCGGTATATAGCAAAGTTTTCTGCCAAATTTAAGGAAATTGGGGATGTTTGTAAAGTGAAATATGAGCTTTATTTCCCTGCTCATGTTATGATACTCAGGTAATTGGAAATCGAAATATCCTTCTTAACGTGGCAGCACTCGAAAAATTGTATTTCAGCAATGGGTAGCCAAATGTGGTATACTATACCAGATTACCCGAAATATCGACTTAAATGAAACAAATGAAAAAACTTCAATCAATTTGTATTTCGCAGCATAATAAATACTCTTAAATCAATTAATCAATTACATAAAACAAAAAATAACCAAAAAAAAAAAAAATCATAAAAAAATTCTTTTTCGGCGTTGAAAATAATTTAAATTAAGTAGAAGTATTAAAGTGCATCAGTAAAGTAAAGTAAAACCATCCTCAATCTCAACAACGAAGAGGACGAGTTAGTGTCGAAAACCATTATGAGCGATGAGGCGCACTTCCACTTAAGCGGTTACGTCAATAAGCGAAATCTTCATTTCTGGGGCATTGAAAATCCGCGTGTGATGCACGAAGAGCCATTACATCCACTCAAAGCCACTGTGTGGTGCGGCGTTCACGCGGGAGATGTGATCGAGCCGCATTTTTTTAAGGACGCCATCGGCAATACGGTCACTGTTACTGGCGAACGCTACAGGGCCATGATAAACCACTTATTACTGCCGGAATTGGATGATCGGGGTTTGTTGAACATGTGGTTTCAATAAGACGTTGCAACCGCACACACAGCACAATGGATATTGTGAAGGAAGCGTTTCCTGGTCGCGTAATCTCCCGTTTTGGCGATTTGGCATGGCCAACAAGATCGCCGGATTTAAGCACCCCAGACTTCTTTCTTTGGGGCTACTTGAAGTCGCGGGTTTATGCCAACAAGCCTCAGACAAGGACAATATTCGACAGGAATGCCAACAGTTTCACTTCTTCAAAGTGAAATAAGGCCAAATGACCTTAAAACGCAATAAAGCCAAATTGGTCTTATTTCACATTACTAAAATGAAATAAGACCAAATGTTGAAACATGGCTTTATTTCACAATTGCCAAGTGAAATAAGGGCATATTTTCAGATGTGGCCTTATCTCGCATGACCTTATTTCACGGCGCCGAATTGAACAATGCTGAACCCCGTCTCATCTACATTCCAAATGCGATCATCTGGATAGTTAAATTTGTCGTATTCCTGTGCAAGCAAGTTATAAAATGTGTCAACGTTCTTGTCACTAAACCCTTTAGCTCGATCAAATGATGTACCTGTTGGCACACGAAAACTTAACTTTTCTTTATGTCTCCGGCAAAAGCTAAAGAACCAATATTTCCCAGCGGACTCCTTAAAAATTGAGAATGCGTTAGATATTTTATTCATTTTAGCTAACTGAAATGCTAGTGAACGCATACCGCATCTTGTAAGGCCCCGGAATCGAGCTTCCATATCTAGTGTATAATCAACAAACTGATTTTCAACATCTTCATTAAAAATTGGTCTTGGGCCCAATTTGCTTAAAAAAAAGCTGCTCACTTCTAGCCATACGCTGCAGCGTCGTATGCGGCACTAAAAATGTTTTAGATGAGAGCAATATACCCATATCTCCACCTCATACCGCTTTAATGGCTTTCTCCATATCAGCTTTTTCCCATTTTTTAATTTCTCCTTTCTTAGGCATTGCTATCTAAAAATAATAAATGTTTAAATTTTGAAAACCAAATCAAGCAACAGTATCGTCCTATGTGGTACATTATACCATATTAGCCGGTCTAAGCTATACCACATTAGCCGATTTTCTCTTTTCGTGTTTAAATATTTTTAAATTAAAAACTTACCTCTGGATTGAGAATGTCACTGTCGTCTTATGAAACTTCAATCTTATTAATACTAATACTAGTCAAAATTATTTAACTTATATTAATCTCTTATTTTAACAAATTAACGGGTGCATAAACCGTACAAAAAAAGTCAACCTATTCCCTCGCCACTTTAAACAAAAATGTGCAAAAATTTTAAGGATTCTAAACAAGAGGAAACATGTTATGCATTTTTCTTCCGACTGCATTATTATGAACATATTTAGTTTTGCAAAAAAAGACAGGTGAACCGAAATACTACGCTATACCACATTCGCCACCTATACCACATAACCGATTTTACTCTAATGCTGCAAATGAATTGCACGATTTATACCAACTTCTCAGAAAGGACACTAAATTTGTTTGGAATAAAAAAGTTCAAAAATGTTTTGAATATTCCAAGAAACTTTTAACCAGGGTACATAGTGTATACGATCAAAATAAGCCAATAGTACTTATATGCGATGCAAGCCCATTCGCATCTAGTATATAGTTTTGAACACCCTATTTTACTTGCCTCAAGAACTCTTTCACCATCCGAAAAAAATATAACGCAATTACGTCGCGAACCAGTTGCTATTTTGTACAGATAGTCAAGGCTTAAGAGAAAATTTCACTCCCAAAAAAGGAGTATCAAATATTTATTTCCGTATCCAGGTTGCGTCGATGGGCTATAAAGTTATCAATATATGACTATGATCTTCAATACCGTCCTTCAAAACAAAATTGTCCCGCAGATGCAATGTCGCGTTTGCGACTACCAGATAATACTGGCATTGAGTATATTGGTATGTTGTCCACAGGTATTGATAGCCCAGTCGATACAAAATAAGTTTAAATACATACAGGGTGTCCCAGTTTAGCAGTATCATCCTTTAAGGGCGTATTCCCGAAGTTCCACCGAACAAGAAATTGTATGCCATGGGGGGGGGGGGGGGGGGGGAGCCTAATCACACTCCATTTCAAGTTACAGCCCATCAAATTTGGTGACCTCTAATTTGTAGGTGTAACCACTTTAAACGCTATAATTTCCAAACTAGTACAGGTACAAAAATAGTTTTGGACATTTTGGAAAAATAATTTAGTAATGCATACAAGTCTTAAATACTTTGGGTACATCTGTGCAGCAACAAAAAAGTTCGTTAAACTCAAAATTATGAAAATTTGCTGTTCCATTTTTTTATTTTAAATTGAATTTTTCTTAAAATTTTTACTTAGTAACTTTTCGGAAATTTTATGAAATTTTTATCCTTGCAAAATTTCCTGAAAATTATGTTTAGGAACTTTTTTACGTACGATCAATAGATTTTGTAGTAAAAGCCAAGGTTTGGCCATCATACAAGAGACAAGAGAGAAGAGCCAGAACGTCGTCGAATAATACGTGAATTCAATGAGTTGGGAGAAACCAATGCCCAAAATGCTAACCTTGCTGGCCTTATTACTGTTCTCCCGGTCAAGCTTAGGCGTCAGCGAAAAAATGACGACGAGCCGCTATTAAATTCAGCTTTGTTCAGCTATCGACCCCGGATTAGAAAGAATGAACAAAGTCGGGATGTACCATTTTGCATCAAGGCATTTGTGTCCTTGCACAGGGTTACTTTCCGGCGAGTCAGGCTCGTGAAGGAGTCTCTAGTTAAAGAAACGAAATCGCCTATCAACGGTTGTAGAAAACAAGGTGTACGACTTCATAAATTTACTGATGATACAAAGCAGATGGCGATCAATTTTATAAAAAAATCGGAAGGGTCATAAATCACACTATTCGTTGAAAGACTCAAGGAAACTGATTCACTAAATATTTATAAATTATTGTACATAAAATGTATATTGAGCAGAATCCCGATCACTAAATGGCTTATGAATTATCCCGTTGCATATTTGAAAATAATTTCAACATATCCTTTGGGTATCCACGGAAAGTCACCTGCAACACATGTGATACTTTTAAGGCTAAACAGTTATTTTTAGTCGAGATGTCAAGATTATCTTTGGATGATGATGATGGCAGAAAGAAAAAAGAGCTTCATTACAAGAAGACTGAGCGGTTTTATCAGCTCAAGAGATGTTATCGCAAACGCTCTTTGAAATCCAAGACCATGGAAGCCATCAAAATGGACTACCAAAAAAAACTACCCACTCCGAACTTCAATAAACGTCAGCTCAATTTGTTGAGTTTCAATATCCATGTTCTAGCGAATTCACAATCCATATTCTATACCTGTGCTGAAGTTCCATGATGCACCACTTTTTTCGTCATGTTATACCAGAGGATGTCAGAGAGCTTGCAATTTTTTGTGACTCGTGTGCAGGCCAAAATAAGAATTTCACAGTTATATGCTTTTTACATTACATAGACATAGCAAATATGCGCGGGCTAAAAAGTAATCACTTTTCTGCGTACGTCCACGTCTATAAGTACAGATCAGTTGTTCTGGCACTTAGCGAAACACAGGTTGATCACCGTCAGATAACCCCCTTCTGAAGCTATCTGGCTACGAAGTAGCGCCATTATTCTTCTCTCACCGCGGTCTCGCCATTTACGTGCGTAGTGATGTAGCTTACCAAACTCCACCACAATGTAGTCCCTGTTATAATCTGGAATTAAATTTCATGTGGTTAAAATTATATATCCGTAAGCAAATTATCCACTACTGATTTATTTACAGAAGCCCTAAACTTGACAGCAATTCGACTTTTAATGCGCTGTCTGACTCCATTCAAAGAATTATATCCCTGTATACTCATACTGAAATCGTTATTACGGGCGATTTTAATATACACAACTCTGGCTGGCTTCGACATTCTGGACAGACAACACCAGAAAGGCAATGGTTTGAGATCTTCGCTGCAGAAAATAATTTGACCCAGCTTGTAAATGAGCCCACAAGAATACCAGACGTTGATAGTCATACCGCCAACACCCTGGGCGAGTTTTTGACTTCTCACCCTGATAAGAATTCGCTTGATGTGCTCTCCCGTCTAGGATCGTCGGACCACTGTGTCATATCAGCTAAGTTCTCGTACACCCACCACACAGTTAGAGAAGACATTACTAAAAGAACTGTATTGCAATACGAGAAAGCCAATTGGAGCGGATTTAAAAACTTCTTTAGGAATTGTAACTGGTCGTTATGTTTCCTCGATAACGACGTGGATGCCGTTGCTGATATGATCACTGACACTATTCTCTTTGGAATGAGATCCTTTATACCTCATAGGATCAAGAGTATCAAACGAAACGAAAAGGCATGGTACGACTCGAGCTGTAAAGAGGCTGTCAGGGTTAGAGAATGTTGTTGTTGGTCCTACAAGACCAACCCGACATACAGAGGAAAACCGAAAAAAGTTCAAACCAGAAATGACTGCTACGCCTTTCTTAAGTATGTGAAATTCCAATACAACCGAAAACTGAGGCAAAAAATATTTCAATGTCCCAAAGGCAGAAAAATTGTTTGGTCGTTCGCCAAAACATTAGAAATTCTGCCTCATCCTCTATCTCAACGTTAATTTACAATGTTATTCTAGCTGACAGCTCTTTGGACAAAACCAATCTGCTTGCCACATACTTTGCGACCAGTTCAATACTCCCAGATTGTCCTTTGTCCCCGCCTACACTTGAGTGCGTCGAATCTTCAATGGGACGAATCCAATTTCGCATTCTACACGATTAGCAAGAGGTCTTTATATACATCACTCCGTTGGTCCAGATGGTATAACTCCCCTCGCATGAAGAGGTGTTCTTCTTCTCTAGCAAAACCACTGCGTAAGCTTTTCCATCAATCCTACGCTTTAGGACGCTTTCCGAGCAGATGCAAAACAGCATTTGTCAAGTCCGTCCCTAAAAAAGGTGAATCTTCTTCCCTCTTCTCCTACAGACCCACTGCACTAACGTCCCTTCCCCCCAAGGTCATAAAACTTTGGTAAACCGTCAGCTCATGAAATATCTGCGAAAACTTCTCAATGACCGGCAGTATGGTTTTCGTAGCAACAGGTCCACTGGTGAGTTGATGGTATGTCTCACCGAAAAGTGGAAACAAAGCATACATCAATCTGATGAAAGCAAGTTAGTTGCACTTGATATTTCTAAGGCATTTGACAGAGCTGGGCATCAGGCTCTTTTGTCGAAAATGTGTGCTTTTGGGATCGATGACTCTATTCTTCAATGGATTAGAAACTACCTTTGGGAACGTTTAATTCAAGTTGTCTTAGATGGTTTCAAGTCTGATATTCACAAAATAAATGCTGGTGTGCCCCAGGGCTACGTTCTGTGTCGAACACTCTTTTTAATTTTCATCAGCGATCTCTTGTCTGCTACTTCTATTCCAATATATTCCTTTGCTGACGACAGTACTCTCTGCTTTTCATATTCGTTCCCGGACTCACGACCCTGCTCTTCGGCTGTAGAACGGGAAGGCTAGCGTATGTTAAGCTCATTAAATTCTAATTGGGGAACCACTAACATGGTAGAATTTAATACTTCCAAAACACAGTGCTGTCTGCTGTCGTTAAAGCGAAATTTAAATACACATTCCTTATCCATGAATGGCACTTGCATCGTCGTAACCGAAAAACTTTACATTCTCGGTGCGTGTGTCAGTGACGTTGGAGCAATTCGCCAATTCAAACTTTCAACCGTAACACCCGGCTCCCTACGAATACTCATCAATATACCCTCAAGCCCATTTTCGGACGTACTCTAAAATATCGTGATGCTTTCCTAAGCCGTATAACTCGGTTTTGGAATGTCCTGCCGATCTCTGTATTTCCTGGTTAATGTACATCGGTATTTGTTTTTTCTTCCTCCCTAAATTTCTTCGCCCGCTCTGTGCACAAGCATTGTGAGGGTACACAAACCCCTTGAGCGTGCGCTCATTTGATTCGGTGAAAGTGATATTTCCGTTCCGGGGGCATTCCTATCTCGAATGCGATCGCAACAAGAGTTTGATTAACCAGAGGACATATGTACATATACAGAGACTCCAGATGACTGGAGGGAAGAATTTAAAAACTGTAAAATAAAACCCCTTCCATTCCAAGTAATTCACTGTGGGCATGATTTTGATTTTCACATTTGGACTGCCTTTCTTAGTTCATTATACATCCGGTAGGAAAATATCTTTTTCCTACCCGGATGCTAAAATTTGAAAATGTAAGGTTTTCCACAAGATTGCAGTTTGGGGGATTTACCAACAGTCTTTATTAAAGAAACCTAAGAAGCAAAAGCGCGCCGTTACATTAAAAAAGTTGTACACGAAACAATTACTTATCAAAAAGGCCAAATTTGAAGATCTGAAAGCTCTGTCAACATTCCTTGAAAAACCAGAGGTCAAACAATTTTACAAAAAGTTGTCTTACATCAACCAACTTGAAGAAAGTAGTGATGATGAGTACCTGGATGATCCACCTATTGACGTCTGATTATCGGGGAATTTGAAAAAAGTCGAAATGATAATGTAATTTTTTTTATAACTGATTTTCTCTTGTCTACAGTTTAATAAATACATAATCCAATCACATAATGGTTTTTGAGTATTTTTATCTGATACCTGAATGATGTAGGAGTAGGGATAATTTAAATTTGATTTTCCTCAAAACTGGTTGGAATGGACTAAGGCCGTTCTTCCCTTGGAACCCATCAAATAGTGAATACTAAATGGCTAACAAGTCAATACCCTTTTCAAGGAATTCATTTTGATGGAAAAGCATGTTTAATATTAGTCGGTTAATATAGCAAATATACTGATGTGCAAAGCCATGTTAAATCTGATGCAAATCAGTTATGCCAGGGATTAGGATTGTTGTTTAGAACATTTGGATTCCCGAGTGAAATTGTTAGTGACAATGGCCCTCCCTCCAATTCCAAAATCTTAAACAAATTTTGTCCAAAAAATGGTATTAAATTAACGAAAGCAATTGTGTATCTTCATATGGTCTAGCGGGCCGGAGGGTTGTAAGTATAAAAAGTAGCTTCAAAAAATATATTTGCGATTCTAAATTAAAGAGATGGATATACAAGCCAACCAACATAATGGCTTACAATAATACAACAACTAAGCGAACGCCTATTTACATCTTTAATTTGTTCTTATAGTCCCAAAACAAGACTACATGCATTAAGGATAAAAGTATCTTTTGTTTAGATAAAAGTAAAAAACAAATTTCTGTTGAAAAATATAAGAAAAATGTATACGAAAATAAAATAAGATTTAGTAAATTTAAAGAAGGTGATAAAATACTTTATAGAAATTATTTTAAAGAAATTGTGAAATGGATTCCAGTTGTAGTTTATGAGATTATAAGTTCACTAACTTTTGCACCATAAACAAATCCGATATTCAAAATTACAATAAAAGATAAATTTCATCCGGTTTATAAGACTGAATGAATGGAGTAATTTACAAACTTCAAACTAAGAAGTCATATCTAACAAAGACTTGAATAGTAAACGTAAGTTAAAACACCTTTTTCATGTTTTTCTCAGAATTAAATGAACAAAATGCCAACCAGATCAATTAAATTATAAATAAGTTATAGTTATATACTTCCTACTTAAAAATGAATTCACAAATAATTACGAGTATTTATATTTTTAGTGCTATAAGTAAATTTTGAGAAATAATTTAATATGAAATAAAACCAGGAAGATGTTATAGTATACATATTTTTGCACAAACGCGTATTTTGGGCAGCTCAGTCAGAGGATGGCCAAAGATTTCCTGGATTTAATGGGAGCAGAAAATAAAACGCGAGGCGAACTGTTCTTTGCAAACACACTTTATTGCCGAATCAAATCAAGTGAAGTGACACTTCGTAATCCGGTAAAATGACAATAATGGCTCCCTCTGATTTAGGGTGTGCTACTTAGGTGGCTGCTTGATGGTGGGAAAGGTAGCGTAGCGTAACACTCCTCCCTTGTTAAATGGAACCTTCTCGGGCCGAAAGATTGTTTTCCAACAGCCAAGTATCGAATTGTTGAATCAAAAACGCGGTTAGTCGATCCACATGCACAACCTTCACCTTTGCTCGCAGCGACTTTTGAATTTTAATCGTGACATCAGTAATAATTTCCATGATTCGATATGGTCCGTCCCAGTTCGATTTAAGTTTTGGGCAAACTCGAATCCGTCGTCTTGGATTGTGAAACTATACAAAACTGGCAATCTGAAACTTTGGGGATTTTGGCGGTTAGATCATATCTGCCTTTCATTTTCTGTGCGGAGTGATAAATGTGTACTCTTGCCCGGTCATGAATCTCTTGAAGTTGGTTTTGCATTTGCTATGCGAGCTCGCAATACAATTTGCGCTCCGAATGCGGTGGAATTTCACATACCATACCCTGTGGGAAGTACAAATCCCTATCGAAGAGCATGGAAAACGGAGTTTCTTTCGTTGACTCTTGTTGCGAAGATCGGTAGGCCATGGCGAACAAAGGAAGTAACTCATGCCAGTTGTCTTGCTTCTCTTCTAGAAATTTGGTAAGGTAGTTTAGTACAGTTCGGTTCATCCGTTCTACAAGGCCGTCGGACTGCGGGTGAAGTGGCGTGGTGCGAGTTTTCCGTATTCCCATTATTTCCATCAACTGTTGAAAGACCGTGGACTCGAAATTTCGGCCTTGATCGGAATATTGCTCTGAGGGCACTCCGAAGCGGCAGAATATTTCATTGGCCAACATTCTACCTACAGTTTCTGCGGTTTGGTCAGCTAAAGGAAAGATTTCCACCCATTTCGTGAAGTAGTCCATCAGTACTGGCACGTATTTACGGCCGTTTTTTGTTGTCGGTAAAGGTCCTAAGACGTCGACGGCTACACGTTGAAATGGCTCACCGACTATATAAACTTGAAGTTCTCTTTTTGTTCTTCGTTGAAGTTCTCGTTTTGCTGCACACGTATCGCATTGGGTGCAGTAACGCGTTATATCTTTCCGGGCTCCCACCCAATAGAGCCGAGATCTAATTTTGGTGAACGTTTTATTTGAACCAAAGTGTCCTCCAGCAGGGGTATCGTGATACAGCCTTATAACTTCTTCAAGCAGCGATTGAGGTATGATGGGGAGTAAGCGCTCTGGCTGCTGGTGTTTGAATGGAACCCAATTTTTAAGCAAAACATTGTTTTGAAAGCTCAATCTTTTAATTTGTGCCCAATATGCTTTAAGCGTACTGTTTTCCTTTGAAATTTCATTCCAGATTGGCCGGACTCCAGCTTTTACCCAAGTTATAATTTGCGAGATGATTGTATCGGCCTCAAATTTCCTGCCCCCTCAGCAGATTGCGTTGACTATTGGCTCCTTGGTCTGTTCGAACTTCGAATTCCTGATCAACCAGGTACACGTGAAAGTGTTCAACGGCCTTTACCATTGCCAACAACTCTTTGCGGGTAGTACAATAGTAGCGCTCAGCTTTGTTCAATGCCCTGCTATAGTAACCGATCACCCTTTCCATACCATCTTGTCGCTGAGATAGTACGGCTCCCAAACCAAAATCACTCGTATCAGTCCCTAGTATGAATTCTCCTTCGGATTAAACATGACCAAGAACAGGAAAGGAGGCTAAGCGTTTTTTTAACGTATTGAATTCTTGTGCGCCAGACTCAACAGTAGTAAGACGAGCGGCTTCTATAGTTGTGGCTGCACTTACGGCCTCAGTAACTGTTTCAGGATCTGCTAGCCACACGTGCTCTTGTATAAATCGATCATTGATGCCATCCACAAACTGCATTATGGCTATTCGTTCTGGAGCATCTGATGGGCAGTCCTCGAATACGATTCGTTTTAGCCTGCGTATTTAGCTGGGGAGCGCTCCTAAATCTTCATTTGTTCGTTGTCGTCTGGAACGAAAAGTAGCATGAGACATATGTTCTTCCTGTGACACAAACCTTAGTTCTAGAGCTGCAGCCAATTCATTATAATCAGAACGGTCTGCCGGGTCCAAATTAGAAAGCACTGCCACCCTTTCTCCTCGAAGTAAGGTTGCCAAAATCTGTGCTTTTTGGCGAGATGTCCATCCATTTGCGTCGGCTACTATGTTCAATTGAACCTTACATATAGTCACACCAACGCGTTGTATTGCTGTCAAATGGAGCAGGAAAAAGTGTGCACGTGTTTGGGATAGAATTTCGAGGTTTTCTGCAATATTTTCAGCCTTACTAAACTGAAGATCCCACTTCTGATACCAGTGTTGCACAAACGCGTATTTCGGGCAGCTCAGTCAGAGGATGGCCAAAGATTTCCTGTATTATTGGGAGTAGAAAATAAAACGCGAGGCGAACTGTTCTTTGCAAACACACTTTATCGCCGAATCAAATCAAGTCAAGTGAAATTCGCAATCCGGTAAAATGACAAAAATGGCTATCTCTGAGTTGGGGGGTGTTACGAGTACTTGGGTGGCTGATTGATGGTCGTAAAGGTAGCGTAGCGTAACAATATATTAGAAATCTGGTACTGAATATTTTTCGATCTGACTAAACAACTAAACGTTCCAATTAAGAGAAGGTAAACAAATGTGTTTGTTTTTTAACATTTTTATATCAAGTAATTTTTGTTATTTAAAACTTGATTTCAATATTTTCTTTTTTTCTTTATTCACTGAAATATGGTATTTCGTAATTTGTAGCTTAATGTTATGTTTTACTTTTTATGTTTTCCTTACTCTTTCACCCGTTTATTCTATACATTTTTCTCTATCAGTACTTTTCTGTCTTTTACTGTCTCTAGTTTGGTTAATAGCTTCTAATACTACTTAAGTTCCCATTGATTGTTGTGACCTCGGATATTACATAATTGTGTCCTTTAATAATGTGACAATGTCCGGTAGCAGGAATGGGATCCCAGTCAAATCGATGGTTCGAATATTGTCTAAAACACACGATGGATTTAAAATATGTAACTTGAATGCTCGTATTTTAAATCTGTCTAAATTAGAATACGTTCGATTCAGTCAGTTGAGTCGAACCTACAACCAGAAAACAATACAACTAATAGTTTGTATAATATCCCGAGTCATAAACTTGTGCGGCACGATAGCGTCATTAGCACAACTGGTTTTAGAGTAGCAATTTAACATAGTGAATCCCTTAAATGCATAAAATTAAATGACAGTGTAGATAGCAAATTCCTTACCGCTGCTGGTGGGAGAAAATAACAACTCCATATTTCTGTAATTTTATTTCCTTACACTAAAATTATGATTATTTTTCAAAAATTATTGTGAGAACTCTAACATACAAAATATAAAAAATTGTATCGTACGCAGCGCGTGTGTCATATGACATAATTGTTTACTCGAAAAGGTGTGAGAACTACAAAGCCCAGCGTTGTGTCGTTTGAAACCCATATGCGCACATGGCAATGAAAATTTTGTTGTGTAATTGTTGGTCATAACATGCTGAGGCCCCCTCCCCACATAGACGTGATGCGGAAATCGTCATCTTCAAAATTCTGATTATTGGTTTTCTCCTTTATCCTTGGTGCAGGTACAGGTATGGCTGGGTACGGTTTCTCTACCAACATCCTGTAGACCCAAATATATGTAGAATACTGATATATTCTGTGCGTCTTTATATCGCTCAATATGCTCTCCTGACTTTTTTGAATCTTAATCGAATGCTCCAGTCTTGAAATTTTCAATGAAATGTCAGTTTGTAGTATGGGTATTGGTTCCCGCTTGTAGCGTTGCATTGTTGACTGCTCCGAAAGGTTGTGTGATGGAAGAAATGATGACTTTATCATGCTAGTTATTATCTGCTTCCCAATAACTGTCATCATTGATGATATTCCACTACCCTTTAGTATTTTTGGTACTGGATTAAAGTTGGATTAAAGCTGAAAATCCAAGTATGTATTTGACTGATGCATTTCTATCCAGTATGTTATTGGTGGCATGGAATGAGCTAAACATGTCTCTAACAACAGCTGATTGTAACGTAGAATGCTCATTTCATAAGAGCTTGCTGCCGCGCGAGATATGTAAATCGGGGGTTGAATGTTGCAGAATAGAGGAAGGGAAATTCCGATAATGATGTTGCGTCCAGTAACTCGTCCTCTTGGCTGGATACTCTTATAAAATTGCTGTATAGATTCGAGCTGCCTGTCGCTAGGTATCATCAATGAACGCGGAAGATGGTCGTGTATCCGAGTCAATTCGTTCTTAAACTATTGTACAGTCAGTATAAGTGGATGCGTTGTTCCACTCTGTTTTGTCAACACAATATTGAGTTCAATGTTCTGATTGTTTTGACAATTTATCATCATCAGTATTGTATTTAAAACAGTGAACGACAGGGGTTCATATGCATCGTTAGAGTTGATTTAAGACTCCATTCAGTTGGTTAAGTTGTCTTTTAGTGCATAACTGTTCTTCCTAAAGTACCTTTAAGGTTGAATCAATGATTGTGGTTTGATTTGTTATTAACAGAATCATATGGTATTCATTTACTTTCACGTGATCTGTTGTTTTTCCATATCATTGTGAAAATCGTTGGTCTAATATTGAAATTGGTTCATTTGTAACCATACCAATGACGTCAAATGGAGACTGTTTTGATCTTTAGATTGGGTCATCGTTTGCGTGTAACAGAATATCGTTGTTTAGATCAATCTGCTGATGTTGTCGATCAAATTGATTCAAAATTTCTTCGCATAAAATGGTTTTCACCTTTGTAACAGATTTCCTAAATGTGCTTGATACAATGCTTGAACGTATAATATTCTAACCAATAGTTGCTCATATTGAAGAAGATAATTGTTTTCCATGAGCTAGATATCAGGTCTGCTAGTCCAACATCTTCGAAATACTAGATGGAGTGAAAAGTGACCTCCTTGGGAATTAAAAAAAATCTTTTTCTAAATGTTTTTTTATATTGTTCAATATCGTCCTTATATACACTTATTCCAGCGATTTTCCAACTTCTTGATCCCGTCCGAAAAGTAATTTTCCGGAAGGTCTGCAAAATACTCCTCCGTGGCGTCGATGATTTCCTCGCGTGAACTGAATTTTTTATTGATGAGCCATCTTTTGAGGTTTGAAAAGAGATAATAGTCCGAGGGATCCAAATCCAGTTACCAATCGACGCCAAAAGTCCGCCCGATTCCGCGTCAGCAAGTCCAAACACTTTTTCGCAGTGCTCTCGCCTTCGTGTTTTTGGTCATTCGCGGAACCCAGCGACAGGATAACTTTTACCAATCGACGCCGAAAGTCCGCCCGATTCCGCGTCAGCAAGTCCAAACACTTTTTCGCAGTGCTCTCGCCTTCGTGTTTTTGGTCATTCGCGGCACCCAGCGACAGGATAACTTTTTCAGATGCAGAATATTGCCCAAAATATGGCGTGTGCGTTCAGTACTAATCTTTGTGGTATCTGCACTTTCACTTTCCGATCAGACAACACCATTTCATGTATTTTTTTGAAATTGTCCTCTGTAACCACATCGGAGGGCCTGCCGCTGCGGACTTGATCGGTAGTGGAGTTGCGGCCACCACGAAACTCTCGAAACCAATATTTGACGTTGTAATCTGACGGAGCATTAGCCCCATAATATTTATTCAACTCTTCTTTTGTTTCCTTCACCGTTTTGCCTCTCAAAAAATAATGTTTTATGAGAGAACGAAAATCGTTTTTGTGCATACTCAACATGATGCCAAATACGTCAACAACAATCAGCTGTCAAAATAAAATTAAAGACAGTATCGTACTGAAATTTGGCATTTCTGCCTAAATATGAACGTACTTCAAGGCACCATAGCCTTTTTTGCAGTAGCAGCGCATTCTGGCGGTCAAGGAGGTCACTTTTCACTCCATCTAGTAAATACCGGGCTGACCCATTACCCCATACCATGTGTTAACTGGCATAGCAGTGATTGTGCTTATCAAAACTATTATTAACCAAATCCATAATGGTATGCTGATTCTCTTCTTCCTTTTTTGTCGTAAAGGCTTCTTTTTATCGTCTGCCCCCTTTGTAGTGTCCTTCATTGATGTTTCCGTACATGCATCATTGACTTGAACTGGTGTTTCAGGTTTTGTATAAGCTTGTTTCAGCTCTTGTTGAATTTCATTATTTTCAATAGGATTGAGTCACAGTTTGGTAATGGGCTTGTTGAAATATTTTTGGTTACTATATACCGTAGTAGCGCGAATTTCGTTATCGTTTCCGGGGTGTACTTCCGTTATGATGCCCATCGGCCATAGAGTTTATGGTAATCGATCTTCTTTAATACAATATTGTTAATATTGGGCTCCTTTCTTTTCCATTTGGTTCATTGTTGGAGTTGTGAGAGGTATTCAGATGACCAAACCTTCCAAAAGTCCTGAGTCATCTTTTGTATTAATAGCCAAGGGGAACGGCAACCTTTTAATTCCTCTATGATCCGTTAGGGGACAGTGCACATCAAATAAGGAAATATTCAGGAGTTTGTATTCATCATGTGGTTTCATCGACGTCATTATTGATAGCTATGATTGGTCGGGAATTCAAATAAGCTTCTATTTGCGTTAGCAAAGTGGAAAATTCTTCGAACGTCAAGGATGTACGATGGCAGGTCAATAAGTCCGTGACTTTTGGATTAAAACACAGATTTTTTGATAAAAAAATAATTTTATTTTTCAACGTACTCGCCCTTGAGCTCTATACACTTTGTCCAACGCTTCTCCAATTTTTTTATCCCTTCCAAAAAAAATGATTTGTCGAGGTCCTCAAAATGACGAGATGACTTCATCATTGGAGTCAAATCTTTTTCCACCAAGCCATTTCTTCAGGTTTGGGAACAAGAAGTAGTCGCTCGGAGCCAAATCTGGAGAATAGGGTGGATGAGGGAGCAATTCATAGCCCAATTCATGGATTTTTGCCATGGCAACTGCACATGTGTGCACCCTTGCATTGTCTTGGTGGAAAAGAACTTTTTTCCTGGCCAAATGAGGTCGTTTTTTTTTCAAATCGTCATTGAATCGGTCCAATAAGTTGGCATAATATTCCCCATTGATTGTTCTTCCCTTTTGAAGGTAGTCAATGTGGATTATCCCGCGTGCATCCCAAAAAACAGTCGTCATAACTTTATTGGCTGACAAACCCACCTTGGCCTTCTTTGGCGCCGATTCACCCTTAGAAACCCACTGTTTTGACTGTTGTTTGTTCTCTGGTGTGTTGTGATGGATCCATGTTTCGTCCACGGTTACAAAACGGCGCAAAAACTCCTCCATATTGCGATTAAACAACGCCAAACCTTCCTGTGAAGTTGTTACACGATTGCGTTTGTGGTCGACTGTGAGCAAACGCGGCACCCATCTTGCGGAAAGCTTTCTCATGCCCAAGTGATCATTCAAAATTGAAACCACTGAGCCATGCGAGATCCCTACGGCTTCCACAATCTCTCGCACTTTCAATCTTCCGTCCGCCAACACCATATCGTGAATTTTTTCGATTGTTTCGGGTGTAGAGACCTCAACTGATCGTCCAGGACGTTCGGCATCTTCAGTGCTTGTACGGCCACAACGAAATTCAGTAAACCACTTTTTTACCATTGAAATCGATGGTGCAGAGTCCCCATAGTATTTATCAAGCTTAGCCTTGGTCTCGGTAATGGTTTTTTTTCGCAAGAAATAATGCTTAATAAGCACACGAAATTCACTTTTTTCCATTTTCTCCTCAAATTAGTGAGTAGTCTGATAAAAATAGCTGTCAAACACAAACTAACTGACGCAGCAAGTTTAAATTTTGACAGGAGTCAACTGACAAATGCCTGTTGACAGGAGCAGTGTTGCTGTTTCAGTAAAGAGGTCAGAAATTCAAAAATGCACGGAATTATTGACCCGCCCTCGTATCTCCTATTACTCATTTTAAGTGGTATTGTGTAGACTTTACCGCAGCTTTCCAAAGCCCCCCGAAGTGTGGTGATGCAGGTATAAAAGGCCACTTAATTCCATCCAAAACAAGTTTTCTTGATTCATCTTCTGCAGACTGTCTTTTAGCATTCTTTATTTCTTGCTGAATTTCTTTGTTGGCGCCAATAAACGTAGTTCTTTTATGGCTATAGAAGTATGAACACATTCCTCTTCTTGACGTAAACCTTCTTACAGCTGCTATGAAAGCTGCAGAGCTGAGATCACTCACTACTTCTATGTGAACGGCCTTGGTCGACAAACAAACAAATATAGCGATGCAAGCCGTCGTTGTTCTATTTACTCATCTTTTGGAAACTAATAACTGGTTCTATTCAATAAGATTGCCGAAAGGTTCATGATTCCAGACGTCCTCCTACAAGATTGTCTTTATCTAAGTAGGGGTTCAATGATAGAAGTTTACTTTTTCGGCTCGAAGGATCATTGTATGACATTGTTGGTCAGAACAGAATGTGATATCGAGTATCTTTTCCTAGAGGTCTTTGACAATATCACTAAACACATTGTTGCCGTTGCATATAATCCTACCAGAAGTTGTTCTTCTCTCTCTTTATTTTCTGAATTTCAAGCCTGAACACATAATTATCTGCGGTGACTTCAACGTTGATCCTTTTAAATCTGACTCCAAGAAATATCACCTCTTAGACAATATTGCTGCATCTAAACTTGTTGCTACGAGTATATACGCCACCCGCTTTGCACATAACTCCCCTCCGGGTCTTCTTGATCTCTACCTGGTATCTAATCGAACCAACGTTTTACTTCAGGATCATATATCGGTAGAAGGTGTATCAGACCTCGAACTAATTTTCTGCACATACAACATCGACCTGCTAGGTTCTTCTATTTTCTTATCATTCCAGTATAGGGACTTTGCTGCAATTGACAACAATTCCCTGCAACTAGATGGGAGCCTCCTCACATGGTGCGGTTGTTATTTTTTCTCAGACGTGGATAATAAAATTAACTTTTTACAACCATTGCTCTTGGACCTCTATAATAGGCATGTTCCGCTGAAGACTGTAGCAATTAGTAATAAGAATGGTCCCTCGTTAACGTCTGAGGTTAAATATGCCATTAGAGTTCGGAGAAATAAGTACTCTAAATGGAAACAAAATCCCCTCAACTTTGAATTGGGAGACTGTCTGTCGCTCTCGCAATAACTCGTCTTTCATTATACGTAGAGCCAATAAAAAATTATTTTTGAATAAACTAGGTACATATATGTCCTCTAAAAAAATTTGAAGTAATCTTCGCTCCATTGGGAGCGCGTTGACAGCGGTGCCACTGGTATTCGGTACCTGATACTGGCGGCATAGGAGTTAGCAAGAGATTGGCGGTCTCTTTATAGTTTCTCTACATTATATCTCCTCACAGTGGTTCTTCTTTGTGGTGGTGTTTGTGAAATTAGCATTTGCTCTTTGGCAACAAAGTGATGATTCGAATCAATGTTGGCTTCCCAGAAGGTTCGAACGTCTAGAAGATTGGGGGTATGTAATATGCAATGTGATCAATTTGATTTAGCGTTTGATGGTCCTGAGACCGCCACGTCTCCTTGTGTGTATTGAGATGAAGAAATCCTGTGCTTGCTGGGTAGCCGTGGCTCAAGTGGTAGTGTATTGACTTCCAAATCGGACGGTTTGGGGGTCAATACCAGCCGTGCCCGAAAGACATTCTTTTTTTTCAGGCAACTAAATTCACAATTAACGTAAGATTAGAGGTTGCCTGGAATACAACAACAAATCCAATTGGTTACACAAATAATTTAGTATCCCCATTAAATGTTGGATGCTACCCATGGAGCTAAATAACCATTGAAGCCACACGTGCTCAGGCGTTTTAAGTGTAGTAATATCCACTTGAGTGTTAAGTAATATTTCATCCCGCAGCAAAGTCAATAAGCCTAAGTCCGTTGCTAGTTGTGTGGGCTATGCTTACCAGCCTACCAAAAATATCCTCATTTCCTATCCTCGTACTAGGCTATTTTAATGTTATACTTAGGACATTGCTCATATGTCTTATCGAACAGCTCGTAGAAACATTCTTTGGTGGAGTCGTCCTTGTGTTCCATAGAGGCATGAGCCCATATAGGACTTATGTTAGAGGTTCGCTCACGTGTCGGAAGCCCAAGACCTCTTGATTTAATCTGCCAGATATGACAAATCCCCCCAACTTTCTGTTCCTTATACCAATCACTTCAGTATATTTCAAAGCTTTTCATTCTCGTTTTGTCCGCTTCATCCTGTCGCACTTCCTGGATGGTGGTGATACCTGTGTCATAGCAGACACGAGTATTGCACTTGCAGATCCGAAGGTCGTTGTCCTTTAACCGTTTTCAAGGGTCATCTTTTTAATCTTTTCTGTATAGAGTTGTGAGTTCTATGAAGGGGTAGGTCAGTATTATGCTGCTGGCCAAGCATGCCTTGTCCATTATTGCCGACCTGCACTGGGAGGTAATGCAAACACTACACTATCAATTTTATTGTTGTACTGCTGGCCCAATCCAAGTTATAGGCCTATCAGTAGTTTCCCGATCGATAGGAATTGTCGACACTGATAGAAATTTTGCCGAGATAACTTTCTTAAGATGTTTAAAATTTCCTAATTGCACGGAATGTTGAAGAGCTACAGTCACTTACACGGGCGTAATGTTAAGTGGTTATTAAATTAGTTTGAAAGCTCTTTTTACTATTTTTTCTCACTTCGTATTATACTGTATTATTGAATAAATTTAAATGTTCACTTATATTGTTAAGTGAGAAAGAAAAACAATAACAAAACTTTCTGCCAATTAATTTCGATCCATTAATTATTACATTCTGTATCTCACATTTCAATTGAACAACAATCGCTCATTATTGTCCAGGGCACAGTATAGAACACTGAAACCAATTAAAATAAATTAATTTTTAATACCACCATTCTTTTATCAGAAATAAGAAAAAAATATCGTAACATCCCTTTTGTTTTACTTTCAGATATTACCGGGCCAACACGGTACGCTATCAGACTGACCCCTGTGAAGGTATCTGCATGCTGAATCACTATTGTGCAATCACTCGCGTCGATTACAAGGAATTTCGTCAATGCCTCGAGAAAGAGCAAAGTGCATTACGTTCGCATACGACGGCCGTACACTCGTGTCCATTATTAATACTCCTGCTATCGGTAGCCCTTTCCTGTCATACTGCAATGCGAATCCTACCGAAATACCTTCATTGTCGCCTACAGTCATTTTCCATTACCACCGTGTTCTTTTTACAAGGATTTTTTTTACGAATTCTACCCAGATTACAAAGGACTCATCAACGGTGTCACCATTCATTAGCACCGTTCAATAGCAATTGTGCAGTGAAAAGGAACCCCTTTCACCCTCAAATTGATTTTAAAGGTGATACTGCACATCAACTATTCCAATTGATTGTTCGTCACTCGTCTGTTAATACAAATGCTATAAATCCTCGTGGATATATCCGGACTAAAGCAAAATTGGATTCGAATGAAATTTTACAACTACCATCAGGATCAGCACTGACAGCACTACCATTATCTGTCCAACCATCTTGTGCAATTAATCGGTGGTTTAAGGGTGCATTCTTGTGGTTGTTGTCACCACTAAGTGCAACAATACCAATACACGATCAATGGTTTTTCAATTGCCAAAAATTGTATTTAACTTTAGTCGAAATAGTTAGATGTAATTGCATTGAAATTTATTTAACTATAATTAAATTTGGTCAAAGGATGTGCTCGAGGTTCGTTTGTAGTGCCCGCAGACGGATGCAGCAATATCTCACATCAACACAAACAGCGGCGTTGTAAGTAATTTTCGAGATGGGAACCAACAAACCAACTAAGTTTTATGCTACTCTTAGGTGTTTGCAGTGATTTTGGATTTTTTTTTTCAAATTTGTTTTTACTATTTTTAAGTTTTCATTAATAGAAGGAAAAGTTGATGTTGAAGATGAAGTTGTACGAGTATAGTATGAGTATGATAGAGAAAATAATAAAAATAAAAATTTAAGCAAAGCGATGATGAGTATCTGTGTTATACATTAAGTGCAGTGCAAGAGTATTATAAATGAAATTTAACTGTAATTAGGATATGAAATCACATAGGCTTAAGCTAATATTTTGCAGTTTTTACTTTCAAAAGAGAGAAATTTTTGAAAATTGAAATTTTGTGAGGTATGTTTTGGAGGCGTATTTTTTATGATTTTAATTTAAAAAAAAGTTGTAAGTATGTTAAGTTATAGATCTCCACAAATGTTTCTTATTTGAAGAGAATTATATTCGATTGATGTCCTGATTCTTTATTGTTTTACATGATAAGCAGTAGAGAGATCTATGGTGTGCCTAGTTCGCTGTCTCTACCGTACTCGAATTATGATGTCTACGTCCTAACACCTACCTTGATGTTTCGTGTTATAGCTGCATTTTTGTAACTACGACAAAGAATATTCTCTGATAGGTGGTCTCACATTCAGGGACCTGAGCTAATACCAGAAAACTTCTCCAACTGGCCCAAATTAAAGCCAGCCTTATACACGGCACACTTAAGAATTTGTAACACCATATTGTTGAGTTTGGCAAACATTGCGAATGTTCCTGAAACGTATTAGATCCTGGATGGTAAGTCATGTTCCTTATGTGATAATAACGGGTGAACTTTAAGGGATTTCGGAGCAAAATTGACATGAATTGAGTACGTTTGCCAGTTGCAACCATTAAGCTAGGAGAGTAGCCCCAAAAGTACCCGACCTAATAAAGAAAACACCAAAATTGTAGGAAAAAATATCTTTATTTCTCTACGAAGTCTTCTGTTAGCTCAATACACTTTTCCCAGCGATGTTCAATAGCTTCGATACCCTGTTGATAGCGAGAATCGTCGAGTTACTTAAAGTAGGGATCAACCGCAGACTATACCTTTTTACTGTTGGCAAATCTTTTATCACCGAGCCCTTTTTTCAAGTTCGGAACTAGAAAATGATTCGAGGGGGCTAAATCTGGCGAATTGGGTGCATGAGGAAGCAATTCGAATTTTAACTAATTGATACGGCCGGTTTTTTTTAATGTCATCTTTCAAACGCTGCAAGAAGTTCGCATAATACATGCCGTTGATGTTTTTCATTTCTGATCAATAAAAATTATGCCACGCGCATCCCAAAAACCTGACGCTATGACCTTGCCTGCAAATAGAATTTTCTTCGTTTTCTTTGTAGCCGATTCTCCCCTTTGAATCCATTGTTTTTTACTGTTCGTCTCGAGTGTGAAGTAATGGAGCCATGTTTCATCCATGGTTATGAATCGAGGCAAAAACTCGGGTTTATTGCTGTAAAACTTCGCCAAATACTCGATTAAAACCTCCTCACTACGCTGTTTCTGTTCCATTGTGGGTAATCCCGGCACCCATCTGTGCTCTTTCTCATGTCCAATTTTTCAGTCAACATGCGATGTACAGTGCTTTTTGAAATGTCTACCATATCTGCTAGTTCACGCACTTCCAATCGACATTTTGTAGATAGTTTTCAATGTTTCTGGTGTACTCACCTCATTTGGTCGACCACTGCGATGTTCATATTGGCAACTCGTACGGTCTCGCTTAAACTTTGTCATCTAATATTTTATTGTTGTAAATGAAGGAGCAGACTCCCCCTAGAGTAGAATCCAGTTCCGTTTTGATGTTGGTAGGACTGAGGCCTTTCAAATGAAAGTATTGTATCACATAACGATGACCAATCTTTTCCATATTTAAAAATTCATTGAGAGCGTTCACTATTGATGACTGCACAATAAATACTAAACAACATAACGTCGTCAAACGTCAGGTCGGGTACTTCTAGGACTACCCTCTGTCTTCTAAGCCCAAAACAACAGTGATTAAAAAAAGTTACTCTTCCAATGATTTCTGAGGTGGCGTCGTTCTTTATATTGACTACGGAGCCTAGGTTTGGTTACGTTACGGTGGCTGTTAGAAAAACCTAACCTCTTAGGGCTTTTGGGCCTTATGATGCCACGTGAATCCGTGATCCTCCTACTCTTGAAGCCAATTTGAGCCTGCCTCTAAGTGTATGAGACTGTTAACGCCTATATTATTTAGATCGTTTAAGTCATTGTAGAAGAAAGCTCCGAAGTGGAGTTCGTCGGCCCTACAATTACCTGCAGTATATCTGTGACCCCCATCGAACATAAATAGGTGAATGCTGAACTACTCTGCAATCTCTCTTAGAAATGATCGGCAGTCAAAGGCGGTCTTAAAATTTAGTGAAATTGAATACAACGATGTGATAGCGGCCTGACTATCCAAAAAGGTGCTGATATGCTTTCCAGATATCACGTTTTTCTTCAGTCAGAGCTGGACTTCTTTAGTCAGCTATATTTCCGTATGGAACACAGCAGAATGATTTGGAAGGCGGAAGGAGAGGGTTAGGTTAGGCTTATCTGAGAAAACACCGCCAGCAACCTCGCTATGAGTCTTGGATCCATCTATGTAGAAATGGATTAGCTTGTCGTCCATGTTAGCATTTTCCTCCCAGAAAGATCGAGAGGGGATGCTTACGTGAAAGTCTTTGTCAAACTAATAGTGTTGTCGATGTCTCTGGAAGTATTCCTAATGTATTAAGAATTTTGGCGTACCCAAACAGTTTATTTGTCCACTGTGTAGTCGCTTAAAGGCAAAATGCGAAGCATAGGTAGACAGAGTTCTTTACTACCGCGAACTTATACTTGTGTAATCCGACGTGATGTAGAGGTGTCCCATTTCTTCTTAGGCTTCAATACTTATAAGTGCTTTACAAACACCTCGCTGTGTTCTACTGATATTGTTTGTGTATTCGGACAAGTTTTTGTACAGATCACATTTGTTGCATCCTTTGCCTCGTGCGAGTTTATAGCGTCGCAGCTGACCCAGTTTGAAATCTTCCGTCACCAGCCCTACTTCAGAAACCCTGGCACTGATTCCGTAGCTACTTTCAAACCTGGTCTTGGAATATGTAAGAGTAGCTTTGTAAGGCGATCTGAATGCATTTCATCTGGATAATTGTTCCAACGTTAAGATTCTGTTTCCAATCTCAGCCTGTGTATATAAGGGTTTACATATGCACAACCCTATCTTCGTCAAAATATACCTGTAGTCATGCTCTCTACTTCTGAACATGCGTAGTACAACCACCGTCTACATACCTTTTAGTGTTATGGTAGATATCCACCGTTAGATCGGAGACTAAAAGCCCCTTCAAGCGAGCTGATAAACCATTTTCTCACTAGAGAATTGTTACCACAAAATGAGGATGATCGTCAACCCAAAGACATGATAAGTCGTGCTGCCTTTACTCTTCTATGGAACTAAGTATTCATAAAATTACTTAGGCTTCTAGAATGGAAAGGCTCTTAAGTGTATAGTTAAGCAGATGACATTTCGCAATCACCTCCTGCGCATTCCAAGACACTTAACAGATCACATGAAACCACAAAAATCTCTGAATAGAGGTTTCAACAAGACCCAAAGGTAATATACATATGTATTTGCCGTGGCCGTGGCTCAAGTGGTAGTGTGTTGGCTTCCCAATCGGACGGTTCGGGGTTCAATACCAGCCGTGACCGAAAGACTTTTTTTAAGGCAACTAAAATCTTATGAGATGAATGGTTGCCTAAATACAACATCAAGTCCAATTTACACTAATAATTTAGTCTCCCCATTAAATGTTGGATGCTACCCATGGAGCGAAATAACCACTGAGCCTAAAAATCTTTCTCTCTCTCTCTATTCAATTTTCCGAAAAACTTAACACGTGCTCCGGTATTTTAAAAGTAGTAATACCCTCTTGAGTGTTAAGTTCTTTAAAAAAAAAAAAGCAAAAATCATCACTGCCGCAAAAATCAGTCGGTATAATGGTTTCTTTGAAACCACCCTTACCCCCAGCGGTGACACTCCATGCGAGACATCCTGCTTCGTCAATGAAGACGATGGTGATGAACAAGAGTCAGAGTGTTCAGACTACAGCGGCAATGAGAACGCTGGGAATGCCATAGAAAACTGCTTAAATGGAACCGATTGTGATTAGATGACTGAGGCAATGAGATTTCTCGATAATGCTCTGGAACTTAACTTAAAGTTGCAAAACATGTTTTCGGTGTAGCCAGACAATCATAAGAAACTCTCTACGCTACGCTCTTCAAAGACGCATGTGGGAACCCTTGTCCACCTAATGCTGACTACACAATCCGGAGCGAAGTTGAAAAAGAATTGTTTCCAAGTAACTTGACGTTTTATCTGGACCAAACGAGATAAAGTTGGCATCCTATAAAGAAAGACAATCGAGCACATGAACGAAAGGAAACCTATTTATCGACAAGCGCTCGCAAAAGAAGCCCCGCTTTAAGCAAAAATGTTCAACTCCACTCGCTGAAACTTAAAAAACTCCTGAATCAAGTAGACGAAGAGTTCACCATCGATTGGATGGAGAAGGAGAACCTGAAACTGAATTCTCTAGTGAAGAAATACAATTTTCAAGATTGGATTGCCACAGCGTCGGAAATGAAAAGCAGGTCCGACTTCGATTCGCATGCGTGAGGATAGAGGCGATCGCTGGACGCAAAAAGAAGTTGAACTGTTGTTAAGTTTGATAGAGAACCACCTCATGCGCAGCATTGGATGGAATCCAATTTGCTCACAATTTCCTAATTGGACGAGGATACAGTGCTTCGCTCCGTACAAATATAGCATTAACCCTAACATATCGAGGATTCCATTTAATCCTGAGGAAGACTGTATCATTTCGGCCGTAATTGAGGAATACGGTGAAAACTTCAGTTACTTCCCAAAAGCGATATTCTTCAAGGTAGACGCAAGAAGACGATAAAATCCTGTTTCACCTTATCACTCAATATGGCAGCCATCATTGGAAGAAAGTCGCCGAAGAAATAAACCGACACTTTCCAACCAGCTTCCGCACCAGATCCTTGGTTATTTCGAAAATTCTTAAGTTCAATCCAAATGCGACTATAACCGAACTTCCCAGAAAGAACGGTGCTCCTTTTTCGAGTGTTCTAAGTGCAACTGGATGACTAAAATAGTATAAATCAATCAAAACATATCGGTGGTTCCCGTCAATATTATCGGGAAGCAGGCCTGCCACTCCAAACTATGGAACAACGAACAGTGGTAACACGGCCTTTTAAGTACGGTTTCGCTAAGTTCGCAAGAGTTTCAGCAGAGCTCCGAACTTTGAAGCCAAGAACTCGGAAGACGAGAACCTTCGCCCAAAGCAAAAACTCAACACTCATATACGGCACAACAAGCAAAAGCCAAGTTCCGTCAGCATGCCCTTCTTTACAAGACTGTCCTGCTGAGTCGTTTGGAACCCGACAAAGTCGTGGAAAAAGTTGATTCCAAGTGATATTCGATCCAAACACAATAATGGCCAGTCGATCGTCGGTGGAGCTCAAAGTAGCATAGTTCAACGAGATCGCAGAACATCTCAAGGTTACGATGAAGAAAGCAAAGAGAAAAAGGAGATCCGCAAAGCCAGCCTCTAAAAAACCACAAAACAATGAAGATGCGAATGGGTCCTCCTCACTGGGAAATATTCCTTTTGCGGAGTTTGACAAAGATTTGTGAAGTGGGAACAACTTTTAAGGACCTAAGAACGGATGAAACTAATTGGCTTTGTTTTAAGACCAGTCTGGGGGCCAGCTCTGTACAAAAAGACGAACTGAATGTCCCCTCAAAGCTGCTTGTGCATCAGTAGTGTTTTTTTTGCATAATTAACGTGCGCTCAAGGGGATTTTGGTAATCTTAAAGTGTTTGAACACAACGCGGGTGAAGCAAAGTTAGGCAGCAATAAAAGAGAGATACTGATGTACATTGATTTTGAATGTTTAAAGGTTATAACGAGCAGGAAATAAAGAGCTCGGCAGGGAGTTCTACAAGCTATTTTTACGGCTTAGCGAACGGATCACGATATTTTAATGTACATCCGAAAGTGGGCTTGAGGGTAAACTGATGAGCATTCATACCATGCATGATAATGCACTGAAGTCGCTCTGGGCCCCCGCCCAATTATCAAGGCTTCTCCCATCAATGACGTTGTCTAATAAAAAGCGGGGGGAGAACATATTACTGGTCTTATCGTAAACATCTTCAGATTACAGCCTCTGGATGGTTGCTACGATTTAACCAGTTACAAGTTGCCGGTCATAGGTCTTGTTGGCGGCTGGACCACCGGTAGTCCATACCAGGACTTAAATCACGATACCATGGGGGTCAGGAGCCCCCCGGATTTCGGTCCGGGCCTGACTTGTTAGAGGTAGGCCCCCTTGTGGGAGCGTCATGGTGGCTGTGGTTTAAGCCCAAATCGCGGGTACGGGTTTCCTTTTTGGTTTGACCCATTGTAGAGTTGGAAATAAAGTACTGGGTGCTGTGACCCTAAGAACAGCAAGAGGTTTTAGGTCGGCCTCGACTCATACCAAGGGTGGAACTTGTGCCTCCAACACAAGTTCTGCTTTGGTATTATATATAAGCAAGTATTATAAGCGATGGCAAGGCGTATCCTTGCTCCCTATGGATGTATGGGCATCTCGTAAACATAAGGTCTTAAATGACATGTGGTTTACGTTAAAAATCCAGGAACGTTCTGAAGTTTGCTCTTAATAGGAGGCACCTTTTCTTGTTCGGCGGTTTTGGAAATAATATTTTAATATTACAGCGATTGTTCGTGGTTGACAGTTTGTAATACGTCAGTGGCATTTTCAAGCATACAACATCTACATTTCTTTACTTGTAAGTAACCATTACACTAAAGTCTAGTTGACTAAGCTACAATACGCGAACACGAAATACATATTTTCAGATCTTTTCAATCAATTGATGCATTTGACTTGCACACTATGGCAAGCAATCGGTCGAAGTCCAGAGAAATCACGTGCACCACGTTCCTCATCATCGCAACAACAACTCTAATCATTCTTTGATCCTTGACATGTTGCTTTTGTTGAGTGCTGCTGCTATTATCGGCGAACTTCTGGGTTATTAGCATGGTATCTGACGTTGTGTTGTAGTGAAGTAATGTTTGCTTACAGATGCGACCGACCTTCCTAACTGCTTCTTATAATATTAAGTTCGGCTAACCTTCCACAAGTTTTTGACCCAGTTTCTGTGTACAAATATTATAGCATAGCCTCTATAACAAAGTGATTGGTAGTTAAGAATTCGGTGATGCGTAAGCGTGCGGAGTTGTTGACAAAGGATGCCGATTTCAAATTCTAAACACCAGACCGAATACATTGTCTTCCTTGTATACAATAGAAGAGTATCTCCATCGGAGAAGATTCCTTTGATTATGAATCCACAAAGAATCTTTGAACTCAATGAATCATTGTACAGCCTTTCCTTGGAACATCAAACACACTCTAATACTAAAGTTTTTCTGCTGGTGCTTTTCCGCTTAATTGTATAGTATGGCAGTGCTTCTACCATCGGTGAAAGTATTCCAGGCAGAATCTAAAAGCCATCCCAGAATCCAGCTCCTGCCGGATGCTAGATTTCGTTCCCAAACAACACTTATTAGAACAAAATGCACTCGTCATGGGTGCTTCAACAGCAGTTTAGATTTTTTTTTTTTTAAAACTTAGCCTCCATCTCAATTTGAACTATTTTAAGACACCTTAACAGCTAAGAAAATCACTTATGTAATAGAGAAATTGGTATCCTGATGAGAATTCAAATCTTGATTGGAATCAAATCAAAATCACATCAAGAAACGGAATATTTAAAAAGGTTTGTTGTACTTGTATGCGTTGATATGACTAAACATTTCTACTGTTGGCACTCAAGTAAACTATATTAAGTTAAACTATTAGTCCAATCCATTCAGAGGCAAACAATTCCGAATCCAATTCTGTGTAGCTACAATTTTAACTTGCAGCAAATACGAGTAATGCATGCAACCCACTTAAGTACTCATCCATTATGCTTTTAAATAAACAGAAAATCCTCAAAACAATTTTATTTTACTGATAACCCAATCTGCATACCATTATTCCCTTTCCACTTGGACGACCAGAAAGCAACATTTACACAAAGCTAACTAAATTTATTGGAGAACCCGTTTACCACAATGTGCCACACCTTCAAATGCATTTCTTCTAGCCCCCCTCCTATAATCGAATCAAACGTAGCACAAGTCCGACATCCACTGAAAGGATAACCCAATATAACGGCTCAAAGTATTCGTACCGACAGAGGCTCCAGAGACCCAGAAACTACTCGTAGCTCACCCTTAGCAAAGCTCAATACACATTGCACCACCTGATAATTCGCCTAGAACGGGTCCTAGTACACGTAAAATGATGATGTGCGGTGTTTGCTGGTTCCTATAATCAAATGTGAATTGAATTTTATTTGGGGTGCCTTTTGCCTATACCACGTTTTCCCATGGAAGGGGGTAGGTTAGCCCATCTATCATCCCCAGTGCAACACTGCATGTCGATTTGGAAATTACATGTGCGCCATTGTGCCCTCGTTATAGTGAGTGCTCTCAAAACCAGTCGATGGACTGCATTCGTATTTTGTGGGTTGGTGGAAAAAGGGAATGCATGCGGCACAAGTACGAATATGTATCTATATATGTATAAATATATATCGATGTATAAATGTAGTTGTTACATATGGAAATCTAACAAAGTCGTATTTCAAATCGGTCAGTGTAGGGTTGTCGAGGGATGAAATGAAAAAGTTTGCTCTGGACCTGGGAAAAAGGATTCTATGATACTAAATTCATTACCGTACGTAATGTGTGGGTCATTGATAACGCCTGCTCGCAAATATTACAAGATGCTTGCATTTTTTTCATTTTAAATTTAAATTGAGAACTTGATTCCGCTGTATTGCGTATCTATAGGTTCTAAGTAAGCAGAACCAGATATCTGCGATATGTTAACACTTTTTCTACCCTACCCTGGTTTCTTGTCAAACAGTGGTTCAATTGAGATTTGCCTCTGGATAAGTCTCTCTTCTAGGGTCTGCCACTATCAAGTAATAGAACCCAACCAATACCTTACAAGAATACGCTAACCAAACACGAGCTCTGATTTTGATGCAGAGATTCAGCTGGATGACACCATCGTAAGTAAAAAATAGTCGCGATCCTAAGTCTTATCAATTTGTATGCATACAAAAGGACAGTATTCATATTTTTGCATGGCCTAATTCGTGTTCTTTTCACACTGGCCTGCTAGCGTCAGCATAAATGCGAAATTTGTAGTAATTTGCTTGCCGAATATCTAAGCCAGCAAGTAAAGGCTGAGAGAAAAAGTTAACCTTCGAACGAATTGAAAGTGACATCCTATTGATCGTGAATTGATCAGATAGAAAGGCATTTTCACCATATTAGACAATTTTTTTATTTGTTTACCACAAAAAAGGACAGGGACTTAATTTGCAGGTATGACTACTGCCCAAATCGGTCCTTTGTAGAAGCATATCATAAGGAACTAGGCGCAAGCCCATGGGACTTGGTATGTAACATATATAACTCTGTTGCTTAGGATGTGGTCTATCATGCAGAGCGTTGCTTGAACATTCCTTATCGATCCAAAGCCAGATACTGCAAATATTGCTTGTAACAAAGTTTCAATCAATAATGGGTTGCTTTTCATCATCATCATTATCATTATCAACCAACTAATCAATCATGGAAATCCTCCCCTCGTCACGCAATGCCTTGGCATGTCTTGGACAAATTATCAGTACCGTTTACCAAAGCTTGAATAATTTGAATTCATTTATTTGCATTTATTTTGGACACACCTAATTTCTTATAATGCTTTGGAATACGCTTGATTAAATTTAAAATTATTTTTCTCGTTCATTTGAATCCGGACTTTGGGATCTTCGTTTCGAGGTGGCGGTTCAGCGAGAACCCAAGCAGCACTAGAATGTGAATTTTTGTTGTCACGACTCGTGTGACCTGGTTGATGATGTGTGTTGTTGAGGGTTTGAAACAGACGGTGCATGGATTCAGACTGTGAAGTTAAGAAAACGGATTGGATCTCGTATCCCTATACCCGAGATGTTGCTTTTGGTTGGTTTTGTGTACGCTGTCTGTCACTTGCTAGTGCTGCAAAGTAAATGGGAGAGGATTTCCTTATTATTTTCTGGCGATATCTTGGCGGGTTCTATTTAGTAGATATTTTCTTCTACTCTTATAGTAGTTGATTAGCATCCTCCATTGGAGGTTGGGTTTCTGTAGAAAGTGTGAATGGATTCATTCTTTAACCCCCTTTAGAGGGATGGGGACACTTGCTGCGAGTGAGCCGTGCAGAGCTGAGCCCTGCCTGGCCAGTTCATCTGCACGCTTGTTTCCCTGGAACCTGGCGCAGTGTGACCCTGAAGCATTCGCCAGCGGGCAATCCGTTCCGGCACTCCTGCACCAGTTTGGAGGATATGGTAGCCGAGGCAATAGTCTTGATAGCACTCCTGCACCAGTTTGGAAGATATGGTAGCCGAGACAATAGCTTTGATAGCGCAAGCCGCTATCTATGAGGATAGCAATGTTTTTTTTTTGTGCGTTGCGTTACGCCCGAGTTGCGTGCAAGCTTCTCGAATTGCTAGTTGGTCCGCCTGGAAGACGCTGGCAAAACACTGTAAGCGATATGATATTAACATTTTCAGTGATTCCGAGTAGACACCGACCACCATACCACAGTTCATCTTTGATCCGTCGACGTTGAAGACCGTATGGAAGTCCTTTGCTACTTCGTCTTTCTTCCACTGAACTCTGGTAGGAAAATCTACTTGGAAGTTTTTCTTGAAGTTTAGTTTGAGTGTCATGTAGTCGGTTGGAAAAGTTACCAAGCTGTAAGGCGGTGCAGTCTACGACCTTGATTGTTTGAGTCTGAGTGAGCTGTAAAGAGCCTTTTCAGTTTCATAAGCTTAGAGCCTAGGTGGTGGTAGCAGAGAATTGGACGCACTTTAGCTGTGTACATCCACAAGCTCATCTTTGGTTGAAGTCCCCACTTCTTTCCAAAGGTTTTGCTGCCGGCATAGAAGGTGGCACATGCTTTCCTTACTCTGTATTCGATGTTTTGCATCCAATTCAGTTTTGGAGGGAAGGGTAAAATCTGGTATTTTGGTTTAGTTAATGAATAGCATCAGTTTAGTTTTGCTCGGGTTGACACTAAGGACACAAATTGCCACCCAGGTGTTCACCTTTTCTAAAGCAGACTCAGTGATTTCAAAAAGGGAAACTTTGCTGACACTATGTAGTATCACCACTTCATCCGCATAGGTGACCACTTTGACCCCTTTTCTCCCTAGTCTTATAAGCATTTTGTTCATAGCCATTAGCCAGTGTAGGGGAGAACTAACGCCGCTCTGTGGCGTTCCTCTATGGACGAATTTGGTTAAGTTAAAATACGCTCTAGGGTTTTAAGTACAAATGAGTTTGAGACATGAACGGGGAGAAACGGTTAATAGCCCAGCAAATCTTTTCCTCGGAGATGATTGAATTGATATTGCTCTGCATCCGAGAAAGTATGTGCTCATCAAGAGTTCCAGTGTCGTCACAGAGGATTCTGTCCATCCTCCATATGACCTTCTTAGAAAGGAGGGGTTGGTGTTTTCCTTGAACAGAATTTTAGTACGCCTGGCGGAGTCCTGAGGCTTGCAGAAGTTGTGTTTGTAGCAGATATAGAAAATCTCTCTAGTCATCTGCGTGAGATTAGAGAGATCTTCATTCCACCATGGGGGAAGTGTTTTTTTTACTATTGCCTTCTCGAAAGTCTTTATTTTTGCCTTCATTTCTTCGATTTCTTCTGTGTTTATTTCGGGTATATTTTAGAGTTTTGTCCTAAGAACTTGACAAAACTTGGTCCAACTAATACTCTTAGGGTTTCTTAACGGTTTAGTGGTCACGGGCTCATGACACAAATCGTAAAAGATCCATCTGTGGTCTGAGAGTGACTCCAGATTAGAAACTCTCCAATTGTCACTGTTTATTCTGAGTGTAATATCTAGGACCTCTCCGCACCCCGTAAAATTTCTATACTAGGAAAGGTAAAGGTTGATATTTGCAGACAAATAGGTTAGTAGTTAGAAGAAAATCAGAAAGTAACTTACCTCGTAGACCATCAGTAGGTTGTCCTGCTTTGTTATGGTGGCTCTAAGTTGCTCCACTTCCTCTGACGGTACTGGTCTTTCGTCAGCTATGTATGCTAATAAGAGGTTTGTTGTTTGGTTCACACACACCATTTTAACAACTGTTAAATTGTTTGAGCTAAGGATATAAAAAAGCTCTAATATTTTATATTTCGTAGCGAGTATGCATATTCTGGGCTTACCCATAGCCTGATGTTTGTAGAGCAGGTCGTATTGTTTGTCTTGAAGCGCGTTTATGGCCGAGTCTCTCATCCAGGGCTCCTGGATAATGCCGATGTCAATATTTTCTTCCCTTAGGAAAAGTAACAAGGTATCGGAGGCACACTTGGAGTGCCTCAGACTATTCTGTACGACCTTTTCCATTACCCGTTTTGTCGGCGATCACCAGGTCCTGTAATAACTTGTCGGTTTTGACGATGTCTATATCGTCCCTAGTTCCCAGTGACAAGAAAACCTAAAGGTTGGGGTACCTGGTGCCAATCTAAGTTTGTGGTCTACTTTTCCTTTCCAGGTACTTGTTATTAATGAGGAGCAAGAAGGACTAATGCCTGTCCAGTCATCAAATGGAACCGCCGGCTTGTGGATCTATCTTCATATTGGGCAACCAAATGGCCCTGGGTCTCTTTGGGGATGTCATTTGCTGGGATAAATTTGAACTTCAAGTTGATAGAAGAAGTAATCATCACCACGCACGGGTCCTTCTAAAGTCAGGATCGCAGGTATCGGAAATAAATGAATCATGTATTCAAAGGCATGGGCTGAAACGTGGAAATGCAAGTCTAGGGGTGTGATTTCAATGTGCATCGACTTACGTTTCAAATCAGCAAGTATTTTGGTCATAAACAACCGATGTTCGAGATTGGAAATAACTTACAAAGCTGAATTCACCAGACAACTCTTTTAACAAGTCCAATTCGACGGATATACTGTTGGGTGCTTATTCATGCTTAGTGACCAGGCTACCTTATTGCCAAAAAAATGGTTTTTGGACAGGCAAGCTGTTTGCAAAAGTACCACATAAATCCATTCCCATCACAGTGTTATAGACGTGGATTCTACTCTGCAAGCATTCTAGACCATGGAAGAAGTAGATCCAAAATCTCGTTGTTTTAAGAAGATGAATGGCACATCGGCACAAATTTTCTCCAAATTCTTCAAAGGGACAATAAACACAGTTATGTTCAACATATTCTCGGTATCGGGGTGAAGCTGTGGTTGTATATATAAATTGACTTATTTATCAAGTAATACTATTATTTTAGTGAATTCATGTAAAATTTCATATAAATGTGATTATTAATTCGCGTTTTATCTCTAGTTAAACAGAATCATAATGGCAACTTAGACGATGATGGTGAAAATTGAGCATCGCGCTGTAATTAAATTTCTCACTAAGCAAGGAAAAAGTCAAAAAACTATTCATGAAGAGATGGTGGCTGTTTACCAGGGTTCCGCACCTTCATTATCAACTGTGCAAAAGTGGTCAAGTGAGTTCAAGAGAGGCAGAGAGAGCATTGAAGACGACCCCCGCTCCGGCGCCCCGGCTACTGCTTGTACGGGAGAAAGCATCAAAGAAGTCGAAAAACTTGTTCTTGAGGATGCCCGAATAAAGGTGAAAATGATGGCAGAGATCACCAAGCTTTCAATTGGTACCATTCACACCATTCTTCATGACCATCTTAACCTTTCAAAGGTCAGTGCAAGGTGGGTGCCACGAATGCTCACAGCGCCTCAGAAAAAAGTGAGAATCGCATGCTGTAGAGAGCTTTTGGAGATGTGTAGTGAGAACGCGGACGGTGTTATGGATCGAATTGTTACTGGGTACGAAACATGGGTCCACCACTATGACCCTGAAAGCAAACAAGAGTCCATGCAGTGGCATAAAAAAGGAACAGACCCCCCGAAGAAGTTCAAAGTCGCTCCGTCTGCCGAGAAGTTCATGGCCACAGTTTTTTTGGACTCAAAGGGAATCTTGCTCATTGAGTACAAAAAAAAAGGTGAAACCATCAACGCCACATCCTACGCTTCCACTTTGCATAATTTGCGGAAGGGAATTAAAAAGAAAAGACGGGGTAAACTCGCAGCGGGTGTGTTGCTTCTTCATGACAACGCTCCTGTTCACACGGCGCGAGTTTCCAACGCTGCTGCACGAGATTGTGGTTTCGAAGAAATCCAACACCCACCCTGTAGTCCAGACCTTGTCCCTAGTGATTATTTCCTGTTTCCGGATTTGAAAAAATGTCTTCGTGGAAAAAGATTTTCGGATGATGAAGAACTCAAGTCGGCAATAAATGGAGGAGGAGGAAATTTATTTTTTTGAGGGTTTAAAAAAGCTTATCTCAAGATGTAACAAATGCATTGATGTTAGGGGAGATTATATTGGAAAATAAAAACAATTTAAATTGAATTCGCATTTTTCTTCATATCGATACCGAGAATATATTGAACGCCCCTCGTATGTTACGTCGTAGATTTTTCTTCCAAAGAACCACTTCAATTTGCAGGCACGATTAATGCATCGGTTACATGGCATGAAAAGGGGACGAAGCATTTCACTTGGTACTTATGGCATCTAAAGATCGAATGAGATGATGATATTTCGGACTATATAGCAACACAATGGCGTACATATCGGAGGAGATTTGAGATTCTGGCCAAACTTTCCATTCCTCGTCCAATCGGCTTATCAAATAAATCAGCTCAATTATAGGGATTTTCCGACTTTTCATCAGCCGCTTATATGCAGCTGTCGAATACCCGCGGTTTCGGCTGCCAGATGGAACTTTCGAACACAATTTGTGGCGGCTAAAACCCGGATTGCTCAGTATCACACATCTTGAATTGTGCGTAGCACTTTTAATTGGCTAGATTATTGAAAGTTGTTCACAAATCATTAAATATAAATAATATTCGCTTGGAGTGACTTAAAAATCGTTCTGTCTTGGCTTTTCGATTTCAACTTCTCAATTCGAAACTACTAAATTATTCTGCGGTATTTGCAACGAGGCAGCCGATCGCATGACCTCTCAAATATGTTTAAGGACACATTTCCAAGTGGCACTCTGAAAATGGGAAGCTGATCTGCTGTGTTTCCTGCAGCAAAAAGTCTACACTCACATGAAAGGGCTACCGTAGTTCCCCTTCACTTCACATTTTTGGCTGGAGTGTTTTCAAAACGGCAGATTTGTCTTATTTTAGCGTTCAGTGTAGTTTTGGCATCATCACTGCCTTGTTTGGAGTTAAGTATCTTAGCGAATGGATCGTTGCATTGCCACTGAGTGGATGGAAGGTTTCCTGCAAGCTCTCATTCGCAGTTATGCATGTGAACTCAGTATATAACTTCTCAATATATATTTTTTTGGTTCCACCTTCGCTTTAGCACCCAACGCGGCAATCCTCTGCGCTTCAAGGATCAACAGCTAGTATTTTTATTTTTTTTCTGTCAGAACAGGGCACTCAGATAAAGAACTGGCCCATTGTGCGTCTCGAATGTTCATTTTACTGGCATATCTCAACCTTTTGTAGAAAGATGGGTAGGCGTTTCAGGGATAAAGTATCTACAGTACCAGCATCCACCACCTGCATCCTGATGCGAATGTAGGCCGGACACTCAAAGAGATGGTGCAAGCGTCGTCACGTCGTGTAAGCAGTTTATAATCTTTCCTAGTGAGGAACAGTAGGAAAGTTGCGGACCTCTTAGTAAGGCCAGAGTCAAAAATGACTGCCAATTAAGACGTTAACCTATAATGCAGGTTGTGCCAGTGCAGATTAGAGTCCTGAAAAACACTTTTCTGCACCTAGCGAGTTCATCGGCGAATTTATTCCCCGTGGTGCCATTGTAAACTGAAGCTGTAATAAGATTCAGTGAATCCAGCCTCCCAACTGCGTTAAGTGAACTCTTGCATTCACGAACTACTTGCAGCTTGCAAGTCGTGAGAGATTTCGAGCGCAGCTGTCGCTATAGATGTACAAGTAGATGCTTCGCCCCCTCCACCGATTCATCACCATTTATTTTGTTGCCCCCAGGACTGCGTTTATCTCCGTGTGGAAGACAGAGGCAAGTCTCCCTAACGAGGAGTTAAATCTAGCGTTGTCGTCATCCAGAAAGACATCAGCCCCGTTTTTGGAGGGATCCCCGAAAGTCCAGCGACACTCCTTTCCTTGGCTCAGGTTCTGACCGAAACCGTTCCTGAACACAAGGAAAGTCGATTTCGTATTTTTTCGGCAGGAAGACTTCTGGTCTCATTACATCCGACCGCATGTCCATAAGACCAGAGATTAAAGGCGTCGCCAAAGTTATCAAAGCTTCAGTGCGGGTTGCACCAAAGACTACAACTTTTCAAAGGGAAGATGGCTTTTAGATCTAAACCATGATACGAACATCAAAGGGAGAGAAGTTCATCAAAGCATCTAGATCAGAGCTAGGAATGCTTGGGAAAACTCCCATTCTGTCGAGACAGATGGGTCCTTTACGTTCAGCAATGAAGTGCTTTCCTGAAAACTTGTGCCATCAAACAACTGTCGCATATTATGTACAATATATAATTGACCTTATCAAATCTGAAGGATTTGACTTTTCCTCAGCGCCCATCAGCTGAATTGGGCATCGCCAGAGAGCCAACCCAGTTTATTTAGCGGTTGGATTTGGGCCAACATCCGCATAGAATTCTGCTGACGCAAAAATTGAAGCTATTGTAGATGTCCATTGGCGCTGGAAATGTTGGCCGGAGGTCCAGATTTTAGCCAAAAAATCACCATCTCGGACGAGGCCACTTTTTTGGCTCAGTGGCTATGTCAACAAGCAAAATTGCCATTTTGTAGCAAACACAATCCACAATGCATCCACGACTGTTTGGTGCGGTTTATGGCTTGGCGGAGGGAGACATCGTTACCACTTTCTATGGTCAGAGCTCGACAACATCGATATATTCGAGTTGTGGTTCCAACAAGATGAAGCTACATGTGAAGGAGAAATTTGGCGGCTGGATCATCTCACGGCGAGCGTTCTGCAGAGAAAGGGTTTTATGTAGGCAGCGTTACACCACGTCTCTCATCGGATGTTCACGCTATTCGTGAAGATTCAGATTTTTTTGGCACTTATCCTAAACGAAACGAAACAAGTACATAGAAAGCTGACTTTATTTACCGTGAATTTGGCGACAGGCGTGTCCTTAAGACCTCATAAATCCACTATTAGTTTAAACAAAGACCATTAAGTTTGAATGTATAGCACGCAATGCTAACGGAAAGTAGATACATAAATCAGTGCACTAAGAACGGAGCCAGGCGTTCTACTGAAAGGGCTCTACGTAGCTGCGATCAACCCGTTTTTAAAGTCTGCTGGAACAATCAGTGACGTAAAATCTTGTTGTCTTTACCTTTTTTGATAATGACTAGGGTTTACCTACAAGAACCTGATCCGCGCCAGCATATATCGAATCGAGTAGGAACCGTCAAAGAGAAAAGTCGGATAAAGTAGAGGTATCCTGTCCAGTTTTTGTTTTGTTGATTAAGTAGAAAATACTCCTTTGAATGACTAAAACTATAAATTTACAGCAAGTGCCGACTTTTTCAGTCGCAGTGGCAACTCTGTTTGAATTTTCACCTCTGTATGGACTATTATTATTCCCATTCAACACACACATAAACAGAGTACAAACTAGTATTTCTTAATAGATAATGGGCCACTTCGAGGTGGTCAACTGTAAAAGGCTACGTACGAGTACCAACCTCTATTTCTCAAGAGATGAAATTACAAAAAGAACACCACTAAACAGTGACAAGAAGAATGCACAAGGACACAGCGACATCCCAACAATGGTCTCTGGCGACCTCCTAGGATAACCTAATAATATTTAATTGTTATAAAATATCACATCATGTTGTTGAGAATGGACGGGCTAGAGAGTCATATTTTCTAACTGTAACTGCTTGCGTTGACTGCGAAATAAATGAGAATAGTAGAGAAAACTAGAGAGAAGTGAAGAAAACTTTTGTTTCCGGCTCACAGATATTAGTTTAGTGATGTTCAGAGTACAACCTAGTTGTGGGGATACTACACACATGCATATGCACGTTCTGTGTTTATTGTTTGTAATCCCGATGGGCGAAGGCTCGGAATGGATGGTATTGTGGTGGTGTATGTCCATTCGAAGGACGTACATAGAGACAATGCCGGCTTTCAGATTCCACGCTGAAATTCCATTTGAGAAATATTCTCCTCTGATTCTCCTCCAGACTTGTCTTTTTGTGTGATTTTTGTTGAAAAGCTTTTTTTTTTTCTTTCTCTTCTCTTGTTTATTGCATTTCATGGTACCATGGGACAACCCATACCACGCCAGGATGAGGAGAGGAGCTACATTATTTTTCCTTTTTTTGTGACTCATTGTTATTGTTTTTGTCAACACTGTACTAGCCCTTGTTGTTGGTGTTGTGTTGGTTTAGCGTTTTTACAGGTCGCATGAAAAATGATCAAAAGTTTCTCCGAATAAGCTAAAAGGTTTCGATTATTTATTCCAATGATTCTGTTCGGAAAATTGAGGTAAAAGACGAACAGAACAACAGACAACCCAATCGACGGACCAACAGACCTATAGAGAACAACCCTCACTACTTTTTCTAGGCTCACTTTTGGAATTTTTTTTTTTGCTTTTTTCTGTCCTGTTGGTGGAATTTGTTTTGTTGTTTTCCATTGGATTTGGCCATTTTTTGTTTGCTGGTTTTCTCTGATGATTTATTGGAAATTTTATTCCCTCTGTTCTCAAACTGTCGTTAAAATGTTTTGTGTGCGAATTAAATTGGATCAGTTGGAAGGAGGTACGAGTATTGTGGGGCTTCGAAATCGAAGTGGCTTATCGATTATAGGGCAGTTGAATGAAGGACGAACGGTAACGCCAGGATATTAGCTGATGATTTTATCTTCCTTTTGCTGTTCGGGAGTTTGTCTTGTTTTTTGTTAATTTTATTTTTGGAAATTTATTTTTTGTTGTGTTTTCCTTTTATGTTTTGTCATTGTCTGTTCAATTATTTTGCTAAAGTTATCCACTCGATTTTTCTGAACTTTTGTTTTATTTGTATTTGGAGATTCTGGGAATTTTTGTATTTATTTTTTATTTTTTGCATTTTTTTAAGGGTGAACTCTGTTAACAATGTCGATAAAAAGTTGAAATATTAATGCAGTTCAGTTGGAGTCTGCATGGGGTTAAGTATTAAGCAATGTTTTCCGGTACCGGACCTAATGGATTGTAAACTATTGCATTGCGAGTTTGCCCGGTCAAGCCGAAAAAATGCTATTACATCTTTCGAATGAATATTTTTCTGGTTTAATTTTTCTTTTTTTTTCCTCACTTTTTCATTGGCATACTAGGTTGAGATATTTTTTTCCTGCGTGTATTTGACAGGGCTGAATTCACATGAGATTACATATTTCAAATGCGGGATCTTTTGTTCATCAGTTTTACTTAAATAGGAAAATATGTCGACTACATACATATGTATATGGTATACATATTACGTAAGATATATGTATGTATTCATATTTTTAGTATTTATGTATACATACGTATATGTATATATGAGATTTCAACCCATAACCTCCCTCTAGGGTAGATTTAAAATTTAATGAAATAAATACGGGTTCATAGTTATATACCTACCAAATCACGCAATTTCACCGCCTATATTTGAACGGAACTACAATCAGACAAATCGATTTTCTTTCTATTGTCAATAGTGTTCTTTGAAACCAGCATAACCACACTGTAATCACTTTACCAACTACTTAAACAATTGTCAGTATTCAATCTGTGTTGATGAAAGATCCTCACTCACATATTTAGATGGAGTACAATCCGGTGCGTTGGTTGAGATGGCTTTATATCGAGGTTTTTCTCTTCTGGACAACACATTAAGGCCTGGAATCGAAGACCCTTCAGGATGGAGCATTGATGTTCGACGCTTTACATATACCAGCTATCCTAGTCAACTAATATGAACTTTTCTGGTCAAGTCACATCCTCAGTTAAATCTCCCTCTCCAAAGCCCATCGACGCAAACGGGACCAAAAACCACTTACAGAATTTTGCATTCAAAATGGCCAAGGATATCATCATCTTATCTTCGCTATCGCCAATGTTTTTGCACCATAAAGCAAGGCTCGAGTGATCTTATATAGGGTCTTCTTCGTATTTGTTGATAAAGCCTTATTAAACATTTGTCTTCTTAGGTCAAACAAATAGCGGATCTCAAGAGTAACTCTTCGTTGAATTTCTGATAAGATGCCATTACTATCTTACTTACTTAGGCGGCGCTGCAGTTCAGAGTGAACGTGGCCCTCAAAAAACAAGCCTCTCTAATTAACCCGATCCTAACCTAACTGCCTCCAATTGCTCACTCCAAGTCGGTTGAGGTAACCTTTAGCACCTAAGACGAGGTCTTCTTCCACTGCACTGTCCCTTCGGTATAGATTCGAAGACTCTGCAGACCTGAGAATTGATGAAAATTCATCCTACATGTTCTAGCCATCTCAGGCCAATGATACTTAGTTTTCTGACTAGGTCGGTGTCAGTGTATAGCTCGTATAACTTGTCGTTGAATACTCTCCTCCAAAGCCCGACAACCCACATAGGACCGAACATTTTCTCGAAGCGACAGAGGATATCTTCATCCGATTTCAAGAGAATATTCATGGAGTCTTCATTCAGGTAGGATTATAATGATCATGGTCTTAGTTGTTCGGGATAGACCCTTGTTACTTAAGCGTTTTCTTAACAAAAAGAACAGCGACTGGCAAAGAGTAATTTTTTGTTTTATTCCGACCGAACAATGATATGAGACATTTTTTCTTAAAATTTTTTTAATTTTCTACATAGTCTCCTTATAACTCTACACACTTCTCCCAGCGATGCTCCCATCTCTCTAACCCGTCCAAATAGTACTTGGCTATTTTCTCTGCACGAAGGTGATTCTTTCCTCATTTGACGAAAATCTCTGTCCTCCGAGCGCAGTTTTTAGATGAGGGAACAAGAAGAAGTCACTTGTGGCTAAATCTGGTGAATAAGGCCGTTGATCAAGCATTTCAAACCGTAATTCATGGATTTTCGCCATGGCAACCGCTGAGGTGTGAGACGGCGGGTTGTCTTGGTGAAACAGGATTTTCTTTTTCTGCAAATATGGCAGTTTTTCCGCAACTTCTGCCTTCAGTTTGGCAAGTAATGATGCGCTGTATGTTTCTATAATGGTTTTTCCTTTTTGAAGATAATCCATTAAGACAACTCCTTTACTATCGCAAAAAACAGTCGCCATCACTTTCCCCATAAACAGTTTTTGCTTTTGGAGCCGGCTCGCCCTTTGCAGTCCACTGTTTTGACTGAATTTTTGTTTCGGGCGTATAATGGTATATCCAAGTTTCATCTACAGTAATTAATCGGTGCCAAAACTCGGATTTATTGCGCCTAAACTGCGGGAACAGAGCGTTGGAAATGTTCATTCGAACACGTTTTTGGTCTAACGTAAGCAAACGCGGCTCCCAACGCGCGGACAGCTTTCTCATGCCTAAATCTTGATTTAATATGTAACAAACACGTTCTTTGGACATTTTCATAATCTCTACTATCTCTCTCACTTTAATTCGGCGGTCGTCTAACACCATTTGGTGAACTTTAGCAATATTATCGTCAGTGGTTGCAGTTTTTGGACGTCCCGAACGTCCATCATCTTTCAAGTTCTTACGGCCACGTTTAAATTCAGCTGCCCAAAATTTTACTGTGTTAAATGATGATGCAGAGTCCCCATACACAGAGTCCAACTCATTTTTGATTTGCGTAGCCTTTCAAAAACAAGAATTTAATAATAGATCGATACTCAATTTTTTCCATTTTCACAAAAAAAACACTCACATCGACTCACTCAAAGGACTATCAACTAAAAACTGCGCATCCAAAATGACTGAAACTTCGATAGGTAACTGTCAAAAGATGCACAACTAACATTCATTAGCTTTTATTGACGGTGCCGCTGTATTTACGTTGTGGTCGGAAACTTAACAACAACCCTCGTAACTACTCTTGAAATGCCAGAATACGTATTAAGTTTTTTGGAAAATTGGGACAGAGAGAGAAGGAAGACGTTTGGGCTCAGTAGTTAACTCGCTCCATTTATGGCTACTAATATTTCATGGGAAGACTAAATTACTAGTGTAATTAGAATTGTTGTTTTATTCAAGGCAACTACTCATTTAACACGATTTTAATTGCGTGAAGGAAAGAACCCTCTGATTTAAGAGCCATTACACTACCACTTGGGCCAGTTCCACCCACAATTGATAGCAGAGACAAGGTGGAAAAACACGCTGAATACCTTGAAAGTCGTCGAGGTTGTGTTTTCCTTCCTGTTGATCAAGCATAATCTTGATTTAGCCCTCATTCAACGCTTAACATAATTTTTGATCTTCCGTTTCAACGCCAGCGAATTCAGCGGTGACAGACGGTTGAATTCTGCCAATTATGTCAATGTCGTCGGTGTACGCTGGTAGTTGCATGGACTTATGGAAGATTGTGCCTCTAGTGATCGGTGGTAAGTTCTACACAATTTTTCAAGTATGATGCTAAAGAAGTCAGATGACAGTGCATTGTCATGTTTTAAGCCATTTTTTAAATCAAAGGTCTCGCTTAGGTCATTACCGACCTAGACGAAGCAGCGAGCGTCTTCCATCGTCATTACGCCAAATCGGATGAGCTTGCAAGTGATTCCAAAACTAAACATTCCTCTATATACGCCGTCTCTTTAAATGCTGTCTTATGGGGTCTTAAAATCGATGAAAATATGGTGGGTATCAATTTGGGCTTCGCTTGTGGACCACGCTGATAGGGGCCAATTAGGTTGTTGACGAAGGGTTTCAGACAATCACATAATATGGCAGATAAGATCCTGTATGCAATGGTATGGAGACTAATACCTCTATAGTTGCCATAGCTGAGGTCTCCTTTTTTGTGGATCGGGCGAACGATGCTGAGATTGATTCATCAGGCATACTATCTTCTGGCCAGGTCTGGGGAATGAGTTGGTGTTTGATCTCCACAAAGTCACTTTCAGTAACTTTGAATACCTCAGGCGGGTAGACGTCAGGTCCATTTGGATTTAATTGTCATCCTTACTTCGTTGTGTTTAGATGGATTTTTTTTCCAGGATCTGCCGTGGCGTAAAACCTCACTTGATAGGGGCCAATAAAACTGTTGATAAATGGCTACAGGTGTTCACACAAGGCGGCCGATTAGATCTTATATGCGATGTTAACGAGACTGTTACCTCTATGATTCGTGCACCTAAACGGTGTCAAGACGCTTCGTAGGGCAATTGTTTTCCTACTTGTGATTTCCTCCATTCCTCATCAGTCTATGGGTTTCGTTCATCTCTTAATCTCCTTACAGTTTTTTTTCGTTCTTATGGTATCTGAGATATCCGTAGATGTACATTGGCTATAACGAGGTGGCGGTCCGAGTATACCATATGTTCACCGCTCGGAACGTTTGGACATCTATAATACTGGAAGATCAATTTGTTTTGCGATTTGATGATCGGTGGCCGCCGTGCCTCTTCATGGAAATTAAGGTGGGGAAACCGTGTGCTAGGTACCATATATTCATGTTCCGCCGCACAGTAAAATCGATTAGCCTTAGTCCGTTTCCAAAAGGATAGATTTCCTGACTGCTCTGCCAACAATGTCTTACTTTCCAATTTGGGAGTTAAAATCACCTACGATGGAAAGGGACATAAGATGATATCTTCAGGCGTGAATACTTCCTAATGAGAGACAGTATATGTTTTGGTTATTTGGTGTCATGTCTAACAGACAAGACCAAGGACAATGCATACTTTACCTCAATCATGGTGGCTCCGTAATTTGATCCTAACCCTAGCTTTTCTTTTAACGTGTTGTCCATTCGGAATGGGATTGGAAATTTTCAAGTCTTTTGTGCATAGTCATTCAGCATCAAACTTCCTTGTTGTGTCTTCTCCTCTTAATGCGAAATAGACAGAGACTTACTCGAAAAACTTTACTGGTGAAACAACCAGGCGTTATAAAGTCCATGCATTCGTGTGATAAGGTGGGAACTTGATTATAAGTTGGATATGTCAGTCTTGAGAAGAATTTATTCTAACGAGTGATTATTCCCTTCCTCAAATCCATATAGCGGTTGTGTCGTTCTTTGACTTTAGAGCGGATGTCAGGTAGAAAAAGTTCCTTACCACTTCAAAGCTAGAACTTTCCACTCCGAAGGGCTGTCCAAAGTTTAGGATCGGAAGAGATGATTGTTAAGGGCACTTCTGAGAGCACTTCTGAGAGCTCTTCTGAGAGCTCTTCTGAGAGCTCTTCTGAGAGCACTTCTGGTTTGCTTTTCTAATTATAGAATTGCTATGAGTGTGGAAATAACTCTCAATCCCGCATTTAAATCACTGAAGCTGCAGCTTGGGTTGATATATAGTAAGTTCGGTTAGGAAGTATTAACCGTGGGAGTATAAGACGACTTGGCATTCCTTTATGTTCAACATAAGGAAATTTTTATGACACCATATCGAGAACCTATTAAGATTATATTGCAGAGGTTGAATGTCAGAAGAAATAGAAATTTGTGTAAAGATTTTCATATCATCGGCATAGACAGATATGTTATGAGTTATTTATGATATTACCAACTTCTTGGGTCGTTTAAATTAAGATTAGTGGACTAAGTTGGGCCATGTGGAGCACCTGAAGTAGCTTTAATAGATTGGGAGAAACGAGAACGTAGGTTTTCACACAAGAAATCGACTCGGGTTGAAAACTAAGTGTTGAGGGAGATTCGCTTTTGCTGGTACTCTGGGATTCTCGCACAATTGCCGGGCACAATTAGGAGATTATATAGAGAAATTATGGGTATTGAAGGACAAATGCTTATGAGTCGTTCTAACAACTTTATTTTAGGAAAAAGAAAAAGTGAACGAATGAGTGTAAGTTAGATAACAAGAAAGTGGGACTAGGCAGATTAGAAAAAAAGTGCAGGATGACTTGAGCTATCTCTGTTAACTAGTAGGTCTATTTAGTACGTATGAGCCGTTCAAAGAGAATTTCAACTAAACACCAGGTGCATTTAGTTTGAAAGTAATTAACTTGCATGCGATTTTATCATAGGCCTTGCTAAGGCCCTTCACATCCACTTCATTTCATTGCTATAGGGCAAATAGTGTACTAGGAACAAAATCAATAACAATAACAATAACTTTACTTTATCCTCTTTAATACGAACTTCATATTTGCTGTTTTATTTCAATAGCCGCAAATGCAGCTTGTTGTTTTTCGGAATATTGTGCCTCTGTGTTCTGAGTATAGTAGGTTTCGCAAAATCCATCCAAGAAGGCGTAGAAAAAATCGCTTGACAATACCTTGCAAACCAGCATTTTCTTGCAGCACCATTGCAATATTTTCAATGGTTTCTTAATCAGGGTGCTAATTCCACCTTGTGAATATTGAAACTGTCGTCGTATGGGCAATGTTTTCCAACTGTACACCTATTGTACTTTGGGGTTTCAATCGCCAAGTAGATGCTTAGGACAAGCAAAATAATCTTTGTCAAAGTCGTCTTATGCTGAAAAATTGCGCCATGATAAGTATTACATATTATCTCATAATGGTGAAGGCTAACTACTTTAAATTTCGATCTGATGACAAATTCGCATCTAAATTAAAATGCTGATTCTGCTCTCTTTAGATGTCAGGGATATATGAACTTTGGGCTTTTGAGCGTTGGTTACCTATTTGTGACTTCATCACAAACGTCGACGTTTTGGGCAAACGCAGCGAATCTTTAGATGACGTGAGCTCCAAATAGATACGTTGAAATAGATCCAAGGGGGCTGAATTTTAACTGATGTCGCAATTGTCTGCTGTGCCAGGTTTCCATATTGTGATATAGTTGGACCAGTCGTATTTTTAGTTTCTTAGCTTCAATGTGGCAAAGGTTTTATGTTTCGCTGCTTTTCTTCTCCTTTGTCAATGAGAGCTTTCGGTTCACTATTACAGAGTTGGATTAACAGTTTCTTTTTCGTCGGACAATGTCATAAGATAGTCTTTTTCTAATTTTAGATTAAATCAACGGTATTCCCTGGATCCAGAAGACATATTTTATTTTGTAAGATATGAGTATTGCAGGTGCATTGCTTTTATTGTTGGTGGTGACGTACCATAAAGGTTAATATTGCCAATTACTACTCAAGAAGGTCGTAGTTTTCCTGTCAATCAGAGTACGAAAGGTAATATATTAAGACGAACAATACAGCGAGTGGGAGACGCTTGACTATAGTCCAATTCGTAATTTAACTGTTGATCAATTTCTGGGAATTCCGCAAGTGACGGTTATTTTAAAGTTGAGGGTAGGAATTTATTGTAGGATTGTAGAGTAAATCCCCCCTAGCTGACATAAATAAGTTATCTCATAAATCAAAGCAGTGGTCCTCAGCTAACGTAGGAAGGAACTGTCCTGGTGTAAGAAGGAACTGTCGAGTGCTAGCTGTGATCCGTGACCATTCACTGATCTCATTTAGCAAAGAAAGGATGGATTTAGAAGAGGAAAGTCGATATCGTGTTAACAAAGACATTCGATCTTTTGAGGCAATCTATAAAATCACCAAGAAATTTGGTACATCGTCCCTGTGGTTTATCCTCTATTCGTTAATTAAACATCTGCGATTTGGATATTGGATGGCAGAAATGTGGGTGTTGGTAGTAAATTGTATGCAATTGTTGGTGGACTATAATGTAAACATCTGGGCTATGCAGTATGATCGACGTAGATTGCTTACTATTATTAGATTGCGTGCAATATTCATTTTAACCATGGTTTTGTTCTGCTCTTTAACTTCTAAAACGACATCTTCAAGTAAAATAATGAATTGAGTTGCGGACTCTCGTCTGCCATTCGAAGACTTTATGCGAATTATGAACTCTTCAACCTTTAATCTCTTTGTTTCAACAACTTCCATCACAAGGCCTTCCGCCTACCAGGATGTAAAAGGGATTCCCAAAAAGCATAATTACAATTGAAACCAATTTAGAGTAGCTCGCACGCCACCCCCTTTAATTTGGAATCTTGTTTGAAATTGCTTCGTATTCGTAACCTTTCCCTTTGATTAATAAATTATTTTGTCATTAAGTTCGCATTAACTGCCTACCCGAAACAACAAATCGAATCCAATGCCTTGGGGCTACAACACTTGCTGTGCATAGTATTTTAATTCACTGCCATCTGGTATGCAATATCAAATCAACAATATTCACGACACTCACACAAACACATGCGAATGTTCGTATATATTCAAAGTCATGGGTCTAATTCATGCTCTTCAGCAAGGAGCACACTTCCAGGTCCCCACACTTAAACCAATGGCACTCCAACAAGCGCCTCCAAGGAGCATCAGGAAACTTACACACCAACGCCCATATGGGATAATTTGAAATAATAAAATGGACATTAACGTTGTGTTGGTATTTTGTTTAGTTCTCGTTTCCGTCCTCATCATCGTCATCATCATTAACGTCATAGCTATTGCCATTGCCAGGATATGGATTTTTCCGGATCATATCCGGGAATAAGGTCAAGTGTTGAAGTGCCAAGGCAATTGAAACAAGTGTATCAACTCCTCCACAAGGCTTTATTCTGAATAATATTGTCAGGGTATAATATTGAAATTTCCCAAAAATAAGAACAAAAAATCCCACTCAAAATCGTACCTTTTTGAAAGCAAAATCTCCATCCAACACCTACTCGTACTTCCCAATACTTTTCGAGGAGAGTATTTCAAAAAACGAAGATTTCGCATCCAACTGACAGCACTTTACTTTCGTACTGCGTCAGTCCAATGTCAATGTCGTTCATCGAAATACGAGAATTGAAAGTAAATTTCAACGAATATTGTAAACAATAAAAACAACAAAAATAATGAAACTCCTCCGGCGACATCTGTTGGTGTTCGTTATCATGTCGAGGCACTTAATGTCGTAAAGTGTTTTTCGATTTTTCAACTGAGACATCATCAGGCAATTCCGCTCATTTGTATTCCACGCGCTCAGTCACTTGGTCGTTTCCGTCTTCCATCTACCGTCTTTCATCTACGGATACTAGAGTAGAAGGGTAGTAAAAGTGAATGCCAACGCGCGTTGGCATGGCCATCAGTGTGACTGTAGGTAATCCCACTACAGTTCTTACCGCCAATTTATTGTAGCCTACCCTTGGTTTGTTGATTTTGTTTGCTCTTAGTGTTATTATGACGTAGATCCTTTGGTCCTTCCGAAACGATAACAATAACAATAAGAACAATAACAATGCGAATATCCGTTGCCATAAAATAAATTAAAAATCGACACATGGCATAGGGCAGCGTCTGTGTTGGTTGAAGTGGTTGGAGCGTGGTTATGTAAAGGGTGGTAATCATCAGATTTTTTTTTCTTTTATAAAATAGAGAATAATAGAAAAAGGAAAATGAGGAGCAATTCGTATTGAAGAAATCGTGTTAAGAAATCGATTGTCTTTAAAAAAAATACAGTCGTTGAATCGCTATATGGTATATGTTGGATCCTTCTTGTAACTGGTTTCTATTATGATAAATATTTTCATCTTCAAGTTAAGCTGATGTATTGGACTCATAGGCCCTACTTGTTTGATTGGTGGAATAGCGTTTCGGTTTTAACCTGTGCATCAACCCACACTATTTTAAATTTATTCGAAGCTTTGGTAACAGCCCCAAGTTTGAAGCTTTATACATCACCTAGTGGGTTCTTCCCCATTACCTGGACCTTTCGTATCGTATATAGCTATACCGAAGCGGGTTAATGCCAATTTGCTTTACATATCCTAGCTGTCATAAACAATGAATTATCAGTTAGCTATTTAAGGTGGCATACAGTCCACAGTCCGGGTGGACCTGGGTCTTAACCAACAAGCGGCGCCAGCCAGCTGCCTCCAGTTTCGCACGCTAAGTTGGTTATGGTACCCTTCCACTTACTAGCGTGTGCCACATGAATAGCGGTCTTCTTCTACTGCGCTGTCTCTCGAGGGCGAATTCGAAGACTTTCACTGTCTATGCAGGCAGGACCGAAAATCACCCGAAGAATTTTCCTCTCAAGGCAGCCAAGAGCGCTTTCATCGATTTTTGATAAAGTCCATGCCTCCACGCCATAGGGCAGAACTGGGATTATTAAGTTCATATATAAGGTCACTTTCTTTTCCAAGAGAGAGATTTCCTAGAAAATTGCCTTCTTATCCCAAAGAAGTGGCAGATTGCTGCCTCTGTAGTTAACGCAGTTCAGAGGGTCGTCTTTTTTGAAGAACGGACAAACAATGTCGAGTGTCGCGTATACTTTCGTCTGACCATATTTTACTGATAATATTGCGTTTGCTCCTTTTCAAGAAGAACTCGACAGTCAGGCTGAGTCAGTCGATTCCAACAGCTTTGTTGGATTTAGTTTAGATATGGCTATATTCACATCATCCAGGTCAGGTGGTCGGAATTATTGATTTACATCATCTTGGTTGAAATGTTTATTCTCTCTGATAGCGGTATTTGGTTACAGCCTACAGACATGCTCTTTCCAAATTCTCAGTATCGGCTGCGACTCAACTAATATGTTCCCTTGTTCGTCTCTACAGGCTTCGGTTTGGGGTTTGTGTTCGTGTCAAATTATTTGTACCTTTTGGTACAACTTCCGAGTCTCATTCCTTGAGTAGAATCTCTCAATTTCCTCCTTCTTTTTCGACTTGAGAAGACGGAGTTTATCTCTCCTCTTCTCCTCGTAAAGCTTGTGAGCAGATCTAGTCCTTTTATGTGGCGCAGTTTTATATGCATCTTGCTTCGCTGCATATGCTTGCAGTCGTCGTCAAACCAGAAATTTCGTTGTGGTGGCCGAATGAAACCCAGGACATTAACGGCGGTATCTCTAATAGATTTTTACCAATGTTGTCACTAATATTCGATACTTGACCTTGGCGGAATAATACCTCTTAAGGGATTAAGGGAGATTCGATTGGAAAATAATTTGGCGATCTCTTGTGATTATAGACGTCCAAAGTCGAAATTCATCACAGTATTAGCTTGCTTTTGCGATACTTGCGATATCCGCAACAGTACCTTAGCTACAACAAGTTAATGGTGAATCGATGTTGAACGCTCGGAAGGTTCGGACATCCGTAATACTTGTTGACGGTTGAATTATCAGGAGTTCTGCAAGTTCGCTTATGAAATCGAGATGCGGTAACCGCATCCTGTCAACGACAATGATTTTTATTTTTAAACTCATAAAGTTTGTGCTTCCAACTCGCCATATCCTCATTTCCATTCCACAACTACCAGTTAATTTCACCCGTTCTACTTCGTATTGTTTATAAAGCTGTTTTCCTTGATAGCCGATTGTCTGGGATATTTAGTATTTTGACCACGTATGAATGCTTCACCTGTAATTTTAAGGTCTTTGCAAAAAGTGGTGGTAAGCTTGTATCCAACATGAGCATACCTCTAGCTTAGCGTATTCGGTGAATGATGAAATTCTTTTTCCATATAAAACCTAAATAGTTACTCCACTGTCTCCACTAAAGTGTCATTTTTCATTTCTGCAGTTGCTGCCTCGACCTCGTTTGAATATCAAAACTTTTTTAAGACTTACTAAGGATCACCACCAGATCCCACATTTTGCACTATTTGAAGAGTCTTTTTATTGCAAGCTGTAGGAATTCGGGTGAGTACGCTAACAACACAACGTCATCCGCAAAAAGAAGGGCTTTAATCTGTCCAACTGCATACTCCACACCTCCAGGTAGTATCCTCAAAGAAGAGTGCAGATAGTTTTAGGCTCACAGCATAAATTAGTCTGACTCCTGCCTCCGATCGAAACTACCCTAATAACGCTTAACCATTCCACGGAGCTGCCTTGGTATCCGCCTATAGACTTCCCATCACTCGTCCCCACTTTAGCGATATACCTATGCCAAAGAACTTATAGTCCTACAAAATCGCACTTCGGTCCACTGAATCAAAAGGCGCGTAGAAGCCAGAGAAGAATGCATACAGTTTCCTATTCCTCATGAAAAATGACTCCACAATACTATTTAAAATAAACTCGTGAACTGCAATGTAGTATCCTGGCCGGAAACCCGCTTGATATTCCTTGAGCAGATTATTGGACTGGACTCTGCAGTATCGCTGTAAAAGGAAAAGCCTCAGTAGTACCCTGGGCCGCACTATAAATAGGGAAAATCAGGACTTCCTCGAAATGCTGCGGTATTTTCCCACCTTCAAAAATGTTGTTGTTCGCGCCATAAAAAGTACTCATCAATTCGAAAACACTTACTTAATTTAATGTTGGAATCAGGAGGACGATAGTTTGTCAGCAAACAATCTCTTTCACTGTATTTAGTACTCAAATTTTTATTTTATGATTTCCCTTGAATCCCTCCAATACCTACCAACACACAAAAAAAAAGAAAAAAAAAAGACGATTTCATTTTTATCGAATAAAAACCATCTCGTAAAATAACAGTTTAATCTATTTTATGCCTTCTTTGATGTTACAAGCGCTTTCTCTAGGTAAATTAAATTAAATACAAATAAAAACAAAAAAATAATTATTAAAAAATAAAATCCAAAACATTTATTAAAATAAAAACACTGTATGCATAAACAAAAATTGTAATTAATTAATGTAAGTAACTGTTAAATGTTGTTATTATCTTCCTTAGTTTATTTACTTTACTAACAAATACGCAGACACACATAAAAAATAATAGAATCCCTTTAAAAAAATATATAGACAAAATGCAAAAAAAAAACAAACAATTAATTTGATATTTTTATATGAATGCTGAATTAAATGACTGCTATATAAAAATAACTAACATAAATAAAACCACAAAAATTGCAAAAGAAACATATACATCATGTATATGTATGTATGTAAGCAGAACAAAAACAAAATCAACTATCATTACAACAAAATATTGCCCAATCACATATAACAAACAAAGAAAAATTTAAATATAAAAAGTGAGTTATTTTAAACGAAGTCATAATTAATTATAAGTAAAAACAAAAAAAAAAAAACAAAACATTTCTTGTAAAATTAAACGCATTTTAACAAAAATAAATAAACTAAGAAAAAAACTGCATATAAATTAATGAGCATTAAGCGAACAAAAATTAAACATCAGAAAAAATGTTCATATTATTTTTACAAAAGGATAATTGGTGGAAGGTAGAGAAATGATGACGGAACCGCATCGTTTATCCGCTTAATGTTATGAGTACTGATACAGATACAGATACAGATAGTGAAAGGCAAATGGATTGCGTTAATTATTCAAGATTTTTTTTTAGTTTTTGTAAATAAATTTTAAAAATAAATTTGTTCATAATTTTTAACCAATAATACCAGATATAGCATTTGATTTGATTTTTTGGTTAGCCAGTAAAGCATTAACGAAGACAAACGAGAATAGAGAACAATGTATTTAAGAATAAATGTTAATACTCAGAACTAAAGTATCTAGCCACAGGCTGTTTGGGTTTGCAATCAACCAAGCTGAGATAATTAAAATTATGTGCTACATCATCTACATGACAAAGTGAAAATGAAAATAAAAAATCGAAAATTTAAAAACAAAACCAAACCACAAAGAAAAAAAAATTAATTAACGTAGGTAATTATGAGAACTATACGATTGTTTGTTACGTGTAAATAAAGTATGTATATTAATTAAAATAAATAATAAAATATATATTCATATATTAATTTACTATATATAAAGAGAGGACTTTTATTCTGTGTCAACGTTTAATAGTAAACGTTTTTCGCTCACATTGATGATATTTCATTCTATTTACACTTGCTGTCTCGACTAATTGCATTGTGATAAATTTAATTGAGTAGATACGAGTAATAAGGTTTTTTTTTGAAGAGGGAATGGGTCAATTTAATCTTATTAACATACTCTGAACAAGACCACAACTATGGTTGATATCCGGTAGTTTGTTCATTTTAATAACCTTTCTGTGAGTTATAATAGGTGAACTATAACCACGAGGGCTATTCCAAAATCAACATCCGAAGTGAAAAATATTTCTTAAAAAAGTCAAAAACATTAATTTTTTGCACAAATTAGTTTTATTAACATCTAAATTATTTGTCTACATAGTCTCCGTTTAAATTTATACATTTTTAGTAACGTGGGACGAGCTTTTGTATACCCTCCTTAAAAAATAGCACCGCTAGTGCGTTGAGGCGTTGATTCACACCGTTCATAAGTTCCTCAATACTTCTAAAATGTTGAGATGCAATGTATGATTTCAATTTTGGGAAAAGGTGGTAATGACTTGGTACCAAATCAGGAGTGTAGGGAGGGTGATCAAAAATATCCCAATTGAACTCCTCCACTAAAGTTTTTGTGCGTGCAAAAGTGTGTGGTCGTGCGTTTTAATGCAGAAGCACCACACCTTTGGTAAGCATTCCTCGTCTTTTGTTCTGGATTGCTATTCTCAACTTACGTAGAGTCTCACAGTAAACCGCTGCATTTATTGTGTTTCCGGGTTCCATAAGCTCGGTTAACAATATGCCTTTGCTGCCCCAAAAAACTGTGGCCATCATTTTTCGATATTAACAAGTTTGTTGGGATTTTTTTAGCTTGTTTGGGGAATGAGTGTGAATCCATTGCTTTGACTGTTCTTTGCTTTCTAAGTTTACATACTGGACCCAAGTCTCATCTCCAGTCACAATTTGCTGCGCCATTTCCTTCGGCTTGCAAAAAACGAATTACACTTCGTACCTCACAGGCGGCGGGGATACAATTGTATTCTTCATGTTTAAACGGCAACTATTGGAAAAATACAGAACGAAAACGGTCGAAACTTGGCATATTATTAGAGAATAATGTACTGGTTGCAACATGCAGAAACACGTTACCGAAGTGAACGTATGTAATGAATTGTAACACATCGGAAGTTGATTTTGGAATAGCCCTCGTATAACGTAGCAAGACTTTATCGAGAATGAATGAATGAATCTTCTGTTTAGATTCCCTCAAATGCTATATATCTCTCCCAAGTAGCAGCATTGCTGCTAAGCCAATTGGAGAGTTGACTACATTTGCGGGCCTTAGAGCCTTTCCATAGGCAAATCTTTTTTGAATCACCTTATTAGTGATTATACCCTCAAACAACTCCCAAATAAAGCAACTTCGAAGCTTACACTCATCATCAACATTGTATTTAAATTAAAATACTTTCCGTAACTATTGGAAGTAGCTGAAGTTATCATGATAGCCAAACTGGAAAAACCTCAATGCGAAGTATTATCCTCTAGGCCAATATACCATATTTGGTGACACTAATATCCAAACTTTGTGAAAAGCTGCTACCTACCCGTACTTTCTTACGTTCAAATGAAACACTCAACCATTGTGAACCCAACAAACATTGTTCAAAAAGCGCTTGCAGAGAGAAATGTTTCTTCCAGTCTTTCTCGATGTAGCCAAAGCATTTGATAAAATTTTGCATGATAAGAATCATATCATACATTTCGAACAGATGCTTCAACAGAAAGGAGAAAACTAAACATCCGGAGCTTAAAGAAGCGGGTAAACCCCAAGGTAGGGTCATTGGAACAATGTTCGATCTCCTGTATATTGCTGCATTTGCTGACGACACAGATTTAATGCCAGTTGCTGAAAGAAATGTGCATCCAACTCTTTAACTGCAAGAGGCGATCTCTTACATTCAAAATTGGAAAGGAAAATGCAGAATATAATTAAAAGAATCATGCATCCTCCATGTACTCGTATATATTGTCTTCACAAATAGAAAGAAAGGATGCCTCATTAAATTCACAAATCGTTTGGGTTTTTATTTTGATAATAAATTGAATGCAAACGATGCTTAAATCTATGCCTTCTTCTGGACATCCTGAGTTTCATCCGCCTCGGATGATGGATCGACATCGGTTTTGACTTCGTCCTCGCTTTGGTCTTCATTCTGCCAACAACGCAATTGCTTGTTGTTTTATAAGGTCTCTCGTGCGGTGATGCTTTCTTAACAGTATAATAACCACATCTGCTCATTGAAACAATTTTATTGAAACAAGTTTATTTCCTGCTGCAAATTTTATTCATTTAATGGAAACAAGATCACCGATCTTGTAATCTGTAGGAGTTTTCCTTTTCTTATTAAAGGTTTTCAGATTTTCCGATTGGAGTTTTAGAATCTGTTGACGGGCCTCAAAGCGATGATCTCTCTATTATCTTCGTGTTGTTTCGACAGCCCCTGCTTAACTAGATCGCCCATTTCCATTTCATCTTTTTTTCTCATTGAAGCGCCAAATAGGACTTCAAATGGTGTGCTGTTAATTGATAGCTGTAGTGTGGTATTCATGACAATTTGTACTCTTGGGATGAAATTGTACCATTTTTCGGGCGACCGTTATGATAATCTTTTGAGAACCTCGACGACGCATCTGCTAGAACGTTCTGCTTGTCCGTTCCCTCGTGGTACCCCGGTTCATGTTCAATGTTCTCCTCTGAGTAGTAATCCTTAAAAACATTTGATACGAAGGCACTCCCTCTGTCTGTTATCGTCTTTCTTGGGTTCGCGAAGCGTTGGTGTTATTCTTGCACTTTTCTTACTGTTTCTTCAGCTGATGCTGTTTTAGCTGGATAGAGCCAAATATACTCGTATTTTGAGAACCCATCAGTTATCTTAAGAATTATATTGGTACAAATTTGTCGTTAGATAAACCTGTTGCTTGCTAGCTTTTTTGTTTGCAAGAATGCATTTTACGCGATTGGAACTTCTCCGCTCGACCTTCTCTTTTACATTTTGGATATAAAACTCAAAAGATAATTAATGAAGTGTTCTATTAAATGCATGATTTTTAATTTTGTTTGGAAAAAAATAATATAGGATTGGAAACTACTCATAAGTGACGGAAAAAAATATTTAACAATTCTAAGCATGTAGTAACGGTTTTTTACGAAAAAACACAATTGTATCATTTTTGATACAATATGCATTTGAAGCTTCATTAATACCTGGAAATTTGCAAAATGAAAAATAATGTAAAAATGTTTGATTATTTCATTTATTACGGAAAATTAAGACTGAAATTGATTAAGACAATCGGAATTTATTTTCGAACATAATTAAAATTTGAATTTTTCGCACATAATGCTACTAAAGAGCTTACATCCTGGCATCATACACCGCATACGGTTACTTTGTCGTAGTTGCTTGTGATCAGTACCATCGCGTATTATGTCTCTTGATAGCCTGACCTGTAAAACATTCCTCCTCCTTGGGGCTGGTTCTTCTGAAAAACTACTGCCGCTGCTGGGCCGACCGTTTGATGGCTGAGTGTTAACTTTGTAATCTTTGACGATTTTCGGACACGGTACGCTCTTTTTTCTCTTTTCAGTCTACTTAGTCGTTCTTTTCAATAGTTGAAGCGGGCTCTGCGCCTACATAATTTGATAACAAAGTAACCTGCTTATTGTCTTTCCTACTTACGGTTGACATCTCGATACCATCGTAACTGGTTACGTATTCTTCAAACAATCTTCTTTGCACAGACTTTGCCATCACCTGTTGCTTTATAGGAAGCTTACAATTTTTAGCAAGAGTGTTTCTTTGCACTGTCCCCTAGCACAAAATTCGCTCCTTTGCATTGTAATACATAAGAGGTAAGAAGCTGTACAAGTTCTCAAATTACCATATACTATGTTGATTCCCCGACATAATTTTATAACCACATTACCAACCGCTCCGATGTCAATCTCATTTTCTATCATAGGATCTTTGTCCTTTCCTGAATAGATGATAAACTTGTTAGCATATCCCATCAACGAGCAACGAGTATGTGGCTTCAAGGAAAAATATTGCTTCATAAATTGGCCTATTTTTGTTGCACACATTTGTTCATCCACAGAGAGTCGCTGATTCATTGGCACACTTGAAAATCTTTCGTTTAGATGGTCTACGATATTATGGAGATTGTCGTGATTAGGATCGTTTACCGGCCAGCGCATACTGTTATCATTGACATGAAGAATTCGTCTTACCGATTTACCGTCATGGTTTCTAGAAGCCATGCTTGATATTCAATTAAGGGCGAACGCTTGAGTAGTGAAATACTGACATTAAAATCAATATTCCCATGTACTTGCGCAGCTCACATCCAGTCACACAATCAGGACTATCAGGCAGCTTCTGGGCAGAATATAAATTTGTTTGTTCAGTCATTTCATTTATAAAATCCGGAGAAAAAAAATATGGTAAGTATTGAAACGGAGTTTGGAGTCCAATTACTTCTGAAGAAAACTCGTTGCAACCTTGAAATTGTAATTTGTTTTCATCAAATTCAAGTGATTCCTTCTTCCATCTAAGTCGTTGAATGTCTAAGGCTTTATAAATGGATCGATTAGAGGTACTTGGGGGTGGATTGTTGTTTATTTCTGCCAAAGCTTCTTCATCTTCTATTGGAGAGAAACCCTGCTGTCCTGTTTCGGAAGCAAGCTCTACGTTTTCGTTTTAAGTTGCAATTCCCTCACTTTCATGTTCATCATATTCAAGGAGAGCTTGCAACTGTCCACTAGTCAAAAATTCTCCAAGGTCATCTTCATCAACCTCGTCATCATCCTCTGACAAATACTCATTTTCAACCTGCTTGAGGTAACTCACAATATCCTCATCAGAAATGTTTTTTCGAGCCATTCTATAACAAAAAATAAAGCAAAAAGTTCAAATCTGCAACCAAGCGAAATCGAGCTTAAAACAGGTCTTAAGTTCATGAAGTATCATTTTTGATACAAACAAAAATACACCTATTTATCACATGTACATAGACAAAAATAGAAAGGAGACTATCATGTATTTATATAAATAAAGTACTAACCTTTGTTGATTTTATTTTTTCAACACAATTTTCCCAAAGATGTAATTTACAATATATCAAGAACAAAGAAACCTTCCAATTTGGCTTGATTGCAAAATTGCGGACTCTGAGTCAACGATGTTATACAAATCACCGATAACCGAACAATCATGATGTTTTTTTTATTTTGTTTTGTTTCAGAAAATATTGTTGGCTCAAATAAGAATTCCGTTTGTTGGTAATCAAAACAAAAACACTTCTAGAGCTGAGAAAAGTTGTTGTATCATTTTCGATACAGCCTGCATTTAAGGCTTAAGGGAGCCAAAATGTGCTTCTTCATGATTAAGTTTTATAATCTCTGATTCCATACTTCTAGGTACTACTAAAAGCATATTAAGCTCTTTAAATAATCAGTTATTAAGTGATCATAGGGTTTTCCTTTTAGTATTTCTTTAAGGGGTGAGATGAGCTCAACCGCGAGTTGCACCTTTTTGATTCCTGCTGAAAAACGTATATATGTGGAATTGGAGAGCAACTTAAAGCGTCGACGTGAGCTATCTTGCTACCAAGACGGTGCTTAGCATCGTAGCCAAAATCCAGCAAAAAAAAAAATCTATCTTCTTACTGTGTTTGGTTGTTCGTGCTTGTTCATTGTTTGACGAAACGCAATATAACCTGTGACCACCCTAAATTTTATCCCCATCAGGTAAACTCTAAACTTCTAAAATGCTTTGTAAACTGCAAAAACATGTAGTACGGAGCTGTACCACCTTTCCTCTGAAGCACTATACTTCCTGCTATAGTAACTAAATGAATGAAGTTGATTATCGCTGCCTTTTTGGAATAAAGTCGCGGCTATATCCTGCTGACTCGCATCTGTGTGTAATTCTGTTTCGGCGCCATGGCAATAAATGTGAAGAACTGGGTTGGTTGTGAATGATTGCTTTAATAAAACTATGGCTTTTCGTTGGGGTTCAGCAATTGTGAATTTTTACTCCTTGATTCCTTTGGTCTACTACCGGTTTCGCCAGCATGGAATATGAATTAATGAACCTTCTGAAAATCCCGGTAAGCCCAAAAAACTCCTGAAGTTTTTTAAGGGTTTTTGGCTGCGGAAACCTGGCAACTGTGTTAATTTTTTCTGCTGATGGGCTTATCTTTCCTTTTCCGACAACGTGCCCTAGATATGTGACCTTCAATTGGAAAAATCTACATTTTTACTAATTAAAAACCAATCCATGAACTGCTGCTCTCAAATACAAATTTTAACTTGTTCAGATTTTCTGGCACACTTACTGCATGTAAAATAAGATCAACTAGGTACATGCACACACTGTTTCGACTTTGCAAATCTCTGAACAAAGTATGTACGTATCAAACGAAAACTGCTGGTGAATTTGGCAGGCCGAATGCTACTCTCTGTTCAAACAATCCATCTTCTGTTATAAGTACTGTATAGGTACTTGCGACTGGTTTCTTCGATTGGGACGTGAAAATATGCATTTCTGAGGTCCTGTTGTGGTAAATATTCTTCCATCTTGGAGGTTATCGAGAACACTTTCGATAGTTCGCAAAGAAAATCGGTTTTTTACTGTATGTATTTGCATTCAAACGTCTATAATCTATACAAACTCGCTCTGACCCACCTTTCTTCTTGACGACAACGACTTGACTTGCGAAGGTAGAAAACGACGGACGTATGATGCCTTCTTTTAACCAACGATTAATTTTCTGTTTAACGATCTCTTTCTAGTGTGGAGAAGAATAAAAAGGAGTTTCATTAGCCAATGTGAGTGACATACTTACAGGACAGCTACTTACATTGTTCGGCTTACAATTTGTTATGAGGTTTTCAACCACTGGTACCAGCATTTACTTTTGTGATATCTTCAATTCGAATTTTCCTTATGTCGTTTTCTTCCTTCTCGAAGTGAAATGTTGGGTCTCCATTGTTAAATACGAGTACTATCTTCGCTTTTGCTATGCTGTCATTGACTACTATCGCGTCTACTTGAATCACATAATAAGTGTTTTTTTTTTTCAAAATTGTCAATTTTCACAACACGCCTAAAGTACTACATGCACCTACCAATCGAGTTTTTTGTTTTCGCATTTACGTAGAGTTTTTAAATGTGTGAAAGTATTTCTCCCGGAGTAGTGAAATCTGTGCTCCTGTATCTACGAGTATTACGTTGGATGGCAACGTTAGTAATGAAAATTTGCTTGGAATTTTGCTAAGTCTAGTAGAACAGTTTTTAGATATATGCCCCGAACCGTCACACTTAAAATATTTAGTGTCCGTTTTACAATCCCGGCGCTGATATTCAGAAGAACCGCAATTAAACCAGTGCAGAGCGCCTCGATTTGTTGTATAAGTACAGTTTTGCTGGCCGCTAGGCCTACTTATATACTTCTGCTATCGCTATGCCTATCGTTACTATTGAGAATATAAAAATTAACTTTGGATTATGTTCTCAAAAAAATATCAATTCCTGTAAATTTTTAGCTCTGTACAAAATTAATTTTGCAAGAAGTTTTTTGAAATCCTTCAAGTAATACTTACTTAAGTTCCCCATACGTACGACATGAACATGTTTTTATGAAACACTTAGCTGATCCAATCAGTAAATGATGTAATTTCATCAAATTTTGGAAGCCACGAATTTACCGAAATACCTTCATCGCCACTGAACTTAGAGACCAAACCATCTTTTAGAGAAAAACGAATAGAAAATTCATCTCGTGCTTCATCTTCTGTCAATTTGCTTTCGTTATGCATTCTCGTGCTACTGTACCCACTATGAGAAGGCATTTCAGCATTATCATTTCCAGGTGCATTGTCGGCTGTGCTACATAACATCATCTGCTGATCCCACCTCTTGTGAGCCTCTGTCAATCTTGCCACTAGAATTGCATTGATACCATTGGTATCTAAATTTAATCGCGCTAACCTTAATTTAAGTTGTTCCACGGTAAGCTGATCCATTGGTTTGTTTTTTTTTTTTTGTTTTTTTGTTGAGCTAACAAATATATAGAAATATAGAATAGTAGTTAGATCAACTAAATAAAGCAGGATACCTTATTAAATTCACAAATTCAAAGAGTTTTTACTTTGATAAAAAAGGAGTGCAAAATTAGATTTTAAGGAACAACTTTTATTGACTTCATAACTTGACTATTCAACTTCTATAGTAGCTTAAAAAAAATTCATGAAAGGCGTAAGCGTCTATGTGTTGTATACAGAGTCGATAGAAGTATATAGGATAGGTATAAGTACATAGAGTAGATATAAGTATATCGAAACGATGCTTGAAGCTGTATGTGAAAAATCAAGCTATATTGTCCGCAAATCATTTTGATATGAATTTGGATGCGAAAATTTGTTGAAAAGTCCATGCCAAGAAAGAAAAAAAACAAGGAATTGGTATTCGTTACCGGTAAATATGGTTCGAGTAGATGATACTAAGACAATCTTGTCTATCAACCTATGATACGAGTACAGTAAATTCTTGCTTTATGAGCAAGTTATAAAATTTATATGGACTTATGGTTTTTAACTTTGTTGTACCAAAACAACAACAATGAAATCAATTTTTTTTCCGTCGGAACAAGTAAAGAACCAGTACTGTATGTTGAAAAATGAAAAACTGCACTAGTTACAGTTGCTGTACCGATAAAAAACAAATATTTAATAAATTCATAGAATAAAATATTTGATATTTGATATTGATATGGTCCATCGACCAGAGGTCTTTATTGTGAGATAGTCAAGATCCAAAATGGATGAGACAAAATCAAAATCAATTTGAATTCAACTTCGTAAGACATAAACTGTTACTTACTATAGTATGATTTTAATCAAATTGAATTAAATTTAATGAGAGACGCTCAGTTATGGATGTGATTTAAAATGAGATAGTATAAAGAGTACAATGTTTGGCAGATACGATATTATGTATTGTCGACAATACGTCCAAAATTTCCTAAACAATCCGTCCAAATATTCCTAAACAAGTACATTGTAGGCCTTTTAGGTTCCTTTTAATGAAATTTCTTCAAATATGTATATATATAAAGCCTGCATTACCCGCACCAACAACGTCAGCACCATGTACCCGTAGCTTTTTTTTTTAACTTGCACGCGCTCTAGGGTTTTAAGTACCCTTAAAATGCTTGCACACAGAACGGTCGAAGGAAAATCAGGGAGGATAGAAAGAGAGGTACCGGTGAAGGTTGGTTTTGAATGTTTGAAGGATATAAGGATTTGGAAATAAAGAGCTAGGCAGGGCATTCCATGTGTATTCAAACCGAGACGGGTGTTATGGTTAAAAGTTTGAAGAGGCGGAATGCTACTGCGATTTCTATAGAGCACTGGTGATGGAAATAGCGATAAAACAAAGCGAGATACGAGACACTACGTCGGTGTTCGAAGATGCCCATTGACTGGGTGGTATTAGCATCACCTATGAGTTTTAATCCACGGTCTTGAATCACATCTAGCACGTGCAGAGATGTTTTGGGAGCACCCGACCCGGTGTGGGCATTGTCCTCCAATTTGAGGCGGATAAATACCTTATATATTGAGGCCTGATCAGAGGGGGTGAAGTATTTCTTACATCCCTTGGGGAAACTTAGACATGTCGCAGCATTTTTCAGGACACCGACTATATGGTCATTCCAACGTAAGTTGTCATTGACACACATACCGAAAATGGAAAGTTTTTTGGTTTCGACGATGTAAGTGCCATTCACGGATAATAGCTGGGTATTTAGATTTCGCTTTAATGACAGCAAACAGCTTTGAGTTTTAGAAGCATTAAATTCCACACTGTTGATAATTCCCCAATAGGTTATGCTGTTAATATCGGAATTTAATGAGCTTAACATACGCTGCCGTTCCCGTTCTACAGCCGAAGAGCAGGAGCGTGAGTCAGGGAACGAATATGAAAAGCAGAGAGTACTGTCGTCAACAAAAGAGTATATTGGATTAGAAGTAGCAGATAAGAGATAGTTGATGAAAATTAAAAAGAGTGTCGGAAGCAAAACGGGACCCTGGGGCACACCAGCATTTATTTTGTGAACATCAGACTTGAAACCATCCAAGACAACTTGAATTGAACGAAAGGTAATTTCTAATCCATCAATCCATCGCTGCCAAATGCGCGCATTTTCGACAAAAGAGCCTGATGCCAAACTCTGTCAAATGCCTTAGAAATATCAAGTGCAACTATCTTATTTTCGCCAGATTGATGCACGCTTTGCTTCCCCTTTCCATTGAGACATGCTGTCAAGTCACCAGTGGACCTGTTGCTATGAAAACCATACTGCCGGCCATTGGGAAGTTTTTGTGATTCGAGATATTTCATGAGCTGACGGTTTACCAGCGTTTCATGACCTTGGTGAGAAGGGACGTAAGTGCAATGGGTCTGTAGGCGGAGAGAAGAAGATTCGCCTTTTTTTGGGACGGGCTGAACAAATGCTGTTTTCCATCTGCTCAGAAAGAGTCCTAAAGCGTAGGATTGATGAAAAAGCTTATTTCATTTCATTTTCATTTACATTTATTTGTATTCTTATTCATATAAGATATATAATATACATCTTTTAACTTATTGAACAAGCTTAGGATAATTACAATTATAATGATTGAGATAATCTGTACATAATTTCAAGATTGGTGATAAAGAAAAAATAGGATAAAGAGAAAGAAGAAAGAAGAAAAGATGAAGAAATAGAGCATTATTAAATTAGTTATTTTCTTTATAGTATTGGAAAACTTTCCTGCTAAAAGCTTTTGTGTCGTTTGTACGCTTAATTTCCAGGTGTAAAAGGTTCCAAAGCTGAATCGCATGCACGAAAAATTGACGAGATGTATTAAGATACTTACATCTGGGAGTAATTAATTGCATGGCTCTATGATTTCTTGCAAAACGTATTTTTTCAAAAAGATAATCCGGTTTTTTGGTTGTAATAATATTGTGTAGTGATACGAGTAGTATGGTTTTGTATTTCATGAACGCCATTAAATTGCAGCCGGTTATTTGTTTACTGTAGTCAGAAATGTGTTCGTGTCTGTTGATACTAAATATGTTGCGCAGCTATTATAGGCTACTGTGAGTTTTCTTCTAGACTCATGGTCCATATTGGAAAATATTTCGCAACCATAAAGGATGATAGGCAATACAAAGGACTTAACAAGTTTTAACTTAACGTAAGTTGGCAGGTAATTTGACGTGGGACTTAGTCCACGAAGTGCTCCATAAATTTTTGATACAGTTTTACTTATATGAATATTCCAGTTCAGTTGTTGACCGAGATGAATACCAAGATTCTTAATTTTTTCTACGTACTCGACAGGAGAGTGGTTTAAGAGAAGAGGGGGAAAAACCTCCGTACTTCTAGAACCACTTATCACCCTAGCTTTTGCCTTTGCCGGGTTGAGATTTAGCCTGTTTTCGATTGACCATTTACTAATTTTGTCTAGCTCACAATTCATGCTGTTTGTCGCCTGGATTTTGTTCGATTGAAACAGGGAGTATATTTGGAGGTCATCGGCGTATATATGATGTCCACAGGTATTAAGTAGTTGAGAAATATCATTTATGAAGCATGTAAATAGTAGAGGCCCTAACTCGGAACCTTGTGGGACCCGTGAGGGGACTAGAAGACAAGACGGTTGTTTGTTTTTGTGATAGACGAATTGCGAACGATTACATAAATATGATGACATAAGACTACATAAAGAGTTTTCAAATGAGAATTGTCTTTCAAGTGTCTTTAATAATATAGTATGATTTACAGAATCAAATGCTTTTGAGAAGTCAAGAAATATAATTATACCCAACATATTCTTATCTAAACCGTTACGTAGATCCTCTGTAATGTTTAGTAAAGCAGTGGTGCAGTTGTGCTTAGTGCGAAACCCCGACTTTTACTTTGCTATTAATTTGTTATTATTGAGATAGGTCTTCATTTGATGACTTAAAATGGTTTCAAACACTTTACTTTGGAACGGTAGTATTACAATGGGTCGGTATTCTGGAATATTTGATGGTGAGGATTTTTTTACCGGTAGCACCTTTGCGATTTTCCACCCATCAGGATAAACTGAGGTTGTGATTATAGTGTTCACAATGTGCGTGGTTTGATGAAGAATAGTAGGTAGGAGAATTTTAAAAAACTTTGGTTGGATATTATCTGAACCCATTGCATTAGATTTGATGTTTAATATTGTCTTGCCCACCTTATGCAGTGTTTTGCCAGCGAGAAAGAACACCTCTTCAGAAAGAGGGGAGATGTACCATCTGGACCATCGGGTTTATGTATATTAAGATATGTAAGTACTCTTGCTACTACAAGAGTGCGAAAGTGGATTCGTCCCATTGAAGACTCGACGCACTCAACGGTAGGCGTGGACAAACGACAATCCGGAAGTGTTGAGCTAGCCGAAAAATGTGCAGCAAGCAGATTGGCTTTGTCCAAAGAGCTGGCAGCTGGAATGTCATTGTAAATGAGGATGAAGGCTGAAGCCGAATTTCTAAAATTTTTCCTAACGACCAACAATTTTTACTATCTTTAGCACATTGCAGTAGTTTTGGCCTTAGTTTTTGGTCGTATTGGAATTTTACACGCTTGAGAGAGACGTTGCAGTTATTTCTGGCTCATTTAAACTTTTTTCGGTTTTCGGGTTGGTCTTGTAGGACCGAAACCCTGACAGCCTCTTTACAGCTCGAGTCGTACCATGCTTTTTCTTTTGGTTTGATACTCTTCATCCGATGAGGGATAAAGCATCTCATTCCAAGAGAATAGTTTCTGTGATCATATCAGCAGCGGCATTCACGTTATTATCGAGGAAACATAACGACCAGTTAAAATTCCTAAAGAAGTTGTTAAGTCCGCTCCAATTGGCTTTCTCGTATTGCCATACGGTTCCTTAGGAATCCGTTCTCTAACTGTACGAGAAATTATCTAATATGAGACAGTGGTCTGACGAGCCTAGAGGAGATAGCACATTCACCCTGTATTTGCCAGTGTGAGAAGTCAAAAACACGTCCAGGGTATTGGCGGTATGACTACCAACGTCTGGTACTCGTGTGGGCTCATTTACAAGCTGGGTTAAATTATTTTCCCCAGCGGAGGTCTCAACATACCGTCCTTCGGGTTTTGTCTATCCAGAATGTCGAAGCCAGCCAGAGTTGTGTATATTAAAATCGTCCGTAGTAACGATTTCAGTATGAGGGTACAGGGGTATACTAGATGGAGTGTAAAGTGACCTCCTTGACCGCCAGAATGCGCTGCTACTGCAAAAAAGGCTATGGTGCCTTGAAGTACGTTCATATTTAGGCAGACATGCCAAATTTCAGTACGATACTGTCTTTAATTTTGTTTTGACAGCAGATTGTTGTTGACGTGTTTGGCATCATGTTGAGTATGCACAAAAACGATTTTCGTTCTCTCATAAAATATTATTTTTTTCTGAAGGAAACAAAAGAAGAGTTGAATAAATATTATGGGGCTAATGCTCCGTCAGATTACACCGTCAAATATTGGTTTCGAAAGTTTCGTGGTGGCTGCAACTCCAGTATCGATCAAGTCCACAGCGGCAGGCCCTCCGATGCGGTTATAGAGGACAATGTCAAAAAAATACATGAAATGGTGTTGGCTGACCGGAAAGTGAAGGTGCGCGAGCTAGCAGATACCACAAAGATTAGTACTGAGCATATTTTGGGCAATATTCTGCATATGAAAAAGTTATCCTGTCGCTGGGTGCCGCGCACACTCACTCCTAACCAAAAACACGAACGCGAGAGCACTTCGAAAGAGTGTTTGGACTTACTGATGCGGAATCGGGCGGACTTTTGGCTCGATTGGTAACTGAATTTAGATTCCTCGGACTATTATCTCTTCCCAAACCTCAAAAGATGGCTCCTCAATCAAAAATTCAGCCCACGCGAGGAAATCAGCGACGATTTGCGTCTCAGTTGTGTTGAAAAATTTTTATCCGCGATGGAATTCAGACGTGATTGCTTTATATTTGGCTGGAAAAGCTATCGTTAGAGCCCTCCAGCACCTCAACGTGAATAAATCATTTGTGTCTCGAACCATAGCTCGTTACCGTAATACTAGCAGCGTTGCAAAGCGCCATGGAATTGGTCATAAAAAAACAGCAACATCGACAGAAATGGTTCGGAAAGTGAAGGCTCGAATTGAGCGAAATCCGCGTCGAAGTGGAAGAAAAATGGCTCGTGAGTTCAACATATCGTTGGAACGGCTGCAACACATACTGAAAAATTAGCTTGGGCTTAAGCCATTGAAGTTCCAAAAAGCACACGATCTTACACCGCAACAGAAAAAAGTTAGAGTCGAAAGAGCGAAGGAGTAGCTACGCTTGCACGAAAGTGGTGAGTTGCCGAATTTGGTTTTTTCCGATGAGTCGCCATTGATCGAGTTTACTTGTCAGAGAGGTCCTTCGAAAATTTACACCTTCGGACGGCCACCAGAAAGAAGGCAGCAACGATGGTCGCTCTCCTCTCGTATTTTTGAACCGTGGCGTCAAAATCAATGCGATCGTATACCGTGAAACTGTCTTAGAGGCAGTATTGAAACCTTGGGCAAACAATCATTTCGGTCGGAGACCGTGGACATTTCAACAAGACTCGGCACCGTCTCACAAAGCGCGCGTCAACCAATATTGGTTAAAAAACAATGTCCAACACTTCACACAGTGGATTGCAAATTCTCTGGATGCAAATCCGTTGGATTCCTCTGTCTGAGATATTTTGAAGGCGAAGGTTGGCACCAAAAAATACCAAAGTGTGGACCACCTCAAACCAGCACTTCGCCGGGAATGAGCCAAAGTACCGCAGAGCCACTTGCGTGCAGCGTGCGATGATTTCTTCGCCCGTCTCAAGGACACTATTCGCGCCAAAGGTAGACATATTGAAAACTACTGATACAATTTGAAAATTGATGTATTTTCTAAAAGTTTTTGCTTCGGCACAATAAAATTTATCAAAAAATAAAAAATTATAGCATTTTAAAAAGTTGGAGTTAGAGTCATTCACTCGGGAATTCTTTGAATGGAGTCAGACAGCGCAGCGCATCAGACTCGTTAAAAGTCGGATTGCTATCCAGTTTGGGGCTACTGTAAATAAAGCAGTAGTGAATAATTTGCTTACGGAGATTGAATTTTAAACACATGAAACTGAATTCCGAATTGCAACATGGTTCACATTGTGGTGGAGTTTGGGAATCTACATCGCTACGCACGCAAATGGCGAGAGCACGGTGAAAATAATGGCACTAGTTGAGAATAATGGCACTAGTTCATAGCCAGGTAGCTTCAGATCAGAGTTTTCCAAGAGAAGTCAGTCTGGTCTGTATTTACAGACGTGGACGTACGCAGAAAAGTGATTCCTTTTTAGCACGAGGAGCGAATTTCAAGAGTGCACTTGTGCGTGTGCGCTCGTCGATGGTCAGCTCGATACACCTTAATGAGAACGTAGGCCGGACACACGCAGATTGAGTGCAATATTCAACATCAGCATAGGTGATTCGTGGTAGTACCAGAGTTTCAATAAGTGTAAAGCTGGCAGTCAACCATAATTTACAAAGGCATCCGTAAATGCGGGCAATTGCAGCGTTGGTATGACTATAGCCTGATGGATTGCAATTTACATATTATACATATAACCGGTACTGGTTACAGACTCAACAGATCTTAACTTGGTTTTACTGAGCCAAACATCAGGAAGAGGGTTGAAATTGAGTGTTTTGTTTGAAATGGGTATGAACTGTGACTTACTTCGATTGAGCAGAAGACCATTTAACACCGACTACTAGTTTATAAGCTCCTGATCCTCATTATGTTGGAAACTGAGTTCGTTTAGGTCTTCTATTGATGCTGAAAGTCGTCTCACCAGTATGAGTTTTTGTACACAGCTGGGAGGTCATTTATAAAAAGACAGAAAATGATCAGTCCCAATATCGATCTCTACACCTTGTGAAACAGGTTTTATAGCTGAAAGTTTTTCGTTGGATAAAACTTGTTGCAGCCTTCCAGAGAGTAAACTGCGAACAAGTCTTACAGACCTGTTACTGAAACCGAAAAAGTTCTTCAGTTTTTAGCAGAGTATTTAATGGTTGACTTTATCAACCTTTCAGAAATCTAGATCTAGCAGACAGAGAAACGTCACTAAATCTCTTTTAAAGCCTTGTCTGATTTCTCCGATAACGTTTACCATGGCCGTGGAGCAGCTGTGGTTATCTCGAAAACCAGATTGACGTGTTTCTCAAAGACCTTTGATAAACGTGACAATATGCTGATCGGGGTCTGAAACCACCTAGACTTTCTGGGCTAGCCTTTTTAGCAATGGATAAGACTTTTTCGATTTTGCCCGACTGAGGAAAAGTGAACTTTATGAAGCAATAATTTATGACTTGGTTAAGGTGAGCTATTATTAGGGGCAAGATAATTTTTATAAAACTAATTGGTATGCCATTTTCGCCAACAGAATCGGAAATGGCGTCATATTCCGTTACCACTTCAAAGTCCTCTCGTATAGGTACCGATGTTTCAGTGTTTCACCAAAGTCAAAAGATGTAATGTCAGTCCTGCTATCCAGAAAAAAGTCGTTGAGTTCATCAGGATCGAACTTAGTTATCTTATCTTTTTTACTATCAGAGACACCGAGTTTGCGCGAATTTCTCCACAACTTTTTAGAAGGTAGTGATATGTTTAATTTGGAGGCGTAATAATTTTTCTTTGCATTGTATATATACGAGGGCGGGTCAATAAGTCCGTGACTTTTGGATTAAAACAGATTTTTTGATAAAAAAATAATTTTATTTTTCAACGTAGTCTCAGTTGAGCTCTATACACTTTGTCCAACGCTTCTCCAATTTTTTTATCCCTTCCAAAAAAAATTATTTGTCGAGGTCCTCAAAATGACGAGATGACTTCATCATTGGAGTCAAATCTTTTTCCACCAAGCCATTTCTTCAGGTTTGGGAACAAGAAGTAGTCGCTCGGAGCCAAATCTGAAGAATAGGGTGGATGAGGGAGCAATTCATAGCCCAATTCATGGATTTTTGCCATGGCAACTGCACATGTGTGCACCCTTGCATTGTCTTGGTGGAAAAGAACTTTTTTCTTGGCCAAATGAGGTCGTTTTTTTTTCAAATCGTCATTGAATCGGTCCAATAAGTTGGCATAATATTCCCCATTGATTGTTCTTCCCTTTTGAAGGTAGTCAATGTGGATTATCCCGCGTGCATCCCAAAAAACAGTCGCCATAACTTTATTGGCTGACAAACCCACCTTGGCCTTCTTTGGCGCCGATTCACCCTTAGAAACCCACTGTTTTGACTGTTGTTTGTTCTCTGGTGTGTTGTGATGGATCCATGTTTCGTCCACGGTTACAAAACGGCGCAAAAACTCCTCCATATTGCGATTAAACAACGCCAAACCTTCCTGTGAAGTTGTTACACGATTGCGTTTGTGGTCGACTGTGAGCAAACGCGGCACCCATCTTGCGGAAAGCTTTCTCATGCCCAAGTGATCATTCAAAATTGAAACCACTGAGCCATGCGAGATCCCTACGGCTTCCACAATCTCTCGCACTTTCAATCTTCGGTCGGCCAACACCATATCGTGAATTTTTGCGATTGTTTCGGGTGTAGAGACCTCAACTGGGCGTCCAGGACGTTCGGCATCTTCAGTGCTTGTACGGCCACAACGAAATTCAGTAAACCACTTTTTTACCATTGAAATCGATGGTGCAGAGTCCCCATAGTATTTATCAAGCTTAGCCTTGGTCTCGGTAATGGTTTTTTTTCGCAAGAAATAATGCTTAATAAGCACACGAAATTCACTTTTTTCCATTTTCTCCTCAAATTAGTGAGTAGTTTGATAAAAATAGCTGTCAAACACAAACTAACTGACGCAGCAAGTTTAAATTTTGACAGGAGTCAACTGACAGATGCCTGTTGACAGGAGCAATGTTGCTGTTTCAGTAAAGAGGTCAGAAATTCAAAAATGCACGGAATTATTGACCCGCCCTCGTATGTTGCGTTATATTTAAGCCAATTCTATGTAATCTATTTCGAGCTTTAAGAGCATCAGTTACATTTAAGGTAAACCAAGGATAGCTTGTATTACGTATAGTAACGATTTTGACGGGTGCACACGAATCATAGGGTTGTTGAATAATACCCTGAAAAGCATCTGCTTTTTGTTTCGAATCAGGATTTATTCGGCATAGTTCCCAAGGGGCAGAGTTATTTTTAAGAACATTGCTGTCAATGGAGGAAAACTTTTTAAACGAAAAAAAACAAAGGTACAGCACGATGAGTAAGATACAAAAGATAAGATCATGATCAGAAATAGCATCAAACGAGACTTGATCAAAGAGAAGTACTATCGTCGTGTATCTTGTTAACGCGATTAGACTGGAAATCGTTTTGTTGATTAAATTAAATCGTTGTGACCAGCTTCCTTCGATTTCGTAAATCTTTTTAATGAATTTTTCGCGCATCTCATTGATTCAGCTGGTTTCGAAAAATGTTCTTCCAGACTTTTAGTTCTGATTGAATTTCCACAGTATTGTTGTTTTGATGTAGCAGGAGAATTTGTTTGTGTGCGTGTTGATGAGATGCACTTTGCAGCCGCTTTAGAGCGCAGATTCAGCGGTGACATTATTGGTTTAGGTAGAGTAACTTTTCAGTTGTGTTGGTAGACACAAATTTTAGGTGCACAAAACTGGTGAAAGATGGATGGCTTGTAATAAATCTATAAATCTGAACAATTTGAAGTCGCTTTTCAGTTTTACCAGTATACTAACTCACTGTAGCTGGACGACAAAAAAAATACGCGTCTATTCTCGTTTGTTACACATCGATTATTATCATTTTCACAGCAAGCATTGCAGAATGTTATAGCCCAGTGCCACGTCATGACACCAATAAGCAGCCAGCAGTCTTCCCTACTGAGGTACAGAAAGAAAGCCGCTGACCTCTTAGAGACATCGGGAAATATTCGTTTTATTTGTCACCAATCTTGGGAGTGATGCCATCTGCAGTTATGCTCATATGAAATCCAACTGTTTTTTTAAAGCCTTAAACGAAGACGCCATAGACTGTATCCTTAGATAGCAAAGTCATCATGAATTTAACTTTCTGACTGCGTTCAGTGAAATCTTGCATTCTCGAACTAACTTGCGACGTTCCAACAGACAGTACTTCTACATCATCTACATCGTTGCGTATAGACCTCAGAACTATTAAGGGCATTAAGTAGTGAGTCGACCAGTATGCACCATAGAATTGGAGACAGAAAGCTGCCTTGTAGAGGACCCCTAATTACCCCTAACATCACATATTAGCCGCAGTCAGCATCCGCAATTAGTGTCCTAATCAACAGTATTGCTTTTATACACAAAACTAATAACTGGATGCATGTTTGATTGCCTCATCCACAACCGACTAGGTATATGTACAAGCTACGGCATGTTGTGATATTCGTCTCATTAATAGCTCCGTTATTACGGCCTGGTTGTTAGCTGGTTCCACAAGCATGAGGCGGATAGTCTGTGCATTGAACTCAGTGTATGAGCCATCGGATTTTCTGAGCGATTGCAGCCTGGTTGATTTTTTTCCTCGTGAAGATTTTGACAAAGCTACTAGTTTCACCGATAGTTTCGATTTTTTCTGAAAAGATTATAAGAAGCACTATTCGAAATCCGAGATAGCTTCTCATATTCGATCTGCTGGAGTCCTTACTCCAGTCTTCCCCCAAATTAGTCATAGGTGACTAGTTTAAAAGTTTTTTGATTTATTAACGAAGTCCGTTCAGACCTGCACTCCATCAAGGAACGAGCTGAACATATCAACTCATAACACCGTTCAAGTTGTGAACAACTTCCTCTAGTTTTTGTTTGCTCTGAGTTTAGAGGGAGCACTATCGGACTTGTCACTTGACGGATTCCACCTCTTAAACAAGGTCGAGAACTCGTATCAAATTCTGAATTCGATGTACCCATGGTCCCACATGGAGACCTCCAATAGTATAATACTTTTCAGCCGGTAATCTCCATAGGATGCCTGTTCGACAATGTTATGTTGATTATTTGCTGACTTACTCACGTAACAAAAGTTGGCATTGTTGACGACCAGGCCAGACGATAGTATGAAATCCAGGAGATGATTGTCTCCCACGTTGCATTTGCTATTTGCTTAATGAGTATTTTGAGCATTAGTATCGCAGCATATGATAAGTTCCATTTTCCTGGAATCACAGCATTTAATACCGCCTTCGATGGTGCTCATAGTAAGGAATCATAGTAAAAATAAACTGACACAACGAAGAATTTGTTCCATTTTCTGTTCGCTTCGTATCTTATGTCTACAGCAACTAAATCGTGGTTGTCCGAGCTTTGATGGCGAAAGTAGGTTCAACAACAAGTTCTCGGTCTTTCCGATCGCTCATCATATAGTGGCGTGAACCCCCTTAAACATCCGAAACCACAAATGGGTTTATTCCATAAATACGGTTTCCGTATGAAAATTAGTGAGGTTTTGTATTCAACACGGAACACCACGGATGTAGTAGCTGACTTGGAATGTTGATAGTTGATCTGGGTGAGTATAATAAATAAGTCCTGGGGTCATCATCTCTGGCCTGCACTGCTTTGAAAAGTGAAAATTAATCCTTTTAAGGTTCAGAAAGGGACGCGAGTCATACTTAGGTTTAATGGTTTCGACAGGGACTTTGTCTGAGCTCACAAGAAGAAAAGAGCCGTCCTTGTTTTCTCGATTCTCTCTTTGTGAGAGTCGATTTTCCAGCTTTCAGTGTCGAGTCCAGGGCTTTGTGTATGAAGACGTATTATTGCATCCTACGTTATTCTGACTTACCCCAGAACCCAGAAGATGGCTCGCGTCAATTTGGCTGTTCTGAAAACGGCACAGATTTGGTTAACTATTCAAGAATTTACTGCATAGAACACTTCACTCTAAGTGTTCCGTTTTCCATATCGTAGCCATCTGCTTAAATGCAAACGTTATTTGCGTCAGCTAGCTCCCTACATGATCGACACAATGTTTTCACATTTCCAGAGAATAAATAGCGGCATCCTTATTGCTGCGCCGATCTTATCCCATTTAGCGTTTTGGGGTTTTCTTCCTGGTCAGTTTTCCAGCGATAACCAAGCTCCGTCCACCCGAACTACAACTTGCTCTCGACCAGAACTATGACCTTTGCTGATTGCAGCACCGGCCTTATCCGGACATTGTGTGCGGGTTAAACTACAGCTGGTTTCGTTTTTGTCGGTCGGTTTAATCGCTTCATACGATTTCCGTTCACTGGAACTACAGCTTTTGCTGGTTACAGAACCGTTTTTATCCGGGCATCTTGCGCGGAAAGATCCAACGAGATAGGTAGTACCAGAAGCTTTCTTGCTCTTATCCCTGTTCGGGACACACTTGTCACTTGCGTTACGTTGGAACTTGCTATAAAAAGTTTAAGCTCACTGTCTGTGAAATGACGACCCTGGAAATAGCATCGAATTATGGAGGGAATATGATGCAATCGTGGTTGCATATTATACTGGTGATTGGAATATGATAATAGACTTCCGTTAAGGTCAATAATAACCGCAACCACCAGTAGAAGTACGCAGAACACTTAAAAAATTATTACATGTCACACAAATCAAGGATACACGATAAAATAACAAAATTACCACCGAATGCGACGCCATAAACAACTGACCGAAAACACAGAAGGACACAGAAGAAGAAGGCCAAATGGGAAATTTGCCCGATCACCAATTTGCAATGCACCATCGTGCTCTTTTCCCATTAAGCTCTATGAATATACCATATAATGTGGGAGGCAAATCGAACAGAATTACAAGATATGCTTGTGAGCAAGCACAGTGTGGGTCACCTGAATTGTATTAGGAAAGATGTAGTAGTTGCAAGTATACAAAGATTATATAAATCCAACACCAAGTCAAACATCTCCACGGTCAGTATCAATGACCATATGACTTACAGCTGAGGTGCTAAATAACATCACCGAGGTTTATTTGAATTTAAATAAAGCTAATTTTATAATGTTCAATAAACGTCAGTGCAGTTTAGTTTTCTTGTCCCACAAAAATCGACCGTGAAGTGAATCAACTATTCTCTATTGCTGATATACCGTTATACCAGCATTACTTATATACATTCCCTACATCCAGAACACCAACGGTGTATCATCAAACTTGGGATTGAAGTGCGTCGATAAGTGCCCTGTAGTATTTGCTACATTATTGTACCTCTGACACCTCCACATGGGGGCCTAGCTCTTTCAAACCAGGCTGGAACCGAAGTTCCAGGGCTCCCAGTTCCGATGATACAGAATTAAGCCTCTGTTGGTCTACCAGTAAGATCCCTACAGGTTTTACATATCGACTGGCCGCTGAAAAGCCTTCAAATATGAAGATGGTCATATGTACATCAGTTTCAGCTCTGATATATGTAATAGAGTCGATGTCCGCCGAGCCTCTCGTCAATCTTAGGGTCACGACACAAATTATTTCTTGCAACTCCCCATCGTCAACCAAATTGTGGGCGACCCTTCGAGCGATTTAGGTTTAAACCGAGCCACCCTGATGCTACCACTTGAGGGCCTACCTCTCTCAAGTCAGGCGCGGACTGACGTCCGGTGGCCTTTAATCTCATGTTACAGAATTTTAAGTCCTGAACCTACAGATAGTTCATTTCTCTCAACATGGACCCCATAACCAGCCGCTTATAATGTGACTGGTTAAATCGAAGCAAATTTCAGTAGCGTCAATCGAGAAGACCTTACGATAAGACCAGTATTGCTTGATGGGCGTAGCCTTCATAATTGGACGGGGGCCTGACCCCTGTTCGGGAAAGTAGAATAAGGCGTAGTTTCATTTCCGAGAGGTTGGTCGGTTTCAGTGGATGTTCCTACAACCTGTTTCAGTTTTCCCTCGCATCTGGGCTTCTTTTTCATCTCCTCCTTAATGGAGGTCTTTGCTAGAGTCCATTCAACGTTTTTGGTTTACCAAGAGAATCCATCAAAAACAGCACCCTGACTAGCCACTAGTGTGGAATAGCACATCATTCAAACGGCCGCCTCGGCTTCGATGAGCGTGCTTCAAGCGGTTGTTCCAATTTTTGACGATTCGGTCCAATATGTGCGGCATTATTCCGGCAATAGCATGCCGAAGGTGGTTAACTTTTTAGCGTACACTATGGACTTGACTTAGTCACACAGAAGGTAATCGAGGGGTGTCAAATCGCAAGATCGCAGCTGCCAATTGATGAACGCTCGCCGTGAGATGACGCAGTCGCCAAATTTCTCCTTCACTACTTCGAGCGTTGCGTCGCTTGTATGACATGTACCGTCATCTTGTTGGAACCACAGCTAGAATATATCGATGTTGTCGAGCTCTTATCACAGAAAGTCGGTTAACATCGCTCTATACCTGAGACCACTGACGGTAACGGTGTCTCCTTCCACATTTCGAAAGGAATAAGGTCCGACGATGCTGCCATGACATAAATCGCACCAAACAGTCTATATTTGTTGATGCGTTGATACTTGACCGAACACTTGTGGATTATGTTCGCCCCAATAATTGCAATTTTGCTTGTTGATATAGCCGGTGAGCCAAAAATGGGCCTCGTCCGAGAAGATGATTTTTTGGCCAAAATTCGGACCTCTGACCAACATTTCCAGCTCCCAATAGCCAACTCTCGGGGTTGTCTATAATCGTGCGGCTTCAATTTTTGAGTCACCAGAATCTTACCCTGATGTAGGCCTAAATTCAACCGCAAAATAAGCCGGGTTGACTCTCTGGCGATGTTCAATTCAGTTGATCCGCGCCGAATCGGCAAACTGAGCCGGAATTCCGATAATATTTTTAAATAATTTCCGCAGGATCGACAAGCGTAAAATGATGCATGATGAAATGGCAAACATTACTGAATATTTTGACAATTGGATGCCATTCGTAAGTTTGACAACTACTGAAACGTAACGATTAAAAAACTATCATTGCTATCCAGTCAGTTGATATAACCAAAAATTACTCACCTCTATCGTTGATGTTGGTACTGCCCCATACCCTGTGATGAGGTTAAACGTCGTGTTTTAAGCCTTCCAGTTTCCAGTACCACCCTTTCTTGGTTATCACCAGGGATAGGGCCCACATGGTCTTGACCAAGATCTGCCGATGCTAGTCAGTAGCTGGCTTTGCCTCGGCTGCACTCATTGGCCTTTTTGGAGTGATAAATCTGGAGCAACCGTAGCATTATTGCTATAATTCGACAGAGGATCCTCAACCATGTTGATGTTCAAGTCCTTCGATACCGGACATGTGCCCAAGAGCGCATCGACGTTGGTTTCGATTTCCAACAGAGTGCCAGAGGAGGAGACCGACAGCTTAGTTCTTAAATCGTAAAGATTGTAGTCGTCGCTATCCATTTCAGGAAAGAATATTGACACTCCAAGATCTGGGGCTGAATTTGCCAATTCGGTTAAAGGAGGAGGAGGTTGGTTATCAGCATCCAGCTCATCTTAACTAATCCCTTATGGTTATATTCCCGAAGATGAACCGAATCATGTCTTTAGTCTGTGCTAGTGATTCCTTATTAATCACAGTTAACGCGCATTTATAAGCACCCCTTAGTTCTACCAGTTTTGCGACTTTCCAGTCATGAGCCGGAAGGGTCCAGTTGCTGAGCCTGATTGATCTCCAGAATGCTTTCTGGGGAGGAGGGTTCGGCTAAAATCCAGGTACGATTTCTAAGGATACCCTCCTTAGCCCTGACTTCGAGTTTTGCAGCTGGCCAAATCTCTCCTAATCCAGCTACGGCTTTGGTGTAAAGACCGAGATATCTTTGATCGGCACATGTGATAAGTTTAACGTGCGCCACGTGTGGTGGAAAATGGTACGGGGTTTTCCCACAAGATGGCCAAGAAGTTGCCCGAAAGCTGTAGCTTGACCAACTGCCACCGTTCAGGTCTTATCGATCCATCGGCGTTATTTTTGTCGATTACAGCAATCGTTTTTGAATCTTTTAAGACTTCGCTAAATACCTCAGAGCTGTGATATTGGTAGGCCCAGGGAGGGTTTTGGTGTTTTTAGTTTTGGGCTCTTTGGAAACTGGAACGGTTCCCTCCAACAACCTCTGGCGCTTAGAGCAGTCTTTTATCCAATTCGGGATAATGCGTCTTTAAGGATGTTGTTAGCCCAGTCAATTTTTCTCTTAATGTCCACAGGTCTCTCAACCTCCGGAATGGATTTGAAGGCTTTTATAATACGTAAAGCATTTCAAAGTCTGATATAGAGCGCCGGGGATGGGGCTGATCGATGCGACTGAGTCCCTGATTAATCATTTTTGTAGCAGCAGCGAGGCCGTGGCCTGCAACAAACTTGCTGCTACTAGGGGTGGAGGAAGTGATAGGATCATGGCGCCTATCCTCTTTTACTATTCCTTTAAGGTTTGGATTTTGCCTTTAGGAAATGGTGCACCATGGGCTGTCACAGTTTTACCTTTGCCCGATAATGCAGGAGCCTTGCCGGTAGCTGGTACAGTCACCGTTTTGATTTTATCCACATTTACACCCCGCGAGTAGCGGAGAAAGAATGGTCCATCTGTACAGAGATCCGCTGCATACAGTTTAGGCTTGCTAGTCCGGAGGTCGCCAGGTATCCGGATACTATGTTCACGAATGAGCTATTTTTGGAAATGCTGGGTCCTCAGCTAGAATGATCCTAGGCACGCGTCGTAAAACACCTTGATCCAGCCCATAGGACCATGGAGTGGTGGAGAAGAAGGTTAAGGGGAAGGTTGGAGAGGGGGGAAGGGGGTTCATCCTTTAGTTTCGGGAGTCATCTGGTGAATATCTCGAGATCCATTGACGTAACTCAGCCTCTCCAACTCGACAAGTTAGATGCGCAGGTAGTGGGTGGCAATACAAACTCGTCAGTAATACGACAGTACATTCCAACAGGGACTATTTTTGATTTTAGTATTCCCGTTCTCCCTGTTTTTTTTTCTTCGGCATTGTTAACTTTTTTGATGACGTTATTTCGGGTTGCTGAAGCATCAATAACGCATAAGTTTTTAGTAAAAAAATACACTCAAAGCAAAAAAATACACTCACACACTCTTGATTTTTTCCTTCCAATAGGTATATAGGCCCCAATATTCCTTATGGATTTACGGGGATTTTACGAAATGTTATATTGAACTTGATCAGCTTTTCTTACAACAGAATGCAGTATTTTGCCAGCATTCAATAGGAGTTAACGTGCCATACCATTGGGCCATGATATCGTTCATCAGAAAATAGAACTGCTTTGCACTTCATTTCCGAGATGCTACATCATAAGGCAAAAAAAACAGATAATGCTACTACTTAGAAGTTTTTTATATTTTACATTCAATCGCCTAACGCAGACTCACATTAGGTAGTAAAAAGGCTTGGTCCGATTGAACAACAAGACCGAACTTCAGTAACTTTATTTCAAATTAATTTATGCAAAAATTCTGCTTGCCTAAGGACGACATAAGCACGACAAGGTGCAAGTTTAAAGAATAACAAAAAAATGTTGACCTAAATATGAAAATACCAATATCGTCAACCTAAGCAGTAAAAGCGAATAATAAAATAAAATAAATATTTTTCGTTGCCGTCATGTCATCAACAGTCTTTTTTATTTTGAGAGGCCTAATCATAAATCTTGAGAATTCATCTTAGACCCGAATTATTGGCTTAATTCGTTGGCATTATACACTCAGGAGCTCTGCACGCATCTACTGTGTGATTATTTCTGGATCCTGAATTTCCAATTTCCTAGAAAATAACCACCAGCTGCGAAAAGAAAACATCAGTCAATCTAAGAGTCAGTTATTTAATTATGAGTTCCTTTATGTCATTTATGACAACGATAAAAGTCACGGTTACAAGCAAGTGTTTTTTTCATACCACCAACATAGAATGATACATGGCTTCCGGAACTCACGGACTTCCAACGCAAGTCATCCGAAAAAAAAAAACACAGACAAAGACAAACCGATTTGACAAATGAAATATCCCCTCATATTTACCACACAAAACAGTTCTCGACAGACGAGTAATTAATACCTATTGCCCCATAATTTCATACTATTCAAATTTCCCATCTACGCCCGGTGTCCACCCTTAAAAGGATATAAGGTGCAGCCCATGGAATAGAAAAACGAAATCACGGTATACTATCAATCAGATTACACAATAATTTGCGGTTTTAATTTTGTTACGCAGCACGACAACAACAGTGACGTCCTTCCCCGATTTAATTTAATCGCAACAGGACGAAAGGTTACTGGACACAGTTATAATTTTTCATTCCCAGTTTTTCTTTCTCCTATTTTTCCTCCTCCGCGTTTGTATTCGTTTTGAAGAGAAAAGTTATTAGACGTATAACCGGAAGCGACGCAAACCATTGGGAATTCTCGGCTCTGCTGTCTCCGTTCAAGATGGACAAAACGGAAAACAAATTTTCCAAACCGACATAGGGAACCGTAATAAATCAAGATTAAATCGCTCATCCGATGTATTTTAATTTTTTTCCCCTATTTAAAAGAAAAAAAAAAAGGAAGACTATTTGGAATTTTAATAAAAGAAAAATCCGGCGTGGACGAAGAAGAGAAATTCCATTTCGTTATGATGATTTTTTTCCTTAGATCTTTCTTCGTAGATATAACAGGTAGGGCAGCATTCAAAAGTCTAAAATATTATAAATATGTATCAGTTGCACTAATTATTTCAAGCCGAAGTCTATAGAGACATTGATGTGGAGTTTGCCTTGAGGCATCCGGAAGCGAAATCAAACCGCTGGCGCCCCCTTAGATAATTTCATAGGTTTCGGTGATTTCTGAGAAAGTAATTGTGGAAAAGTTGATCACTTTTCTTATAAAGAACTCTTACTTTTCTTTTAAAAGAAATAATTATGCTTTGGGTGCTTCAGAAATAGGGAAAGAAGTAAGCGATTGTTGTAAGGGCTCTTCTGTCACTACAGCTTTCATTAACACTAATGCGAAGCTGCCACACATTAGCATTAAGCATTGTCAATTCAGTCTTAAGAACATTGTCAATCAATTAACATACACTTACTCCAACACTGCAATTATCATTAATTACTCGTAACAGCGATGTCAATATTTTAGATTCGAGATATGGTATACTCCTATGAAGTACCTCCGCCGTGCTGGTTATTTCTTGAGAACGGCGAAAACGAAAGCCCAATATCTAGTTTCGAACTGACATACATATACTTTCTATTTCGGTCCCTTTCACTTAATTTCACTGCGGTCGGATTTACATACGTACGTCAGCCAATTCGGCTACGGGACGTTCAGCAAGAAGATGAGATCAACAATTAACATACATACCAAATTCCCCATACGAGCTACTTCAACTAAATTCCACCAACCTAATAATGGTTCTTAACACTAGCCAGGGTGCTGAAATAAGGGTAATGGTGTATGAACGGAAGCAAGTTACTGGCTTGGGAATATCCGGCTCTATTTTCTCAAGGAGCCCAGAAAAGGCCCATTAAAAATGTGCATTAGTCCATCTTTTTTGATTATAATTTGCGCGCGCTCAAGGGATATAAATACCCTTAAAATGCTTGCACACAGCGCGGGCGTAGGAAAATCAGGAAGAGTAGAAAGAGAGGTACCGGTGAACGTTGATTTTAAATGTTTGGAGGTTATAATGACTAAGAAATAAAGAGCTAGGCAGGGCGTTCCATAAGTGAGTTGTACGGCTTAGGAACTAATCACGATATTTTAGAGTACGTCCGAAAGTGGGCTTGCGGCTATACTAATGAGCATTCCTAGCAAGACGGGTGTTACGGTAAAAGGTTTGAAGGGGCGGAATACTACTGGCGATTTATATGGAGCATTGTTGGATCAAATTCCGATAAAACAGAGTGAGACACGAAGCATTAAGGAGGTTGTCCATTGTTTGACTGATGTTAGTATCACCTATGAGTTTTATCGAACCTAGCTAGCAGGTGTAGAGATGTTCTAGAAGCACCTGACCAGATGTGGGCGTTGTACTCCAATTCAGGGTGGATGAATGCCTTATATATTCAGGCCTGGTCAGAGGGGGTGAAATATTTCTTACAACGCTAGAGGAAACCTAGACATTTCCCAGCATTTTTGACACCATCGAGTATGTGGTCATTCCAAGGTAAGTTGTCACTGACATACATATTCGGTTATAAAGCAAGTGCCATTCATTGATAATGACTGGGTATTTAAATTTTGCTTTAGTGACAGCAGACAGCATTGAGCTATTAAATTCCGCTCTGTTGATAATTCCCCAATTGGTTATGCTTTAAATTTCGGAATAAAATGAGCTTAACATACGCTGCCTTTCCCGTTCTACAGCCGAAAAGCAGGGACGTGAGCCCGCGAACGAATATGAAAAGCAGAGAGTACTGTTGTCAGCAAAGGAATACATTGGATTAGAAGTAGCAGACAAGAGATCGTTGATGAAAATTGGAAAAAGTGATAGACACAGAACGGAGCTCTGGGGCACACCAGCATTTATTTTGTGAATATCAGACTTTAAACCGTCCAAAACAACTTGAATTGAACATTCCGAAATCACCAGTGGACCTGCTGCTACGAAAACCATACTGCCGGTCATTACGAAGTTTTCGTGTTTCGAGATATTTCATTAGCTGACGATTTATAAGCGTATCCATGGCCTTGGAAAGAAGGGACAGAAGTGCAATGGTTCTGTAGGAGGAGAGGGAAGAAGATTCGCCTTTTTTAGGGACGAGCTGGACAAATGCTGTTTTCCATCTGCTCAGAAAGAGTCCTACAGCTTGCGCAGTGGTTTTGCCAGCGAGAAGAACACTTCTTCAGAAGAAGGGGAAATATACCATCTGGACCAGCGGATTTGTAAATGTTAAGATCTTTAAGAACTCTTGCTACTACACTAGTTCGAAAGTGAATTCAACCCATTGATTCGACGCACTCAATTGTAACCGGAGACAAAGCACAATCTGGGAGTATTGAGCTGGCCGCAAAGTATGTGGCAAGCAAATTTGGTTGTCCAAAGAGTTGACAGCAGGAATGTCATTATAAATAAGCGTTGGGATAGAGGATGAGGCAGAATTTCTGATACTTTTGACAAACGACTAAAAGCTTTTACTGCCTTTGGGACATTGCAGTATTTACTGCCTCAGGTTTTGGTCGTATTGGAATTTTACACGATTAAGAAAGGCGTTGCAGTCATTTCTGGCTCGTTTGAACATTTTTCGGTTTTCCGCTATTGGGCTGGCCTTGAAGGACTGAAAAAACATTTCCCTAACCCTGACAGCATCTTTACAGCTTGAATCGTACCATGCCCCTTCTATTGGTTTGACACTCTGCATGCGATGACGGATAAAGTTTCGCATTCCAAAGATTATGGTGTCTGTGATCGTATCAACCGTGGCATCCACGTCATTATCGAGTAAACATAATGACCAGTTAAAATTTCTAAAGAAGATGTTAAGACCGCTCCAGTTGGCTGTCTCGTATTGCCATATGGTTTTTTTAGGAACCTTTTCTCTAACTGTGTGGTCGGTTTACGAGAAATTAGCTAATATGACACAGTGGTCTGACGAGCCTAGAGGGGAGAGCACATCAGCGGAGTACTTATCAGGGTGTGCAGTTAAAAATAAGTCCAGGGTATTGGCGGTATGACTATCAACGTCTGGCATTTGTGTGGGCTCATTTACAAGCTCGGTTAAATTATTTGCCGATCCCAACACACCGTCCATCGGTTGTTGTCTGTCCAGAATGTCGAAGCCACCCGGAATTGTGTATATTGAAATCGCCCATAATAACGATTTCAGTATGAGAATACAGGGATAGAATTCTTGGGATGGAGTCAGACTGCTCATCAAACTCGTTAAAATTCGAATTGCTGTCTTGTTTGGGGCGTCTGTAAATAAAGCAGCAGTGGATAATTTGCTTACGGAAATGGAATTTTAACCACATGTGGTGGAGTTTGGTAAACTAAATGGCGTGACAGCGGTGAGAGATGAATAATGGCACTAGTTCGTAGCCAGATAGCTTCAGATCAGCGTGATCTGAGAGGTGTGGGCGGGGATCTACCTGTGTTTCACTAAGTGGTAAAACAGCTGGTGTGGACGTACGCAGAAAAGTGATTACTTTTTTGCCCGTGTATATTGGCATTATCCACTCTAAGTTCCTGAGTCATTGTAAAGAAAGACAAACACAAAAAATACAAACACCGTGAAGTAAAAATTCAGATTTGTTTCACCGAATCAAATTCTTTTCGGTGCTATGCCCTTACAACACTAGGAACTAACACACCAACAAAGTTCGCAGCCCGCTATCCACCTGTTGTTACATACATTCAGTCACTGCACGCACTGTACTATATCACAATGTTATACAGCAATGGCTGTGACCGAGTGGTTGAAAGGTTGAAATGTTGGTGACGATTGGATGACGATTTCACTGCACTCGCGCGTTGCCCGCACAGCGAATATAAATTATATAAAATTCAATCTATCTGTATTGTTACAGATACTATTACAGTGATTGCTTCAAAGAATACGAGAAGCATTTGTTTGCACGCAGAATCACTGCAGACTAAAGGAAGGACTTCGAACTTTCGGCCGATGATCGAATGCACTGCTAAAATCCCCACCAAGTTACGAGGGTGTATCATAAGTTCGCAACTTTTTGAATTTGCCGCGTTATACTTTTAAATCCAACACCGCACACGTCACTCACTATCTCTCAGTAGAATACTGTCGAATTTTGAGCAGGATGAGTCATTTAACATAGTTTCTCTGTGACATCAACTTAAGCCAGACACCACCGTAAATTTTAACGAAAGTGGAAAAATGTGAATGTCATCGTAAAAGGCTCATCCTGTAGGAGTGTTTGACCTTGTTCAACCGCAATCCGGGTAAATTTTTTCAGCACTTCATAACCGTGGACGAAGCGTTCATTCACCACAATACTCCAAGGCCGACAGTGGGATTGTTCTGTCGAATCGGCGCCGAAGAAGGCAAAATAAAACTTTGTAGACTAAAGTATTAAAAAATATTTAAATATACTTATCGTATCCAAAATAACGAATTTCACCGAAATCATTATAAGAAAAATAGGAATTGTTGAAGTTTATAATTATGTTAGTCAACACAAGAATTCCAGCATAATAATTCAATTCCAAGAATCGCAGCAGATCAACGACACACGTGCCAAACAACACCAATTCGATTCCAAGGATCGCAACACGCGCCGACAAATTTCCAGGAATAAAAACAAGTAGCTTAGCAAGCAATTATTGTGGTTTAAATAAATAAATGTGTGACAACTGCTAAATCTTTAGTTTTAAGTTTTCTTTTAAATAAAGGAGGGTACTCCCAAAAAAAAACTTTTTTATAAAAAAAACATCGTTTCCGTTTTTAACTTGTACTACTCGTAGTATATTATTTATCATTTGGGGATAGATAATGTTACCAATTTTGTTGTTTGTACTAAGAATGAATTCAAATTACCTAAGGAAGCAAATATCCAACTTAAGGTGGTAATGCAAACATTCTCCCACTGTTGAAGGCATCCTTCAACTTGGATCTACCAATAGCGGGTGCAATTTGCGCAACGGGCGCTTTAGTTCTCCCCTAGCAGTTATGACAGACGCGACTCGCGTTAGTCCATCTCAGCTCGGATACGTCTTGTTTACTCTACCAATTGTCCATCGACATGGCGGTAGATTTTCTTCTTTGATGGTGAAGATGCCATTGATTTCAATATTTTTACTTTTTTCCAACCATTTGGGTCGTTTACGTAGCTGGCTGACGTAATCTTGGGACCACTTTCTCCAAAAACCTTGTACGAGACCTTGAAGATATTGCCATCGATGCAAAAACGAGGCCTGGAGATTTAACGCTATGGGGTCCGGCACCGTCAATAGAGGTCGTAAAATCAGGAAGTGCCCTGGAGTTAAGGGATCCATATCACCTTCGAAATGCACACATAACGGCCTAGAATTAGCACAGGCTTCTATTTGACACAGCATGGTCGAAAGTTCCTCGCAGGTCACCGATGTATTTCCCAACACTCTACACAAATGAAATTTAAATGTTTTAACAGCAGCCTCCCACAGACAGATGTCACTAGTGTTAAACGCAGGTACCTGCCGTGAAAGTTCAAGCCCACGGTGCGTCTTCGCGGAAGTTATCAAAGAGATATAGGGTCGAGGTCTATCTAATACATCCGCCATTCTGTGGGTCATGGTACCCAGTTGCAATACAACTCCGCATCGAGCAGACCATCTCACCAATCAAATGGTTGAGCACAAGTCATAATACGCTACAACATATGCTAAACCTTGAGATGTCCAAGCACCATTCGGTCTACTCTCCCCTCGATTTTAGGTATAAACCAAGAACCACCAGGCTGGAACAGAAGTTTCAGGGGCCCCTGACCTCCCGTGGTACTAGAAAATGCGGTCTCTTCCAGTTGGGCACCTTATAGCCCAGGACTGATAACCTTTAATCAAAATTCAACTATTCTATAATTCCAGTCGCTAACTGCCTACTGCGTCTTCTATTAACATTTTTCTTGCAAAACTACGGGTTCTTTCGAACTGTACGATATCAGTGATAGCTCCACTGAAATGGTAGGTCTCACCATCAAAGAGGATGCCCATAGCCTGCTAGTCCCTGACATCTAAATAATTGGGACACTCACATAGGACATGCACCCTGTCAACGTATTTATGCAAAAGTGCTTTAAGAGAGCCTTGCCGGATCAACAAAAAGCCCAGGCTAAGGGTAAAACTCCGTTCAGGAAATACTCACATAGTCAGCACATCCCTTAGGAAACCATAAGTAAGCCTGCCGTTTTCGCTAGCTAGATTGCTATCTAGATAAAACACGTGCATGTAGCAAGACTTTACTCTCCCTCAAGGATAGGCCATACACTTCTGCTTTTCCGATCTTGGAAGCAATACCACGACTTATCATTTTCAGATCAAGAGGTGACACTCCTAAAAGTACTTGCATTGCCTCTATGGAGGCAGTGTGGCGCACAGGTAGGCGTCCAACCAAGGCGACTCTTTGGCAAGCCGAAATACGACGACAGCCATCCACAGTCAGCCCTGTCGTACCATACCGATGCTCCATATGTTGCACAAGCAATAAAAAGGCCGTCATATGTGATACGGATAGAACTCCTGTTAACCCTGCAGGCCTCCCAAAGACCACCGATATGCGGGGCATAGGGAGGCGGAAAAATCCAAATGATGCCGGTTCTTGATAGCGTCGTTCGACACACATTCTTGGAATTCCGGGAAGTATTTGATTGGCACCGGCAAAATTAGTGCTAGAATCAGCTAGAAATGCTGCTGATGGCAATTCCGTGACAATCTCTAATTGCAATGCCTGCATATAAATAGAGCGACATACGAGTATGTATGCCTTATATTGCTTAGAGCCTCATCCCTTCCCAGATCGTGCCGTGTTTCCGAATAGCCCACCTGGCTCCAATCTTTGCTTCGGTAGACTGGCCATTTGTTGCTGGAAAGGTACTGCTCGTTGACGTGCGCATGTTTTACACTAGTAGACACATCGCTTTATTGAAGGATAAACTCCAATGATAAAATATTCGAGGGACAAAAGATACGTCATTTATCGTATTCCAGCTTGCAAGTTTGTAAGATGACAATCAATTTTGTTAAGTGGTGATCCTAATGAAGAATAATAAAGTTATGGCATTTTCAAGCCGCTCGCCTACGCGAAGTACATACACCAAATCCGTCAATAAAAGGGCTTATGAGACGACTCTTGCTTCTTCTCGTAACCGCTTCCTAGCGGTTAAAAAATGTAATTTAATCGCGGAAAAATTGGGTTTGTGAAAGCCGAAATGGAGCTGTCTTTCATAAATGTATTTCCTCATGTGAATGAACACACACGCATGGAACGTTTAGGGGATGTCTATGGTTCCGAAATAGGCGAATACATCGGTTGATGACGCGCTTTTGAGGTTCGAAAACTGCATACGAATATCAAAGTCTCCTGTGGTCGAGTAATTCGACTAGAAAACGTAGTTATCCGCAAAACCTGTTGACCGTTCTAACATAGGTCCAAATTAAACAGATTTTGTGGCATTATACCGTGAGTGACACAGTTAGCGGGGTTTTCGGCTGAATGCACGTTTTGCCATATGGACACTGGAAGCTGGGCGTGGATTTTCGATATTCGATTGTCCACGAATACATTACACAACCGCGGGTATCCTTGACTCAAGTGTAAGACCGTGGTTGAGTCTATGTAGGCAAAGCACTCGATATTGTGAAAGATTAGAGCGCCCTTCGCTTTGCTGAGAAGTTTGGTAAGTAGCAACGAGCCGCATAATTCAAGACGTGGAATCAAAAGGGTGGGCTTCGCGTTTTCGTGCCAGTAACCGCAATTCGAATACCGACAGAATTTTACACGCGGGACTAAGCTGCCGCAGCGTATGCTGAAACTATGCAGCAGGTGGTTTTGGGTTTTTTGTGAAAAAGATAAATATAGAATGCTCAATGTGGTCACCCGATGTTCTTTGGCCGTCATTTTTTTATGAATGAAAAACTTTAGTTCTGATTTTGGATTATGTTTATTTGATGTCTTAATTTAAAGTTTCCGTTAAGTTGAGAAAATGATGTCGACCAGAATTGATGACCATTCGGGCCCGATTCGTGGCATTTTCTATCATTTTGTCCAGAACTCTCGGCGATAGGACCTTGCATTCTTGACGGATGTTCTCTATGAGGGCTTCTAGCGACTGAACCTTGTTGACATACTCGTACATAGATTCGTGACTTCAAAAAACCCCACAAAAAGAAGTCTGGAACGGTTAAATCAGGCGAGTGCAAATTGCCAAAACGAGAGGTTACGCGTTCCGAAAATGCAGCCCTCGGAATTTTGGTGCCCCAGATGCTTATGGGATGGGATTCTGCGCTCATGATGATTTTCGATGAAAAGTAGTCTCCGCAGTGGTCGAGATTCAGGATGGCTTGAGCGTAGGTTACACGCGCTTTGCGGTCAATAGCTAACAGCTGATGCACTGTCTCCACTTTGTAAGGGAACATCTTACAATCTTTCACCGCCGATTGATGCGCAATTACCAGGCACGTCATCTGGTCGATACTACGTGGTCCTCTGCGACATCTTCAATCACAGTTGCGATATTATCAGCAGAACGGCCTCATCTCGTGTTGCCCCATATTCTTTTAGGCGAGCGGCTAAACGCCGTAGTGTTTGCCCAGTTAATTTTGGTGGGGGTTGAGGACCCCATTTATTGGCTTAACACAACCTTAATCTAACTTAAAAACTAGGACTAAAAATTAACAGAAAGACTTAAGAGCTAGGGACCAAGGAAGTGATGGAGGAGATCTAGTTTGAGACGAGGAGTGTTCAGGTGGAAATCGAAAAGACGAGGTTTGAGTTGACCTTTCGGAGCATTCGGGAGATTGGTTCGTTGGAGCCATAAGAGGTGCGATGGACCGGTAGATAGAAGAGTCGAGGACAACGTAGATTGCGGGGGTTGGTATTGAAGGAAATGGAGTTCAAAATGGATACACAGTCGATGGAACCTGAGAGAACTGTATGAATGAAAAGAATGTCAGCAGTATTCCTAGGTTCTTCTAACGAATTCATGTTTAGAAGTTTGAGCCGGTCCTGATAGTGAGGTAAGATTAGAGGGTCGTTCCACGGCAGACCACGGAGAGCAAATCGGAGAAATCGACGTTGAATACCCTCGTTTCGGGAAACATGAACCCGGTGAAAGGGGGACCAAGCTTGACTGGCATACTCAAGCAGGGGGCGAACAAAGGTAACATAGAGAGATCTGGTTACGTGCGGGCTGGAAAATTCCTTGGACGGTCGTTTAAGTGATGAGTTGGCTTTGAGGATCATCTAATCGATATGCAAACGGAAATAAAGCTCACGGTCGAATAATATGCCAAGGTCTTGAAAAGACTGAACCAGGAGAATTGGTTGACCATAGAGAAAATAAAGTCGGGGAGGAGACGGCTTGCACTTATGTGAGAAGGTTATAGATTGACATTTGGCTATATTAAGTTGTTTTTGTGGCACCAGATTGAAAATCGATCAAGGACTTCTTGAAGAAGGACAGAGTCATCGGGAGAGGAAATATTGTAGTTTTAAAAAATTTTGTGTCGTCAGCGTAAAGGGGAAGGAGGAGTGTTTAATGACCCTTTGAACATCGTTAATAGTAAAAATGAAGAGAAGAGGGCCAAGATGACTGCCTTGTGGAACTCCAGATAAGGCCAGGAATGGAACAGAAAGGGCGGATCTAAACCGAACACTATAATAATGATTTATCAGAAATCCATTTTAATAAGAGAGGCTCAAAGCCGAGAGCAGACATTTTGAAGAGGATCAATTGATGAGCTATCTTATCAAACGCTTTAGTGAAATCTGTTGCGATAACATCGATTCCTTTTCCATTTTCTAAGGCTGAGAGAGAGCAACAGACACGAATTCAACTAGGTTTGTGATAGTTGATCTACCTTTTAGAAAACCATGTTTTTTTTTTTTTTTATAATTTACGCGCGCCTAAGGGGTTACGATACCCTTTTACTGTTGCCAGGGCGCGGGCGGAAAGATAGAAGGAGGAGAAAGGAAAGCATTGTTGTAATGTAGTGGTTTGAAACTCAGGTGTGTTTGGTTTCGACTATCCATAGGTGGGAGTCCGAATAGGACGGAGAGATTTCCTTCATTCGGAATGATTCAGGTTGTGAATTTTAACGGTTGCTTTGTGCTTGAAAACCCTACAACAGCCAAATCTACATGTCAGTGTTATGCCTTCCACACGCAGATTTTTCTGACTGAGTTCCAAAATTACACAAATGAAAACTTTGTCGTGGCTAGGATTCGAACCTTGATCCTCCAAGTGAGAAGCGATTGCTAGTGCCACTACACCACGGTCGGGGTGAAATAAAAGGCTTCGTATAAAATGGTTTCAAAGAGGTTCGGTATATGAAAGAGTTTAGCAATGGGACGATAATTGGTAACTTTTTGTGTATTGGGATTATAAAAGAGGTCTTCCAATTCTGGGGAAATTCTTCCTGTGTAAGGGATAGACGAAAAAGGTTGGGAAGGGGTAGAGATAAGTTGGAAGAGCATTTTTTAAGAAACACGGCGGGGAGTCCATCTGGGCCAGGTACAAATTCATCTTTTGGATTTAGTAACTTTTCTTCAATAACTGCAGGATCGAAATTTTGAGTGAGAAAGGACCAACGGGGAAATTTGGTAGATCATTGAAGTAAGAGGAATCTGGTACGAAAGAGTTGTTGGCAAATGATTGTTTGAAAAATGTAGCAAAAAATTTGGCGATGATAGGAGGATTACTTGAAGACTTGGTTTCAAAAGCGAGGGAGGAGGGATAACCATCAGTCTTACTTTCTTGAAGAAAGAACTTGGGGTCATTTATGAGATTGGTTTACTGACTTGGCATAGGCTATAGTCTGTTAACCGAACTAAGAAGAGGCATTCGTTAGTAGAAATGGGATTGGAAGCGCTGAAAAAAGATAGATCTTCCGATGGAATCCACTTCTGCTGAGGCTGATTAAAATCGCTGAAGATAATGATATCATCAAGCGGGTCTGATAAGTCGATCAAATTATCAATTGCTGCAATAGCAAGTTGGTAGGATTCGATAGGTTGCGCCGGAAGAATGTAACAACACATAACATACAAGCATCTACGAGTAAGTGTTATTTTAACTGACACAAAGTCGGGCAATGGGGAGATGAAGTGGGAACAAGAGGGGAGTCCAAGCTGTTGTGAATAGCCATTAGGACACCTCGACAAGGGGATTCAATCAAGTTGGTTTCCGATCATCATCCCAAAAAACATTAAAATAAAGAGGGTTTATTATGTTGGGGGTAAGATTAGTTTCGGTCAGAGCATAGATATCAAATGGGAGAGCACGAGATTGGTGGAAAACGGCGTGGGTTTTAGAACGCAGTCCTCTTACGTTCTGGTAATAGAAGGTGAGAGGGAGGTTTTTGCATGACTTTTATCGTGGTCAAGTCGACTGCGTTGGAGGTGTGAGACTCTTTTAGAGTGTACATAGTGGCGAAGAACGGCAAGATCGTCTGCAACTTTTTGGGGGGGGGGGCGTATTGAAAATCTCGTGTTACTTTATATAAAGTTTCCTGAGACTGGTAACGTCGGTAAGGAGGCCTTCCTGCTGGATGGAAACCATGACGTTTGTTTTTGTTTTACCCTCGTAGCACACCGAGTCGGATTTATCGTGCAAATAAGCGAGATATAGACGTATATTCTCATATAACTTTTTATCTCTAAGCCTAGAGAGCGCATAGCGACATTCGGTGATATCGCTAGTTTGCTGCGTTAATTTAACAGTGAGTGGCGAAAGGGTTTCAATAGAAGAGGGATGGGGTCAATAGAAGAAGTGGGATTTAAAATGTGAAAACTGATGAAATCAGGATACTTAGCTCAAGTTCTGAGGTCGAAATTCGGGAAAGGCGTTGGGGCTTGATTTGGGGTGGAATAGGGGGAGTTAGAGTATAGGTGCGGGGCTTAAAATTAGGAAAAATTTTAGTTTTAAAACTCCAATTGGAGCTGGATTTGTTGTGGGAAGAGGAGATGGGTCTTGGCAAATTGGATTTACTTGCTAACTTATTTGTTGGTTTAGGTTTGATGGACTGCTTGACTTTATGACGCTTTTTGGTCGTATTTTCCAACCATTTCCAAAATACGCATCTTTCCAAGATTGAAATTGTTGGTGGCTGGATTATGGAATAACCATTCGTATTTCGCTGGAAGATTGAGCTTGAAGCTGCGCTTGCTTCTGTGGTGAGATGTTAGAAGTAAATTGCAGTGGCTAATGGTAATGCCATATTTCTTTTCGAAGAAATTGGAGATCCAATCAATATCAGTGTTTAGGGGGGCGCCAATCGGAAGGTGTCCAAGTTGAATTAAAATGATTGATAAGCTTCCGTGTGGCAGCGATTGGAGGAGCTGACATAGATGTGTTCTCCGTTGTAAAGATGGAAAAAACTTCGCAGGAATCAGTGGGTTGAACCGTCCGCAGATGATTTATATGTTAGGGTGAGCGTGAAACCGCTTCAGGTTCCATTAATTCAGCCATGAGCGATATATTATAGGGAACATGCTGGTAAGGCTGCGGGAAGTTTGGTGTATCAACGATTTTGCTGTTTATTGTTGCGAAGTGATGTTCAATATCGCATACGATAGATCGAGTCGCAATAATTTCGTCACCGACATCGCTCACTTTATCGAAGATAACTTCGAGCATAGGATCACATTGTTTAGGAGAGAGTTGTTTGAGTAACGAGGACTGGAAATGAATATATATGTCGTCACGCAGGGAGCTTATCAACTCGCGGGTTTTTTGGTTGGAGATAACCTGCGCAAACAGATAGCTTTGATATCACTCAACACTTTAACCAGGTGATGTAAGGGAGTTTCTTCATTTCTGGATCTCCTGGAGTCTAACTCGAATAGACCAGCAATTTGTTTATCCGTGTGCTCTACTTTTGATTTTATTAGATCGGCTGAGTTACGTAACTCTTCAACACTTTTAACACTGCTTTCAATTTCCGAAATTTTATCCGTAATCTTTTTGGCTAGTGAGTCTTGGTAGGAGTCATTTGAATCGCTTAGGCATTTTATTGTATTTAATAAACACCGTATTTCTTTTGTTTTACAGGACACACACGGCATGAAAGGCGTTCGCACAAATGCCCTTGCAAGTTACCCAGTGAGCATTGTTGTCATCGATTAGAGTACACTAATACACCTAAACCATTTGTATACAGCGCGCACGGAGGAAATTTAGGGAGGAAGAAAATAGAGGTAGGTACTAATGTACATTGTTTTTAAATGTTTGCACTTTGTAACGACAAGGAAATAGGGAACCCAGCAGGGCATTCTATAAGCGAGTTGTACGGCTTAAGAACAAATCACGATATTTTAAAGTACGTCCGGGAATGGGCTTGCGGGTATACTGATGAACATGGAGCACTGGTGGTGGAAATAGCGATAAAACAAAGTGAGACAGGAGACATTGCGTTGGTGTACGAGGATGTCAATTGACTGATTGATATTAGTATCACCTATGAGTTTATCGCTCGGCCTTAAATCCTATATAGCAGGTGTAGAGATGTTTTAGAAGCACCTGACCAGATGTGGGCATTGCACTCTAATTTTGGGTGGATGAATGCCTTATTTCTTGAGGCCTGGTCAGAGGGGGTTGAAATATTTCTTACATCGCTAGACGAAACCTGGACATTTCCCAGAATTTTTGGCAACATCCGCTATGTAGTCATTTCTACATAAGTTGTCATTGACACATATACAGAAATGGAATGCCATTCATGGATAACGACTGAGTATTTAAATTTCGCTTTAACGACAGCAGACAGCATTGTGTTTTGGGAGCATTAAATCCTACTGTATTGATAGTTCCCCAATTGGTTATGCTGTTATTAGCGGAATTCTATAAGCTTAGCATACGCTGCAGTTCAAGTTCTACAGCCAAAGAGCAGAGACGTGAGTTCGGAAACGAATATGAAAAGCAGATACATAGTACTGTCATCAACAAAGGAATAAATTGAATTAGAAGTGGCAGACAAGAGATCATTGATAAAAGTTAAAAAGAGTGTCGGAGACAGAATGGAGCCCTAGGGCACACCAGCATTTATTTTGTGAATATCAAACTTGAAACTGTCCGAGATAACTTGAATGGAACGTTCCGAAAGGTAATTTCTACTCCATTGGGAGTCATCGATCCCAAAAACACGCATTTTCGACAAAAGAGCCTGATGCCAAACTTTGTCAAATGCCTTAGAAATATCAAGTGCAACTATCTTGCTTTCGCCAGATTGATGTACGCTTTGGTTCCACTTTTCGGTGAGACATGCGATCAAATCGCCAATGTACCTGTTGCTACGAAAACCATATTGTCGTTCATTGAGAAGTTTTCGTGTTTCGAGATATTTCATTAGCTGACGATTTATAAGCGTTTCCATGACCTTGGAAACAAAGGACGTAAGTGCAATGGGTCTGTAGGAGGAGAGGGAAGCAGATTCGCCTTTTTTAGGGACGAGCTGGACAAATGCTGTTTTCCATCTGCTCGGAAAGAGTCCTAAAGACTAGTTTTGCCAGCGTGGAAGAACACCTCTTTAGAAGAAGGGGAAATACACCATCTGGACCAGCTGATTTGTGAATGTTAAGATCTTTAAGAACTCTTGCTACGACACGAGTGCGAAAGTGGATTCATCCCATTGATTCGACGCTCTCAATTGTAGGCGGAGACAAAGCACAATCTGGGAGTATTGAGCTGGCCGCAAAGTATGTGGCAAGCAGATTTGCCTTGTAAAAAGAGCTGACAGCTGGAATGTCATTATAAATGAGCGTTGGGATGGAGGATGAAGCAGAATTTCTAATGTTTTTGACGAATGGAATTTTACACGTTTAAGAAAGGCGTTGCAGTCATTTCTGGCTCGTTTAAACTTTTTTCGGTTTTCTTCTATTTGGCCTAAAAAACATTTCTCTAGCCCTCACAGCCTCTTTACAGCACGAGTCGCACCATGCCTTTTCTTTTGGTTTGATACTCTTCATCCGATGAGGGATAAAGCATCTCATTCCAAAGAGAATAGTTTCTGTGATCATATCAGTAGCGGCATCCACGTCGTTATCGAGGAAACATATCGACCAGTTAAAATTCCTAAAGAAGTAGTTAAGTCCGCTCCAATTGGCTTTCTCGTATTGCCATATGGTTCTTTTAGGAATATTTTCTCTAACTGTGTGGTCGGTGTACGAGGATTTAGCTGATATGACACAATGGTCCGACGAGCCTAGAGGGGAGAGTACATCAACGCAGTACTTGTTAGGCTGAGAAGTTAAAAACAAGTCCTGGGTGTTGGCGGTATGACTATCAACGTTTGGTATTCGAGTGGGCTCATTTACAAGCTGCGTTAATTTGTTTTCCGCAGCAAAGATCTCAACACACCGTCCTTGGGGTGTTGTCTGTCCAGAATGTCGAAGCCACCCAGAATTGTGTATATTCAAATGGCCCGTAATAACGATTTCAGTATGAGGATTCAGGGATACAATTTGTTGAATGGAGTCAGACAGCGCATCACACTCGTGAAAGGTCGAGTTGCTGTCCAGTTTGGGGCTTCTGTAAATAAAGCAGTAGTGGATAATTTGCTTACGGAGATGGAATTTTAACCACATGGAATTGAATTCCGGATTGGAACAGGGACTACATTGTGGTTGAGTTTGGTAAGCTACATCACTGCGCACATAAATGGCGAGGCGGCGATGGGAAAAGAATAGTGGCACCAATTCGTAGCCAGGTAGCTTCAGATCAGAGTGATCTGAGAGGTGTGGGCGGGGATCAACCTGTGTTTCACTAAGTGCCAAAATAGCTGGTCTATACTTACAGACGTACGCAGAAAAGTGATTACTTTTTAGCCCGCGTATATTGGCTACGTCCACCCTGAATTCCCTAGTCATAATTATAGTACAAACAAACACAACAAACACAAATACCAACGATACTAAGCAAGGCTGCGAAGTGAAAATTCTGACGATGGTTTACCGAATCAAATTGCTGTAGGTGTTATGCCCTTACAACAATATGAAGGCAATGTTGGAGGAATACAATTATGAACTCCAATATAAAGCCGGTAAAACCAATATAATCGCAGATGCACTTTCCAGGCCGCCACAGCTAAGTCTTGTAAATTACCATGTCCACAACAACACATAGTGATAAAAGTGCTTTCCATACACTAATCCCAATTCTTAAGTGATAAAGAGGCTTCTCAACAAAATAAAAAAAATAATTATTTTAACAAAAAAGAAAAAAAAATAAAAATTAATTTGTATCCGTCATACGCTGGGACTATAAAACCCACAATCCTGGCAAAGTAATGCAATGCTACAATTGTCAATTTTATGACCGTGGTTCCATGCAATGCCACATTAAAAGTTTCTACGGCAACCCCAAACCATGTGACTGCAAGTCGAACGAGGCAATCCTTTGCGCCAACTGTAAGGCTGCACGCACAGTTATGCGAGAAAGCGATGCGATGCGAGATGTGATATGGTGCGCACAGTGAAAACTGAAATTGAACCTCTGATATTAGGAAACTGGACTAGTTTTCTTAAAAACTCCTATAACAGCTAGTGAGAAACTTATAGTAACTTTAAGGTAAGTAACACATCTTTTACTTTAGGTAGAAAAGTATTTCAGACGCTAAACACAAATGTTAAAAAATGAATTCATTAACATAAAAACAGCGCATTTCAAACAAAAAATCAAATTAGGTTGTTTTAATTTGGCTTCTAATTATAATTATCAAAACTGTCTGATTTTGTACTGTTGTCAATAACACAATTCAATGGTGTATTTGAGGACTCGCTAATTGGACAAAATTGTTCCATGGAATAGCTAGACCCCTGCGACCCATTTGGCGTAGATGTAAAAGAATCTGTTTGAACAATTGGACGAAGTAAATTTGCCGATGTGATAGCTTGTGATTAAGCGCGATTGTAAACTAGATCGTGTACAATTCTTTGAGCTTGCATCCTGAAATTAAGTTTTTGAGAAGGATGTAGTCTTCGTACATGAGGGAGCAAACTATCATTTATTGCTTTTTTTGCTTTTGCTTATTTGCTTTTTTCGTATGTGGAGTACAATTATATGTAATTTGGAAGTCTTTCGAATATCCAGGCTCATCTCTCTCAAAACTTACTTCTTCCTCTTTTTCCAGATTGATTTGTTTTCCTTGTTCCACATTTACCTTTTCGCTGTGTTCTAAAAATAACCCTGACAAACTTGAAGAGTTAAGCTCTTTAAGTGACTCAACATCACTTTTTGGCCATAAGTTTCCGGATGAGGAGCGACATTTCATTCGATCTTTTAAAAGCCATGAGTCATCCTGACAGCCTGCATCACCCGATCGTTCTGGTGAAATTTTTTTTAGTTCTACCTGGAATTGGTCTCTTAGATGCTTCCATTTTTTTTTAATGTCCCCTGAAAATAAAACGTTCACAATTTTAATAATAAAGAAATTTTATGAACTTCCTGTTTACGATTACAGGTTTTTTGCGGCAAGGACCTCATTTAGGGCGTTATCATTTGCATTTAGGATCGAAGAAAGTACCATAAGAAAAATTGTGAAGGTTACCTCACAAACCTTGTGGATCACTCTACAATCCATTCATATGCCACAACCGACTGAAGAAAACATGAATACAGTATCAGAAGAATTTTGGAGTACGTGGGATTTTCCAAATTGTGTAGGAACCCTGGATGGAAAGCACATCCGTATTAAATGCCAAACTCATTCCGGAACAATGTTCTACAATTATAAGAATTTTTTTTCGATTGTGTTTCTAGCTGTAGCGGATGTTCATTGCAAATTTTTAATGATAGAAGTTGGAGGATATGGGAAGCAAAGCGATGAAGGTACTTTTAGTTCTTCAGCTTTATTCGAAATGGTTAATTCTGGAGAGTTAATATTACCAAAAGACAAAGCTTTACCAAATTCATCTATTCTTATGCCACATGTCATATTGGCAGATGAAGCATATCCGTTGTTGCAATGGCTTATGAGACCATACCCCCGTAAAGATCTCAGCCCAGAAAATTAACACATAGTGATAATTCGAAGTGGCATATTTTATAGAAACCCATTGAAAAAGCCATTTGCACTCTTCACAATACAATTATCGACATAGAAGACGAGGGAAACTATATACAAGAAGCAACTATATCTGTTTCGGAATCAGGGAAGATGACTTTAATAATTGGGAATCAATCATACAAAAAAACGTGGTCGATTTGTCCGAAACAATGAATCGAGTATAAAATGTTTAAGGTTGATAATACTTCATATATATGCACCTACATACATACAATATACATATGTACTTAAAAAAAAACTAATTTTTTTTCTTTTAATTCCAAAGAGACTTCTTCTCACTTCTTCTCCACAACAATTCTGATAATTTTTATTTCTTTGGTCCCAAAGTGGAAGCCTTTCGAAAATTGCCGATATTAGTTGTTCGGAATGCATTTCACTAAAGAAATTCATTACAAAAATTATCACGGAAATACAGCGCTGTTATATTTCTTTTATGACAACTACCACCAAAGTATCGTTGCATAACTTATAGAATTTTCTTATCTTCTTATCAAAACAAATGAATACTACTCGCACACATTCGCTTGGGAAAGAGGTCAGAAAGGTTTGTGTGCGAGAAGCTTACGATAGGTTTGCGAAAAGCATGCAATTGTTGCACATAATCGCATCGAATATCGCTTCACTGTGCGCACGTACATAAGAATACATGTGAACAGTTTTATCGCAAACAAATGCTTCTCGTATCGCATCGCTTTCTCGCATCACTTTGCGCGCAGCCTAAAGGTCCACACAAATCATCTAATCCAAATTGTGTCAGCCGTAAGTAGTACTTGGACATTAGGCAGAGACTGTCATCAAATCGTCGAGACCACAAAAAACAATCACTCTCCATCCACATCATTAACAACTCAGCAATTACGAGTACCTCGCGATTATTTCTCACTTTCCCATTTTCCCTCCATCCCAACGCCTAAAAATCATTCACCAGTGCATTGACATTCGTTGCGACTAACATATCCACAACACTCACTCTACTCCTAGAACATAACACACACCTGTCAAAGCATCTTCGAGGAGCCCAATAGACTCCCAACAATTCACCAACTATACTGCCTCTTCCGTCATAACACATGTACAATTTGTTCTCTATCGAAGAGCTAAATTCCCTTTTAAATGAAGTGATGACGAAGTTAAGTGCTTGCAACTCAAAAGCGGATCAATTCCACGTAATAGCATCATTAGCTATAAAGCATGTATACTCAAACAAACAACTTAAGCAACTCAGTAAACATTATAACTTGGAATTCTAGAGGTGTTTTCGATTAACTTTGTGATTACACATATTTAACAAATGTACGAGTATTGAAACAAAATGTGTTCATAAATATGTGTACCAAAAAATGTTCTTGGGTATACCCGTATTTTTAATTTGTTTAAAATAAATGAATGTATGGTATTCATGTATACAAACCATTTCCTTTCCTTGCTATGTTTTCTTTGTGTATTGTGTGAATTTGAAGTGTTTTAATTTAGGACGCAAGTTAATAAATTAAATTTGACAATAATTAAACGCGCCCCAATTAAAATTTGAGCAATTCGTATATTTTGTGTGTAAAGGGTTACCAGATAAAAACGATGGAATTTTTTTTTTAAATAAAAGGGGGTGGAATAAAAAATTGATTCAGGCTTTACTTTGAAGCTACATTCATGCCATTGGGCCGTATGCATAAAACTTAAGTATTTACTAGTGTAAAAGGTCTAAGTAAGTACTAGTACTACTAGTAGAAGCTTATATTTTAAGTATTTACTAGATTTGGTATGCATAATCATGACATAATTTGACTTGCCAACAAATACTTCTAGTAAGTACTGAATTCATTCAAGTAAATACTACTAGTTCATCGAACAATTGGTAGTATATACTTATTTTGTATTATTTCCCAATTGCTTTGCAAAAAAATTGTTTTGAAAACTATATTGTTAGCTCTTATCATCTTTTACTGTTTCTTTAATGTTTGCTTAGTAAACGATCTCGTTGGAATGTTCAGTTCGTAAAGCATAATTCAAAGGAAACAGCATGAAAAGCGAAGCTTCTTAATTGCAACTAGCTTTTGTGTGAATTTTAAAAGAGCATACCGTTTTTTTGAATAAGTCACAACAACCTTGCCTTAAAAAGGACAAGTCCGAAGCTATACAATTATTTATTAGTGAATATCATAGCCTTGACCGGTGTTCAAATAACGGAAGAGCAAATTAGAAAGAGGCTAGATAATTGTAAGACAGATGTTAAGAAGAAGGCAGACCTTAACAAAACGGGAAATAAGCCCATAAAGCTCAAAGAATGGGAAGTCATTTTTTTAGAGCTCTTAAATCCTGATGAAAACCCATCTATCTCTTGCATTCCTGGTACATATTGCTTTATAAAGCTAATTATTATACTTTTACTAACATTGTTTACGTAAAGGTGGTTTATCTGCGGGAGCAGATAATCTCATTCCGATACAAATGGAAAAGGAAGCTGATATACCTATTGCTGCAGATGAAATTGAAGAATTACCACGAGATTCTCCAGTAACACAACGTAGAAAATTGAAGTTAAATGAGACTGAGGAGACAAAAAATCTGTATAATGGAGAACTTCAACGTTTGGTGTTGCTGGAGCAATTAAAGCTAATACGAATGTAGCAGGAGGAAATTAAAAAAAGGATGGAAAATGACAACGAAGAACGGAATTCGTATCCAACTTATAATTCCACTACAATCTTCTAAACCTTCTAAAATATATAAAGCCCGGAAAAAATAATTTTTATTGTATTTTTGGAACACCGTTTTTTATTTTATATCGTATTTATTTTTATTATTATTTTTTTTGTATTAAGAAGATACATATAGTATGTTCCATAAAGTTCTATGAATTTACGTTACCTAATATTCCTGCTAACTGAGTTCTCTTTATCTGCCCCATTTGCCGAATTTGAAATACACTGGCCATTAGTTCTTCATCACCTTGAACAGAAATCTCATTTTCTATGCCTTCTGGCAATTGGAAATCGTAATCATTTAAATGCTTTGCAATATTGTGCAAAACGAAACATGCCACAATTATATTTGGAATATTTTCTAAATTGAGATGTATGCAGCTTTGTAGAATTGAGAATCTCCTCTTCACTTGGCCAAACATCTTTCAATTATTACCCTATCTTTTGAATGCAATTCATTGAATGCCTTTTCTTGATTACTTGTTGGATTCCTAAAAGGCGTCATTAACCCAGGTTCCATACCCTTCATCTCCCAACAAAATGCTGTTAGTGGAATTTCGCATTACAGGTTCAAGAAAACTGTTCCTCCAAATACTAGAATCGTGAACTGAGTCTGGTCATTGGCAATCCACACTTGTAAAGCATTTCATTACATCACATGTTGCCTTAATATTGATGGAGGCATATCCTTTTCGATTAATATATTCTTCTGAATATAAGTAAGGGTTCATCATTTCTACATGAGTGCAGTCCAAGGCTCCCATACATGATGGGAATCTGTATTTGCTAAGCCAATCATGCTTTGCTTTCAAGTGTTCCTCAGCATTTGAGGGAAACTTTATCCAATGAGAGGCTTTATCTGTTATAAGTTTTGCAACAGAATTTACTGTTCTAGAAACAATACTCTGATGTACGCCAATATCTTCACCAACACCAACTTGAAACCCAGGATCCCCAACGTGTCTTAAAAAGATCCTCATCTCTTGAGGTAATACTACCCCTCATTTTGTTACAGTTTGAATTTCTTAAAATATATGAATTTACGAAACATTCGAGTAAAGTCATACAGTAATTACTTACCAATTAAGTATTCACTTAACTACTTTACGTTTTCCTTCTCAAAATGGTAAAGCATTTTAATATTAGACTCCATAACCCTTAGCTTCTTGTAAACTTTTTCGGAAGGAATTTATTCGTAAGATTCAGTCATTTCGATAAATATAGCGACCTGATTGCTTCAAAGTGAGACTCACGGCTATAATCCTATTTATTATAGCTGCAAAAGCAGAAAAGTATATACTAGCGAATTTTCAAGTTGCTATTCACCAACTTGAAAAAAGTGAAGTAAATACTAGAAAATTATAAGTACTTACTAGTTTTTATGCATACGGTATTAAGTATTTACTAGTGAAATTCATCCGAAACTAGTAAGTACTTTGTCCCCTAGTACATGCTTGCTCTCCAGCACTTACTTACTCGTAAGTTTTATGCATATGAAAATCAAGTATTTACTTAAAAATCGTCTAGTAAAAGCATTTACTAGTTTTTATGCATACGGCCCATTATGTGTGGAATAGCACATCATTTAAATGGCAGCCTCGGCTTCGCTGGCAGTGCTTCAAGCGGTCGATCCAATTTTTGATGACTCGGTCCAATATGTTTTTTTTTTTTTTATATAATTGGCGCGCACCCAAGGGATTTTGTGTACCCTTAAGATGTTTGCACATAGGGTGCGATGGGAAGTTAGGGAAGGAAAAAAGAGAGATACCGATCTGAGTTGGTTTTATATGTTTGCAAGTTAGGTATAGTGACTAGGAAGTAAAGAGCTGGGCAGTGCGTTCCATAAGCGAGTTATACGGCTTAGGAATGAATCACGATATTTCATAGCGAGTTGGGTGTTACGGTTAAAAGTTAGAAAACGGAATGCTTCTGGCGATTTCAATGGAGCAAGGTGATGGAAATAGGAAATAGCGATACAACAAGATGAGGCAGGAGACATTATGTCTGTGTTCGAGGATGATGAATAACTGTGTGATATTGTCATCACCTATGAGTTTTACCGCACGGTTTTGGAACATATTAGCAAGTGCAAAGAGGTCTTAGGAGCACCTGAGCATTGTCCGCCAATTTTGGGCGGATTTTTTTTTAAAGAACTTAACAATCATGTGAATTATGAATACACTTATGTATAATGCCTCAGAATGTGTTTTTCGGCCACGACTGGTATTAAACCCCGAACCGTCCGATTGGAAAGCCAACACACTACCACTTGAGCCACGGCCACCCACTAAAATTGAAATATTTCGTACATCGCTTGAGGAAACCTAGACATTTCGCAGCATTTTGAACGACATCGAATACGTGGTCATTCCAACATAAGTTGCCACGGAAACATATACCGAGAATAGAAAATTTTGTGGTTTCAACGATGCAAGTGCCATTCATGGATAATGGCTGGGAATTTAAAATTCGTTTTAATGACAGTAGACAGCATTGTGTTTTGGAAGTATTAAATTCCACTATGTTGATAGTTCCCCAATTAGCTATACTGCTAATATCGGAATTTAAAGAGCTTAATATACTCTGCCGTTCCCGTTCTACAGCCGAAGACCAGGGACGAAAGTCCGGGAACGAATATGAAAAGCAGAGAGTACTGTCGTCAACAAAGAAATATATTGGATTAGAAGTAGCAGACAAGAGATCATTGATGAAAATTAAAAAGAGTGTCGGAGATAGAACGGAGCAATGAAGCATACTAGTATTTATATTGGGAACATCAGACTTGAAACCGTCCAAGAAAATTTGAATCGAACGTTCCGAAAAGTAATTTGTAATCCATTGAAGAAAATAGTTATCAATCCCAAATACACACAATTTCGACAAATGCCTGATGCCAAGCTCTGTCAAATGCCTTTACACTTTCGCCAGATTTGATGTATGCTTTAGTTCTGTGAGACATGCCATCAAATAACCAGTGAATCTGTTGCTACGAAAACCATACTGCCGGTCATTGAGAAGTTTTCGTGTTTCTAGATATTTCATGAGCTGACGGTTTATCATGACCTTGGAAGAAGGGTCGTAAATTCATTGGGTCTGTAGGAAGTGAGAGAAGAAGATTCGCCTTTTTTAAAGACGGGCTGGCCAAATGTTGTTTTCCATTTTCATGGAAAGAGCCCTAAGGAGTAGGATTGATGAAATAATTAACGCAATGGCTTTGTCCACCTAATTGTCCACGCTATGGCATCTCCTCAGAAGAAGGGGAGAAATACCATCTGAATGTTAAGTTCTTTAAATACTCTTGCAACTACACACGTGCGAAAGTGAATTCATCCAATTGAAGATTCGACGAATTCAAGTGTATGTGGAGACAAAGCACAATCTTGGTCTTGTCCAAAATTTGATAGCTGCAATATCATTGTAAATGACCGTTCGGATGAAGGATGAAGTAGAATTTCTAATGTTTTTGACGAGCGACCAACAAATTCCAGCGCTTTTTGGACATTGTATTGGGTTGTACCACATGAAATGTCTGATTTTCGCTCAGTCGGAAATAAGAAGTTCTCAAGTGAACATCTGTGCCAGAACGTTAAATTTTCTTTTTTTGTAAAATAAAGTGGTATGTGTGCTTGACGTGTCAGAATTTTAGGGTTCGTTGCAAGTACCGTTATTTTTTTTCTAGGAATTATTTACCATGCTGTCGGCAGTTCGAATTCGAACCCTCTTCCTTTACGAATTAAAATGGGACATAATGCGTCATTGGCAATGAGAAACATTAACGAAGCATTTGAGGATGTAACGTTAAACGTATAGTGCATACGACGTTGGCTTTGAAATTTCCGTTCGGGAGATTTCAGCCTCGAGAATGAATCACGTCGGAAGCCGGAAACGTTAGTTGACGACGATGTTTTAAGCGCAACGGTGGATGCGGATAAAACGAAATCGGTGCGGGAGATTTTCCAAAGCATGGGAGTATCCCCAATGACAATAAGTCGACACCTTTCTCTCATAGGAAAGGTAAAGAAACTCGATAAGTGAGTAACCCATTAACGAACGTATCACAGAAACTACGACAGCTGGAAATCTGCGCATCGCTTATATTTAGAAACCAAACTGAACCGTTTTTGCACCGAATAGCTACCCGTGATGGATGCAGGTGAAAAACCAAAAAACACTCCTAAGCCCGATCTTCACCCAAAAAAGGTTATGGTGACAATTGGGTGGACATCGAAAGGACCAATGCAATTTTCATTTATTGAACTAGGAGAAGCGATAAACGCTATCAAAAATTCCAAATTGGCTGAAAAGCAATCTGTGTAAGTCAATAGGCACGGTCCGTTCCTTTTGAATGACAATGCTAGACCCCATACCTAACAAGTAACGGTGCAAAAACTGTTGCAGTTGGAATTTGAAATTATTCCGCATCCACTGTACGCTCCTGATATTTCTCCAACGGATTACCAAGTTTTTCGCAATCTGGATTCATTTAGACGGCAGAAGGTCTTCCGGAACCGAGCAGAGGTAATAAAAATCTTTGAAGATTTCATTGCGTCAAAAAGTCAGCACTTCTACGTAAAAGGAATATTTCACGTAGGAAGAATGTCATAGATACCAACGGATCCTATTTGGATTGAATAAAAATTTACGGAAAAATAATATTGGCTTTTAAATTTTCACTATAAAATCAAAAATTTACCACATTTCATGTGTTGGAACCTAATAGTATTTTTTGCCTCAGATTTTGGTCGTATTGGAATTGAATTAAGAAAGACGTTGCAGTCACATCTTTTCTTTTGGTCTGATACTCTTCATTCGATCTCATTCCAAAGCGAATAGTGTCAGTGATAATATTAGCAGCGGCATACACGTCATTATCGAGGAAACATAAGGACCAGTTAAGTCCAATTGACTTTCTCGTATTGCCATACGGTTTTTTTTTTAAAATGTTTTCTCTAACTGTGTGGTCGGTGTACGAGAAATTAGCTGATATGACAGAGTGATCTTACCAGCTTAGAGGGGATAGCACATTCACCTTGTATTTGTCAGGGTGAAAAGTCAAAAACAAGTCCAGGGTATTGGCGGTATGACTATCAACGTCTGATATTTGCGTGGGTTCATTTACAAGCTGGGCTAAGTTATTTTCCGCAATAAAGGTGTTGTCAATGCAGAATCGCCCGTAATAATGATTTCAGTATAAGGATACAGGGATACAATTCTTTGAATGGAGTCAGATAACGCATCAAACTCGTTAAAGGTCGAATTGCTGTCCAGTTTGGGGCTTCTGTTAACAAAGCAGTAGTGGATAATTTGCTTACGAAGATTTAATTTTAACCACATGGAATTGAATTCCGGATTGGAACAGGGACTATATTGTGGTGTAAGCTATATCACTACGCACGTGAATTGCGAGACCGCGGTGATAGAGTAATAATGCACTAGTTCGTAGACAGGTAGCTTCAGATCTGAGTGGCTACATTAAGTGCCAAAACAGTTGGTCTAAATTTACAGACATGGACGTGAGCGGAAAAATTATTACTTTTTAACCCGCGTATATTTGCTATGTCCACCCTATCCAGGGGCAGGAGATTTGAAGTGTCCGCACTATGATTTTTTTATTTTTTTGTCTTTTTCCCCGATTCGCTGAGGCACACCACTATTATTATTATTTGTTTTTTTTGCATAAATATTTTTAATTTTGCACTCTCGCGCGTGGTTGAAATGTTCTTTTACTATTTATTGTTGTTTGTCTTCGTTCGCGAAGAAGATTTTTTGGCCAAAATCCAGATCTCCGGCAAAGATTTCCAGCACCCAATTAACGAACTCAGGGTGTTGTCGATGGTCGTCTGGCTTCAATTCTTGCGTCATCACATTCTTATACGGATGTAGCCCTAAATCCAACCGCGAAATAAGCTGGGTTGACTCGGTACACTTGAGTGTACTCATGCTCAAAGTTTTCCACGGTGTGACGAATTGCCTGGACACTGAAGCCATGATGACGACCGACCTCATGACGAAATACACCTTGCGTATTTACAACTGAGCCGGAATGTCGATAACATATTTTAATAATTTCCGCACGTTCGGCAAGGGTAAAACGGTCATTGGTGGCTTTGACAGCTGCTGAAGCTTAACAATTGGAAAAACTATCATTGCAATCTGGTCACCCTATACATGTATTTTCTCAACTGAACATATGTAGATGTGATGCGATTGATACTCAAGACTAGACTGACTGCAAATCGACAAATAATACAAACAAGTGTAACAATATCAGATAAGAAGAATTTTAAAAAGAGGCTAAAGGAGAACCGTGTACATATATACTCGTATATGGTATGCAATACATTGCTGAATTAGAAAAGAGTTTAGAATTACAGTTATTTTTATATTGTCGTAATAATTTTCTTTTAAATGTAGTGTGAGATTTAGGATGTTTGGCTAAGTGTGGTGGATTCCCTTTTCTTTCGTATGGGTTGTTGGTGTTATGTGAATAGTGTTCCTCAAAATCCAACCACCCTGAATGCCTAAGGGCTTTCAGAAGTAGGTAACAAATCCTGCTCCAAACTGGGTGCGAATTGTTATGACTCTACCCTTGTTATCAGCTTCAGGATGGGTTTTCACAATTCGTCCGAGAATCTATTTGGAAAGCGGCAGGTTTGGTTCCTACAAGAAAACTGCGTTGTCGATTTCGAAATAGGGACACATTTTCTTCCATTTGGGTCATTGCTGAAGTGACATAAGGTAATCCTTATGTCAGCAAAGGAGACCAGTTAGTTTTAATGGACACTACATTGTTTTGAACATCAGCAGTATATGCTTCCCCGATTAAGAAATGTGAAGGTGAAAGGGCAAGGCGTTCAGTGTCTGATATGTTCCATATCGGTCGTGAATTTAGCATGTCGTCAACTTGTGTTAATAGGGTATACATTGATTCATAAGTAAGCTGCTTATCACCTATGACGCGTTTCAAATGCAATTTTACCGAACGAACACCAAACTCCCACAATCCTCCGAAATGAGTAGATGACGGTGGTATACATTTTCACTAGAAGCTGTCTTTGGCAAGCTGGTTAATATATGATATACATCTTGTTATATTGTTGACTACCAAGCAGTTTACATATTTCTTCCAAAAGCCGTTTAACGCCGTGAAAATTAGTACCGTTGTCACTCCAAATTTCGTACGGCTTCCCACGATGCGCCATGAACCTGTCAAGAGCTTTTAAAAACCCCACCGACGACACATCCCTAATGAGCTCCAAATGTATATTTTAGTTACGAAGCATATACCTATACTTATAAGCTTTTACAACTTTTGGGTTTCATCTTAGATTAAGACGCAATATGACGGGCCTTCCGTAATCGCAACCAACCCTGCTAAATGGCCACGAACGGCGTATGCGTTCAATGGATAGGTTTTCCATTAGCTGGTTTGTTGTGGTTTGACGTTGACGAAAGCAGATAACGCAGTCATGTACAATCCTTCGAGGTTTCGACTGCCGAGAATATAGAAATTTTGTTTAAGAAGGGCAAATAAAAGTGAAACATGAGTTTTGCGACTGGATTTGATTTCCAGAGCACCACAATACCGAACGAGTCAAGGAAGGGTGTAAAGGTGAGAGTCTGTTTTTTTATGGTAATTCCGAATTGGGTTTGAGATGTTAGATTTCGTCTTTTAATAATTGAGCACTTTTAAGGAGTTCAGTTTTTGCAGAAGTCAACTTCTCAGTTATATTGCTACGAGTTTTCGCTTATTTGATGGCAACTGACAATTGCGACCGAACCGAATTAAACATATACGCGGCTATGCGTACCAACCGAAACCAGCTAGACGAGTTGAAAGGAAGTTTGTGGTCAGTAGTTTTGCTACAAATACCTGTAATGTTGATACCTTCATCTGTTCTAATTGGTTGATGTCGATATCTTCCTTGCAATGTCTGGACAAAGGCCATTTGTTTTTGTCTTTGCTGAGCCAACGGGGTCCATTCCACTAAATTTCGGTCTTTAAAAGTTGAGAAGGGAGCATTCTACGAGTTACTGCATCTGCAGGATTTGAAGCTGATAGCACATGGAGACGTGACTTAAATGGAATCGATGTTAAGATCTCAGATGTTCCATTGTCAATCAAATCTGACGATTTCTTTGGTGATACCACTAACCACTGAAGCACAATTGAAGAGTCTGTCCAGACGAAGGTATCTACATACATGAGGCTCCTACAGAGAAATCTAAATTTGTTGATAAGGTGTGTTTGTAGTAAGGCTCCACATAATTCTGGCCTGGGATAGGAACGAAACACACTGCAATCGGTTCGTCCGTGTTGATGTTTAGACAAAAGACGATTGTTGCATATGCATCTAGGGATGCATCACACAAGCCGTGCATATCCCATTGTTGTTAATTTATAATCATTATTCTAGGAATAGAACATGACTCCAGCTGAGTTAACTCATGTCTGATGGTAGTCCATAGATACGAGAGGCTTTCATCACATCCTCCATCCTCCTCGTCACATTTTAACTGTGTTCGACAGAGCTCTTGCATTAAAGATTTAACTGAAGATACGCACTGTATCAGATAGTATTCGACGTTTCGTGTAGGCAGTAGAAGGACTAATCTTGACCTTGTAAGTGACCTGAGCATCGAACTTGTCGAGTTGTAGAGGCAGAGTAAGGTCAATGAATCTCGAGAAGTTATCGTGATGAGTTACGAAACTCCCCATGCTCCCCATTCTCCCCTGGGTTGGATGGAGGTGTCATAAGACCCGTGCTGAGGGTCAGCATCTCCAAAAATAGCACAGTCGCAAACGGAGTATCCGGATACCTGGCGACCACCGGATTAGCTAGCCTTATCTGTATACAGCGGATCTCTCCACAGATGGACCATCCTTTCTCCGCTACTCGTGGAATCTAATTATGGATAAAACCTCAAAAAAAAAAACAAACAAAATCCGAGGCCGGTACTCATTTAGTACCGGGCGGTAAAACAGTGAATGCATCGACTACCAGCAAGGCTCCTGCATTATCATGCGGAGGTAAAATTGTGTCAGGCTATGGTGCACAATCCTCTAAAGGCAAACGCAATGAGCCTAAAACCAAATTTTCAAGGAGCTGTAAGACTATGGCAAGCCATGGTACTATCACTTCCTCCACCCCTAGCAGCAGCAAATTTGTTGCAGGCCACGGCGTTGCTACTAATACTAAAATTAATCCCTCAAAGAAGGAATCAGGGGCTCAGCCACATTGCCAAGCTCCATCTAAGGCTCTCTATACATATAAGCCGTCGAAATGATTTACACATTATCAAAACCTTCGGAACCACTCCGGAGGTTGAGAGAAGTGCGGATATAAAGAAAAAGATTGAGTGGGCTAACAATACGCTAAAAGACGAATTTCCCACTGCTTCCACTGCTCCCAAAACAAGAAAAGACTCCTCCAAGAGTCAGGGCTAAGGAGGATATCCCTAGCAGACCTTGAAATCGTACCTGGATTACAGCCGAATCCTCCTCCCCAGAAATCATTCTGGAGATCATCAGGCTCAGCAACTCGACCCTTCCGACTGATGACTGGAAAGTCGCGAAACTGGTAGAACTAAGGGGTCCTTATAGATGAGCGTTAACCGTGATTAATAAGGAATCACTAGCACAGACTAAAGACATGATTCGGTTCATCTTCGGGAATATAACCATAAGGGATTAGTTAGGATGAGCTAGATGCTGATAACCAACCTCCTCCTCCTTTAACCGAATTGGCAAATTCAGCCTCAGATCTTGGAGTGTCAATATTCTTTCCTGAAATGGATAGCGACGACTCTAATCTGTACGAGGTAAGAACTAAGCTGTCGGTCTCCTCCTCTGACACTCTGTTGGAAGTGGAAACCAACGACGAATTAAAAAAGACTCTTTACGATCAGAGGATGAAGCTGAACTCTTGGGTACATATTCAGAATGGTAAAGGCTATATACTCTGGTAGACTGTAGTTTCTCCAGATTAATATCCATCACCTACAAAAGTCTTCGGCCACACTTGCTCTGCATCTTTTCAGGAACGCAGAATACATCATCCTAATCCAGGAACCATGGATCGTAGAAGACGTGGTTCGTGAACTTGGGACACCTGTATACGCTCCGCTCTATACAAGAGACAAAATTAGAACTTGTATATTGGTTAAACTTCATACAATCTTTATAAATGACCTCCCAAATGTAGTTCGATATTCTTCGATACATATGTACGGAGATGATGCCCAATTCTATGTAAATAATGAGCTTAGTTCTTTTAACGAACGTCGGTGGACTCGATCTAGTATTAAGGCAAATGACCGTGCGCGCTTGCTAATGGTAACAAATAAATAGAACGATTCATCTCCATTAATAGTGGGAACAAGTGCTGGCACACCGAAACAAAATCAACACACAGTGGCATCAAATTTATCGTCACAGCGAAATCCGTTGGCTGCCGCTAGATTTAATACCGCCGCCCTTGCTGCTATTACAAACTTAATGAGTGATACTGATTGCAACAAAAACAATAATCATACCGAGACAAACGTGAGTGCTGATTTTGTTCTGTTCTCTCAACCGCAGCTGTTACAAACGTAATTTCCTCTCAGACCATCGATGATAAAATTGCGTCATCTGCTGAAGAAGGTGTGTCGGCGGTGGGGTCAAATAGCAGCGTTGGAGTTGTTGTGGCTGAAGACATCATCAGGTCTACTGATAGTGTTGACGTCACTGATGTTAAATATGCTCATCACGGTGAAAGCAATTCCGGCGCCCTCCCGGATAACACCTTAAGAGAAGAAGATGCTGACGAGAAGTGGTTGAAAATCGAACGACGTTCCAGATTGAATCGCAAAGTAATTGTCGTACTAATGTTGAATCAATTGACTCTCTTGAAGTAGTAAGTAGACTCAAATGGTTTCATTTGTCGAGCTTCCGACTAAAGCGATTATTGATTTTACGTTTTCAAAACTTAAAGTGGATGCCACTACGCTCTTTTGCTTTAAGCTTACCTGTTCAGGAGAAAGAGACGAAAATCTGTGTTACATAAATTTCAAATTAGGAGTTCCATCTGAATATCCTGAATCTACAATCCGCAATTTTGGCCTGTGTTCAATTTTCAATAAAAATAATTCCATTTATTCAACTAAGATTAACCTGGCTATCACCAGGTTCAAGGAAAGAAGAAAACAGTGAGATCCCAATATTGACATTCCAACAAATGTGGCTACTGCTGGACTTCTGAAACTAAAGATGGCAGCTGCTCGACTTTTCAAACTAAAGATGGCAACTGCTGGAAAGTTCACTTATCTTGGAGATCTACGATGCAACAGCTCCCCCACACTTAATTCTGTTGAAACCTCAACTTCTTCTGACGCAGACTCTCAGACCTTATGGGTGTTTTGCCAATATCCACTGGTTCCTGTGCGTCGCGATGAATGGGTGCGCCTACTTCAGATCCTGGTTTTGACTGACTGAGAACAGCATGATGAGATTCTTGAGCAGGTGAAACCGAAGAGGTCCTCTTGGAAATCATCTATTTTGGACTGCAATCCTTATGGTTGAGTGGTGGGCATAACTCGAAACTTATAAACGGCGAGCCTTCCTTCGGAGCATCCTTTTTAAACTCCGTTCGCCTTCGCAACTGATTCTGATGCCTTCTGCACACTTTGCCATCTACTTGCACTTGGTACATTCTTCTTTTATAATATTATTAGCCCGGGTCTACCCCGGACAACTTTATTTAGCTTATTAACAAGCAAAAACTTAAACCTAGACTTCAAACTAACAAAGATATTCTTAACCTAATATGGGGCGAGGAGAAATGTTATGGGAGTGGCATATTGAGCAGTGCTTTTTTCATTTCGTGTTTGCTGCTATTTAGGTCAAAGACTTCGGCGTAGTTGTTCGTTATACGCAACATTCTAGATATTGGTTCAAAGTGACCGTAGTTGGTACGGTGAGTTCGGATCAGGAAGAGTGAGACAGATCTTAGATTACGGGGATTGGAAGTGAATGCAATATTTTGCGTTATTCTCGAGCACTCGATGTTTCCAGTCAGTAACTGGTGGATAAAAAGTACATCAGCGACTTCACGACGTTTTTTTAGGGTATGCATGCTAATTAGTTTCAGCCTATTTTCATTGGGGGGTAATCCATATGGGTCGACCCAGGGTAGACCACGAAGTGCGAAACGCGGATAAACCTGCGTTGGACTGCTTCTATTCTTTGAATGTGGGTTAGTTTATAGGGTCACCAAACTTGGCTGCAATATTCGAGAAGAGGCCTTACAAAAGTAATGTACAGGGACTTTGTAACGTAAGGGTTGGAAAATTCTTTTGACCAGCGTTTGATAAAACCAAGTGCAGAGTTAGCTTTATTTATAATGCTGTCAATATGTGAGTCGAAATTCAATTCTCTGTCACAAATTATTCCTAGATCCCGTACTTGGGTAGTGGAAGGAATAGGCTCATCGCAGATGAAGTAGTTTCTTGGAGGGGGAGGTAAACGTTTGCGGGAATAGGTTATCGCTTGGCATTTGCTGACATTAAGCTCCAAAAAGTTTTGCTTGCACCATACCGAAAACTTATTTAAGTCATCTTGCAGGCAATGGGAGCCAGAAGGCAATGAAATGACTTTGGAAATTCTCATGTCATCAGCGAAAATAGAAAGATTACAAATCGTTAAAATGAGATTTATGTCGTTAATCGTCAGGATAAAGATGATTGGCCCAAGGTGACTACCCTGAGGGACACCAGATGTTGCTTTAATTGAGTCGGATATTGAAGATCTGAAGATGACCCTGTATTCTCGGTCTTCTAACTAGGATTTGGTCCATGCCACAAAATGAGCGGAAAAGCCAAGTTTTTTTAGTTGGTGAGAAATTTTATCGAATGCCTTGCTGAAATCAGTGGAAATTGAATCGACTTCATCACCGTCTTCTAAAGCATGAAGCGTCCTAGAGACAAACTCTGTTAGGTTAGTGGTCGTTGATTTACCTTTCATGAAACCGTGCTGATTTGTACAGATAGTTGGCCTACAGTACGGAAGCAGTTGTTGATAGACTATGCTTTCAAAAAGTTTGGGTATGCAAGAGAGTTTTGCTATGGGCCTATAATTATCGACTTCGGCCTTACTTCCTTTTTATGAATAGAGATGATGTAAGATTCCTTCCATAGGAAAGGGAAAGTACCTGTTGAGACAGGCAAGTCAAATAGGGCAGCAAGGGAAGGACCGAGATGGTTAATACACTCTTTTATTACAATAGCCGGAAGGCCATCAGGGCCAGACGAAAAATCATCTTTAAGTTTGGTAATGTTATCAGATACCAAAGATGTTGTTATATTTAGCGAAACGGATGATGTCTCAGGATAGTTTCTCATATAGCTAAAGTAACTAGGATCGGGTTCAGCTGTTTTCTTAGAAAAGGATTTATTAAAATGACAGGCAAAGAAATTTGCAATAGTTTTCGGGTCGGCAGAAGATTCACTGAGAAATTTGAGGGTAGATGGGTAGCCGTCTGACTTTCTTTTGGTATTAACAAACTGGTAGAAGCGTTTAGGGTCTGAGACTAAGTTAAATTGCATGCAGTAAAGGTACTCAAGGTAAAGAGACTCACAAAGTTCAGAAAAACGATTATACACCAATCGGTAATTACTGTAGTCGGAATCAGATGGAGTCCTTAAGAATTTATGCCACAACTTGTTTCTGTAATTACGGAGAGAGCGCAACTCCTTGTTGTACCAGGGAGGAGCTGACATGCAGTCCTTTCGGAAGGTATATGGAACCGATTGGGCAAAGCAGGAGAAAATTAACGAATAGAACGTTGATAGGGCAAGATCAATATTAGTCGTCTCAGCAATAAAGTCAAAGTTAATGTTGCTGATGAGGTTTTTAAGTTTGTTAAAGTCGGTTCTTCGGAAGTTAAATGAAAATGCATTTTCCGCATCGACACTTGTGTTGCCATTTTCATATGAGTATATAATTGACAAGAGGGGATGAAGGCGGTCTAGGGTAGAAAGAAGATGATCACTCCTATAAACGACACAGTTATCTGAATCGGATGTGAAGACAAGGTTGAGTTGTCTGTTCATTGTGTTAGGTATTCCACTAATCTGATATAGACTTGAGTTGGTTAGGCAGTCCACCATCAAAATTCCTATTTCTGAATACGAATTAAGAGAGACGAAATGAGACGAGTCGTCGGAAGGCTCCCATTTAAGTTGAGGGAGGTTGAAATCCCCTAGTAGAATAATACAGTCTTCAGGTTGTGCATTATCAGTCAAAAAATCCACTGCGTGAACTACAGGTCGATAAGACTCAATTGGTTGGGATGGGTGAATGTAACAACAAAGTACGTAAAGACAGCGTTTGGGGAGCGTAGTGTTGACACATACTAACTCAAAGTTGTCAGTGTGGTTAATATCAACAGGAGTTGCGTGGAAAAATTTCCGGATTGCTAGTAAAACACCTCGGCCATAGGGATTATCAGCTCTTTCGAATCCATCTTTTCGAAAAACGTTGAAATTTGGAGGAAACAGCTCAAGGTTATTAATGTCCGGAATTAGATTTGTATCAGTAAGAGCAATTAGGTCATAGGGTAACTTTTGAGAATTGAGATATACGACGGAGATTTTAGAGCGCAAACCTCTTACATTTTGGTAGTAGATGGACATGCATTGTGGACTGGAGGATACAGGATTTAGTTTGTTAGGAACTGTAATAGTTTTTAAAATTTGAACGAGTTCTTTGCAAGTGGGAGAGACGTTTAGAGCTGACATGCAAAGACAGCGTGGAAAGATCATTATGAACTTCATCGGAAGAGATGTCGAAACTCTCATGGTAGCGAACGAAAATTTGCATCAATTCAGCTGGCTTAATAGGAAGACCTTCTCGTTGAATCGAAACCATAATGTTGGTTTTGGTTATGCCATCAATGCAAACGGAGTTGGGTTTGTCGTGCAAGTAGGCAAGGTAGAGCCGAACATTTTCATAAATGCGGCGGTCTCTCAAACGAGATACAACGTAACGACTGTCATCATTCATATCAGAAAATTTTTTTGTGAGTTTGACAGTTGGTGGAAGGAGTGGGTCAAGGTATTTCGGGCAAGAATCGAGGGCAGGCGAACGAGCGGATGAAGAAGGGACAGGTTGTTCAAGCACCCCGGAACTAGAATCTTGACTAGTGAGAGGGGTTGGATCAGGGGGATTGGTAGATGAAGATGAGGAAGGGGTGGTTGGGTTTAGTATATGTGAGCTGATAAAATTAGGATATTTGACTGATGGGGCAACGTTAGTTGGAACTTGGGTAGGAGGCGCAGGAGCGAGGTTAAATGAAACTCTGTTTTGAGGCGGCTTTAAAGATTTGGTGAGGGGAGCGAGAGGATTTGGTGTAGCGACTCTGGTGTTCTTTTTGGATGTAGCAAAGGGGGGTAGGAGCGAGGTGAATCTTGGAAAGATTTGGGTCTTAAATGACCAGTTTGAGTTGGGATGTTGATGGGATAGGGCAGAATTGTGGGTGCTATCTTTTCTTTTATTAGCAAACTTATTATATATCATATCCTTTCGTTGGGTGATGACCATCTCTTCCGAGATTGGTATGCCGTCCGAAGATTTGAACATCCAATCGTATTTAGTGGGTATACGTATTTCAAAACACATGCCGTTTTTGCTCTTCACTTTGCAAACATGTTTACACTTGATGTCTTGTATACCGAATTTCTTCCTAAAAAGGTCTTTGATGCAGGACGGGCTTGCGTGACGTGGGGCACCTTGAAGAAAGAAAGTAGACAGCTCCGGTTTTTTGGTGGCTTCAAGATTCATTTTATTTAATTTTTGAATTCTGTTGGTCCATTCAGGGAGAGTCCAAGATGTCCCAAAAGCCCTAATTATTGGCAATGGTCTTGGAACGGGATTGGTGATCGAAGTTGCATTTATCGAAGTGGATTGAACGGGGGCTTCGGTGGTAATGGTTATTGAATGAGTTGGGGCTGAAGTGGTTGAGGGTGATGTATATAGCTCGTCGTGTAAGGATTTGTTACACGGGCTTACTGCAGGTGGAGGTGCATCCGGCTTACTAGAGATGTGCTTTAATTCCTCCAATATCTGCATTGCGGTTGATCTAGTGGATGCAGCTTCCTCACTTAGAAAATTGAGGTCATGTTGGATGGATCCGATATTTTCGGCTTGTTCAGCATGCTTGAGATGTAGAAGAGTGGATTGGTCAGTCAACGTTGACATAATTTTTCCCAACTGAACTGAAGTTGACTGAATCGCTGGTAACGCGTTTGAGCAGTGAGACTTATCAGAATCTACTAATTTACTTATTTTAGACTGCAGGGATTGAACAGCTGATTTTGTGGTGGTTATGCTGTTATCGATCGAACAGTGTAGGTTATCATGGCTCTCGGAAATTAGTTTGGTTACATTTTTGCTATTGAATTGAACTTCGCATTTCAACTCTGCAATCGAGTCTGCAAGCCCAATTAGTTGCTGGTTATTACATTTTATAGCCAGCATTATATGTGCCAGGGAGATGGTCCGGCACTCTACACAGAAGAAGCAGAATATGCGCTTATACTCTTCCAGATGAGTTTTAGCGTTTCTGCTTAAACCAATGCATATGGGATGGAATTTCTTTCCACATATCCCATTGCATGTAATCATTTCCACTGTGTTAGTAGGTACAGCGCAGTCAGCAAATCCACAGGAAGACATGGTTAAATTAGATCAGAGTATTAATTATTTTTATATTTTTATATATAGGAAATACAAATTCACTGTATTTTGATGACACTGGACACTGGGAATTTATGGTGTAAGCGATTGGGAAGAATGGGGTCACACACGAAAAAAACCAAAAGAAAAAGGAAAAAGGTCAAACAGAAAAACAAATATTCACAAATTATCGCGGAGCGAAATTAAAACACGTCCGAACTCGACGGTGGGTAGGATACGCTACCACGTACAACTACTCCTGCCGCTCACTCCGTTTTTGATTGATTCTTGGAGATACTTGGCTAACGCTGTTTTAAACTTACGAACCATACATTCGGTTACTCCATTCAATTCGAGATTAAAAAGTGCTGCAATTAGGTGTTGAATAGCATTCATTTTACAGAAAACTGCGAAGTGCGGCCAGTTGTCCGACACCAGCGTCTTAGGAAAGCCCTCCAGCGCGTAAATTGATCTCAATGCGCGAGTGGTAGCATAAGACGTTGTTGACGGCATCTTGACAACGAACGAGAAACTCGACTTCGAGTCGACTACCACCAGCCACATTGTCTTCTTGAAAGGTCCGGCGAAGTCTATATGGATGCGCTCCCACACATCTGTTGCCGACGGCCAACTGGAATACTCCTACAGAGATTGGCAGGCGTTTAACTGGCGGATGTTACACCGCTTCACGACTTGCTCAATGTCCTCATCGATCCCCGACCATCAGCAGTAACGACGAGGCAGCTGCGTCATTTTGGTTATTCCCCTATGACCTTGATGAACTAGCCGCAATACCTTGGCCTGTAATGACTTTTGAACTATTACTCTGCATGAAACTCCTGTCTGAAAAAGAAGAATGTTAGTATGCACACATAAAGAGAAATTTCCACAGAAAAAAGGTGGCATCGGTAAGAAATTCGGCCATCCCTTCTTTATATGATCAAAACCTTTCTGCAATGTGCTATCTTTTTGTGATTCCGCCGCGATGACCGATGCGCTCAACGGAAAATCTTTCAAGACCTCATCGACTTCTTCAACCACTTTCTGTACGATATTCTCCACCAACTTGTCGAACTCGATGTCTAGCCCCACTGGTAACCGAGATAGACAGTCTGCGGTTCCCGTGGTGCTTCGTAGCAAATGGAGTATGTGTAACTCATTAATATTATGGCCCATCTTTGCAGGCGATGAATTGTCATCACGGGTAATTTTTTTTCTGGATTGAACAGTGTGACCAGAGATTGATGGTCAGTCAACGACTCGAAATGCCGGCCATATACATAAATATTGGTGAAACCTCTTAACGCCGAAAATTATTGCCAGCGCCTCCTTTTCAATTTGACTATATCCCTTTTGCGCATCACTCAACGTCTTGGATGCAAATGTGATTGGGCTTTCCGTACCATCGGGATATTTATGGGAAATCACAAGCCCAACCCCATGCGACGAAACGTCGGTGGCGAGCACAAAAATGAACAAGACGCGAGACTTTCATTATACGCGACTTAAATTCATCAAATATTGCTTACGCCAAATGAATGGCTCTTTTTTAGCCCTTATTTGTTTAACTGTGCAGCTAATTGTGTAAAATTGCCAATGAATTGGTTATAATAATTCATCTTACCTAAAAACGCTTCTAGTTCCTGCAAGCTCTTGGGCACTGGCAAATCTCGCATAGCCTTCACACGAGACTCCGATGGCCTTACTTCCTTTGCATCTACAATATAATGTGTCTAAGGTACTCTATTTGCTCTTCTGCGAACTTGCATTTCTCCAACTTACATTTTAGTCCATGGCTTTCAAAAAGCTGAAGTAATATTTCCAAATTTTCCAAATGTTCCACATCAATTCGACCAGACACGATGATATCATCCAAGCACGATACACAAAAATTCAGATCGGCCGTGAGTTGTTCCATATGTCACGGACATGCCAGTTGAAATAGCGATGCCAAAAGGAAGACGTTGATATTGAAACAACCCCTGCTCCGTGTTGATGGCGCACAATTGCTTCGAATCATCGTCTAGCGGTGGTGGAGTGGCCGTGGTGTAGTGGTACTAGCAATCGCTTCTCACTCGGAGGGTCAAGGTTCGAATCTTAGCCACGACAAAGTTTTCATTTGTATAATTGGAACTCAGTCAGAAAAATCTGCGTGTGAAGGCATAACACTGACATGTAGATTTGGCTGTTGTAGGGTTTTCAAGCACAAATCAACCGTTAAAAATTCACAACCGGAATCATTCCGAGTGAAGAAAATCTCTCCGTCCTATTCGGACTCCCACCCCTGGAGAGCCAATATCGAAACCAAACACACCTGAGTTTCAAAACCACTATATCACAACAATACTTTCCTTTCTCCTCCTTCTATCTTTCCGCCCGCGCCCTGGCAACAGTAAAAGGGTATCATAGCCCCTTAGGCGCGCGTAAATTATATGAAAAAAAAAAAAAAAAAAAGCGGGATCTACAGATAAGTGTCGTAAACAATATGCGAGGCACTGGGTAGCGATCGATGTCCAGTTGGGGATTGATGGTGACCTTAAAATCCCCGCTGACTTCCATTCGGTTTATTTACAACTACTACCGGAACTGCCTGGTTTCCACCGCTTTTAATATTCCTTGGGTCACTCCTTCCTCACACCTTCCTTTTGAGAAAATTGGACAGGGCGATGCTTAAAATATCGCGGTTGGCCTTCCGACTTCAAAGTGAGAAGTTGAGGGCACAACTTGTAAAGCTTTTTCAAGTTTACTATGCCCAACCGTATTCGAAATCAACGGGCTATCTACCACCAGCGCCTGCAACTGACGCTCTTCATCTCGCCAACACCTGTTCAGATCAATGGACCCTTTTAACAGAACAGGTGCTCCCCCATACGCTCTCAGAACCCAAGAAGTCGGTACAAGTCGGGGTTTTCCTAATTCCATCCAGCCATTCAATCCAATTATCGAAGCAGTAGCGTCTGTGTCCAATTGAAACGTTAATGTACCCCCATCTACTAGCACACTTATCATTATCTTGCGCCCCACGCGCTCCGGATCACAATTTGAAGAAACCTTATCGGGAATTGCAAACGAAACTTTCCTTCCGAGACTTCCTTCACCACGAATTTCTCCGTCACTTGATTGATGGCATCTATTTCCACACTATTGTGTCGCACACGACTTCTACCTCGAGACCTTATCCGACGTCGCCTTCGGTTCGCTTGATGAGAAGCGACTCCACCCTCGGCCTGACGCGCCAAGGAGCACACGGTTTTGATATGCGCCTTTTTCCACACACGTCACATACAGACTCTAAGTGGCAGCACTGGCTTCGATCGTGATGTATTCCACAGCCTTGACACGATTTTGCTCTTGAGCGATCCACGAATTTTCTTACACTCCTATGGTGATGAGCTACATTTACATCAACTCCTTCGGATGTTTTTCGATGTCTCTTAAAACACTAGTTGCCAGCTGGGTGGACTCATATCCCGTAGCGTCGTCCTCGATTTCTTCAAGAGATGGGTTTTTGCGTTGAGTAGCTGCACTGCGAACTGCATAATGGGGAGTGTGGAAAACCAGCATGTCCCTAATCATTATGCTGGTTGCAGCCCTCCTTGCCGCATGTAAAAGCACAATTCCTTGCTAATCCTTTCAGCTCAACTATCCACTCTGACTCGGAAGCATTTTTGTGCTGAGAAATTTACATAGGGACGCCAGCATATGCAATTTGGAAGAAAAATGATAACTTAACCTTTCCGTAAGCTTTTTAAATGAGTGCATACTTACGTCTCCGTTATTTCACCTGCATCATATTTGGACCCTTATATCGTCGATAATTTTAATCATAGCTGTCGAACAGCTATGATGTGCTCGAAAACCAGACTGTACAGGGGATAGCAAGCAGTGTTGGTTTAGGTAGCTTGAAATTTTGCGAGCGAGAATTTTCTCGAAAGTCAGAAGCTGCAGATGGCTGAGGTTTTTTCGGAACCGGAATAACCGTAGCCAACTTCCAACTATCAGGGAAGATAGAGTACGTAATACAAAAATTGATTATGTATTTAAGAGAGATTATGATATGCGGTAATATCATCTTCACAAAGCGAATGGGTACACCATCCTCACCTATAGGAATGGACTTAAGAGAACGAATGGTATTTACTACATCAACTTCTGAGACGACTTCAAAGTCAAATTCAGAGCTAAAAAACAGTGGCTATCTGGAGTAGATCATGGACTATTTGGAGAACTTGAAAAAAACGCCACGTTAATGTCATTTGCATTCGGAATGTTATCGACAACAGCCTTTTTTCCTACACCAATGGATCGTAGATTGCTCCACAGCTTCTTAGAGGTTTGGTCTGTGCTCAGTTTCGATAGAAAATAGCTTTTCTTCGCTCTTCGGGTCACAAAAGTGGAGTGGTTGCGTGCACGACAAAAAAGCTCCCAAGTTGTAAGCTTCCATCTAGCGTACAACTTGTTACGAACTTTCCTGGCATTGTGAACCTCAGTTGTGAACCACGGGCACTTTGTATTTTTAATAGCAACTGTTTTTAGAGGAGCGTGCCTGTTAAAAAGGTCCACGAGCAGGGTTTGCAAATGGTCCGTTTTTTCATTGACACTCGAGGCATAATAGCAATCATTACAAGGGAGAAGACTGGCATTTAGTTGTAACATACTGTTGTCGATAGAGGAAAGGTCTCTAAATTGAAAAGATGATTGTTTAGAGGAACGAGAGAAGTCAACATTGTACGTACAATATATTAAATCATGATCAGAAATGCCGGCTAGAGATAACTGATCCTCGAGTAGAAAGTTTGACCGATCTGAAACCATGATAACGTCGAGTAGACTAGGAGGAATCCCTGGAGCGAATCGGGTAGCACGGGAGTTAAAAATAGTCAGCTCGGTTGAAGCCGTAAAATCTAAGAGTCGACGTGCTCTGCTCTCGTTTTTAAGAAGGTAGGGGTTGAGATCGCCACAGATAATAATATCGTCATATAGAGTAGTGAACTCAATGATTGCCGAAAACGGTGGCTGTAGAGAGAGACATTTGTTTGGATTGTACGCAACACCAATCTGACATTTTGAGTTGCAGTCACTAACTTCACGTAGGCGATATTCAACAGTGCTACCTTCAGATTTCCTTAGTAGTTGTGCATCTTTTGGCAGTTAATTACCGAAGTTTTAGTCACTTTGGACGCGCAGTTTTTAGTTGACAGTCGTTTGAGTGCGTTGATGTGAGTGTTTTTTGTGAAAATGGAAAAAATTGAGTATCGAGGTGTTATTAAATTCTTGTTTTTATAAGGCAACACGCCTACGCAAATCAATAATGAGTTGGACTCTGTGTATGGGGACTCTGCACCACCATTTACCACAGTGAAATTTTGGGCAGCTGAAGTTACCGTTACCGTAAGAGCTTGGGAGATGATGAACGTTCGTGACCTCCAAAAACTGCAACCACTGACGATAACATTGTTAAAGTACACCAAATGGTTGGTGTACTTTGTACGAGTTGGCTTACATTAGATCAAAAACGCTCTACTGGCGCAGTTTAGGCGCAATAAATCCGGGTTTTGGCGCTGATTAATTACTGTAGATGAAACTTGAATTTGGATAATAAAGCAGTTATCCTAATCGATTATCTTCAAAAAGGAAAAGCCATTACAGGAACATACTACGCATCATTCTGCTAAAGGCAGAAATTGCGTAAAAACGCCACATTTGCAGAAAAAGAAAATCCGGTTTCACCAAGACAACGCGCCGTCTCACACCTCAGCGGTTGCCATAGCGAAAATCCATGAATTACGGTTTGAACTGCTTGGCCATCCGCCTTATTCACCAGATCTAGCCCCAAGCGATTTCTTTTTGTTCCCTCATCTAAAAACTGCGCTCGGAGGATAGAAATTTTCGTCAAATGAGGAGGCAATCACCTTCGCGAACAATTATTTTGCAGAGAAAAACGCCAAGTACTATTTGGACGGGCTAGAGAGATGGGAGCATCGCTGGGAGAAGTGTGTGGAGTTACGAGGAGACTATGTAGAATAATAAAAAAAAATTTTGAGAAAAAATGTCTTGTATCATTGTTCGGTCGGAAACTTTTCAGTCAACCCTCGTAAGTGAGGAGCTACAGTACACCGCAACTCGTCCACCCGTGGTCTTGGTCATCCTATCATTTCGAATGAGTTTATAACCCGGAATGTCATATAAATTGGTCACTATATCTTATCGTTTGGATCTGAACCCAGCCAAGTCTCAGTAACACAAATAATATCAACCCCTGGGTCATTAAAAATATGTCTCAAGTAATCTAATTTAGATAGGCTTGAACTTCGAGATTTCAGATAGCATATTTTATTACCCTGAGATGCAGAAGATAAAATCTTGATCACTGATCGCACTGCAGCTCCAGTAAAATCACGAGATGAGTTTAAACATTTTCTAGCTATCAACATGGCATTAAATAAACAAATAATGGAAGAATAGCATAATTAAATAAAAAACAAATCATAATATAAAAAGTAGCAACAACTACAAATACATGAGAATAGGAAGGAGCAAAAGTGAAAAATGTTAAGTAAGGAGTGAAAAAAAAGAAGAAAAGTAGATAGAAGCAATATACTCGTAGTAGATAATAGTAGAATATAGTTGGCTAACATGTTTAAAGTGATTAAATAAATACTCGTACATATCCATTCCAATATGAATTATGAATTATGCTCCAGACCAAAATATTGTTCATCAAAACAGCGAGTAAAACTGAGGTATAAACAGGTTAAGTTCTTAAGAGGGTTTGTCGTGGAAAGAATTTTTGTCTCAGTGTCATCTCTACTCTTCTTCACGTAGACCAAACCATTGCACGTTCTTACAGAGAACAGTAAGCCTTCTCTGCGCAACTGAAGCGCATGTCTTAATAAAGAGCTGTTTTATCGCGTTTAGCTCTCGTTGATATACACGCGTGAGGCAGAAGACGATCGAGCATCAGGCAGCTGCGGTTGCGATAAGTTGTCCAGTTGTTATAGTGACAGGCCTTTATTGGTGCGAAAAGCTGCCAGTAATGCACTTTGCTCTATATACAAGGGTTTAGTGCTCAGACGAAATGCATCGAAGTGCGGGGTCACAGATCTTTTTAATCAGTTTGATCTTATTCAAATCAACAGTTTTCGCAATAGTCTAAACCGCCAATTGAATCTGATATTTACAATCAGAGAATTAGATACATCTATTGCTACGGCCGTGTTCCCAGTTATTAATAAAACCATACATCAGGTGAGTGTTTATCAAGAGTTCAAACTGTACGACTATTTTGTCTTGATCAAATGGAATAAAGAATTTATAACGTTGTTAAATTGAATTGTTTTATGGATTTCAGATATCATTTATTTTATTTATGATCAATCATATTTGCACCTATTTATTGGAGCGAATATCTTTTTATTTTCCTCAAAGAAATCTCCGGAGGAGGTTTTATCTTCGAGAGCGATTCCATAGAACTAATTATGGCAATAATGGATCTGTTGAATACTGCATCAATGAGATAAACAATGTAATTGATCACATTGATATTTGGAGCTCTTGTTAGATCTTTACCACAAGAATTAGTTAAATTCTATCAAATCCTTTTTTTTTTTACCAGCACTCAACAATTCACCTTGGAAACACGGTAATTGAATTTGTTTATAACGTAAAGATCTAATTTCAATGTTATTTTTTTTCGACAAATTTCATTGGCCCGCACATTTGTCCCTTTGCCTTAACCGGTGGTGAAAGGTCCCTAGGTAGCGCATGTTCTTTTGCATGTTCTTTTCACTTCTGACTTGGAGAATTCTGTACACCAAAACTAATATCTGGATTATAGTCATCATACGAGTAACATTGCAAACTTAAGTGTCATTCTATTCCCACATTATTCCAATTGTTATGTCAAAGAATCCTCTGCACCAACCGTATTCGTAAGGAAACAATTTTCTCTAATTATTTTCGCAAGCGTACACTCGTACAACTCCCCACAGACTTGCCTCCTTATAGCAGACCTTAGTTTCAAATTAAGAACTACGAGTAAGCAAACAACAAAACAATTTCAAACTCTTCTGCGGTCAGGGAATATAATTGATTCCTGAAGTCTTAAACCCGATGATACAGAGAAAACACCACCAAAATGCACAGTGTTCTTGTAACAACAAGGATCGTATCCAATCAATGACGTGGGCATGAATTGGCACAAAATTGCTTTTAAATCAATGATACGCTGTCGTAACTGATTCACCTGGGAATCAGAGCCCACGTCTGATTCGACATGCAATCGACATCGCAATAGAAGGATAACGTGCACACAGCTAATTTTCAAGCTCTTCCATAGATGGCCAATGGAGGAAGAGAATACTCTTCCGCAGGACGATCGTTTTAAATTGGAAAAATAAAATAAAATAAATAGCCAACTGAATTACATTGTGTGATTGCAATATACTTAGTCCTTGTTGCGTCGAATTCCCAGGTGTGCAAATATGAATACCCGTCGCATAATATTCGGGCACAATGACGATTCGAGTACAAAATACGTACACAACGGTTACGCGTACAAAGGCTCAGCGTTATAGGAGCAATGGCCTCAACGTAATAGTAAGGTCTTGGCGTAGGATATGGATGTATGTTACGTAGCGTGCAATGAATGTCGGCAATTACTCTCCGGCTCCAAAGTTGGCACAAAACTATGTTGTTGCAGCGTTTTTTTTTTATTCTCATTTCTTTTTATCAAGGCCAAACATAATTGGAGCGCGAACAATATTGTTATACCGTTATATTGTGGCATGTCATGCATCCTTTCATACCCCATCCACCCGACAATCCAATCGACAATCTCAAAAGGGGGATGTGAGCAAAAAGAAAATTGAGGTGTTCATGTAAAATTGTATCCTGACCATTACGTGTGGTGAGTATCGATTTGTTGGAAGTAAAATAGTAGGTCTTGGATGTGTTCAGAGGCGAAGAAACGCCTTTGTTCGTGCCTTGGTTAGTACAGGCTTACGGACAAGCAACAATCGACGACGACGTTTACGGAAGAAGTTTCTTGTTTGCTGCTACTTGGTAGCTAGGTAGTGCTTGTAGTTTTCTCTTTCTTATGGGGCTCATCGAGTCCGTAATCAGTGCTAGACTGGAAATGTTGTTATCCGTGTGTCGTGCGTTGTTGCATGCATGTAGCAACTATGGCTTCTCCAATATCAAATTTCCAGTGATAATTAGAAATTTGCATATGAAATTGCTGGCTAGGGCTGGTTGTGGTGGTGGATTACTCTCGGAAAATACTCCAAGTAGTTGCCAATAGAATGAGGTGAGGTAATACCTCCGCGTAGCCGGGCACTGATTAGGATAGTGAACTAAAACCGACAGGAGTTTGAAGCGATAAGCGGTAATTTTGACACTTTAAGTGGGCGGGCCTGTTAAAGGATTTTTTGTTTTTGCCAGATTAATAGGCGGACATTGCTGGAAGTATCATTCCTGTAGAACTGAGTGCAAGTTGGATAGCAGCTGTTTGAGAGTAGATTTTTTTTTTTTTTTAAATGAACCTCTTAAGTTGGAATAATCACAAACAGATCTTTTAAGGCATAATTTACTACCTTTGGATTTGCATCACAAAATGGGTAATTGAAAGCTTATATGAAATAAAGGGAATTGTCAGCAATTTAATGTTATAATGGTGTCCCTAAGCCTTTTCCTCGAAGTTCTTCCTAGAGAATGGTTTTTGCTATTTTTTCAACTGGGGGGTAGTACTTTAATTACTTTGCACCTTGTGCGAGCTCCGTAAGGATTACTCTTTAATAAAGCTAGTAGTTTGATGGTTTAGCTACTGACTCTTAATTTACTTATATAGCGGACTGTCGATGCGTGTAGAGGTTTAGCAGTAGAAGCGCTATGGCATCCGAAATCGGTTGCACCTTAAAATTGAAGTTCGGTCTTTCTTGTCATCTCGAACTGGGATTCGAAGACTCTCTTGGCAGGTAAATTAGTCTTCTTTGGTCGAAGTGTGCTTTGGCTTTTTGGGCTACATCGTGATATTGATACAGTTTATAGATTCGCGGCTCATACAAAATGTCTCGCACAATTTGTCTCTCAAAAGTGTTTAGTAGGTACCCCGCTTGCTAACGTATTGTCCAGTTATCGGGGCCGTAAATAAGTACAAGTAGCAGAGCCAGTAGTTTTCATCTTTTGTAGAGTTCAAGACGATTAGTGCTATCACGCAAGGCTTTAAGATCAAAGAATGGGTGGCAATTATAACGTTGGTTTTTTCTATGATTTAACTCAATGTGAAATTTTGGTCTATAGTCGATCTGTCAGGCCAGAACTCACAATGTTACTTTTTGATTAATATGTTCCAGAAAAGGTTTCAATGTTCGCATACCTCCAGAGTTCTAAAAAGACGTTTTTGTAGACAGGCATATGGAACCAATTACATGCATATTTTTGACCACCAAACCCATACGTTAATAATTTGGTCTATCAACTTACTAAAATAGCACCCTCTATTCATGCATCGGGCCTAATTATATTCCTGCATTGAAGTAGATGCACAAACCTCTTCTAAACCGTAAGGGGGTGCTATTTCTCCGTTGAGTGGAAGTGGCTGTCCTTGCAAAATCAACATCTTAATATTGCGCAGACACCTGCGTATCAGTGACCAAATTTTCTTCACTGTCTATCAAACATTTACCCGATTTTCCTATGGAACTGTCGGATGCTATTCTAATCATACCAGTCTTTCACTTCCTTGAGCATGTGTTATTTTATTTTATTGCCTTCTAGATGCTCTTCCCACTGTACTCCTGTCCTACGCTGCAGCGTCCTTAGATCGCCATCTTCTGGCACTTCTTTTCGATGTGCATATGTAGGTAGGCATAACTTCAAGCATCATTTCTATACACCTATACCTACTTTATGTACTTATACCTACTCTACATATATTGGAGTTAGCAAGATTAAATTTAGATACCAATCCTAGTGGCAAGATTGACAGCGGCACACTGGAGGAGGGATCAGGTAGGTAGGTAGGTTAGAGTAGTTGTTGGAAACACCAACCCAGTTAGGACTATTGGCCCATTGGGATGCCACGTGGTTCTACAATTCTCTTACTAATGCAACCAGTTTGAGCTTACGATGAAGCGTAGGAGACTGTTTACGTCTATATTTTTTAGATCGTTTAGGTCATTGTGGAAGAAAGCTCCTAAGTGAATTTTTCTTCTCTGGGAGAGAGCTGGGCATGTACAGAGAAGGTGGAGGATTGTCTCCTCTTACTCCTCATCCATGCAGTTTCTATAGAAATCATTTGTAAAGGCGGCAAGCTGTCTTGCGTGCTTGCCTATGATGCAGCGTTCAATGATGACACCTAAGATGGCGCTGAGGTGCTTCCTATTTAGAAGGATCAGATTCTTAGAGCGATATGGACCTAGCTTTGACCAGATATTTTTAGCCGCTAGACGTCCACCTAAGGTTTGTTCTTTTATTGGCATCCAGCTTTAGAATTAATTTGCAGCGTTGCGATTGGTATACCTATGCGACCTTTTTCCGGTAGAATAGGTAGAGTGGTTCCAATTTTGGGGAGATCATCAGCCCTACAGTTCCGTGGAATGTCTCTGTGGTCCGGCACCCAGCAAAGGTGAAGATTGAACTGCTCTGTCATCTCCATAAGAGGTTGGGGGCGGTTTTAAAGTTCAATAAAACAGAAAGCTGTCTGACTATTTAAAAAGATGCTGATATCCTATGCAGATATCACGTTTTTTTTTCAACCAGCACAAAGTTTCCTTAATCGCCAAAATTTCCGTCTTCCAAATCACATGCTACAGTGTTTTGGAAGACGCAAAGAGAGGCTTAGATTTAGCTTATCTGAGAAAACACCGCCACCAACTCCGCTATCGGCTCTAGATCCATGTGTGTCCTCCATGAAAACATCTTCCTCCCACAAGGATCTAGAGAGGAAGCTTACACGGAAGTCTTTGTCAAAACAAAGTTCAGGTATGGTGTAAGTAATCAATGTTCTCTGTGAGGATTCCTAATGTATTACGAATGTTAGCGTGGCCAAATAATGTCCACTGTGTAGTCGTTTTAAGGCGAACAGCCTTAAACGCAGCTACTTGACTGCTGAAAATATCGAGGGGTGTCAAATGAAAGAGAATGTCTAATGCCGTAGAGGGAGTAGACCGTAAGGCTCCGCTTATGCATAGCCATGCTGTCCTTTGGATCCTGTTTAGTTTACTGCAGTTGACTAAGGGCCTCCATCAGACAACAACCACATAAGTGTGTAACGGTCTTATGACCGAGATGTATAACCAGTGGGTTATGCTAGCTTGAAGGCCCTATTTATTCCCAATAGCTTTTTTGCAAGAGAATAAGCAACTGTAGCTTTATTGACTCTTTCTTGAATGTTAGGTTCCTAGTTTAGATTCGGAAAAGACTGAACTGTACCGCTTATTGAGGAAGGGTCTATAACTGGAATTTTGTATTTCCTGCAAAAGAGGACAAGATCTGCCAACGGGTTAATCCGTTGAGATTTAATTGAAGGAATTCTTTGATGGTATTAAGATGCTTACCTGAGACGGCTAGAGCAACGTCATCCTCATAGGCAATTACCCTGCTATCATCCGCTTCCAAGTATATCAGCAGTTCATTAACCACTAAGTTCCAAAGAAGGAGAGGAAGGACACCGCCTTGCAGCGTACCTCTGCCGACACATTTTTTGCTGAAGTTGATTATCCTGCTGTTTTAGCATCAGACTGATCAACTCCGGATGTGTTTATATTGTTAAAGGCACCCCCTATGGCTACACAATGGTTGCTCTCTATATTGTAGGGATCGTTTGATGGGGCTAATCAGTGAACGCAGAGCCGTTTCTACCGACTTTCTTTTACAATAGGCATGTTGAGTCGTTGACAGAAGCCTTGGATCAATTTTAGCTCTTATACGGATATCAATCAGTCGTTCTAGAGTTTTCAGAAAGAAAGATGATAGACTTATACGAGTAGGTCTGAGGTCCTTTGGAACAACATGAGAACATTTTCCGGCTTTGGGAATGAAAACTACATTGACTTCTCTCCATGACAGTGGAATGTGGATAAGTTCTACACAGCTCCTCATGATATTCTCTAGCATAGGCAGGATAATATCTGAGAACCATTGTAGCTCGGCTGGTATTATACCGTCCGCACTAGCAGACTTATATGGTTTGAAGCTATACAGCGCCCAGTGCAGTTTGTCTCTTGTGATCAGACCATGAATTTTGGTCTGGGTTGCTACTGACCGCAAATTGAGAGCTACCTGTAAAGTGGGCATCCAGTAGCAGGTTGAGTGATTTACCACTTGAGGTTCTCCAAGAGCCATCGGTTTTTTTCAAACAGCTAGGCATCACAGGACTTATAGAGAGGATTTTTCTTAGTCGCGATGCCTCAGAGATTTCGGTGATTTTGTCACAGAAAGACCTCCGGGGTTATCGGTTTGCCTTCCTCAGTTCTTTTTTGTATAATTTGAGGGATTCTTAGTATGAGTCCCAGTCAGTCACTTTTATTCAGCTTTTTGCTAAGTTGAAAAATTTACTGCAAGTGTTTGTAAGCAGTCCCATTGCTGATGTCAACCAGTGCGGCTTTTTCTTGCCTCTAGGTTAAATAAGAGGGCAGGAAGCGGCCATGGCCTGATTGAGAGAACCAGGGTGAATTCAAGCTCATTGGTGAAACGCGGGGGACTTCGGAGTCAGTTCAGTGGATATTGTTTTTGACAGTATTGCTGTGTATTTTGGTCAATCTGGCTGTTTGGCTGGGAGGAGCATCACTCAGGCTGAATTGAATATATGTATCTCTGGTCTGAGAAAGGGTGTTCACATGATACCATACGGTTTATTAGCATCTGCATGATGCTGTCAGAGACGAGAGTGATACCTAGCACTTCCTGTCTTGCTATAAAATTGGGCTAGTTGCCACTGTTGCAAACAATGAGGTTAGTAGTTAGTTAGTTAGCGAGTCAAAAAGTGGCTCACCTCTATCGTTGATGTTGGTACTACCCCATATTGTGTGATGAGCGTTAGCGTCGCATCTAAGTTCTAATCTTAACCTTGCCTCTTGTATAGAGCGAAGCGAAAAAAGGTGTCCTAAATCCACGAACCACGTTTTTTTACAAACCATGGTTCCTGGATTAGGATAATGTCTTCTGCGTTTTTGGAGGGACGCAGAATGAGTGCGGCCGAAGCCTTCTTTGAGTGATGGAGATTAATCTGGAGAAACCGTATCATTGCTACAGTTTCCTAGAGTGGCCTTCACCACGGTGTTGTTGAAGTTCTCCGATTCTGAGGATGTGCTCAATAGCTCATCTTCTTCCTCTGATCGTATAGAACCTCTTTTTGCTTCGTCTTCGGTTTCCATTTCCGACAGGATGTCAGAAGAGGAGACCGACGGCTTAATTGTCACCTCCTATAGATTGGAGTCGTCGCTATCCATTTCCGGAAAGGATATCGACGCTCCAGGATCTCAGGTTATGTTTGGTTGTGTCTCTGTTACAGGAGGAGGAGGTTGCTTATCAGCATCCAGCTCATCCTTTTTATAGATCTTTAGGTGTATTGACTTGAAGCCGAACCGAATCATGCCTTTTGTCTGCGCTGAGGGTTAAGGGATTCCTTATTGATCACGATCAACGCGCATCTAAAAGAGCCCCCTAATTCCTCCAGTTTCGCGACTTTTCAGTCATGAGTCGGAAGGGTCGGATGATTTCCGGAATGCTTTCGGGGGAGAAGGGTTCGGGTGGGATCCAGGTGAGAGTTCGAAGTCTGCTAAGTATGTCCTCCTTAGTCATGCCTCGAGTTTTGAACTTGGTCAAATCGCTCATAACCCACCTGTTTTGGATTCGACGACCGAAATTATTGTGTGCGGACTATCGAAAAAATAAACCGAACGATCATGAATGGATTTTAGAAATAATACGCACACACGAATATCCAGGTTATAATTTGTATTTATTTTTTATATCAATTACAAACTATCTGCGGCGAATCAATTGCAAGTGATTGATCAAACTCCTCGTCGTTTGGTTTCTCCCATAGTGCACTTGTTTACGCACCACCGAACTGCACAGCGTTATTGCTTTAAAAAATCGTACCATTATCCTGTTGACCGATCATCCGATTTTGCCTATGTGGTTGTTGGCAGGATTTAAAATGGTTCGATTTTGTGGTGAAGTGACTAACAGCAATTTCGTCCAAATAAACAGTGACTCGAAAAATATAGCAACAATAATTTTATAATAAGCAATTAATACAATATACAATATAAACGTATCGGAAGGAATGAAACAAATGTATGAAAACGCATGATTTACAATGAACGAATGAAATTAATTTAAATTGAATAATAACGATTATCAAACACCACCTATGGCTTTGGTGTAAAGATCAAGAGAACGTTGATTAGCACATGTGATAAGTTTGACGTGGGTCGCTTGTGATGTGATGTGGTCCGGGGTTGTCCCGCATGACGGCCAATAAGTTGCTCGAAAGCTTTAGCTTGACAAACTGCAACCCTTCAGGTGTTATTGAACAGACGTCACAGAACCTGGAAATGATAATGCTGAAATGTCTTCTCATAGTGGGTACAGTAGCATGAGAATACATAACCAAAGCAACGCGACCGAAGTTGAAGCACGTTATGAACTCTTTAAGTTCAGTGGCGATGACGGTATTTAGGGAAATTCGTGGCTTCCAGAAATTGATGAAATTACATCATTACTTAATTGATCAAACCTAGAAAAATTTTAATTCGCGCAAAAGCCATCAGCTAAGAGTTTTATAAAAACGTGTTCGTGTCGTACGTATGAAGAATTTAAGGAAGCATTACCTCTTGCAAAGTAGATATATGGTATATACTCCAGACTACAAAGCAGAAAGATGAACCGGGAAGTAAATTTTCGCGTTGTTGGAAAAGAACAGCACAAATTGATTTTGTACGTAGCTAAAAATTTATTAGAATTGATATTTTTTTGAGAATAAAATCCAAAGTTAATTTTTATAGTGGCAATAGTAATGGTAGGCATGCTGATAGTAGAAGTGAGCAGTATATAAGTAGGTATAGCGGCCAGCAAAGCGATAATTTTAAAACAAATCGAGGCGCCCTATACGGTTTCAATTGCGATTCTTCTGTACATCAACGCCGGGATTGTAAATCGGTCACTAAATATTTTAAGCGTGACGGTTCGGGGCATATATCTAAAAACTGCCCTACTAGACTTAGCAAAATTCTAAACAAATTTTCGTTACTAACGTTGCTATCCAACGTAATAGATACAGGGGCACAGATTTCACTACTCCGGGAGAAATGATTTAACAAATTTAAAAACTATACCCAAATGCGTAAACAAAGAACTCGATTGGTAGGTCTGGCTTCGGGTGCATGTAGTACTTTAGGCGTGTTTAATGCTATTGTGAAAATCGACGATTTTGAAATAAAAATACTTATTAGCGTTGCGCCAAATAATGTGATTCAAGTCGACGCGATTGTAGTCAATGACAGTATAGCAAAGCGAAGATAATATTTAACAGCGGAGACCCAACATTTCACTTCGAGAAGGAAGAAAACCACATAAGGAAAATTCGAATTGACGATATCGCAGAAGTAAATGCTGGTACCAGTGGTTGAAAACCTTATAACAAATTGTAAGCCGAACAATGTAAGTAGCTGTCCTGTAAGTATGTCATTCACATTGACTAATGAAACACCATTTTATTCTTCTCCACACCGGCTCCCTATCAACGAGAAAGAGATCGTTAAACAGCAAATTAATCGTTGGTTAAAAGAAGGCATCATATGCTCATTGTTTTCTACCTTCGCAAGTCAAGTAGTTGTCGTCAAGAAGAAAGATGGTTCAGGGCGAGTCTGTATAGAGTATAGACGCTTGGATGCAAATACAGTAAAAGACCGATTTCCTTTGCCAACTATCGAAAGTGATCTCGATAACCTCTAGGTAGGTAGGAAGGTAAGAGTGGCTGTTGGATAAAAACCAACCCACTTAGGCCTAATGGCCCATTGTGATGCCACGTGGATCTATGATCCTCTTATTGATGGAACCAGCTTGAGCTTCTGACGAAGCGAAGGAGACTGTTTACGTCTGTATTTTTCAGATCGTTTAGGTCGTTGTAGAAGAAGGCTCCTAAGTGAAGTTTTCTTCTCTGGGAGAGAGCTGGACATGTACAGAGTAGGTGAAGGGTTGTCTCCTCCTCCTCCTTGTCCATGCAGATTCTGCAGAAATCATTTGTAAAGGCGCCAAGCCTTCTTGCGTGCTTGCCTATAAGGCAGTGTCCAGTGATGACACCTATGATAGCGCGGAGATGTTCCTTATTTAGAAGGATCAGACACTTAGAGCGATACAGATCCAGTTTTGGCCAGATTTGTTTGGTCGCTAGACATGTTGGTCCAACAGTCCACCTAAGGTCTGTTCTTTTATTGGCATTAGTTTGCACGCAGCGATTGGGATACCTATGCTACCCTTTTCCGGTAGAATAGGTAAAGTGGTTCCAATTTTGGCGAGTTCATCGGCTCTACAATTCCCAGGAACGTCTCTGTGGCCCGGCACTCAACAGAGGTGAAGGTTTAACTGCTCTGCCATTTCCATAAGAGATGATCGGCATTCAAGGGCGGTTTTAGAATTTATTGAGACTGAGTCCAGGGATTTGATAGCGGCCTGACTATCCGAAAAGATACGGATATCCTTTGCAGATATCACATTTTTCTTCAGCCAGGACAGAGCTTCTTTAGTCGCCAAAATTTCCGCCTGGAACACGCTGCAGTGATTTGGAAGGCGGAAAGAGAGGCTTAGATTTAGCGTGTCTGAGAAAACACCGCCACCAACCCCGCTATTGGTTTTTGATCCATCTGTATAGAAATGGATCGACTTATCCTCCATGAAAGCATCTTCCTCCCAGAAGGATCTAGAGGGGAAGCTTACATGGAAGTTTTTGTCAAACCAAAGTTCAGGTATGGTATAATCGATGTTCTCTGTGGGGATTTCTAATGTATTAAGAATATTGGCGTGGCCAAATGGGTTATTAGTCCACTGTTTAGTCGCTTTAAGGCGTATAGCTGCAATCGCAGCTATTTGCCTGCTGAAAATATCGAGGGGTATTAGATGAAGCAGAATGTCTAATGCCGCAGAGGGGGTGGACCGCAATGCTCCGTTTTTGCACAGGCATGCTGTTCTTTGGACTCTGCTTAGCTTAATGCAGTTAACCGCACTTTCTAAGACCGTCCACCAGACTATCACCCCGTAAGTAAGTATCGGTCTTATGACCGAGATGTACAGCCAGTGTGTGATCCGAGGTTGAAAGCTCCATTTATTTCCAATGGCTTTTTTGCAAGAGAATAAAGCTATTGTAGCTTTATTGACTCTTTCTTGAATGTTAGGTTTCCAGTTTAGTTTTCTGTCAAAAATGAGACCCAGATATTTTGCTGTATCGGAAAACACTAGACTGGTACCGTTTATTAAAGGAGGGTCTATAGTTGGAATTTTATATTTCCTGGAGAAGAGGACAAGATCAGTTTTATGGGGGTTTATTCCCAATCCACAGCGATCTGCCCAACGGGTTAATCTATTGAGATTCAGTTGGAGGAGTTCTTTAATGGTATGAAGATGCTTACCTGAGACGGCAATAGCAACGTCATCTGCAAAGGCAATCACCCTGCTACCTCCCGCTTCCAGGTATATCAGTAGTTCATTTACTACTAAGTTCCAGAGAAGGGGAGAGAGGACACCGCCTTGCGGCGTACCTCTGCTGGCACATCTTTTGGCAGAAGTCTCACCCAGTTTTGAGTTGATTATCCTGCTTTTTAGCATAAGACTAATCAGTTCCCCAAGTGAGTCGTCTACCTGCAGAGTTGACAGCGCAGTCGTGATTGCGGATGTGTTAACGTTGTTGATGGCACCCTCTATATCCAGGAAAGCAACCATTGTGTACTCTTTATATTGTAGGGATCGTTCGATGTGACTAGTCAGTGAATGCAGAGCCGTTTCCATCGACTTTCCTTTACAGTAGGCATGTTGAGCCGTTGACAGAAGTCTAGGGTCAACTTTAGCTCGTATATGGATATCAACCAATCGTTCTAGAGTTTTCAGAAGGAAAGATGATAGACTTATAGGTCTGAGGTCCTTTGGGACGACATGAGAACATGGATGAACACTACATTGACTTCTCTCCATGACAGTGGAATGTGGATGAATTCTACACAGCTCCTCATAATATTTCCTAGCGCAGGCAGAATAATATCTGAGGATCTCTGTAGCTCGGCGGGTATTATACCGTCCAGACCAGCAGACTTGTATGGTTTGAAGCTATGCAGCGCCCAGAACAGTTTGTCTCTTGTGATCAGACCCTGGATTTTGGACCCGGTTGCAGTAGACCTGTTTGGGTTGCTACTTACCGTGAATTGAGAGCTACCTGGAAAGTGGGTGTCCAGTAGCAGGTTGAGTGATTCATCACTTGAGGTAGTCCAAGAGCCATTGGTTTTTTTCAAACAGCTAGGCATCATAGGATTTGTGGAGAGGATTTTTCTTAGCCGTGATGCCTCGAAGGTTTCCGTGATTTTGTCGCAGAAGGACCTCCAGGATTGTCGCTTTGCCTTCCTCAGTTCTTTTTTGTATAATTTGAGGGATTCTTTGTATGAGTCCCAGTGAGTCACTTTCCTTGTGTTCTTTGCCAAGTTGAAAAGTTTTCTACAAGTGTTTCTGAGCAGTCCCAGTGCTCATGTCCACCAATGTGGCTTTTTCTTGCCTCTAGGTTGAATAAGAGGACAGGAAGCGGCCATAGCCTGATTGAGAGCCAGAGTGAAATCCCTGACCTTCATGTCAAGTTCATTGGTGTCACGTGGGGAACTTGATAGTTCAGAGGATAGCGTTTCTGACAGTATTCCTCTTGGAATACTTGGCCAATCAGTTTTCCGGAAGTTCCGGAATGATGGTTGGCTAGGAGGAGCATCATTCAGGCTGAATTGGATGTATCTGTGGTCTGAAAAAGAGTGTTCAGACTATACCATCCAGTTCATTAGCATTTGAGTGATGCTGTCGGAGACAAGAGTTATATCTAATACTTCCTGTCGGTTTCTGGTTATAAAAGTGGGCTCATTGCCAATATTGCAAGTGCAGAGGTTAGTACTTATAATATAATCAAAAAGTGACTCACCTCTGTTATTGATGTCGATGCTAGTTTAGTTTTAAATGCATTTTATTATCTTAATCATTAACTCTTACATACTAACAAAAAATGCTTAAATGCTAGCTTAAAATTACTTAACAAACTTATACTAACTTACTGGCCCCACACAGGCACTCTAAGCTACTCTAAACTCTTATATATATGTCTTTCGACTTTGATTACATTTTATTTATTAATACTTATTTTCTATGCTTAAGGCTAAGAAAAAATTTAACAAAAAACTTAGCATATGGACATAATTTTTTATTTCTTATAAAAACTTAATATCTAACTTAAAATAAACCTTAGTCTACCTAACCTATCTACACAATACACACATATAGACATTATACACAATACATACATATACCAGTATATACCTTTATATATACTAATATATATATGTATTCCTTAAATGCTAACCTAAACCTATGCAAGCTGGCCATCGCTATTTACAGAACAAATAGACTGGTCAGCTCTGCCTCATTAGTGAGGCTGGTCTGTAATTGACGGAAACGACGACATAACATCTTCTCCATCATTCAACCACCAGAAATGCTGGTGCTGCTGAACGACATCCCTCTTATCGCGATTCCCCACCGCCCTACTGAACCTGAGACGATCCACACTGCCGTGTGCGACGTCTCTGTTGTAGTTGAGTCGCCTGTCCCCAGCTTTCCGAGCGACATGGAAGATTAACGGGACCGCTGATCTATCCTGGATCAACCCTATCTGATCTAGGTAGAGGAATGCTTCCGGTGGAACGAAGCCGTCAGAGCGCGCACTCTCGTGGTAAAGATAATTGGGATAGTAGGCCCCAGATATCAGGTTATTCGTCGAGGTCATTGCTCTTGCAATGTGCCTTCGAGTCAGCTTAATTACGAAGTTGTCCACTCGTATTAGGTTCGCCCTGTTGTAAAGGACCTCATTACGATACAATTTTTTGTATTCCGACTCTGGTGTTCTGTACAAGCGAAGGCAAGCCCTAAGGCAAGCCCTCTCAAACACCCGAATCTTTTCCATTAAGCTTGCTCGCACATTGAACCACACGGGACAACCAAATACCAGCATGGGCCTGATAAGGGCCATGTAGCAGATTACCTTTACCCTCGCATCGAGTTGGCTGCTATAAAACAGTCTCTTTGTAAGGGCAAAAGCTTCTTTGGCTCTGGCCAGAGCAGCATCTACATTTTTGTCAAAATACAGAAACTGATCTAGCCAGATCCCAAGGTATCTGACTACATTTCGACAGGCAAGAGGCTGTCCGTGTTGTCCAATGATCGAGAACTTTCGCCAATTTTTTCTGGTATCCCTAGAGGCTCCAGACAACGGCGTCCTAAAGAGAATGGTTTCCGACTTCTGAAAGTTGATTTTCAACTTCCAGTCATCGCAAAATCGTCTTATCTTATCGAAGTCACGCTGCAAGAGAGTATTAATGACCTCGATTTTTGGACCTGTTCTGTACGCTATCAAATCGTCTGCGTACGCAATAGTATGGGGAAGTGAACCTATCAAGTCGCTTGTATAAATATTGAATAGGATCGGCGAATTAACCGCGCCTTGCTGAAGACCATTTTTAACTTGAAATATTCCAACAGAAGTCACATCGCCATTTTTCACGATGAACTGTCTGTTGGTTAGCATATTATAAAGAATGTACAAGAGTGGTTTACTGATCCCCAGCCTAGTCAGCTTATAAAAAAGACCCTCTAACCATACGGTGTCGAACGCCTTCTCCAAGTCAACAAGGCAGGCACCAGTACATTGGTTTTTGCCTTTATTCCATTGGATATCGGACACCAGTTTAGACGCGGCATGTGAGATATCATGTCCCGCCTTAAAACCGAATTGATTATCCGGAACTATATTTTTGTCCTCAACCCACCTAGACAGAGCTCTATTGATTGCTTGTTCAAATACCTTACTGATATTCGGAAGGAGGCTTATCGACCGGAGATTCGCCGGATTGGATATATCCTTTCCCTTTTTGGGGATAGGTTGCACCACCGCCGTTTTCCAATGCGCTGGATAATGTGCATTATTCATTGCATTATTAAACAGGGTGGTGTAAATGTCCACCGCTTCTAGAGGAAGATGTCGAAGCGCGATGTTCGGAATACCATCGGTCCCCACTGATTTCTCAGCCCTGATTGTGTCGAAGATCTCATGGAGCTCTTCCTTCGAAATGAACGGGGGTAGGTCACCCTCTCTGGTAATGACATTATTTGCCATATTTTCGTCGCTGAACCGGGTGAAACCAGAGCCCTCGGATCGCCAGTTATCTACCTCATTTCGAATGTAGAGGTCGTGCACCAAGACGCGATTGTCCAGGTCATAATTAGGGCCAATGGTATCAGTGGAATTGTATATTTCCTGTAAAGTCGCCCCTATGGCCTCAACCTTCTCCTGTGGATCCTCGATCACAAAAAAAGTCGTCATCATCAGCGGCCTCATTTGGATCAATACCTGCTATTGTCAGTAACCGTTCGTTGTCTGTTGTCCGCGCTATTTTAAGACACTGAAGGTCGTTTTGATTTTTTCTCCGAAATAGTTTATTTATTTGCGGGAACATATTCGGGTTGCTGGTGTTTACAGCCCGAACCCTGTTGTTCCAATACAAACTTACAGAAATTCTGTAATTCTCTTTTATTAACGTTTGAATATTTTTAATCGACGCCTTCAGTGTCCTAATCTCCGGGTCTTGTCTGTCAGTAAACTGTCTGTACAAGTTTTTGAGTCTTGACAGAAGTCTACTTTTCTGTCGGTGCAGTGCGTCAATAGTAGGATTACGGAACAGGTCTTCGTTAGTCGTATGTCGATACCGCGGTATTGTAGCGTCCATAGTTTGTTTAATTGTCTCGTCCATTTGTTTTAGGTAGTTGTCGATCTCCTCGTTTGACAAATTCCTATTGGACGGTGGGTGGAGCGTATTCGAGGAGAGCGCACTTGTCATGGTTGCGGAGAAGCGTGTCCATCGAGTCTTACTGTAGTTGTAAGAATATCTTTGGACAAACTCCTCCAATTCCGCAATTTCGTTGGGAACTGTAATTTCGGTGCTAAAACCGCAATAGTCACTGTCATACACGAATGTGCGCAGACAGTTTAACGTTTGTAAATTCGTACCTGTCAGTCGTATACGTTCGTCGTACAGCATTAGATCCAAATAAGATCCGCCTCTGGGAAACGACGGGTTATCCGTCGCTTTAAGACCGAATCTGTACATGACATCGTGCTGATCCCACCAATCGAGTAGTAGGTTCCCTCTAGTATTTGGCAAATAATTTCCCCAATCTCTGTGTTTAGCGTTGAAGTCCCCGCTCATTATAAAATAATTCTCTCCCGATTCCAGCCTCAGAAGTCGAAAAAGCGTATCGAGCTCTGTAATGAATAAAGTGGATTGTGAAGTTCCAGGTGCATAAACAGAGGCCAAGTACAGCCGCTTTCCACTACGGAGCGGGATGTAAATGACGACTGCCTCCAACACCCGGAACCTACGCAACACTCCTTTGTACACTCTGTGAAATTTTATACCTTGTTTAATGAAGATCGCGACACCGCCTCCACGTTCGGATCCGGGCCGATTTCTTCTTCTAACAATATAATTATTGTACTCCAGTTTGTGCTTATCGGTTAGCTTGGTTTCGCTAGCGAAAAGCACATCAGGAGTTTGGTCTTGTAGCAGTTTAAACATCGCGGCTCTTCGTTCGATCCTAATCAGTGAATTAACATTTACCGCAAGGACCTTCAAAGTTTGCTCCACCATGTGCGTACCCATTACGACATGTGTTGCGTTAGGCCCGGCAGCAGCGCGTAGATCTGGTCCACCCGCTTGGCCTGTTCTTGCACCTGCTTTTGCAGCTGAGCCATCTGCCCTTGGATTGCGAGCAAGATGGCCAGCATGTTAGGTGTCGCTTCCGTTGTTCTCGGCATTGGCGCCGGAGAAGCAACAGTCGCTTGCTGTACCGTAGCCCCCCTACCTGCCGCCATTTGGGCGTAGGAAATTTGGGGCGTGACGGCTGGAGTTTGAAACCTCACAGGTGAACGTTTGACCTCCACCCTCTGCTGCAGAGTCGGTTTTGCTTTTTTGATGTCAGCGAACTTAGGACAACCCCGATAGTTTGCGGTGTGTCCCACGTTCCCACATAACACGCACGAGAGCTGCGCCCTATCGGATACTCCGTCCCTACCCAGAGCACACTCCTCGGAACTGTGGTTCTTTGCGCACTTCACGCATCGAGGCTGCATTTGGCAGTTCGACGCGGCGTGTCCGAACCTCTGGCAGCGAACGCATTGTATAACGCCTTCGCTCCTTTTTAATTTTTCCCAGTGAACCACCTAGTAGTCTAGGACCTTGATACTCCTTAGACTATCCAGACGGCTTTCGGGACTGAGCTGCACCAGGAAGAACGGTAGACTCCGTTTCTCCCGCCTGGCTCTAGCTGTGGTAAATGGCTTTACCCCCACAAACTTGAGTCCTTCGCACTCCTTCTCTTTGAGCAGTGCCAGGATCTCCTCAGGATCAGAAGACGGTTCCAACCCCTTCAGCAGCATCGATTGCCGCTTTTCACACTTCGGTGTGAATGAGTAATGCTCCGTCGTCGTTTCCTTTAGGAGCTCTTTAACTTTCGCGTAGCCCTCCACTGTATTACAGTGGATGGCATGGCGATCATTCCCCAATCTCTTAATATTAAAGTTATTACCAATGACCAACTTACACAGGTCCTTGGTAGCATTTACCTCTAGTTTATAGGTGTTGATAGGAGGCACCTTCTCCTTCTTCTTCTGCTGCTGCTGCTGCTGCTGCTGCTGTTGATGTTGTTGTTGTTGTTGTTGCTGCTGCTGCTGTTGTTGTTGCTGCTGCTGCTGCTGTTTTTGCTGTTGCCGTTTTTGTGGCTGCTGCTGTTTGAGCTGTTGCCGGTGTTGTGACTGTTGTTGTTGTTGTTGCTGGTCTTTCTTAGGCTTTTGTTGGTATAGCACTTGTGCTATTTTATTAGTTTGGTGTTGTTGTTGTGCCTGCTTTTGAGCAAGCTGCTGTTGTTGGGATTGCTCCTGCTCTTCCCTCTTCCTTCTTACAATTTGCCTTTCTTTTATGGCCAGCACTCTTTGTTGTAGCATTTTGATGCTGCTACTTATGGCCTTCATTTCGTCCTCTTCATCATCAGATTCGCTTGCTGCCAATGAAGCGAAGTTGTTTACCGTTGATAGGGTTGGACGTTTTATCATATTGGAAGTTGGAAGCTTCCTCCTTCTCTTTGTTTTCGGCGTTTGGCTCGAACCACTCGACGCCTCACCTGACACTTCAGCAGGCCCCGCTATAGGCATAGCGGACCGCTCTTCACAATCCATCACGTGATAGACAACACTTTACCACCAATTAACTTTATTGTTTTTTTTTTGTTTTATTTACTTTTAAAAATAAAAAGATGCAACTGTTTCGGGAATCGAACCCACGACCCCTGTTTTGTCGGTCGGACACCACAGTTTCAGTTTCAGTTTAAATGCATTTTTTTATTATACTTCATTAATTAATTCTTACAGGCTATACAAAAAAAACGCTTAAAAATTAGCTTAAATAACTTAAAAATAATCTAATTATAACTTACTGGCCCCATGCGGGCACTCTAGGTTAAACAAAATACTTAATCTATGTCTTTCGACGTTCCTTACAGTCTATTTTGTTTTTTACATTTATTAACACTAAAACTAAGAAAATGAATTTTAATTAAAAAAACTTAGTATCAGGACTTTTTTTGTTATAATATAAAACTTAAAACTAAACCTATAAACTACCTAAAAATAAATCCTATTCTACTTAATCCTACCTAAACTACCCCTTATTTCAGATCGGTCGGACACCACTGCTACTGCGCCACCGAAGCACTTGGCCAAAAAGTTTTTAATTGTTTTTTTTAATTTATTTCACTTGCAAAGAAGCCGAAACACATCCGTCCTCTATCGAGGTCTACTAACGACTGATTGATGTCGGTGCTGCCCCATACCGTGTGATGCGCGTTAGCGTCGCATCCGATGATGAGGTCAGTTTTTTGTCTTCCAGCCTCCAGTACCACCCTCTCTAGGTTATCACCAGGGAAAGGGCCCACATGATCGTGGCCAAGGTATGCCGATGCTAGCTAGTAGGAGCCCTTGGCAGTCTCTAGTCTGACAACGGTTATGTCGGGGTCGCTGAGATTAGGGAGTAGAAATACATTATGGCTACGTTTCACTAATATACAAGTTCTAATCTTACCTTTGTTTCTTGTATAGAGCGGAACGTATGCGGGTGTCCTAAGTCCACGAACCATGCCTTCTACAATCCATGGTTCTTGGATTAGGATGATGTCTTCTGAGTTTTTTGAAAGACGCAGAATGAATGCGACCGAAACCTTTTTAGAGTGATGGAGATTAATCTCTAGAAACCGTATCATTGCTACAGTTTTCCGGATTAGTCTCCACCACGGTGTTGTTGAGATCCTCCGATTCTGAAGATGTGCCCGAGAGCTCATCTTCTTCCTCTGATCGTATAGGACCTCGTTTTGTTTCGTCATCTGTTTCCATTTCCGACGGAGTGTCAGATAGGGAAATCGATGGCTTGCTTGTCACCTCGGATAGATTGGAGTCGTCGCTATCCATTTCTGGAAAAGATATCGACGCTCCAGGGTCTGAGGTTAAGTTTATTGGTGTCTCCGTTAAAGGAGGAGGAGGTTGCTTATCAGCATCCAGTTCATCCTTTTTGTAGACCCTTAAATGGATTGACTCGAATTCGAACAGAATCACACCTTTTGCCTGCACTAGAGGATTAAGGGATTCTTTGTTGATCACGATCAGCGCGCATCTATAAGAACCCCTTAGTTCCTCCAGTTTCGCGACTTTCCAGTCATGAGTCGGAAGGGTCGGGTTACTGAGCCTGATGATCTCCAGAATGTTTTCTGGGGAGGAGGGTTCCGCTGGGATCCAGGTGCGAGTTCGAGGTCTACTAGGGATGTCCTCCTTAGATACGACCCCGAGTTTTGCATCTGGCCAGATCTCTCCTAAACCACCTATGGCTTTTGTGAAGAGATCGAGAGATCTCTGATCTGCACATGCGATGAGCTTGACGTGGCCTTGATGGCAGCCAGCGTCGCTTGTGATAGGAGGTGGTCCGGAGTTTTCCCGCATAATAGCCAAGAAGTTGCACGAAAGCTTCAACTATGGCTTGCAACAGTCCTACCACATCCTGAAGGTTTCTTTTTAGGCTCGTTGCGATTGCCTTTAGAGGATGGTGCACCATGGCCTGCCACAGATTTACCTCCTCTTGACAATGCAGGAGCCTTGCCGGTAGTCGGTGCAGTCACCGTTCTACCGCCCGGTATTAGAGGAGTACCGGCCTCGGGTTTTGTTTTGTTTGTTTTGTATGTCCATAGTGTGGTCCCACGAGTAGTGGAGAAAGGGTTGTCCATCTGTACAGAGATCCGCCATATACAGATAAGGCTAGCTAATCCGGAGGTCGCCAGGTATCCGGATACTCCGTTTGCGACTGAGCTATTTTTGGAGAAGCTGGGCCCTCAGCCAGGTTGATCTTCGGCACGGGTCGTATGACACCTTGATCCAGCCCAGTGGAAGAGGAATGGTTGGATGGTTGGATGGGAAGGGGAGGGGGGGGGGGGGGGAGGAGCATCCTTTGGTTTCAGGACTCGTCTGGAGAATTTCTCGGGATTCATTGACCCTACTCAGCCTCTACAACTCGGCAAGTTCGATGCTCGTGGTAGAAGTCGATAACCTCTAAGATGGAAGAATATTTACCACAACATGACCTCAAAAATGCATATTTTCACGTCCCAATCGAAGAAACCAGTCGCAAGTATACAGCGTTTATAACAGCAGATGGATTGTTTGAATTCAACAGAGTACCATTTGGCCTGCCAAATTCACCAGCAGTTTTCGTTCGATACATACACACTTTGTTCAGAGTTACATGAAACGGTGTTTGCATGTACCTAGTTCAGCTTATTTTACATGCAGCAAGTGTGCCAGAAAATCTGAACAAGTTAAAATTTGTATTTGAGAGCAGCAGTTCATGGATTGGTTTTTAATTAGTAAAAATGTAGATTTTTCCAATCGAAGGTCACATATCTAGGGCACGTTGTCGGAAAAGGAAAGATAAGCCCATCAGCAGAAAAAAATAATGCAGTTGCTAGGTTTCCGGAGCCAAAAATCCATCAAAAACTTCAGGAGTTTTTTGGGGCTTACCGGGTTTTTCAGAAGGTTCACTAATTCATATTCCATGCTGGCGAAATCGTTAACAGACCAAACGAAGCAAGGAGTAAAAATTCACAATTGCTGAAACCCAGCGCAAAGCCATAGCTTTATTGCTAAGGCACCGAAACACAATTACACATAGATGCGAGTCAGCAGGATATAGCCATGATTTTATTCCAAAAAGGCAGCGTGAATCAACTTCACCCAATTAATTACTACAACAGGAAGAATAGTGTTTCAGAAGAAAAACGACACAGCTACGTACCAGAAGCATTTGCGGTTTACAATACCTTTGAGAAGTTCAGAGTTTACCTGGGGATAGAATTTAGGGTGGCTACAAATTGTATAGCGTTTCGTCAAACCATCAACACTCATAAAGAAGATGGATTTTGCTTTTCAAGATTTTTGACCATGATGCCGAGCACCGTCCTGGTAGCAAGATGGCTCACGCCGACGCTTTAAGTTGCTCTCCAGTTACACACATACATATGTATATAAGTTTTTCAGCAGGAATCAAAAAGGCCCAACTCGCAGATGAAATACTAAAAGAAAAACCCTATGATAACTTTATTATGCAAGGTGAGCTATTATTTAAGGAGCTTAATGCTTATACGGTTTTAGTTGTACCTGGAGTCAGAGTTCATTTATTATCTTGTGAGTAACAGAGACGGTGGAGCGCCGAAGTTCCAATTGCGTATTATGCATTCTTGCAAACAAAAAAGCTGGCACGCCACAGGGTCTTATCAAGCAGCCGGACAAGGGACAGAAGCCTTTTGACACCTCCCACTTAGATCACATAGGCCCGATTGATTAGACGGCAAAGCTGTACAAGTATAATTCTTAAGATAACAGATGGGTTCTCAAAATATATTTGGCTGTATCCAACTAAGACAGTATCAGCTGAAGAAACAGAGTGCAAGAATAACACCAACACTTCGGGATCCCAAGAAAGGTGATAAGAGGCAGAGGAAGTGCCTTCTTACCAAATGTGATTAAAGATTACAACCGGCGTAGCAGAAGGAACGGACAAGCCGAACGTTCTAACGGAGTCGTCGTCGAGGTTCTTAACAGATTGTCACAACGGTCGCCTGAAATATGATACAAGTTCATCCAAAGGGTACAAATTGCCATGAATAGCACACTACACAGGTCAATTAACCGCACATCATTTAAAGTCCTATTTGGCGCTAGAATGAGAAAAAAGGATGACTTGGAAATTTTCGACCTACTTACGCAGGAGCTGTTGAAGCAAAACGAAGATAAAAGAGACATTATGCACTTTGAAGCCCGTCAACGGATTCAAGAACTCCAATTTAATAAAAAAAAGGAGAACTCCTACAGATTACAAGATCGGTGATTTTGTTTTCAGTAAAAGAACCCAATTTGGTTCGTTGGAACCATAAGAGGTGCGATGGGTTGGAATATAGAAGAGAGGAGGACATCGTAAATTACGAGGGATGGTTTGCAAGGAAATAGAATTCTATAGGGAGACGCAACCCGCAGAACCAGAGAGCAGTCGATGAATGAAGAGAATGTCAGCTGCGTCTCTGCTTTTTTTGAGGATATCCAGTTTAAAAAGCTTGAGGCGGTCACGATAGGGAGGTACGATAAAAGGGTCATCCAAGGGTAGTCCTCTAAGTGCAAACCGAAGGAAATGACGTTAATGTTCTCGATTCGGGATATATGAACTCGATGAAAGGGGACCACACTTAGCTGGAGTATTCGAGAATGGGTCGGACATGGTTAATATAAACTGACCTTGTCAAATAGGGGTTGTAAAATTCTTTACATCATCGCCAATAATACACGAATGGAAGTTTATCCAAGGTCGAGAAGGGATTGAACCTGGGGTATAGGTTAGCCATGCAGAAAATAAAATCGAGGAGGAGATTGATTGGACTTACGTGGAAAAGTCGTTGACAGACATTTGGAGACATTAAGCTCTAAGCTATTTTTTAGACACCAAGGGGAAAACCTATTGAGGTCTTTTTGAAGGAGAATAGAGTCTTGGGGTGAGGAAATAGTTTTGGAGAACTTAATGTCGTCGGCGTAAATGGATAGGAAGCAGTGTAAAGTAATCCTCTCAATATTGTTTATAGTTGAAATGAAAAAAGGGGAGATAGATGGTTGTCTTGTGGGACACCAGAAGTGACTAAATCGAGCGCTATAATAACGGTTCTCCAGATAAGGAAATATCAGTTTTAATAATACGGGATCAAAACCGAGGCAAAACGGACCAATTGCTGTGATGTTTTATAGAAGACCTTAGCAAAATTTGTAGCAATAACATCAATTTCGTTACCATTTTCTAGGACTAAAAGCGCAAAGAATACGAATTCAATTAAGTTTGTAGTAGTTGATCTACCTTTCAGAAAATCATGCTAAGTGGGTGATATAAGTGACTTGCACTGAAATCTTAGAACTTTCAAACATTTTAGGTATATGAGAATGCTAAGCAATGGGACGGTAATTGATTACTTCATTCTTTGATCCGTTTTTGTGAATCGGGGTTATGAAATAGATCTACCAAACTTGCGGGAATTCGAAAAGGAAATAGGTGTTCTTATTAATAGGAAAAAATTACGGTAGGCAATTAAGTCCTTAAGCCCTAGAAATTTCCCGGTCTGGATGGTGTTCTATCTATTTTGCTACAGTAAGCGCCGGAGGTAGTAATCCAGAAAATTATGGAAATTCTCAGATACAGTCTAAAAATAGGGTACACACCAATAGCTTGGAGGGAAGTTGGTCATCATACCTAAAGCTGGCAAAAAGGGATATATAACAGCAAAATGTTTCAGACCAATAAGTTTGTCATCATTTATGCTTAAAACCCTAGGGCAACTATTGGAGATTCACTTCAGGAATAGATGCAGTAACGGATTTGTGATTGAGTCACAGCCTGCTTATATGAAAGGAAAATCTGGAGAAACCGACTTGCATGAGGTGGAGGGGAAAATAGAGAAGAGTCTACACTTCGGTAAGTTTGCGATGGCGGCCTTCCCCGATATTTAAGGAGACTTAAATAACATGGAGTGCACTGCCAATAAAAATGCTCTAGTAGACGCTAATATGGAACAGGGGATTACAAACTGGATTTGCAACATGCTTGCAAGCAGGAAAATGAACTGTACCATTAGACAAATCTCGGTTAGAATATCCGAAACAGCCGAATTTTTGCGTCAGTATGTGAAACTTGGCTCCATCACTTCACACCAGGGTCAAGTCGGCAGTCAACTGAGTGGCGAGCAGGCGACAAACCTCGTCCAAAACGACCAAAAACTCTACAGTCGGCTGTCAAGGTTATGGCATCCGTATTTTGGGATGCACATGGAATAATTTTCATCGACTATCTCCAAAAGGGGCAGACTATCAACAGCGACTATTACATTGCGTTATTGGAGCGTTTGAAGGAAGAAATCGCAGAAAAACGTCCGCATTTGAAGAAAAAGAAAGTGCTGTTTCATCAAGACAATGCACCGTGTCACAAGTCGATGAAGACGATGGCAAAATTGAATGAATTCGGGTTTCCCCACCCACCGTATTCTCCAGATTTGGCCCCCAGCGACTATTTCCTGTTCGCAGACCTCAAAAGAATGCTCGCCGGAAAGAGATTTAAGACCGATGAAGAAGTAATCGCCGAAACAGAGGCCTATTTTGAGGCTAAACCGAAATCATACTACAAAACTGGTATCGAAAGATTGAAAAATCGTTTCAATCAGTGTATCGCCCTCGAAGGCAACTATATTGATAAATAAAGTTGAATTTTGCGAAAATTTTGTGTTTTACTATAAAACGGACTTTCCAGCCCATGTGTTATGTATGCCCGACCAAAGCGTCTCTTCCACAGCATTCATCCTTAGAGTTGTGACCAATGGCAGGTGAGAAACTTGTAAAATTGTTGTATAATAAGCTTATTCTCCCATTTGAAATCACTGAAGAGCGTTAAAATCGTTGATCCCTGGTTATTCAAACGGTGTTTAACTTTATTTAGCTCAGGTTGCCAGTAGTAACAGTTAAGGTATATTGGAACGATGTGTAAAGTGGTGGTATTAATGTCTAACTCTACTGCATATCCTTCATCTGTACTTTTAAATTCGAATGGTGCACCTACGTTGACCATACATTTCGCCTCCACTTGCACTTCCAAATATTTTAGATTTAACCGGTGGGATATACTTCTGTTCAAAATTTTTAAATATATTCTTATACCTATTTTCATCACATTTTACTACATGTGTTTCAAAAAACAAGAAATTTATTAACGTAGTTAAGAAAATCCGCTAATGGCGCTTTGTTGTTTTTAGGCCTACTATATTATAACTTACAATTTTTAACTTTAATTCTACGGTGATTGGGTAGACTGGAAAACTTCAATTGGACTCGTGATTTGAATACCCCCTTTTGGGTATATTCCTTTTTGTTACAGTGGTTGTTTTCTTCGATTTCGTACCGTGAGTGTTCCTTTGATTTTCCGAGCTGTAGGTTTTAACTGACACTGATAAAGATCCAAAGTTGTTATTTTGCACTTCTAAACAATCTGCTGCAGTAAGTAAAGTTGTCGGTATTTTTTCAAATAATTCTTTGGTTAATTGAATACCCTTCTTCTCATCGATTTTCAAACCCTCGTATAGGTTTGTCGTCTACATACAGTTTGTCATTCCTCAATGTGATTTTCCTTATCGTCGCCGGTTGTCTTCCATGCAGGAATTTCGTAAGGGGGACCTCTCTTCCGTCGGACATACTCGTATTTGTATCTTTTAACTTCTTCATATTCTTCCAGAGACCCTGGATTTCATGTGCACTACTACCGTTGCGGGTTTCGAGTTACGCGTTGGGGTTTTATAGGCAGATTCAATGTTGGTGCTGTCATCGTCCAAGAGCTCGGCTCACAGAGATTTTGCTTTTTCAGCGGTGTCAATATTGTTCTCTGCAGGAAAGTGCACAATGATGTTTTTTTTTAGCTTTTTGGGATAAGTTTATCAACCTGCGTTCTTAGTACCTTGTTACGGCTTTCCAATTGAGCCACTCTTTTAAATAACTCTATATACCTTGTCCTCAGCCACTTTAGTTCGGCGAAGAGCGGCTAGAAATCTTTTTTTAATTCTATATTTTTTTTAATTTAGAATCACTTTTAGTTGCTCGATGCTAATGGCTGTAATACCCCCCATCCGGTTACGGTTCTGTTGATACGGCTTTTGTGGGGGGTTTAGCTTGGTAAAGTTTCAACTTGCTGATTATAAGTCATAATTTCTAGGATCTACTCGGAAAATACTTCTGGGTTGTGGCCTGTGTTCTTAGGGAGCCCTCCCCACTAAAGTTCCACACTTTTCAACCATCAGTAATTCCGTTGACACTAGGCAGAATTAAGTCCATCAGCGCCGTGGGAGTGATCCGATCAAAGGAGATTCATAATAATTATGAAAGAAAAAAACCGTCAGTTATTGCTTCTACTGTGACATAGACATCAGTAAATCATTTAGGAAACAGTCGACAATAACGCAGTCGGTTAGACCCAAAGACGATAAATGTTCATCCAAGGGACACTGCCAAAAATCCGACGGCATCTTAGAGGTTGTCGTCATTATTATATGGTTCTCCAGAACTTCGTGCGAAAAATAGAAATTTAAATCTTTGAGCACTAGATGAGTCGGATATGTAGCTTCCTCTTTCTCATAAAAAGAAAAACCTCACTGTTAAGAGGATTAACTGAAAGCCATTCCAGTGCACCAAATGTCTAGGGCTGCCTGCGCTTTAGATCAGACAGTCGGAAAGTTTGGTCTAACAAACAGTACAGCTAATTCATCTGCATATGTCTTAGCGTAAACATAAGAACGATTGACAGAAAGTCCATCTTCGTCAACATCTTATTTGCGAAATTTGCATAACTTTCTATAAATCTTCGACATCGACATACCTATTGGCTCTGTCGAAACTATTGTAAACACGAATTTGTGGTTAGATAGATAAGAATCTACCAAATACGAGTAAAAAATCAATTGCTTAACACCAATCTATGCCAAATTAACTCATTTCACGCCGGCAAAGCAGTCATCTACCCATCCAACCGGAATCTACAAGAAGTTCAAGAGTCAAATTAGATTATTTGCAACGGATACCTTATGAGCACATACTCGTGCAAGCTCAGCCTCGAACTGGAACTATATTAAATTCACCATATAATCACTTTTATTATCCTGTAGTAACTTCATTCACTTTTACGGCATTATTGTCGTCTCTGCGCTCTCGAAAATCTTTTGCTCCTTTCTTCCATTTATGGATGAAACACATTCCACTCTTTTCTAGTTAGATATCCTTAATGCAAGCTAATACACTCATGAATTTTCCAACACTCACCTTGGCATCTATGAAGGACCAAGGAAGAAGGCCAGATTCGAGGATAAAGCTATGTTGCTTTTACGACTAAATGCACTGTTCGGCATCCGGCGCTTTGTGGTACTGAAATATTGCATTCCAGCGAATAACTGCTTTTCCCACGATGATGCGGAGCCTCAAGCAAAACATTTCACTTTGTGGTGTTAGTGGTTCGGTTCGGTCGAGTTTGGTTTGAGCTTTTAAAGTCTGCAACCCTTGCAAAGTTATCGGTGTGCACAAGAACTGTAAAAATGGTTGACATGCACTGGCTTTTTAGATAGATGTTACCGACCAGGAGTAGTCAAGTGAAAGAAAAAAAGGTGTTCGTCCTCCAAAAAGCATGAAAGGATACTCAACCAAAAAAAAAAAAAGAACAAACGATGTACCATTCCACAGAGGATGGTTGCGTTGATTTACGAGTGCGAAAGGTGAAAAATACGCAGATACCTCGAGTCATTAGCGATTCACTTTGGTCCAAAGTATTTGGAAGTGTCGACGTTTAGTGATTTCCTTTTTCGTTCAGTTTTCTGACCAACATCCATGGAAGCTCTGCAGCTGGACTTAATTTCGTTGAAAAGACAAATTGCATCGGGAGTGTCAACTGTTAAGGGGGTATTGAATGTAACAGCGACGCTTAGTGGGAAGAATCTGATTAAAGTGAAATGTTGTCTACACCATTGCTTATGGTTTTAGTTGTCCTTTGATTAAGTGAACAGGGAGTTGGGAACAGAAGATACAGAGTCTTACATGCGAGTGTTGTCCTTAGAGATGTTCGTGTTGTGTACAATCGTGTGAGGACAATGGATAATTAGAAAAGTAATTTGTAATACACTTTTATCGGAAGACCACCATCGATCAAGATAAGAGCGAATGGGCGACAATTTAATGAATTAAATTGGGCTAAGTAGGATGGACTGGGGTATTGGAAGCAACTGCTAGCCTTGGTGTCCGGCTGTGCAGGTTAATTATGTTACATTTGTTCAGGTTTATAAATAAGGTGGAGATGGAAAAGGTGTAATATATGCACTACGAATAAGTGAAGGTAATGATTTGCAGAATCTTCTTAAATAGCTGACAGTAGTGGTAATGGATTGATATGGATCACTTTACTGCATGTTGAATAGAAGGTAGAAAGAGCCACACAACCAGTACGCGGTGTTATAAAAAAAATGTGTCAGCTGACAGCTAAGCTTTATTTCAAAGTACACACAAGACCAAATTATACAGAGCTGATATTAAAGGCAGCGACTTCGGCTGTAGTAGTTGCGACAATGCTATGGAGTTGCAGTATCAAGAAAAGAACAAGATATCCCTGAAATGCAAAGATCTACAGATGATACAGAGAAATATGCCATCAATATAAAAATAATTTTATCTCGAGAAAACATTGCAAATGGTTAAGACAATACAGCAATCAGAGGATAACAGATGTAGACTTTGCATCGTAGAGTATGTCAGTCAGGTACACCCGTGTGTACAGCTAGATAATGTCAGATATTTACCTAAGGCGTAGCTCTGGGGCTAAGAGCTTAAGTGACTAGTAGTGAAATCGCTGGAAATAGTTTAATTAATAGTTGGGAATAGGTCACCAAAGTCATATATCAAAGAAACAACATTTGGACGAAACGTCTTTACCAGAACCAAATAAAGCTTAGATGGGGTCCATCAGAAATGAGAAATGAGGAACAATTCAATGTCTTTATTGACCAAAAAGATACGACAGAGATCAGTTGTTCAAGGGGCTGTCGATCACTTAACGTGGCCGTGGCTCAAGTGGTAGTGTATTAGCTTCCTCAGTCGTTCACAGACCTTGATAGAGGATAGACGTGTTTTGGCTTCTTTTAAAGTGAAAAAGTGACAACAACAATCAGTAAAAGAACTATTTGAAACATTATTGTCAAGTGCTTCGGTAGCGCAAGCCAAAGGGCGTAAGTTCGATCCCCGGAATTAGACGGACTTGTTTTTTATTTTTTAAAAACCCAACGAATAAATATAATATAAACCCAAATAAATTCAATAACACCCGATGATGAGAGGGGGTGAACGGTCCGCTATCCAAATAGAATAGCGGATGCGGGAGATGGCGCGATGTCATCTGATGACCAGACCATAATTTCGGACTGTTCGGAAATTACAGCAAAGAGGAGGAGGAAGCCGAAGCCTAGTCCAAACCTCGTGAAGCGCCCTTCCGTATCAGCATCTACTGAGAAGCTGCCTGGTGGAGCAAGGGAAGAGGCGCCAACAACCTCAACAAAAGCAACAACACAACAACGAAAAACGCCAGAGAAATACCCATATGTGTCTGACAGCGAGGAAGGCCACTATATGGGTGCAAGCAATAACTTTGCATCCCTAGCTGCCTCGGAATCAGATGACGAGGAGGATGAGGTCAAAGCCTTATATATACGGCAGTTACAGCAAAAGGCATAAGAACTTACAAAGAAAGATGCACAACCACAACATAAGCATAAACAGCAAACACAACAACAGCAAGAAAAATCGCAACAACAGAATCAGCAACAACAGCAGCAACAACAGCAACAACAGCAACAGCAGAAACAACATCAGCAGCAGCAACAACAACAACAGCAGAAATCAACCAAACTACGGGTACCTCCAATCAACACATTTAAGATGGAGTTGAAAGACACGATAGAATTATGTAAGTCGACCATAGGCAATCATTTTTTATTAAAAGACTTAGTTTAGATAGGCACGTGATCCACTGCGACACAGTGGAGCGCTACCACAAAATTAAAAGTTTGAAGGATTCGACGACGGAGTTCTTCTCCTATACCTCGAAGGGGGAGAAGCTGCAAATAATACTGCTGAAGGAGTTAGAACCGTCGACTGATCCGGGGGAGCTCCTTGCACTGCTGAAAGAGAAAGAGTTCGAAGGGCTCAAATTTGGGGGGGTCAAGCCATTTGTCACGGCTAGAGCCAAAAGGGAGAAGCGGAAACTACCATTCTTCCTGGTTCAGTTAAGCCTAAGGAGCATCAAAATCCTAGATTACCAGGTTGTACACTGGGAAAAATTAAAGAGGAGCGAAAACACTTTACATTTTACAATGTATTCGCTGCCAAAGATTCGGGCACGCCGCGTCGAACTGCGAAATGCAGCCTCGATGCGTGAAGTGTGGAATGAACCACAAATCCGAGGAATGCGCTCTAGGTGAGGACGGAGCGTCTGAAAAAAGCCAACTCTCTTGTGCTTTATATAGGAACACGGGACACACCGCAAATTATCGTGGTTGTCCTAAATTCCAATACATAAAAAGAGTAAATCTGGCTCATCAGCAGAGAGTGGAAGTTAACGTCCACCTGTGCAGGTACAAACACCAGCCGTTACTCCTCAAGTTATCTACGCCCAAATGGCGGCAGGAAAGGGAAATACGGTACAACAAGCAAAGGTAGCTTCTCAGGCACTAGCGCATAGAGAGCTATCTTGCTCTCTATTCAGGGGCAGATGGCTCAGCTTCAGCGTCAAATACAGGAACAGGCTACGCGGGTAGATTAAATATACGCGCTGTCGCCGGGCCTAACGCACCTCCAATCATAATGGGTACGTACATGGCGGAACAAACCCTGAAAGTCCTTGCAGTGAATGTTAATTCACTTATTAGGTTCGAACGAAAGCCACACTGTTTAAGTTGCTTAAAGACTAAGCCCCTGATGTGCTTTTGGTTAGCGAAACTAAGCTTACAAAAAGACACAAAATGAGGCACAGAAGATGTTAAATATTATGGAGAAACCGACCCAACTCCATTCAAGGAGGAGGTGTTGCGATCTGTGTAAGAAAAGGAATACGTTTTAAAAGAGTATACAGTCGTGTAGTACGCAGGTTCCAGGTGCTGGAAGCATGCATCGTGTATATCCTTATCCGTAGTGGTAAGCGGCTGTACATGGTGTCTGTCTATTCACCTGAGGCTACTCAATCTACCTTATTCATCTCAGAGCTCGAGACACTTTTTCGATTCCTGAGGCTGGAAATGGAAGACAATTATTTTATTATCGGCGGAGATTTCAACGCCAAACATAGTGATTGGGGAAATAATACACCAAATACTAGAGAGAACCTGCTATTTAATTGGTGGGGTCAACACGGCATAATGTATCGACTCGGGCTTAAGGCGACGGATAGTCCGTCGTTTCCCAGACACGGGTCCTATTTGGACCTCTTGCTGTTCGAATACACCTGACGTGTACTAACCAATAAACTACAAACTGTCTACGCACTTTCGTGCATGACAGTGACCATTGCGGCCTCAGCACCGAAATAACTGTTCCGAACGAAATTACGGAATTGGATGAGTTTGTTCAAAGGCATTCCTACAACTATAGTAGGGTGCGTTGGACATACTTCTCCAGAACACTGACGAGAGCACTCTCCTCCACCGTTCAATAGAAATCTGTCAAACGAGGAGATTGACAGGTATCGAAAACTAATGGACGAGACAATCAAACGCACAATGGACAAAACCAGAGTCCGACTACATAAAATTCTTTTCTAATGAGAGTGGACAATTTCGTCATTGAGTTGACTCGAAGGCACATTGCAAGAGCAATGACTTCATCGAACAACCTGATCTCCGGGGCCTACTACCCTAATTATATGTATCACGAGAGAGTTCGCTTTGACGGCTTTATTCCTCCAGAAGCGTTTCTCTACCTAGATAGTAAAAGTCTGATCCAGGACAGATTTGCGGTGTCGCTAATCTTCCACGTCGCTCGGACAGCTGCGGACAGGCTATTCAACTACGATGGAGAGTTCGACATTGCAGTGCGGAAGGTCTCCAGTTCAGTAGGGCGGTAGGAGTCGCGACATGAGGGATGTTGCTCGGCAGCACCAACAATGTTGGTGGCTAGTTGAAGAAGGGGAGGGTTCGTCGTCGAATTCCTCAAGTAATAGGTAGCTTAATGTGAAGCCAAGTCGGCCATATGTCTATTTTATTAGCCGTTGCCTGCTGACATAGTTTTAGGTAGGATTAAGTTAGATGTAAGGAAAAAAAAAATAAAAAAATTATATTAGAACAGAGGTGGGTAGCACTCTCTAAAAAAAGGGATAACAAAAAATTAGATAGTTTAAGTAAGATTAAGTAGGTTAAGCTTTATTTCTAGGTAGTTTATAGATTTAGTTTTTAAGTTTTATATTTTATCGAAAATGTCCAGATACTAAGATTTTACACATAAAATTTATTTTCTTATTTTTAGTTTTCATAAATGTAAAAAAAGAAAAATAAACTGTAAGAAACGTCGAAAGACATAGATTAAGTATTATGTTCAAATTAGAGTGCCCGCATGGGGCCAGTAAGTTAGAATAAGATTACTTCTAAGTTATTTAAGCTAATTTTTAAACGTTTTTTTATCTAGCACATTAAGTAAAATAAAATGCATTCAAACCGAAAAACAACTGAGTATCGGCTTCCCAAACGGACGGTTCGGGGTTCAATACCAGCCGTGACCGAAAGACTTTTTTTCAGGCAACTAAAATCTTGTGATATGAATGGTTGCCTAAATACAATATCAAGTCCAATTTACACTAATAATTTAACCGATGGAGCGAAATAACCACTGAGCCCAAACATCTTTCTCTCTCTCTCTCTCTCCATACAATTTTCCGAAAAACTTAACACGCGCTCCGGCATTTTAAGAGTAGTAATACTCTCTTGAGTGTTAAGTTTGTTTTAAAAAAAAAAAAAGTGACGGTGTAAAAGTTATTTTCCACGCCAGTAGTAGATTGAGTGGTAGAAAACCTTTTCAAAGATGAAATACGCTCTGTTCTAGGTGTTTCCTTAAAAGTTTCGCCGCTTACAGCGAAGGGAACTCCCGTCCCCTATCCCTTCATGACCAGGGCTTTGATAGACGCAGTTTTATTCGTGTGTACGAAAGTCTGACTAAACACGATCACTCTATATTTCGAAGAGCTTTAAAAATGCGAAGTGAGATTCAACTCCATTCTGTGTATACACGTAATGGAAGAGTTTTTGTCAAAAAGGGTGCGGTGGACAGATCTGTTGCAGTTTCTGACATTTCTGCTCTTCTGTCTGTAACTAGTACTGATGCTACACTCTCGCTCTACACCTCCGACAATTCAACCGCTGCTGTTGCTTATGGCAGTTCTGCTGAAGATGTCGCTGGACGTTTTTTGTTGCTGTGATTTTTGTTGCCGAAAATGGATCAGCTGTCAGTGTTGCCAAGGTTATTTACTTTTTATACTACTACTTATTTCCGAGGTTACACTATTTTAATTTATTACGTTTTAAATGTGTATCTTTAATGTCTTTAGTTTATTTTGAAAATTTTTTGAGAAGAACTCTATGTATAGTATCTTTTTATTTTATATTATGAACTACTGTTTGCTCTTGTTTGCTTATTGTCTATTATATTACTTAATCTATTATAGCTTATCTACTTATCTATTACACATATTTCTTAATAATCTTAATTCACTATTTTAATTTTAACTGATATACTAGTGACGTAAATTTTCTGTCATGTCTATTTATGATGCTGTTTTCTTTGTTACGCTATATTTTATATTTATGTATCCTCCTACTATAAGTTTGAACCATCCTGATAGCATAATCACTGTTCTCAATATAATCTGTGATTCTAATCAGGGTATCAAAATTTGTCACATAAATGCCGAAGGTGTAAAATCTTAGTATACGGTCTTATACCAAATTCTCCTTCCAAGATTGACATTTTAATGGTTTCCGAATCTTCGCTTAAATGTGATATATTGACAAAAATAGTGAAAATTTCTAATTGTAGATTGTTTAGAAATGACCGTAAAAATAGGGCGGGTGGTGGTGTGTGTATTTATGCCAAAAACTCTTTTAAGCCGAAATTGGGGTATTGATCCTCTAAGTCTATCATACAGTTTTATTGTTTAGAAGTCAATTCTGTACATGAAAAAATGATTCTTGTTGTAGTGTATTCGCCTCTTCACTGTTTTGTGGAAGAAAATAGAGCGGAACTCCAAGAAACACTGTTAAAATTGCAACATAAATACAATAAAATTTTGGTGGGTGGTGATTTTAATGTCAACATTTTAAAGTGCAATAATATTGTTAGTCAATTTCATTACTTCTGTGATATATTAGGGTTGTATGTAGTTAATTTCTGATATCCTACCTGTTTTAAATCTTCGAACAACGCTCGTTACTTGACATGTTTCTAACTAATTGTGCTTCGAGTGTATTATGTTTTGACCAAGTTAAACTGACCAATAATCCATGAAATGATTTTTTGTTCTTTTGTATTTGGATAGATAGATCCAACTGTGATAACACTTTCAGCTTTAGATCATTTAAATACATCAATCCAATAAAGCTCACACATGTACTTTAAAGTTTAAATTGGCATGATATACATATAGTATATCTAATTCCCAATATTAACGAAAAGGTTGAAATCTTTAATAATCCAGTCAATTCCCTGTTTAATAGTCCCCGTTGAAAGTAAGCATGTTAGGTCTTATTCTTGTCCCTGGTACCGTAACGAAATTCAACGTAAGACTACTCAGCGTGAGCGTAATCACATACCGGAAAATAGAATAAGCTACTGAACTTTACGTAACGAAGTTGCTATCTTTCTCCGGACCCATAAAAGATAGTACTTTTTAGAAAAGCTTGATCCTAAGTTAGGATCTATTCAACTCTGTAAGAGTCTTAAAGGTGTGGGTGTAGTAACAGATAGTAAAATGTCCATGTGTTCGAAATCTCTGAATGAAATGAGTGAGTTTTTTCCCCGGACCCTCCTCAACCGTTATCACTTAACCAAGATCAGTGTGATTCTGAATAGTTTCGAAATTTCTATTTTTAATGTGTTGATGAATTTGATGTATTTAAAGCTATTAACTAAGTAAAATCTAATGCCACAGGACCGGCTGGTATTTCGCCTCGATTTCTTAAGCTAATACTACCCCATATCATTTGTTACATACATCATATACCACCTTGATCGAGAATTTCTTCAGAAAATTTTAAATACAAGTTTATTCATCTAAATCTATGTATATTGTCCCCTTTATATTCGGTTTTCGGTATGTCCATCAGTGGTTCCTGCGATTTTTCCATTACTTCCACTCGGCTGCTGAAACGCGTTCCCGTAGTAGTTTTTTAACTCGATTGAACAGAAAGAAATCACAGGGAGCCAAATCAGGTGAATTCGGTGGCTGTTGGATGGTATTTGTTGCATTTTTCGTCAAAAAATTACAAATAATGATGACACTGTGCGACGGTGCGTTATCATGGTGCTAAATCCACGAGCTTTCTGCCCATAATTCTGGTCTCTTTCGGCGAATTGCTTCACGCAAACGTCTCATACGAGTACTCTTTGTTTACTTCTGTCCTTCTGGCAAAAATTCATAATGCACTGCACCGTTGTAATTCATGAAAACCGTGAGCATTGCCTTATTTTTGACTGAAAACGATATGATTTTTTTGGTCTCGGCTCATTTGGTGTACGCCATTCACTTGCCTGATGTCTGGATTGCGTGTCATACTCATAAACCCACGTCTCATCTCCAGTAATGATCCTTTTGATCAATGTGGGATTGGATTCAGCCTCGCAAATCATCTGTTTTGCGACGTCAACACGGTCTCTTTTTTGCATGATATTGAGGTCTTTTAGCACCAACTTTACTGCTACACCGCGGAAAACCAAATCATTAACCAAAATGTCTAGGACGGATCCATACGCAATGTTCAAGTCCTCCGCTATCTCTCTGATGGTTAATTTGCGGTTATTGACCAACATTTCTTTTACTTCATCAATGTTTTCGTCGGTTTTCGATGTCGATGGTCTGCCACTGCGTTCATCATCTTCGATTGACTCGCGACCACTTTTAAACCGCTCGTGCCACTGGAAAACGACCGTTTTGCCGAAACACTTTTCCAACATTTCCAATGTTTGTGCACCATTAAATCCGTTTTTTACGCAAAATTTAAAACGAGTACAAATTCGTTGTTGCAAATTTAAATCCGTTTCTAAAATTGTATAAAATCGCCAACACACACATAGATAGATGTACTCTTGGCTACGTCAAGCTATGATGCTAAGATTTAGAGGGAATGTCAACAACAGATTTATCAACTTAAAAAAAAAACAGAACTCAAATCGGAACAATGAGAGCGCCACACGGTGGTGTGGTGTGGGAACTTTTTGATCAAGGTGGTATTCAATTACTGTATCTGCTATACAGCTCTCAGTTCTCGAATAACTGGAAAATTGCTAAAATTATTCCTACTCCCAAAAAGTCTAATCCTATCTGTCCTGCTGACTGCAGACCAATTAGTATATTTTGTTTTTTGTCTAAAGCTTTTGAAAAGGTATTATCTCTTCGAAAGCAAAAATTCTTAGAAAATAATAATAAGCTTTCCAAATGGCGCTCTGGTTTTCGAAGTAAACACAGTTTTGAATCTGCTGTTCTAAAAGTTACTACTGACATTCGATCCGCTTTAGATTGTAACGATATCTGTGTAGAAGTTCTTCTTGACTTCTCCAAAGCCTGCGACTGCATTGATCACTCTGTATTACATACGAAGATTAAAAATGACTTCAACTTTTCCGACTTATCTACCAAGCTTCTAAGCTCTTATCTAAGAGATAGAGTACAGCCAGTCGTTACAGAGCTTGCTTATTCAAATTCTAAAACAATTCATGCAGGCGTTCCGCAAGGCTCTGTACTAGAACCACTTTTGTTCTCTCTTTTTTAACAATGAAATCCAAGGTATTGTTAAGAATTGCAAAATTCACATGTACGTTGATGAAGTGATTACATGTATATTTCTCGCGTCCTATTGGTCTTATAGAAGATTGTGTTACTAGGGTGAATGAAGATTTTAATAATAAATCCAACTGGCCAAGAGATAACAGATTGAAGTTTAACCCAGTCAAAACAGTTTGTATGGTTTTTTCAAATAATGAGGTATGTCCAAATGATTTTTCACCTGTTGTCCTTGATGCCAACCCCATTACTATTGTAAATTCTGTTAAATACCTTGGCTTTCATATAAACTCTTCACTTACCTGCTGTAATGCCATAAAGGACACCCTGAAAAAATTTTATTGTGGACTGCGAAGATTACAATACGCTGCGAACTATTTGCATCAGATGGTGAATATGCGATTAATCAAAACGCTTGTAATGCCTTACATTTTGTTTAATGGTTCCGTTGTTCCCTGTCTTCACAGTGTTTGTAAGCATCGGCTTAATGTTGCGTTTAATGACTGTGTCCGTTTTATTTATAATTTCCCTAGGTCCAGTAGTGTGTCCAGATTTGCATCGTCAATTTACGGTCTGAATCTCAATCTGCATTTTAAATTCCGCAATATACGAGTATTAAAACTATGTATTTAAAATTATACAAAGTAAGTCTCCTAGTTAACTTTTTCAAATTCTACATTTTTCACAGTCTATTAGGGAAACAAATTTATTATTCCTTCATTCACGCATTACATTGCAGAACGATCCTTTCTTGTATCTGCAATTCGCGTCTGAAACTATCTACCACATGAGTTGCAGGTTATCAACTCATATGCCGTGTTTCAGAAAAAGCTTTTTCTTTATCTGTCCAATAACCGCATCATGACTTAGGTATTATAATTACTATTTTTATTTATTTTGATTATTTTGTCTAACCTAATTGTTAATTTAATGTAAAATTTGTACCGTCTGAAAAACTATGCTTTTAAAAGATATCTTATCTAATGTTATTTTAATCTAAATACAAGTACAAATCGCGGCATATTTAGACACAAAAGGCAGTTTAGCAGCATTTGGATAATCCAAATAGCTCTCTATAAAACATTGATCATCCTAGTCGTTTTCTGCGGCGCAGAGGTATGAACTTTATCAAAAAAAGAAAAAAAACAACCGATGAGAAAGGGTTTAGTCGTTTCGAAGGAGGTTAAACCAATAACTTTTCGGGCTGCTCAGCGACATGTACGGCCTTAGCTAAAGTGATTAGAATCCATCGGCTTAGAAGGCTAGGACATATAGAGCATGTGGACACCTGTGCTCCAGCTTAAAGAGTCTTCGAATTCATTACCAAGAAAAAACGCAGCGGAAGAAGACCCCACTTCAGTTTAGTTTTAGTTTTAAATGCATTTTATTTTCTAAATCATTAACTCTTACATACTAACAAAAAATGCTTAAATGCTAGCTTAAAATTACTTAACAACCTTATACTAACTTACTGGCCCCACACAGGCGCTCTAAGCTACTCTAAATTCTTATATTTATGTCTTTCGACTTTATTAACATTTTACTTAGGAATATTTATTTTCTATACTTAAGGCTAAGAAAAAAATTGTTAACAAAAACTTAGCATACGGACATAATTTTTTATTTTTTATAAAATCTTAATATCTAACTTAAAATAAACCTTAGTCTACCTAACCTATATACACAATACACACATATATACACATAGACACTATACACAATTACATACATATACCAGTATATACCTTTATATATACTAATATATATATATATTTCTTAAGCGCTAACCTAAACCTATGCAAGCTGGCCATCGCTATTTACAGAGCAAATAGACTGGTCAGCTCTGCCTCGTTAGTGAGGCTGGTCCGTAATTGACGGAAACGACGACGAAACATCTTCTCCATCATTCAACCACCAGAAATGCTGGTGCTGCCGAACGACATCCCTCTTATCGCGATTCCCCACCGCCCTACTGAACCTGAGACGATCCACACTGCCGTGTGCGACGTCTCTGTTGTAGTTGAGTCGCCTGTCCCCAGCTTTCCGAGCGACATGGAAGATTAACGGGACCGCTGATCTATCCTGGATCAACCCTATCTGATCTAGGTAGAGGAATGCTTCCGGTGGAACGAAGCCGTCAGAGCGCACACTCTCGTGGTAAAGGTAGTTGGGGTAGTAAGCCCCATATATCAGGTTATTCGTCGAGGTCATTGCTCTTGCAATGTGCCTTCGAGTCAGCTTAATTACGAAGTTGTCCACTCGTATTAGGTTCGCCCTGTTGTAAAGGACCTCATTACGATAAAAATTTTTGTACTCCGACTCTGGTGTTCTGTACAAGCGAAGGCAAGCCCTAAGGCAAGCCCTCTCAAACACCCGAATCTTTTCCATTAAGCTTGCTCGCACATTGAACCACACGGGACAACCAAATACCAGCATGGGCCTGATAAGGGCCATGTAGCAGATTACCTTTACCCTCGCATCGAGTTGGCTGCTATAAAACAGTCTCTTTGTAAGGGCAAAAGCTCCTTTGGCTCTGGCCAGAGCAGCATCTACATTTTTGTCAAAATACAGAAACTGATCTAGCCAGATCCCAAGGTATCTGACTACATTTCGACAGGCAAGTGGCTGTCCGTGTTGTCCAATGATCGAGAACTTTCGCCAATTTTTTCTGGTATCCCTAGAGGCTCTAGACAACGGCGTCCTAAAGAGAATGGTTTCCGACTTCTGAAAGTTGATTTTCAACTTCCAGTCATCGCAAAATCGTCTTATCTTATCGAAGTCACGCTGCAAGAGAGTATTAATGACCTCGATTTTTGGACCTGTTCTGTACGCTATCAAATCGTCTGCGTACGCAATAGTATGGGGAAGTGAACCTATCAAGTCGCTTGTATAAATGTTGAATAGTATCGGCGAATTGACCGCGCCTTGCTGAAGACCATTTTTAATTTGAAATATTCCAACAGAAGTCACATCGCCATTTTTCACGATGAACTGTCTGTTGGTTAGCATATTATAAAGAATGTACAAGAGTGGTTTACTGATCCCCAGCCTAGTCAGCTTATAGAAAAGACCCTCTAACCATACAGTGTCGAAGGCCTTCTCCAAGTCAACAAGGCAGGCACCAGTGCATTGGTTTTTGCCTTTATTCCATTGGATATCGGACACCAGTTTAGACGCGGCATGTGAGATATCATGTCCCGCCTTAAAACCGAATTGATTATCCGGAACTATATGTTTGTCCTCAACCCACCTAGACAGAGCTCTATTGATTATTTTTTCAAACACCTTACTGATATTCGGAAGGAGACTTATCGACCGAAGATTCGCCGGATTGGATATATCCTTTCCCTTTTTGGGGATAGGTTGAACCACCGCCGTTTTCCAATGCGCTGGATAATGTGCATTATTCATTGCATTATTAAACAGAGTGGTGTAAATGTCCACCGCTTCTAGAGGAAGATGTCGAAGCACGATGTTCGGAATACCATCGGTCCCCACTGATTTCTTAGCCCTGATTGTGTCGAAGATCTCATGGAGCTCTTCCTTCGAAATGAACGGGGGTAGGTCACCCTCTCTGGTAATGACATTATTTGCCATATTTTCGTCGCTGAACCGGGTGAAACCAGAACCCTCGGATCGCCAGTTCCCTACTTCATTTCGAATGTAGAGGTCGTGCACCAAGACGCGATTGTCCAGGTCATAATTAGGGCCAATGGTGTCATTGGCCTTGTATATTTCCTCTAAAGTCGCTCTTATGGTCTCAACCTTCTCCTGTGGATCCTCGATCACAAAAAAGTCGTCATCATCAGCGGCCTCATTTGGATCAATACCTGCTATTGTCAGTAACCGTTCGTTGTCTGTTGTCCGGGCTATTTTAAGACACTGAAGGTCGTTTTGATTTTTTCTCTGAAATAGTTTGTTTATTTGAGGGAACATATTCGGGTTGCTGGTGTTTACAGCCCGAACCCTGTTGTTCCAATATGAACTTACAGAAATTCTGTAATTCTCTTTTATTAACGTTTGAATATTTTTAATCGACGCCTTCAGTGTCCTAATCTCCGGGTCTTGTCTGTCAGTAAACTGTCTGTACAAGTTTTTGAGTCTTGACAGAAGTCTACTTTTCTGTCGGTGCAGTGCGTCAATAGTAGGATTACGGAACAGGTCTTCGTTAGTCGTATGTCGATACCGCGGTATTGTAGCGTCCATAGTTTGTTTAATTGTCTCGTCCTTTTCGTATTCGAGGAGAGCGCACTTGTCATGGTTGCGGAGAAGCGTGTCCATCGAGTCTTACTGTAGTTGTAAGAATATCTTTGGACAAACTCCTCCAATTCCGCAATTTCGTTGGGAACTGTAATTTCGGTGCTAAAACCGCAATAGTCACTGTCATACACGAATGTGCGCAGACAGTTTAACGTTTGTAAATTCGTACCTGTCAGTCGTATACGTTCGTCGTACAGCATTAGATCCAAATAAGATCCGCCTCTGGGAAACGACGGGTTATCCGTCGCTTTAAGACCGAGTCTGTACATGACATCGTGCTGACCCCACCAATCGAGTAGTAGGTTCCCTCTAGTATTTGGCAAATTATTTCCCCAATCTCTGTGTTTAGCGTTGAAATCCCCGCCGATTACAAAATAATTCTCCCCCGATTCCAGCCTCAGAAGTCGAAAAAGCGTGTCAAGCTCTGTAATAAATAAAGTGGATTGTGAAGTCTCAGGTGCATAAACAGAGGCCAAGTACAGCCGCTTTCCACTGCGGAGCGGGATGTAAATGACGACTGCCTCCAACACCCGGAACCTACGCAACACTCCCTTGTACACTCTGTGAAATTTTATACCTTGTTTAATGAAGATCGCAACACCGCCTCCACGTTTGGATCCGGGCCGGTTTCTTCTTCTGACAATATAATTATTGTACTCCAGTTTGTGCTTATCGGTTAGCTTGGTTTCACTAGCGAAAAGCACATCAGGAGTTTGGTCTTGTAGCAATTTAAACATCGCGGCTCTTCGTTCGATCCTAACCAGTGAATTAACATTCACCGCAAGGACCTTCAAAGTTTGCTCCACCATGTGCGTACCCATTACGACATGTGTTGCGTTAGGCCCGGCAGCAGCGCGTAGATCTGGTCCACCCGCTTGGCCTGTTCTTGCACCTGCTTTTGCAGCTGAGCCATCTGCCCTTGGATTGCGAGCAAGATGGCCAACATGTTAGGTGCAGCTTCCGTTGTTCTCGGCATTGGCGCCGGAGAAGCAACAGTCGCTTGCTGTACCGTAGCACCCCTACCTGCCGCCATTTGGGCGTAGGAAATTTGGGACGTGACGGCTGGTGTTTGAAGCCTCACAGGTGAACGTTTGACCTCCACCTTCTGTTGCCGAGCCAGTTTTGCTTTTTTAATGTCAGCGAACTTAGGACAACCCCGATAGTTTGCGGTGTGTCCCACGTTCCCACATAACACGCACGAGAGCTGCGTCCTATCGGATGCTCCGTCCCTACCCAGAGGACACTCCTCGGAACTGTGGTTCTTTGCGCACTTCACGCATCGAGGCTGCATTTGGCAGTTCGACGCGGCGTGTCCGAACCTCTGGCAGCGAACGCATTGTATAACGCCTTCGCTCCTTTTTAATTTTTCCCAGTGAACCACCTGGTAGTCTAGGACATTGATACTCCTTAGACTATCCAGACGGCTTTCGGGACTGAGCTGCACCAGGAAGAACGGCAGACTCCGTTTCTCCCGCCTGGCTCTAGCTGTGGTAAATGGCTTTACCCCCACAAGCTTGAGTCCTTCGCACTCCTTCTCTTTGAGCAGTGCCAGGATCTCATCAGGATCAGAAGACGGTTCCAACCCCTTCAGCAGCATCGATTGCCGCTTTTCACACTTCGGTGTGAATGAGTAATGCTCCGTCGTCGTTTCCTTTAGGAGCTCTTTCACTTTCTTTCTTAGCTTTCTGTATTACAGTGGATGGCATGGCGATCATTCCCCAATCTCTTAATGTTAAAATTATGACCAATGACCAGCCTACACAGGTCCTTGGTAGCATTTACCTCTAGTTTATAGGTGTTTATAGGAGGCACCTTCTCCTTCTTCTTCTGCTGTTGTTGTTGTTGTTGTTGTTGTTGTTGTTGTTGTTGCTGCTGTTGTTGTTGTTGTTGCTGCTGCTGTTGTTATTGATGCTGCTGCTGCTGCTGTTGTTGTTGTTTTTGCAGCTGTTGCTGTTTCTGCTGCTGCTGTTGTTTCTGCTGCTGCTGTTTTGTTTGCTGCAGATGTAGTTTCTGCTGCTGCTGGTTTTGTTGTTGCTGCAGTTGTTGTTTCTGCTCTTGTAGCTTTTTTTGTTGGGAGCTCTCTAATTGTAATTGCTCCTTCTGCTTGCGTGCAGTTTGTCTTTGCCTAATAGCAAGCATTTTTTCTTTCAGCATTTGTATGCTGCTGCTAATTTCTTTTATTTCTTCATCCTCATCTTCCGATTCAGATGCTGCTAGAGAGGCAAAGTTGTTGTTGCCCCCCTTATACTGGACCTCTTCAGAGATGTACATCAACCCATCATCTGGTTGTTTTTTGCTCTGTTGTGTTGTGGTTGCCGTATCAGCTGTTAAAGCGGCACTTATTTTTACTTTCGATAAATTAGGAGTGGCTTTCAAGCTCCTCCTCCTTGTGATGGCTTTCGCCACAGCACCGGCAACTCCCGTCATGCGACGAGTAGAACGCTCTCCACCATCCATCACGTGATGTGATTTCCTCACTTTTTGGTTTTGTTTTTATACTATTTTTATTTCAAAATAAGCACAAAAAAAAGAAAAGAAAAAAAAAAAAAAGCCTTTGGTTTGGCCTGGGATTCGAACCCGTGTGCCACGAATCACGATTCGTTGACCGACGCCGCTAACCACTTGTTTTTTTCAGTTTTTTTATGCATTTTTATTTATATTTCTTAATTTACTCTTACATGCTAGACAAAAAAACGCTTAAAAATTAGCTTAAATAACTTAGAGATAATCTTATACTAACTTACTGGCCCCATGCGGGCACTCTAAGTTAAACCTAACACTTAAACTATGTCTTTCGACGGATCTTACAGTCTATATTTATTTTTATATTTAACGGAACTAAAACTAAGAAAATCAATTTTAAGTAAAAACTTAGTATATGGACATATTATTTTTTTTATAAAACTTAAACCTAAAAGCCTACATACTACCTAAAAATAAATCTTAATCTACTTAAACTACTTACATCTAATATGTACATTTTTTTTTTTTTTTTTATATTTTTATTTATTTTTTTTTTGGTTTTATATATTTTTTTTCTTACAATCTAACTTAAACCTACCTAAAACTATGTAAGCCGGCCATGGCTAAAAAAAAACAAAAATTAGGCTGGACCACTCTGCTTCACATGAAGCTACTTATCACTGGAGGAGTTCGACTACGAAGCATCTTCGCCTTCTTCAAGCCACCAAAATTGCTGGTGCTGCTGAGCAACATCCCTCCTGTCGCGAGTCCCTACCGCCCTACTGAACCGGAGACGCTCCGCACTGCCATGTGCGACGTCTCTGTCGTAACCGCTAACCACTTGGTTATCGATTCAATGACGAACTTGCAATTATTTATCTTTACCAGGAAAACTGACTCACTATTTTGTTAAGAAAAGCCGAAACACTTCTATTCACTGCGAAGATCTGCGAACGACTCAGACCCCACTTCAGGTGGTGCGCGCAGTGGCATAAGGACCCCAACAAACTTGGCATGCGAAATTAGAGGCCAATAATATACAAAACGTCGACTGAAGAGACATGGTTATTGAGGGCTGGACTGTAACGTCATCAGAGTAAGTATGTAAGAGTCGCTTCCTAAACTGTTCGTCATTGTCGGTATGCTTTAGCCTCGTCTGAAAACATTTGGCCTTGTTAAAAAAAAAACAATTTAGCTAAGCAAAAACTTCATTTATATTTCATACACCTGCTGCTGGACAAAAATGCGGCAATCAACAGTGCCAGGCTATGGATAAATGTCGTATAACCGAAATAAGAATCTTTCAACTGCACTCGCCTGAGTAAGCAGGTAGGTATTCGTGTGAATGGGTCCATAGACGAATAAATCCTCACTACATACATGCACCGGTACCCATCAATATAAAAATCGGTTTCGTGTTTCGTCTCTGTTTTTGCGGATATCTTTCCACTCGGTTCCATTCACCGGCTCCACGACACGGTATACATACATAACTATTTCATGAACAAGCCATTAAACAATGTCTCAAACTTGAACGTGTCACTTCAGATACATATTTCCGGAGTGTATACTGCGACGTGTGTTCACGTATCGACATTGGAGAATGGAAAACTCTTTCTCTGTGAATTAAGATGCCAATTGATGGCATGTTGTTTGCTCTTGCCCACTTCTAAACGAGCAGTGTTGCTAGGATCTGATGTATCCAAGCATCCTCGTTTTCACTCGCCTATTCATTGAAACAACACACATATACAAGTTAGTGCATACATAATTAAGGGCTTTAGCGAGTACGACATATTGTGAACATAGTCACAGTCATACAGCATCTACGGATGATGAATGCGATGGAATGCAGTGTAACCACTACCAGCATTGCCATTACCTCCCATCAGGTTTTCATCATATACATACTACATACGTCCCATCGTCCGTTACATCCTTCAAGCTTCATATACCGTCCAGCCGACCACCACTACTATAACCAAAATTTAGCTCCACTTTTTGTAGTGTCATCATCCACAACGCGAATTATTTCAACAGCACAAAAATTACTCCGGAGGTAGCCTGGCATGGAGCCCTTTGCGAATCGGACAGCTACATCCGTCACAACGATTGGATCGGATAATAGTTTGCGGAAATGGATCAATTATTTACAGCCCTCAACAGAATTCTATCGATGCTGGATGATGGTGGTATGTACGAGTACGTTAACAACGACGTCAATGATAAGCGTAGGATGCAAAGTGTTGCTTGAAAGAGCTTCAGAATGAACACAGAGACAAGACCGATGTAAAGAACTTGAGCTATGTACAACTATGTGGAGGTGGGACGTTGGGAAATTGAGATGAAACACCGACTGGAGCTGTAGGACCAACATGACAATTGGCTTTAGATGGTGATGGCTTTATAGGCAGTAACGTTCGTTCATATAGGATATGTAATGAACATTTTCCTTGCAAGTGTAGGCTTGCCAGCTTTTTAAAATTATGGATACTCGACAGAAAGAAAAGTTCTTTATTCAATGAACTGCTGCAAATGGACTTTTCATTCTGTCCCACTGCCAAGGACGTAGGGTAACTTAACATTTTTAAAAGCTTATTTCTGTTAAGCAGTGGGTGTGAGTTGTTTCTGTTTAATTAAGATTTTACTCATTACTGTTGCATGCATCTCCGTATTCTAGGACGATTTAACACAATTTCTACGAAGTATGTATTGTTGAGCTTTTGCATATCATATTAGTATTGGTACAAAGAAACTTACCTAAGCACTGTGGTTTCTCGCTCAGTTGTGATATCTAACATATGACCAATTTAGAATTCGAGTCGTCGTATCATTCATATATTAAATAATTTTGCAGTAATCTTGGCCCAAATCCACAGAAGTCTAATTGCTAATGCTATTTAAAGGTAGGGTGACAGAAGTACATCCTGTGGGACGTTTTACTGAGCCCGGGATAGATCAAAAGCTTCTTTAGCAAGTTTATTTTCGGAACTCCATTCTAAGCTAACTGCTTTCAGTTGATTAAATGCATCAAGTTGGCATAGGTCACTAACTTCAATTGTGATTCTACTTTTCGACAGTCCGAAGGCGCCGTCGTCGCTACACGCAGGACACTAGGCATTTGTGATGCAATTTGTTGAATTGATCTTGAAACATGTTGATGTTAAGCTAGTGGTCGTCTCTGGCTTTTTATAGCGAACCTTCTTAGAACATAAAATCGGGTTCGTTAAACCTTTAAATACTATCAAATGGGGATCTGAGTCCATGTTAGTCTGTTGAAACATGCAAATATATTGAATACTGGAGACTTATGCTCCACAAGATGCAATGTGATATACAAGTATCTGACTCAGAGTTTAATGATTAAGAACCTGCCTGTCGATCAGTGTATGTTCTTTACGGGAGGTCTTGTCGTGTATAGGTTTAATTGCCAAGGTAGAATGCGACAACTAAGCGCTCAAATGTGTGTTCGGAAGCCGATATACAAATTTTCTGATTTCCACACCGCCCAAGGCCCGGTATCTTTCAAAAGATTTGCTTGGTTTCATCGGGTATACAGCGAACATCCACTGAAAAGTAGCCCTGAATAGAAAAGCAAAAAGGGAGGTTATACTCTAAAGGAAAGGCGACATATTAATAGTTTCAGTATGCCTTCATGGTGGAACCGGTAGCGTAAACCATGCCAATCTTCTACCAAGGCATCAAGCTACGTAAGTTTGCCAGTAGTTGCGTCAACAGTTCAGGGACCATATCAGTTTAGAAGTGAAATTAATCAGCAAACTTGAGAACACATGTCTCAGCATCGCAGATGCACGACTGTGCGAAGTAGATAAAGCACAACAGACGACTACCAGAGGGATATGGCTACGTATCAAGAAATGTGGAAGATGCTTCAGGTGCATTGGTCAAAGATGTAGGAAAGTAAAGTGACGCTGTTGTTATAACCTGGGAACTTATGTACAAAAGCAACTGAAATTTCAGTTGCGATAAGTCCTATAAGAAGGACAACATTGATAGCATCAATGTGGAATAGGTTGCGCATGGGAAAGGAAAAAGCGTTTTCCCATGTCATTGGAGAGCTGTAGAACAACACATCTAACTCGCTGTCCACTATTGCTGCTTCGGCATTAGGTTATACTTATGTAGATGCTAACAAAATGATCCTTGCAGTGTAAGAGAGGAGGACAACTGAATGCTATAGGAATAAGGTGGATACTGAATGGTGTCCAGCTGGCAATGCCCAGTCCTGTAACTGCTTAATGGGCCAACAGCCTCGCTTACGTCTTCGAAGTGGGATACTAACGTCGCTGCAACCCCTCGTTTTACGGGCTTCAACAGTAAAGTTAGTCGTCTAGGTTGGATTCATACCGTCATAATTTCCTTACCATATAAATAAGTTATGTCAGAGATACAGGCTTCAGATAACAAAAGGTGCCCCTCATTTAAGGTCACGATCCAGAACCTTCACGCAGCATGAATTGTAAGTATGCACCGATGATACCCAAACATTTGAATCTACCCTCATGTGGTACAAGGCAGATATTATAGCGATCCAGGAGATACAATGGATGGGATCCATTCCACGAAATGTAAAAAAATTGCGGTATTTACTGCAACAGCTATCGAAATGATTGCACATGTTTCAATAATAACAGACTTAAGATATCGCTTGGATATGATTCTAAACATTCCAAAACTTCAACATAATATGTGCACACACCTCTACAGACATAGCTGAAGAGGCTACCAGGAAGAGCTCTATGAGCTCCTGGAGTCTACTAGGGATTTAAGTACCCTTAAAATGCTTGCAGACAGCGCCGACGAAGGAAAATCAGGGAGGATGGAAAGAGAGATACCGGTGAACGTTGGTTTTAAATGTTTGAAGGTTATAATGACTAGGAAATAAAGAACTAGGTAAGGAATTCCATAAGCGAGTTGTACGGCTTATGAACGAATCACGATATTTTAGAGTACGTACGAAAGTGGAAATGAGGGTATACTGATGAGCATTTATAGCGAGACGGGTATTACGAGTATTTGGATGGGCGAAATGCCACTGGCGATTTCTATGGAACATTGTTGGTGAAAATAGTGATAAAACAGGGTAAGGCACGAGATATTACGTCGATGTTCGAGGGCGTTCATTGTTTGAGTGATATTAGTATCACCAATGAGTTCTATCGCACGGTTTTGAATCCTAGCCAGCAGGTGCATTCATGGATAACGATTGGCTGTTTAAATTTCGCTTTAACGACAGCAGACAGCATTGTGTTTTAGAAGCATTAAATTCTACTCTGTTAGTGGTTCCTCAATTAGTTGTGCTGTTAATATCAGAATTTAATAAGTTTGACATACTTTGGCATTCCCGTTCTATAGCCGAAGAGCACGGATGTGAGTCCGGGAACGAATATGAAAAGCAGAGAGTACGGTTGTCAGCAAAGGAATATATTGGATTAGAAGTAGCAGCTAAGAGATCGTTGATGAAAACTAAGAAGAGTGTCGGAGACAAGACGGAGCCCTGGGGTACACCATCAATTATTTTGTGAATATCAGACTTGAAACTATCTATCGACAACTTAAATTGAACGTTCCGAAAAGTAATTTCTTATCCATTGAAGAAGAGAGTCATCGATCACAAAAGCACGCATTTTCGACAAAAGAGACTGATTCCAAACTCTGTTAAATGCATTAGAAATATCAAGTGCAACTATTTTGCTTTCGGCAGATTGGTGTATTACCAGTGTACTTGTTGCTACGAAAACCTTACTGCCGGTCATTAAGAAGTTTCCGCGTTTCGAGATATTTCATGAGCTGATGGTTCATCAGCCTTTCCATGACGTTAGAAGGGAGGGACGTAAGTGCGTTGGGTCTGTAGGAGGAGACAGAAGAAGATTCGCGTATTTTAGGGATAGTCTGGACAAATGCTGTTCTCCATCTGCTCGGAAAGAGTCCTAAAGAGTTGGATTGATGAAAAGGCTTACGCAGTGGTTTTGCCAGCGAGGAAGAAAACCTTTTCTTAAGGAGGAGAGATATACCATCTGGACCAGTAGATTTGTGAATATTAGGATCTTTAAGAACTCTTGCTACTACATGAGTGCGAAAGTAGATTCGTCCCATTGATTCGACGCACTCAAGTGTACGCGGAGGCAAAGCACAATCTGGGAGTATTGAGCTGGCTGCAAAGTATGCACCAAGCAGAGTGGCCTTGTCCAAAGAGCTGACAGCTGGAATGTCATTAGCGTTGGGATGGAGGTTGAGGCAGAATTTCTAATATTTTTGACGATATTGTCCCAGCCATACGAAACAACTTCAATACCAAAGTCGGTAACGGAAGCATCTTCCGCAGTTTAGCTGGGAAAAACAGCTTCCACGATACGACAACAGATAACGGCTTCCAGCTAATAGATTTTGCAGCAACTCGCCTTAACACGCTGGGTTGGTAGTTCAAGGCTTCCGAGATTTCAAATTCACACAGCAACCTGTTGCTTTCCAGATGATCGAACCATCAACCATGTCGACCAGACCATCTGAGGGCATATATCAACTCTAACCACTTCCTTGTTGCAGCCATGGAGTTGCCTGGCTACCTCAGAGTGGAATCCATTAACGTAAAATAACACTTGATTTGATTGTGAGTGCGTACGACGAATAAATGTGACAGTAAATGCAAACCTACAATGCAGTGTCGGGTCAGAAGAAAGAGGAAAACGAAGACCCTGTGTACAGATAAGGGTCTCCTATAACCCCCCGGCTCAACGAAATCGAAAAGTCTCGCAATAAGAACAAAATTCTGATGTTCCAAATGAAAGCTCAGCATTTGGAAGCTGGCTTCAATCCCATACTGCAGACTCTTTGAATCGGTAAACTAAAAAAACCTATTCACCTAACCATAGGGAATTCTACTTGTACATGTGCTTAATCAGGAGGAGTTCCAGCCGCTACTTAGTGACTTAATGTGCATCAGGTTGAGAGAGTGATAGGGCAAGAATAGAACCTACTGCCAGTCAATGAAGAAGTCATCCCTCTGCTATCAAAAAGCGGAAGAACAGCAGGCTGTCGGCTCCAATGGTCTAAATATAAAGCTGATGTCTTGGTGGTGTGCGTGCGGCTAATTATCAAGCAGGTAGCGGTGGATGAAAGCATGCCCGATGACTGCAGGATCCCTCATTTTCCAGAAAGGTGATTCTATGTCTTGTAAAAACCTACAAGTGTAGCTTCCTACCCACCAGATCAACGAGCGACCAAATTCTCACACTAGTCCAAAGACCAAGGAATTTCAAGTCGAGACTCACCGTCTATGTATTGTATTCATCGATTTCAAAACTGCATATGAAAGTATTCATCATTCTTGAATTCTACAATACAATGGCCGAATTAGGGATCCCGGCAAAACTGATCCAGCTGTGATGCGTAACGCTGAAAAAGGCACTGGGAACTGTGCAATCTGTAATCAAATATTGTCAACAAACAAACATCTATCCACAGTATAGGACCGTCTGGCAATAGTAACCTCGAAGTGGATAAGGAACAAACATCAATTTCATGAATGACACCCTAATGAAGACTCGGCGTAAGTTTACCCTAGGGAACCAAACTCTAACTCTTCAAAACTATGATGTTGCCAACTCTGTTTTATGAAGTTGAGTGCTGGACGATAAGAAGAAGATACAACTGCGAACTCTATAAGATGTATCAAGATGTGGATTTACAATAGTTCAGAAAGTCACATCGAATTAACTGATTTAGCTACATCGTACGAATGAACAGTAATGATCCAGCATAGAGGATCTTCGAATTACAGCCCTCAGATTGGAGATGACAAGGAAGACCGACTCTTCGTTTTAACGCTCAACCTATCGCGGATGTGAGAGCACTTTATCTCAAAAACTGGAAACAGCATTCACGGGATCGAAGAAAGTGGAAGGCTAACGTGTCCGATCTTGTCTAAAGGAGGTTTACTTGTATATACAGTACCTATCTATTTAAAAGTCCATTGAAGTACACAGTATCAGAGTCTTGCAGCGATACAAATGCTAACCAAACACTCATACAATCAAATTTCTTGAAATTGTTAGTGTTACCTTCTTGATCTTTAAAGCTTCGTCCTGTCGAATGTCTTGTGTCCACTGAATTTTAATAAAATTCGATTCCAGCATCGATCTCTCCTTACCTATGATCTCTGCACTTATAGCCATCTTGCATACCAAGGGGTCATTCTGGTATAAAAAGGAACTACAAATAGATAATAGGTGGCAAGCCTAGTCACGAATTGCACTGCCGGCCATAAGGCACATCAAAGCACCTTTGATTTGATGTAACCACTCAATGACATATTGTTAGTACATGTGCCACTATACGAACGCACACTAGGGAGAATCCTGATTTATTACCAAACCTACCCGGCATGGCACAAAAAAGCTGGAATTGGAAATAATAAGCAATCAACTCGGGTAGGATTAGGGCCCTGTTAGGTGGCAGCGGTTGGTCATAGCGATTCAAAGGTTCTGACATATTGATAACCGGTGGCATACACGTTGGATATTGCGTTTATTGTATCCTGCAAATAATTGCCGCAGTCGCAAGATTATGCACCATACATATGCGTGAATATGTATTATTTGTACGTGCACACAAATCCATAAATACATACACACGGGTATGTGGTAAAAGGATGTGCGCATTTTGAAACGGATTCTCTCAAATTACATGCCATCATCAAGCATGGTCAGTGGTACAATGAAATGGTACTCAAAGTGACATTGGCAATTCTATGCGAATATCAGGATTCAACAGTAGCACCAGGAGCAGCAGTGATGCGAAAAATAAATTGTCACCCTGTTCGGCTGACGTTCGTCGGATATAGCCGACAGAAACATACAGACAATGAAAATTAACGGAAATTGAGGAAACGCTATATGACAGATGACCAAATCACCACCAGGCAGGTCATTGATCCAGGATCCTGACTCAGGGCCTGTGTAATGAACTAAAAATGAATTATGGGACAAATGTCGGATGGGACACAATGATGGAATATGTGAGTAGGGGATGTTATGTGGGACAGTTGTTTTTTTGTTGTTGATTTGTTAGTTTGATTGTAGATTGGGCGACGCAACATGATGAGCGATTACACTGGGGCACCGAATTTGGGGTTGATGCTTCCTAAGGGACCGTTTATCATGGCTGTTTCAACATGATTTTGAATTGTTTATTGCTCACTTGTTGGTAATGGGATCTAGGGAGGTAGGTAAATGATATTCCTCATGATTTTCATGACTTTTGGGAACAATTGCCTTTTCACCTTTGGTTGATGCCATTTAAGTTGTTTCCTATCAATCAGCGCTGGGCGCCATTCAGCTGTTAACGGTTGTGTGTAGTCCAATTTATAAATTCGTTATTGTTAACAATCCCTGGTAGGTCACATACTAAAATAAAAAGTTTGGAAATAGAAATATTTACGATTTGGCTCCTTGCGTGATAACTTCAACTGAATTCATTTGTGGGGGCAAGCAAGAACCAAATTATAAGCTCCCCAAGCTGAACTGTTGAGCGAAGGACTAGCAGATAGCCCTTAGTTTGAGATCATTATTAAGGCGTACCAAGATACTGACAGGCACCACCAACTGCATCTTGTAAACAAATTTAAGGATATCCAGTACGATGCGCATATTGAGTAGCCTGTAGTGTTGCAGCCATCAGATATAGAGGACTTCAAAAGGTTAATTCCATAAATCGTTGTGACTATCGGAAATAGTAGGAAATACACGACTGAACAGCTAGTACGGGGTTAATCAGATAGCAAGGATAAATAGTGAAATTTCGTTCGAAGTTTCACCATCTCAACAAGGATGAGTGGAGGCATCAGTGGTATAGGATCTCAGGACCAGCACCCACAAAATTAACACGGAGTACCTGTAGCCTGATCCGAGAGTGGGTCGGACACAAACAGATATAGTGCACGGTGGTGTCGTCATCATTAACGGGGGATTTTGTGTGACTTATGTAAGCTTAGTACACTAAGGTGCTTAGCAAAAGCTTGTTACGACATGGCGCCAGCAGTTTACAGTAGACACCGGGAAGCATTCATTTCGTCTACCGGAATCAAGGAGAGTTATGAAATCTACAGTCATCCTCAAATGAAATACGACTACAATATTAATGGAGTCCATATCAGAGGACGCAGGCAGACCACACGTAGGTCCAGGTACTGAGAAACTCTTCTCTGAGTCTTGACTGCCAAGGTCATCACATTTATCATGATCCCATTTTTGGCAAGCAAAACTCTGTGATTTCAGTTTAGGGAACCCTAGCATTCTAGCTTGGAAGTCTTCAAGACGCTGATCGAGAATATTTCAAACATTTCTGTAAACTCAACGAGCTCTAACAAACTAAAACAGTCTCGTGCTGAATAACTTAATGGCCGGCAACATAGTTCACTTTAGTCCGCTTAATTTTTTGAACGTGGGACGAAATCCATTTCAGTGGGTACATATAGAGTAGTTTTGTTTAACTGCCTAAAATTACCTGCCGGTTGTACGTGCCAAGTGGAGGAATGGAGACTAACACCGATCATTGTGAAACGAGTTGACTTCAGAAGGCGAGTAAATTTAGATTTCGATTGCTGTCTGAGGTGGTATAACGAATCCTAGATCACTGCGGCCACAGATGGGTCTTTTGTCATATCCTCCATTTAGAGCTCATCCATTATGCCGCAATATGGTATGTTAGGAAGGCGGCTACGTCCTTAGGTGAGCTGGCAGCTATGTCCGCTTTCAAAGTAGAGTTTAGCTAGGTAACAGTGACGTGTTTTTGTTAAACCATTGCAGTCACATAGTATGTGTCCTGCTCTTTCCACGTCCTCGTCTCACAGTCTGCATGTATTGTCTTGTGCTATGTCCATGGTCATCAGGTGTTTTTTCACACGGCAGTGTCCTGTAAGAAGACCTGTAATCACTCGAATCTGACTTCTACTTAGTTGCAGTACATATGGTATATAGTTGTTTTGTTTTTTTGTGGCGACAGATTGGCATCAAGTTTCTGGCTTGTCTGTTTCCTTCGGTTTCTATCCAGAAATGAAGCTTCTTTGCCTCTAGCCAGTTAATACTTCCTTTTATTGTATCAATTGATGGCCCAAAGAATGGTCTTGGCATCATTGAGATGCTGATCCTTTCCTGGTTAGTTCGGAAAGGATTGCTTTTTCATTGCCTTCACATCCACTATGTTCTGGCACCCAAATCAGATGGACTTTATTTGTGGTGGCCAGTAGCTGTAGGAGTTGAAGCCAATCCCAAACCAGTTTTGAATTTATATCAAAGGCGTTAATTGCAAGTAGGACTACTCTGCTGCCGGAGGGAATATAAATGTTTTTGTTTGTTTAGATGCTTTCGAATCCAAAGCTCTATTGCATGGATTTCAGCCTGAAATACGGAGCTCCTTGTGGCCATACTGGCATGTATGGATGTTTTATTGCAAGGACCGTATACTCCGGCTCCAACTCATTCATTTGTTTTGCATGTTATATCGTGGTAGACATTTGTCTACCAGCATGAACTAACTTGGATTTGGATTCATCTTCTGTGATGAGCAGGCATCTACCATTGCTTCTTTCATGAGTTCCAGATGGAGGGGATGGGATGTTTACGATAACTCCAAACGCAGCTGTTGGTGGGGTTTTCATTGAACCAGTTTCACAGACACAGGCTAGTCTCTGTAATTTGTTGTGTTTGGTCTGTGCAGACCTCTGCGTTGCTTCATGCCACCAAACGGCGGCTGCATACGCGTACATCCATAGTGCCATTTTGTGATTAAGTCACCAATTTTTGCAAGCTAGACTTTTGCTGGTCCGTAGTTAGGTCCTGGCCTTGTCAATAGTACGTGTTCCACGTATGTTTTCCATCACGTGTGATTCCGAGATATTTGACTTCCGCTGAGAACTCTATTGTTTCGCCGATGAGAGTGGCATTTCTGAGTCTTCTTCGTTTTTTTCTCTTAGTGAATCTCACCTTGGTGCTTTTCTGCGGATTGACTTTTCTACGAATTTGATGCACCATTCAGCAATTAGGTTCAAAGCCCTCTAGAGGCGATCCGAGATCGAAGTAACCTCTGATTAGGATTTGAAATGCACCTCGCATATCCTTCGACATAGAAGCCATCATTGCTGAGTATAATCAGTAGTTCATTAACTACGATGGACCAAAGTAGGGGTGATAGTACTCATCCCTGAGGGCAACCTTTCGTAGCTATCACACTGAGTTTATTAGTGCCTAATGAGGTTTTTATTGTTTCATCCTCTAGCATACGTTTTATCCACTTACATATGGTGTCGTCAGCTTCCATGTTTTGAGTGCCTCTATATATCTAGGAGAATTCTGTATTGTCAAATGCTCCTTCAATATCGAGGAAACAACCGACCACTACCTCTTTATTTCTGAGAGATTTTTCAATCCTTATGGTAAGATTCTGTAGAGCGTATGTGGTTGATAGGCATATTAATATTTGTGAACGGGGTTCGTTTGAAGTGCCCCGTCTCTGATATGTCTGTCGAGGATTTTTTCCATAGTATTGAGGAAGAAGGAAGTGAGGCTGATTGATCTATATGCCTTTGGTAGTGCAGACGGTCTGCGTTCTACCGTAGGTGTGTATTTGACAGCAACCTCCTTCCACTTTTTTGGTAAATATCCCCACATGTAGCTAACTCTGAATAAGTACTAATACAGGTAGCAGTTAGGAGAAGCCCTTTTGTAGTAAAGCTGGGAATATTCCATCCACACCAGGGGCCTTGAAGGGTTGAAAAGAGTTGATTGCCAAAATTTGCTCTGTTTCTCTCTGAGCGTCTATTTATCCTTTTCTGAGGAGGGTTTTCTTGGGCTTCTGGAACTGTCGTCGAGTCTGGGAAGTGTATTTCGGCTAAAATCTGAAGAGTCTGTAGCCCGTTTTCGGCATATGTGCCACCAGGTTATTTCATTGACCCGATAGGATTAGTGTGCTTCATAGATAGTATTTTATGAATGCGGGCACAACTTCTGGTGCCATCGATTGTATGACAGAAGTCTCTTCTCGATTCTCTCTTGGTCCATCTAATTCCTTGGCGGTTGAAGAGCTTTCTAGTCACTGTTCTGAGTTTGGGTAGTTTTTTGTTCGATCAGGGGGTAGATCGATTGCCTGTTTTTTCTATTTCTGGGCAAGCTTGATAAAAGGCAGCAGTGATTGCCATATTGATATTTTTACAAGTTAGCTCAATATTGTCTATATCTCTGATGTTTGTGTTACATCTACACAGGTTATCCATAAGTTACTGGCAATATGTATCCCAGTATGTGGGTCTGGGTTGCCTGTAATTTTCACATGTAATAGTACCAAGTTCGAGGTAAAATAGGATTGTGGCGATGGTCCGACATTGAGGCTTCGGATGAGACACGCCAGTTCTTTATAAATTTTTTTTAAAAAATTAGTGCATAGAGTGAGATCTAGGACTTCTGTCTTAATGCTGTTTATAAAAGTGGGGTTGTTTCCCTGGTTTAGAATTTGTAAATTATTTGAAAATTCTAGTAGAGAATCACCCCGTTTGTTTACGTTTGAGCTGCTCCAGACCATGTGATGCGTCGCAGCCTTCAATTAGTTGCAAGTTCTTCTTAGCACAGCAGTCCACCAGTACCTTTAGTGGCAAGAATTCCAAGTCACTGGAGTTACCGCGCAGGTAAGCTGAGAATATAACACCTTCTGTCTTACATGGATTGGTATGCAGCTCAGCTTTTTCAGCTACCAAATCCTTGTTGGTGTGTTCTGAAATTGGAAATTGGAATTGGAGTTTTGTATTGTTATTAGTTAAGATACATGCTCTGGGCTTTCCAGGGTTAGTGGAATCATATAATAACTCACCTATGGTTGAGGACTGCCTAGGCCACCTTAGCATGTTGTAGATTAACTTGGATGCACCTCAGTCCAATTTTAGTTATTGCTGGGTGGTATTGGCTGAGTTACCACTATTTGGAGACAGATGTCTCTTGTGTTTTACGTAGGTACCTGCCGTGAGGGCTTAAGCCTACGGTGCGTCTTCGCACAAGATATCAAAATAATGCGTTGATAAGCGCCCTTCGGGTAGTACAAGTACTACCACCAGTACCAGATTCGAAGTCGTGTGTAAGGCACGAACTTCCCCTTTGGTGAAGGGTCGAGGCCTATCTAATACCTCAGCCATTCTGTGGGTCATGGCACCCGGTTGCAATGCAACTCCACATCGAGCAGACCAATTGGTTCCATAGCAATCCCATGGTTTAGCACAGGTCGTAGTAAACTACACACATGCTAAGCCATGAGATGTCCAAGATCCATTCGGTCCATTCTCCCCGCGATTTTGGGTTTAAACCTACAGCCACCACGATACTCCCACAAGGGGGCCAACTCCTAGGTCAGGCCGGAACCATAGTTCCGGGGGCTCCTGACCTCCCGTGGTACCAGAATATAGCTTCCGGTCGAGCTTCGCAACCTTGAGGTTACTTCCAGTTGGGCACCTCACTGCCCAGGACTGGCGGCCTTGCAACAATTCAAAATCTACGAACTTCCCGCTAGCTGCCTACTGCGCCTTCTATTGAATACATCTTTTGCAAAACTACGGGTTCTTTCAAACCGTACGGTATCAGTGATAATTCCACTGACATCGTAGGTCTCACCATTAAAGGTGATGCCCATAGCCTGCAAGTTCCTTATGTCAGCGTAATTGGGACACTCACATAGGACATGAAGCCAGTCCTCATAGGTAGCTCCACATGAGCAGCTCGCAACCTCGCTAAGCCCCCTCTTATGCAAGAATGCATTGAGAGAGCCATGCCCGGTCAACAAAAAGCCCAGGCTGAGGTTAAAATTCCGTTCAGGAAAAATTCTCATGGTTAGCACATCCCTTAGGAAGCCATAAGTAACCCTACCATTTTCGCTAGCATCCCATCTAGATTGCCATCTAGATAGAACACATGCGTGTAGCAAGGTTTTACGCTGCTTCAGGGATAGGCCATCCACTTCTTCCGGGGAAACCCAATCGCGCTCATTTAGAGGGAGACCTTTTCTGATCTTAAAAGCAATACCACGACGTATCACTTCCAGATCCAGAGGTGGCACTCCCAGCAAGACCTGCATTGCCTCTGTGGAGACAGTGTGGCACACCGGTAAACAGCCAAGCAAGGCGACTCTTTGACAAGCCAGGATCCGCTTTCGACCATCAACAGTCATAACTCTGTCGTACCATACCGATGCTCCATATGTTGCACAGGCAACAAAAAGGCCATCGTATATGATACGAACACTATTTGGAGACAGCTCAGGTCTTGAGATGGCATCTGTGGTCCGGACATAGAGATAGTGCCTTCTGATGCTATTGTCTGCGCCAATTTTTGCTCTGGGCTGCAAGTGGCGATCTATTTGGGATTTTTGTCTTCCAGATTATTCTAATGATCTTGCATCAAACAGTTTTTATTGTGGGCTCGTCCGATATTAAGGAGCTGTAGTCTAAGGAATGGCAGTGTGTTTTTTTGCTTGTGTTAATACTTTGATGCGGGTCTGTATCTGCAAGAAGCTAAGAAATAGCTTGCACTTTTGCTCCATCAAGTATTCCCGTTCGTCAATAGAGAAAGTCATTACCTCACCTCTGTTCCTTTCCCTGAAAATACGCCAACCTGTTATGGAAATGCCAGGATTCTACTTCTCGATCCATGACAGGAAGACTTACTTGGGAATTTTATCATCATCTGGGAGGAAGGTAATACTCGTACATTTATACAGTTTGGGGATTTCACTTCCCTGATTTGTACGGAGTTTGGCTTCTGGCCATGGCTTTATCCACTTTGCCGTTGACTTGCGCTAGTCTTTTGTCTCTGTGTCATGGCAAGTAATGGTTTGCATGCAACAAATTTCAGGGGAGCGTTGTTGTCGGCTTTGTCCACCTCGATCAGTAGGCATTTTTTTACTTGCTGAATTTGTTGCACTGAGAGGGATTCTTCTGGATGCATTTCATGCATTATAACAACCTTGTATTGGGTTAATGCGCCCTTATAGGGCAGCCCTGATGTCGACCGTCCTGCTGTTGTGTGGCTGACCGCGGGTTTGTTCGGATTCCTGATTTTACTTACCTCCTCTCTGGGTCCTTTGTTAGAACCTGAGCGAGATAGTATGAGTATTTCCCACCTTGCCTCGGTGCACTTGGTTTTTCGGGGTCTCCTACTCTCTTAACCACATCTGTGGTGTGCTTTTGTAGCACTCGATGTGGTCTGTGTTTTTGGGGCTGTTGCACCCTCGGAGAGCTGTCGGCTGATCTTTTGGACGTGCAGGATTTGTCGCTACCTTTAGCTTGTGTCTGTGCTTTTCCAAACATGACCTCCTCCCGCATATATCTTCAGGCATACTCAGGTGCCATGTCGTCTCTGATCCCGGCTCCAATTCATCTTTTTTGGGCTCCGGTAAAACAGAAGAACTTCTCATTTGTTTCATCTAATTTTTTACGCCTTTCGAATATCGCATCGCTTGGTATTTTGGTAATCGGAGTGTTTGGATGCATACATCTATGTGGATGTGATTCTTGGTGGCTTCGCTGGAGATGAGATAGTGTCCTCAGTCTACATCTCAGTATGTGTTACAGGAGAACGGAGTAGAGCTTCTTCCTCTGACTTCATAATTGTGTTTTTGTTTTGTTTTTCCTAGGTCTTCCATATTATGTATCCCACGAGTAAAGCGAGAAAGGTTGGTCCTCACCCGCAGAGCTCCTATACGGGTGCAAGGCTATTTAGTACCAGCTATTTCTGGGCCATCAGCCAGGTTGATTGTTGACACGGTACGGATTGGATCTTAATTTTCGCGTCACATTTAGTTCTACCAGAGGAGTTTCGGTCGCTTCCCTAGTCTAGCCTCTTGTTCCTCTACTTATGCCGTCCCACTGAAGACGAGTAAGAAGAGCGAGTATACACGTAAATCAATAGAGCGGAGCCCTTCAAAAGTATCTATCAAATGCAACCGATGTAAGGACCGAAAGGCTTTGCGATCCTTAACTTATAGTAAATAATCCTGGGGCCACCACGCCAGTAGCTAAGTAGACACGGAAATATGATTACATCAATCTTTCCTCAGACGAAGCAAATACATATAAGTAATTACATATGTGTTGGCAAGAGACTGAAAAGCTACAGCGTTTATTCGGAAGCGTATTCGCCCTAAAAAGAAGACTTAGGGACCAAGTCTTGAGCTCCAAGCATATAAGCGAAGCCTGACGACGATCGGCATAAAGGGTACATTTTCTAACATATGGCTCATAAAACCCACACTCTGACAAAGGAGAAGGACGAACTTTTCAAAGACTGCTCCTCGACGTAGGCATTAGGCGTAAGTATGCGGTGAAAATGGTCCGTCAATGCAAAGTAGGTAAGAGGGATTCTTTGGTTATACAGTGCGGAAGTACCTAGAGTCTCCGCTGCATAACCAAATGGAATCGACGCAAGGCACTCTTCAAGTGTTTTGAATGTGCGAACGTTCCGAGTAGCTAACACCGACTCGGAACATTACCTTGTTCCAGTCAGGGTTGAACGGCTACAATAGCAAGAGACTGCCAGGGCCTAATCCGATCTCACGATATATCCGATGCCGCACGCATGAAACTTAGAAAACCAGCAACAATACTACCAAAGATGTAATAAGTTTCAACTTGTCCCAACAAAAAAAACCTTCAATGCAGACAGGTAAACTTGGAAAAACAACGGACATACAGAAAAGTTCTGCAGAAAAAAACGAGAGTATCTCGCGAGCTCCAGAAGAATAAAGAAAGTGCACGAGCAGCGCTTGATAAAAACTTTAAAGAAGCACTACCGGATGAATGCAGTTCTGAACTTTTACCAAAAAATAAAACGAATATGCCAATGCTATGAAGCCCAAAAAAAAAATGGAAGGGGAAACCGCTGTCGATTCTGAGAATCTGAAAAGATTATTCCTGCAGACTGCTAAACGGTGATGATGAACACCATCCCACACTCACTCAGAAAGAACCATTCAACCTGGACTAAGACAGACAACATTTTTGTCCATCTGAATAAGATGAAGTCATGATAGCTATTTCCAAGCTTAAGTCCAACCAAGGTGATGATTGGATCCAGTACATACATCAACACACCTCCAAAATCTGGGTCGACGAAAGGAACTTTAGCATTGTTTGTCCGAAAGAGATCCCCTAAACTGCGCCATCTACAGGAGAATAAGTCTCTTCAACATCGCATATTATGTGAACGCATAGGACCCTTCGTAAACGGTCTGACCGACCCCTATCAGTGTGATTTTAGACCAGAAAAGTCTACAGATCAAATTTCCACATTACGACAGATCTAGGAAATATTGTAAATCGATAATTTTAAATTAATTTTGGTGGTGGCGAAGGCCCCAATTTATTCGGCTTAATACAAGCTATAACTTAAAATTAAATTTGAACTTAAACTTAAAACTAAGGTTGGTTGGAGTGGTGAAGGAGAACGGTAGGAAGTGGTGCGGTGGAAGTCAAAGACGCTAGGGTTTGAATTAACTTTTCGTAGCATACGGGAGATTGGTTCGTTCGCACCATAGAAGGTGTGGTGGGTTGGGAGATAGAAGAGACGAGGTTTACGTAGATTACGAGGGTTAGTGTTGAGGAAAATAGAGTTGTGAAGGGACGCGCATTCAACGTGACCTGAAGTGAGTCGATGAATGAATAGAAAGTCTGCTGCATTTCTGCTTTCCCCAAGGATTATTAAGTTAATAAGGTCAAGACGGTTTTGATAGGAGGGCAGAATAAAAGGATCGCCACAGGGCATATCTCGAAAAGCCAATTGAAAAAAACGACGCAGGATGCTTTTAATTCTCGAGATATGAACGCAATGATATGGGGACCACACTTGACTGGCGTACTCTAGGAGGGGGCGAACAAAGGTAATATAAAGAGGCCTGGTTTGTGAATTCTTTGGACCACCGTTTTACAAATCCTGTAAAGTTGTTGGCTTTAAGGATTATCTCATCCATATGTAAACGTAAGTTGAACTCTTTATCACACAAAATGCCGAAGCCGCGAAGAGATTGAAGGGCGAAGATAGGTTGGTTGTGGAGAAGGTAGAGTCGGGGAGGAGATTGGTGCCGCTTATGTGAAAAGGTGATGGATTGGCATTTGGGGATATTGAGTTCTAAACAATTTTTTAGGTACCAGATCGAAAAACTATCAAGGTCTAGTTGAAGGAGGGAGGAGGCATTGGGTGAGGAAATGGTTTTGAATAATTAGGTATCGTCGGCGTAAAGGGACGAGTGTTTGATGATCCTATCGAGATCATTTATGGTTAATATTAAAAGAAGGGGACCGAGATGGCTGACTTGTGGGACTCCGGAGGAGGCCAAAAATTCAGCCGAGTGGGCTGACCTAAAGCGAACACTATAAAAACGGTTTTCGAGGTAAGAGGATATCCATTTTAACGGTATGGGTTCAAATCCGAGGGCAGACCTTGCTAAAATCGGTTGCAAGTAAAATACATCGACTTCGTAACCATTCTCTAGGGCAGAGAGGGTAAAGGATACGAATTCCACGAGATTTGTGGTGGTTGATCTACCCTTTTGTATTTTGTATAGGGGAGATAAGTGATTTGCATTTGAAGGTTAGAGCTTCATACAAAATATAATAGTTTCGAAGAGTTTGGGTTTAGCGATTGGACGATAGTTTGTTATTCCGTTCTTTGTGGATCAAAGTTATGAAGGAGGTATTCCAAGTCTGAGGAAATTCTCCTTGTGAAAGGGATAGACGAAAGGGTTTATAAGGGTCAAGGGAAAGAGAGGAAAAACATTTTTTAAGAAATATGGCAGGGAGGCCATCTGGACCGGGTGTAAATTCGTCATTGAGTTGGTGTAATTTATATTCGATATAAGAGGGGTGCAAGATGTGAGAGAGAAGTGGGTCATTGGAGAAGATCAGTAAGTAATTAAAATACAAAGGAAGGTGAAGGATTGTTTAAAAAAAAGTGGCAAATAGGTTGGCAATGGTGAGTGGATCGGTTGATGAGTTGTTGTTGAAAGAGAGGGAAGGAGAGTAATCGTCGGAGTTTCGTTTGTGGTTAACAAATATGAAAAATAACTTAGGGTCGTTTAGAAGGTTGACTTGCGGTGTGACTGGTAAAGGGAATCGCAAAGTTCGGTGAAATTAAGATAAATACCAAGATAGTTGGAATAGCCGGAAACGGATCTGGTGCGAAAGAAAACTGCAAATAACTTGTTTCTCTTATTTCAAAAGGAACGAATCTTGCGATTATACCGGGGAGGACTAGGTGATGATATTTTAAGGCGAGAAAACGGAACGTAAAGGGAAAAAGAACTAAATATTTCTCTATAAAAATGGGTAAGGCATCATTTATATTTAGGTTGTTAAAGTTAAAGGGGGATCTGCTGAGATATTTTAGTCACAGGTGTTGTGAAAGTTTGCTTTATGAAAGTCCTAGGATGAGAAAGTTGTGAGGAGAGTGGACTGGACAGAAGAGTCATGAAAAAAAGATAGAAGAAGTGGAGGGTGGTAGTTATATGTAGATTGTTGTGAGAGATAGGGGACAAATTGAGACTGAGGAGTTAATTGAATCTGTTGTGAAAATAAGGTCTAATTGCCTTCCTATGTAGTTGGATATACCACCGACGTAGAATAGATTTGGGTCTGTTAAGTGATCTAAGTAGAGACATTCCTTAGCTGAGTTGGCATTTGAAGCTACGAAAAACGATTGACCATCTGATGGAGTCCACTGTAGCTGAGGAAGAAAAGTCGCCGAAAATAAGGATATTGTCAATAGAGCCAGACAGGTTATGTAGCATCATATAACGTAAACGGACTTAAAGGGGAGTGCTATTTTGATTGCTGCGAAGTTGACTTTAGAGGATGAAGAAATGGTAATGTGAGAAGAGTTAGGACTGTTGTTGATCGCCAGTACGACACCTCGACAGGGGGAATCATCATTTGGGTGGGTTATATGGTCGTCGCGAAAAACATTAAAAGTAGGAGGAAATAATTCCTGGTTATTCATGTTGGGAATCAGATTGGCTTCAGTCAGGGCGTAAAAACCAAAGGAAAGTGCATGCGATTGGCGTAGAACATCATCGGTCTTAGAGCGAAGACCTCTTACATTCTGGTAGTAAAAAGTAAGAGGAATGTTGTGGGGTGGAGGTGTAAGGCGGGATGGTTTAAGTGTTGGCAAGGGAGGTAAATTATGGATGAACAAAGTTTTCGTGGTCGGCTCGCACCGCTGTAAATGTGAGACTTGCTTAGAATAAACGTAATGGTCTTCTTCCACTTCCTGAGGGGAGATGCTGAAAATTTCGTGGTACCTGACATAAAGTTTTCTGATACTGATAGAGTCGGTAGGGAGGCCTTTCTTCTGACTGAAAACCATGGCGCTGGTTTTGGTCTTCCCTTCGTAACAGACCGAGTCGGATTTCTTATATAGATAAGCAAGAAAGAGACGAATAATTTCATATACCTGTGTTTCTCTAAGCCTAGAGAGTGCATACCGACTTTCTGTAGTGCCATTGGTTTGCTATGTTAGTTTAACTGTAGCGGAAAAAGGGGATCAAGAATAAGGGCAGGAATAAGGCAGGGAGGAGCGGGATGGGGACAAATGTTTGGATGTGGGGTTTAGGGTATGGGAGTTAATAAAATTAGAGTACTTAACTCCAGTTTTAAGGTCGACAAAACCGATGATTAAGAACTTAAACAAGGCGATGAGTTGTCATGGAATTTTTCAACATCATTCTTTAAAGAATTGTTAACTACTCTCATATGGAGACAATATTATCATAATGGGAACAGTACCATTTGCGACTATTGAAGCAGATGGATTTGGCAGTCAACGAATGAAAACCAAAGTACTCGTATATGCTGTCAATAAAGAGGGACACATAACATCAACGCCACAATAGGCAGCTACAGCTTTGAGGTATTAAGGGATTTTATTTACCTCGCCGCCTCTATCAACTCCGGCAACAACACCAGCGAACTACAATTACGAATTATTCCTTGGATATATGGTAAACCGCCGTCGCAGTCGCTAGTAGTCCACTGTAAGTAGTGCCAATATTGTTAGGAATCGAAAAAAAAAAATCCAACAAGTTACTCGGATGATTCAATGTGATACTAACTAAACATATGTATTGTCTCATGCCCAACAGTGCCAACGTACAACGCAGTTCGAATTTAAAAATATGATTACCAGTTCATAACATCTTACTGACACAACAACATTCTATCCTTACTACATAGTAATTTGACCCACACTCTACTGACGCCACAACTTCCATACCCAAGTTCGATTAATATCCCTCTGATAAATTAGCTCAAACAAATCTACCACACACATACTCGTAAGATTCTCAGAAGATTGGAATTTTCATGTGGAACCTGTGTGGGTGTCTTCAGGTTAATAACGTCCAGCATTTTATGTCATGGCAATGATCAAACTTGATATCAATTCCTACGCCTCCTGTCGCAGTTTCAAAGTTTCAATCGAGAATAAAACCCTTTCTGAGTTACTTTGTAAATATCCTGCGATGATGTTAGCTGCATCTTAATGTCCCGTCGGATATCTCAGACATAAAAAATATTATGAACAGCCCTTACCTAACTACTTAGGTGCCGCTACAGGTCGGGGCGAACCTGGGCTTCAACAAACAAGCCTCTCCAGTTAGCCCGGTTTTTTGCTAATTGCCTCCAGTTGCGCACTCCAAGTCTGTCGCGGTTCCCCTTACGTATGCGCGCCGCCCAAGATAAGGTCTTCCTCTACTGCGCTCTCACTCCGGGTTAGATTTGAAGACTCTGTCTTCGAGTGTCCACTCGTTTTACCTGTCCTAGCCACCTCAGGCGGCTGATGCGCAGTTTTCGAGCTAGGTCTATGTCGCTATACAGCTCGTATGGTTCGCAATTGAATCATCGCTTCATTATCTATGCGAAAAAGATGGAATATTTATGGTCTCCTTAATTTTTCGGGATAGGGCCTTGCTACTCAATTTCCTTCTTAGACCAAAGAAAAATCGATTGGAAAGAGTGGATCTTCATTTTATTTCTGCCTAGGTGTTGATGTTGGCAGAATTCATAGCAGATGCAAGGTAGACAAAGTGCTTTACTACCTCGAAGTTATAACTGTTAACTGTGACGTTCTGTACAATTCATCGTTGTTGTGTGCCCTTTATTGTTAACAGCATATATTTGGTCTTACCCTCAAATCTCGATTAATCTATTTTGGCAGTTTCCGTTTCAATATTAGCGAACGTGACAGCCCCCTGAGTTCTCCCTATAACGTCGATATCATCGGCGAACGCACGTTGATGCACAAACTTTTGAAAAAATTATGTCTTCATTATTGGCTTGTGAGTTCTGCACAATTATTTCAGGTATGATGTTAAAGAAGTCACGCGACAGCACGTCACCTTGTCTAAAACCATATTTTACATCAAAGGTCACGTTAAAGGCATTACCGACTCTGACATTACCGACTCTGCATATCTCTATAAATGCTGTCATATGCGGTCTTAAAATCGATGAAAAGATGCTGGATATCGATTTGGCCTTCTTGAGTTTTTCCAGGATCATTCCCGGAATGTGAAAATTTAGTCGATTGTGGACTTTCAGTCTTTCTCACAATATGGCAGATAAGGTTTTGTATCCGATGTTAAGGAGACTTACATATAACATACCTCTGTACTTGGCACAATTGAGAGGTCTCTTTTTTTTCGTGGATTGGGCGTACAGTGTTGGGCTTTCATTCATCAGGCATACGCTCTTCTGACTGGATTTGGGAAATGAGTTTGGGCATGTCCTCCACAAAGTCATTTTCAGCAGCTTTGAATGCTTTGCCAGGCAAGCCGAGCTGGACGCGACGTCCAGCTGATTGTTGGATTTTAGCCTAGATGTTGCTATCCATACTTCGTTCTGATCAGGTGAACGGAAGTTTTGTATTTCATCGGACTTCTTCGCGTTATACAATTTGTATAATTTTTTTTTCCATATTCTCAGCACCGACTGTGACTCCACTACAAGGTTTCTTTCATCACTTCTGCAGGCTTCTGGACGGGTTTTCTAGCTTTCACATGCTCTTTTTACCAGTTGGTAAAACTTCCCTTAGTTATTCCGTAAGTTATGCTCTTTCTTCTTCTTCTGGAGAAGCCAATGTTCTTTCCATTTCTTCTGCTCATAGAGCTCACAAGCAGTTTTCACCCTGCGTTGTAGCGCCGCTTTCTAGGCTTCTTTTTTTTTGCTGCCAGCGCTTGCCGATATTCTTCATCGAACCAAGGATTTCTTGGCGGTAGTCGGGTGCAAAACAGCACATCAGTTGCGGCATCTCTGATGGGAGGTTGGCAGCATTACCACTGGTCTACGGCACTTGATGCAGCCGGCATAGGAGTTGTTGAATGATTTTGGAATCGCGTTTGGTGACGATTCTGGCGGTCTCTTGCGATTACAAGATATGTATATGTGTATTTTCTCACAATAGTTCTTCTTTTTTTGTAAGGCTTGGAAAATCCGCATTCCCACATTGGCTGAAACAAGGTGGTGATTCGAGTCAATTTTAGGTGCCCGGAACGTCCGTACATACAGAATACTGGAGGCATGCATTACGTCTATCGCAATGTGATCAATTTGATTTAGCGTTTCATAGTTCGGAGACCGCCATATTCCTTTGTGTATATTGAGATGTGGAAACGTGTGCTTGCTATAGTGATATTTCGTCCCACCGAAAAGTCAATAAGCTTAAGCCCGTTGCCAGACGTAGTGTGGTGTAGGCTATGCTTACCAACTATCCCACCAAGGATGTCCTCCTTTCCTATCTTAGCCGTAAAATCGCCTAGCACGATTTTAAGGTCACACTAAGGATATTGCTCATGGTATTGATGGTATCGTCCCTGTCTTCTGTTGGGGCATGGACGCATATTAAACTTATGTTAGCGTATTTAGCCTTCATGTTGATTGTCACAAAAAGCTCGCTCACGTGTCGGAAGCTCAATACTTCTTCCCTATGCGTGCCGCGTACAATAAGCGCTGCTTCTTTTTTCTATAGCAATCATAATATGTAATATGTATCACAGTTTTTCATTCGCCTTATGTACGGCTCATCCCATCGGACTTCCTGTATGGCGGTGATATCTGCTAGCAGTTAAGGGCCTCTGCTAATTGTTTAGCTGCATATGATCTAATAAGAGTCCGCAGATTCTACGCGCAAATCTGAAGGTCATTGTCCTGTAATCGTTTGCTAGGTTCATCAACAGGCCTTTAGTTGGTTCCTCATGGATTTTAATCTCTTCGGTATAGGACTGTGAGCCCTATGACGGTGTAGGCTAGTATAATAGTATTGGCCGTGTATGCTCTTGCCATTTAGGCACGCATGAGTTAGAGTTTACGCATGCAGTTACCGGCGACCACCACGGGGAGGTAAGGCAAGCACTTTGGTACAAACTTGCTTGTTGCACTGATGGACCAGTCCAAAATATAGGACACTCAGCAGTTTCCCGATCAATAGCCGGGCAGGTCTGTTAAAGTCCTGTTCACAATAAATTGAATGAGTAGAATTAATGAATATGTGAAATAGGCTCAGATGTCACCTTCTGACACAACGAGTTATGAATCAGAGTAGTTATATTAAAAAAAGGAAAAATGTACTCGTATTTAATTTTCCTCTGCCAAATATGTAGCAATATGAGATTATGCAACACAGATATACATATGTGAGTAAATTAATCGTACGTGCACCTGTTCCATAGGATTATAGAGGCCTTAATTTTTTTTTACCCTCCTAGCGACTATAGTCTATGTACACATCACTGAGAACCACATTTTAATTTCCATCCATCTGTCAGCTATCCACACGAAGTAAAAACTTTTCCACTTCACCACTGACAAACCTCTTAACACATACCTTCCTGTCACTATACTATACACATCATACTACTACACATCATGGTTTCTATTCGTTCTTGGCACTTCGGGGTAGCTATGGTAAATTGCAGACTTAAAAATCAAGCATAGTTTATCAGCAAGCAAAAAACTATCCTCGTCGTCATGGTATATTGCTGGATGCTCTCTCCAACATAACCTTCTCGAAAGAAATGGCAGTTAATAGAGAAACTAATTACTAAGTAGCTCTTGCATCAAGCCACTCCATATTCATGCTCCATGCTTCTATTAGCCTAGAAAACACACCTAGTCTGCAAAATCCTGCAAGCCTTGATCTCAATACAGAAATACACATTCATACACTACTTATGGGATACGAGTAGGTACGAGTGTTCACAGTAGTTACCCTTCAACTGACAGAAGCAGCTTACGACTTACGAGTATGTGTGTACGTACTCCTATATCCTGAGTAAAAATTTTAAACTCCTTGACTATCATATCCTTGTTATAGTCCTTAATTCTTTTTCCAACCGCACACATTATGATTATGCCCTAGCCTACGAATAGTAGCAATACTAGAGTAAGATGATAATAGACAGACAGGAACGATAGGGGCATACTGTGCGGTTGTTATATCTTCATCACACCTCCCAAGTCCTTTAGATATTCGAGTCAAGACGATGAAGAAGATGAAGTTTTATCGTTCCATCTCCTTGTTGGTGAAAATTTGCATGTGCTCCTTCTTGACGATGTGTCTCGTTGATACAAGCTAAAACTTTCACTACTCCTTGTGGGAATCTTAAAGGACACTCTGGAAGGGAACACCGCGTGTATCAGTCACAACCGACGTTGGCGTTGGTGTGGTCCTAATATGATTATTATATTGTCGTGAGAGATCCAAAGATTCAACTGGGATTTACCGAGGTGTTTGTGTGTCTGAATATCACACAGAATGTTGGCCATATGTGTACGAGGGTATGTTATAGGAACTCCTTCTGAAAAACACTGTTTTCGAAGGCGTAGAAGGGTAAAAACTTCATCGTTTACCTTGATGCCTGGGATTCATGTCAATACGCTAAGTGGGTACACGACTTCCTTAGATATACACGATGGCATCTTAGAGCCAGGGAACATTGAAAGGACCTTTGGCATAGTTTTCATCTTGCCAGCTTTCCATTCAACTGTGTTTTCGGTCGTCGTCTTCATCGTCGTTGTCTCTTTAGTTGGTGTCGGTGTGTTTTGTTTGCTCTTTTGCTCAACACCCTTGACACAAAAATGAAGGTGAAGCAGTTAAGTGCCACTCTAAGGATTATCGGGCATTCGAGTAACTAATTGAGCTTGAAGGTAATTAAGGCGGTTTCGGTAGAGAGTCTGCGATGAAGACCCCTTGTCATCCCTGACTTATTTTCCGGTATAATAATTAGGAAACATACTCCCTTCGAATGTGCATACCTGTGTACATATATGGTATACAATGCGTAACATAGATGTTGAGTTTTGGAAAACTTCCCGCACCCTCACTTTCACTTCTACTCACAGCCACTTGGACCCCGTATGTGCTGTCGGAAATGCTGATGGAGTTTGTGAAGTACATTGTGCTATGGAGTACGTTTTTGGGGCACGTTCTAATGATTTTGTTATTGGCGAGAATTAAAGTAGTGGGGGGAGGGGGGGGGGGGGAGAGTGATACACCGTTTTTGAAGTGATTCAAAGTTAGAAAAGGTTATGAAAGAGGGTAAGTAAAGGCTTCCAATATTCTATTTTCTGAATTATCGAGTTTTGCTCGATTTTTTATTGTCTCTACCATTGTGGTTGAGTATGGTCAACAGTAATCAGATTCAAATTTGACTTAAATCCTGAAACCAGAGAGTGGTTCTGTTTTTATTTTCTTTCTTTCTCTTCTTACCTTCAACATACCAGGCTAAGCTTCGCTACTGCTACAAGTAAATATTTAACAGTAAGATCACAGAGTTATAAGGTTTTGGCAGAAAGGTCTGCCAAGAAAACTCTTCCAGTACTGAGGTGAGAATGAACTTTGTTAACGAGCTGGAGCAGACTATTGTACTTGCATACCCTATATATGAACCTCTCAGAAGCCTATAAGCAATTATTTTAATTTTAGTTGAAGTTAAGGAACTAGGACAGTTGAAAGTTAAAGCCATCGCTCCGCCCCATTTTCGTGGCGTTAGTCATTTAAGTTTGAATTTTATAGAAGTAGATTCGATGAGGAACAAAAAGCGTTCCGTAATGAATAACATTGTTGTGATGGATAATCAGCAAGGAGGGAAGGTAAAACGTCGATCATCGATCCCGAATACCCTCAACCATCTTGCTTTCACAAGATATGTAAATGAAGAGCTTGGTTTCCCTTAAAAGTGAGATATCACATCAAATGCCCAGTGGAAAGAGTTGGCTTCGAAAAGGACTAAAAGAACTAACATCTCTAGTGCTACTCGTATTATAATTAAGCGTTGTAATGGGGAATGAGTCAGAATTCATTATGTTTTTTTTGACGAACGACCAGACCCAAGGTGTCGTCAGTGGTGCGCCGCTTGCGTACCAGCACCCAAAACATCACCACATCAGCGATGAGTATCTGCATTTTGATGCGAGAGTACACTTATGCCCGGCTAAGTTACTGAGCCAGTCAGTAGTCAACAATTTTTTCTACTAAGAGTTAGCAGAAAAGGCGCTGATTTCTTGGAAATGACGTCGGCAGCCATTCGTTTAGTCTGCCGGCAACTTGTAGTGTGATACCGTCTCCATATTAAACCCAACCAGACGCTATAATCGAAGGCTCAGGCAGTCCTAGCGCTAGTTTGACTCCTTATTTTAAGACGTACATTCTCGACCGAGCTTGGAAATGATGACAGGGACTGGTAAAGAATTAAGCGTTTCTGTATGTTGTTGCAAACGCAGTTACTTTTCTTCGCTTAATGAATCGTCACAATATAGTTCATTGGCATTAAGACTGCGTATACCATGGCGAGCGCCATATTCAATGACGCCGGTGCGGAGGCTTAATTCGCAAAGACTCAAATGACTACTGTTCACCACCGCTCAGCCGGTGGTGGACTAAGAATTGCCAAAACTGATTCCAGTGATGGTGTGAACGTAAAGCAAATCGGGTCGAAGGATGCAAGGTTAGTGGTCAAACCAACCGCGAACGAGCTCTCTCAGGCTAGCCTTGGAGCAGGCCTGTAATATTTAGCCCTACCCAGGTATAGTGGCGCTGTCTGGGCTGACCTTTTATCTCCATCCTTACTCATGGGAGCTATTGGGTCTATAACTTAATTCGTGCGGTTTGCTAAGAGATGGTGTAACTTGTATTATCCTATTGTTATTATTTCATTGGAACATGCGTTGGAAAGCTACTGTCATTGTACGTCATTTCAGTATATGTCATTCATTTGAAGCGTAAACAACAATAATTTTTTTTCACTCAAATATGTCGAACTTTGTGCCTGAAAAAGTGTTTTTGCGGGGAGTTCTTCTTCTTTACTTTAATATGAAGAAAACTGCTGCCGAAAGTCATCGTATTTTGGTGGAAGTTTATGGTGAACATGCGCTAGCTGAGCGAAAGTGCCAAAAGTGGTTTGCACGATTTAAAAGTGGTGATTTTGGCTTGGAAGACGATGAACGTCCTGGACAGCCAAAAAAGTTTCAAGATGAAGAACTGGAAGCATTACTCTATGAAGATTGTTGCAAAACACAAGAAGAAACGTTTAAAAGCAGCTGGATACATTCAAAAGCAAGGAAATTGGGTTCTACATGAACTCAAGCCGAGAGACGTCGCAAGGCGGTTTTGCATGTCCGAAATGCTGCTGAAACGCCACAAAAGGAAGTCATTTTTGCATCGGATTGTTACTGCTGATGAAAAATGGATCCATTAAAACAACCCCAAGCGCAAAAAATCATATGTGAAACCCGGCTAACCAGCCAAATCAACGGCAAAGCCGAATATCCATGGCGCGAAGGTAATGCTCTGTATTTGGTGGGATCAGATGGGTGTGCTGTATTATGAGCTGCTAAAACCGGGTGAAACCATAAATGGACAACGCTATCGAGCATAATTAATCCGTTTGAAGAGAGTAGTGGCCGAAAAACGCCCAGAATATGCGACCAGACACGAGGCAATAATTTTCCATCATGATAACGCTCGGCCCCACGTCGCTATTCCGGTTAAGAACTATTTGGAAAACAGTGGATGGGAAGTCTAACCCCACCCGCCTTATAGCCCAGACCTTGCCCCTTCGGACTACCATTTGTTCCGGTCGATGCAGAACGTCCTTACTGAAATACGGTTCACATCAGAGCAGAATGCCAAAAATTGACTTGATTCATTCTTCTTTTGGGATGGGATCCACAAATTGCCAGAAAGATGGGAAAAAGTCATAGCTTCAGATGGGCAATACTTTGAATAATACTATTGTACATGTTTTCCTTAAATAAACTTTCAAATTTTGAAAAAAAAAACCGCACGAATTAAGGTAAGGACCCAATAGATTAAATTTAAAAATGGAAAAACAAAAAACAAACAAAATACAAAACACAAGACAGACCATCCCCATCCAGGAAGACTTAGAGATGAGTGAAGACGAAATTTAAACTTCATCAATCTCCCTCTTGCTAGGGGAAATGGAAGAAGTGGAGCTACTGGCTAGCAATATTGAGGTGTCCAAAAGAACATTCACTAACGAAAGCGACTTCACTGGTGAGCAGGCTGATACTCACACCAGTGTTACACAGGGAAGGATCTCGGTTGAAGGGGTAGCCAAGGCAGCTGGAAATAAGAGCAAGGCTGTGGTGGTAGAAAAAGTGGAAACAGCTGGCTCAGCCGCTGTGCATGCCGCCTCCATCACCGCTGGTAAGAGCGCGAAGAATGCAAACCAAAGGGCAAAAGTTTTACTACAAAATGCTAGCCGTAAGGTAGCAAAATATGAGGGCTATGATCCCAGTAACTTAGGCGAATGAGGAAAAAGCCGCCCTTAAGAGAGCGAAGCCAATCCTGGCCAACAAATTACTTACTCAACAGGTGACAAGCAAGGGAGATGCAGATGCAGCTGCAAAAGCTGAAAGGAAAGCCGATCATGCGCCCCCTACCTCCTACGCGGCATAATTAAAATAGGTGGCTAGCGTCTCTGGAAAGAAAGCAAGTTTCAGCAGCAAGAGAAGCAGATCCGATGACATCGTGGAGCCCAACGTTGCAAAAAAGATGAAGGCTTGTACTTCATCTGCATTGCGTCGTAAGCAAAGCGACCCGAAAGACGAGCTTCTCGTTGCCGTGACTTACGAGCTGGAGTCTTGGGGTCAACTAATAATCGACCAGTGGAAAAATGTTGAGGAGAAATTCCATGACGTCTTGTGAAAGGAACTATCCATCACAGGAAACGGGGAACTTCAATTTGATGGCAGTGGTTGGGTCTTGCGTGGACCGTTTTTACGTGGCGACGGATTGAAGGACGTAATCTACTTAAAACTCGTATTGCTAGAGTCCCTGTACCAAAGGAAAATGAGAGAAGTGCAACGATCAACAATCAACACCTTAGCCACAGAAGCAGTGAGAAGGTATGATAGCAGAACCGTTTACAGAATCAGCAAAGAGCTAGCAGGGGGTCATCGCACTAGCCAACATCCAGTGAAAGGCTTACATGGTTCCGTACTCGTTTCGGATGAGTATCAATTCAAGCGACAGAAGGAGCAGCATTTTGCTAATGTCCGTAACCTAGTATTCGCCATCTCCCAGTAAAAGTGAGATTGGTATCACAATCAACGCCCTGCAGAACAACAAGGTGGTAGGACTAGATGGTATTCCCGCAGAATTTTTGCGAGCTGTTCCAACAACACCAAAAGAGCTTCTACATCCTCTTGTTGAGAGCGTTTGGGAGGCAGAAAGTTTCTTCGACGAGTGAAAGAAGGAACTGATTGTCAAGCTTTCTAAAAAAGGTAGTCTCATGGAGTGTGAAAACTGGACAGGCATTTGCGTTCTCCCCTCAGTTGCTAATGTAACAGCTAAAGTAGTTTTTGAGCGAATAAAGGAACATCTGGGAGATACTTTCGATGTCGAAGAAGCAGGTTTACGCTCCAGATTATCCTGTGTCAACCACATCAACACCCTGCGGATCATTATTGGATAGCAAACAGAATCATTGATTTTGGGAAGGCGTTCGAGAGTGACAACAGACAGTTTATCTGACTTGCCTTGCGTAAAAGAGGTATACTCGACTAACTAATGTTAGAGGAATTCTAGATCCAAAGTGAGGTCAGACAAGGTTGCATTCTATTGTAGATACTTTTTTTTATTAGTGATTAGCGATGTGCTTCGCGCAGACTTATCTACTGGAAACGGAGGAATTCGTTGAAGTCTTACATCTCAACTCCAACATCTTGACTACGCTGACGACGCTTCTTTACAATCAATCAATCACAGGATTATAAATCTGCACCAAATGTTAGCAAGACTGGAGAGGGAGCATTTGGAAGCTGACCGCTGCTACAAGCGTTTGTTATTACGTTAATGGTTTTCTGCCCTAGCCGTATCTCTTACGAACATCCTTGCCAAAGAACTGGTCAAGAGCAAATAGGCATAGCCATTGCTATGGAACGTAATGCAGTGGAATCCCTTATCAAAAGGCGGTAGGATAACCGATCAGCCGAGAAATAAATGGCGCAGAACAGTTGAGGAAGAGTCCCAGCAATTGTGGAAGAGTTGGAGAAGCTGAAGCGCGTAGGCTTAGTTGAGCCCCTAGGAGCCACAATGGGAACAGGACATATGAAGATCAGTAAGGGGTTTCACTTACACTTGGAGCTACCGTGAATACAACTTTGGGTGACATGACATTCCGAGAACTACCCACTTCCTAAACATCAATGTAAACTAGGCATAAATGCCACCAACTCTTGCGACGCTTGCTTAGAAATTAAGGACGACACCCCAGAGCCTTTTCTCGCTGAGTAATTTGATTTATTAGGACAAATGTTGGAAAAAAAAATAGTAGCATTTTGCTAAAGCAAAAAGGAATAATGATATTGAAAACTGCTTACGGAATGTTCGGACTTTGAATAAGGAAGACTTACAATGCTATGAAACTGATATCATAAATATCCATAAAGTGCCATGGAATAGGCCGGGTAAAAAGAAGATCAAATACTGTGATTTTACCTCACAGGAAGGAAGCCCTAGGACTTCCGTACGTATGCGATTACCTTGTTACGATCCCCATCAAGGATATGGCTATGGGCTACGAAGTAGGCGATGCTACAAAAGAACGTTTCTATTCGAGAAAAATTTGCCGCCAACACAAAAGGAAGGACCTTTTTGGTAGTTTGGTCTAAACATAGGCTAGAGGAAGCTACTCTGGCATCGAACTTAGACTAATTAACTTTCTGAAGGGTGTAGCACAATTGACGATCACTTAATTATAAAGGAACCAACCAAATTGGTCATTTACCACGCACAACAACAACTAAGCAGGGAGATTAATTGTTAGATATCTCCAATCGCAACAAACTACATGAAACTTTACCAATAGCGCGCACCTCTCAACATCTTGTGAGTGCCTTCAGAACTTGCATTGAGTCCTGAAATCAATGGCATCAATAAAATTGGTTTTGTATGGAGAAAAAAGGAGGAGAATGAGAAGTGCGCCAACAATGATATAGAGATGTGATACCACAGGATCTGCGCGCGGAAGTGGGAAATCCACTTCTTTATACCTATTATTAGTAGAGACGATTCAAACTCCACTTTCAGGAAGATCAAATCAATCAACTTGCTCGGAAACTTTTTTACTCATATCCAAAAGGACAACTTAATAGGAGGAGGTACCGCCTTAGATGGCGTGTACAAAGGACCTCAATCATCTTGGAGTATATTACTGACCACAGTTGGCCAAATACCACATTAATTGGAGAGGTTTATAGGTAGAGGCCTAGATCCATCCCTGACAATTAACTTACTCTAATTACAGCTGGTTTTTCGAATTATGTTCTCCATTTGGGAAATTACTAAACCAGCACAATGCATCTGCCGTGGAAAATCGGTAATTCTCATTTGCTTAGAACTAAGTTGATTTTGTCTTTAAATTCTTTTTTTATTCTTTTTCATTAGAAAATCAAAAAAAAAAAAAAACACATCACACATTAAAGATCATTTTTGAAATTGCTTGCGTATATAGGAAGTCATTTGATCAAGTATTCCCTCCAGCGGCATTTCTTCCTTTCATGGGTTAACATATACGTTTAACGCAATTCTTCATTCGAAAGATACCATCTTCCATTTATTCCTCGTGCATACTAACTGAAATGCAACGGTCTTCTCTGCACAACGTGACCCCACTAATGGATTTTGCTTTTTCCAATTTCAGTCACATTGACACCGACCATCCTTCCTAGTGTTGGTGGAGTCGAGGGCTTATTCTTCCAATTCACCAGGACAAGTCGCCACTACAAATACAGCCGCCGGTCAATGGCTTGCCTTTTTACCATTTCATTTTCTTTTTTTCACAAAAGGGTGACACATTCACCACATTATATCCGAACCAGCACATTTCCTCGACTTGTGAGGATATGCACCCCCAAGGCGACAGTATCCATTGCAACCATTAAACAGACAAAGAAACAGCGAAGATATACCGTCAGGAGACCAGAGAGTGTAATAACGTGTCTATCTCTTTTAAGATGGGGCTCCTGTTCCATGGTGTACTGTACCGTTCTGTTGCGCTACTCGTATTTGGATAAAGCCCTCCTTTTGTTAGCCCCTAAATGGAAGTGGAGCGTTCTTTTATTATTCCAGGATTTAATATACACAATTTTATGGCTTCATAAACAGTGCGAGTATGGTTTACATATTGCCCCCAAGGCGGGTAGCTATTCATTCATACGCCCAATGAGACCATGAGGGCTAGTGGAAGCTGTAAGAAGCGACAGAACAAAACACCATAGGGAATCGTATTTTATATGATATGTGAGAATCCCGTTTAGTGATTCCCTGCGTGAGAGCCTTTAGTTCATATTGAGTGGTATTCCATTATTTCTGTTGCCTGTTCCCCCTACTCATTTCTGTTTTTTTTATTTTTGTTGTACTTATATTCCTTACTTGTAACATAAAATATGGCAAATATTGTATTTCTGACAACAAAATGGCCCAAAGATACAAGTTGTTACTTGTGCTTACAGTGATACAACAGTGACGAAGTAATTTAAAAGCAGTGGTCCCTCGAGTTCGAATCTGTTCTATTTGAATTCAGAGGAAGATTCAACGTTGTTAGTTTGGACGATGACCTTGACGGTTAAGATGGTAAGGTTTTAATTTTGAAAACCCCTAATCCGAATAGGATACCACATCTATCTAGGGATTATTCCGCTAATGACAACAAAAACATGTTTAGGCACTGCTGCAATCGGGTAGAACGCAACACAAAGATACCCAAGGTAAGCATCATTAGATCAAATGATCGCTCGGCATCCCAGCAGCTGAAGGACAACCGTTTGTGAGATTCAGTGTTCAGAGTTTAATGAGCTTGACAAGGATCCAAAGTTGGTGGCGTTCGGTATTCAATCATTTAAATCCCAGGACCAAATGATATTTTTTACTTCTCAGTATGTAAAGTAAAATTTGTAACGGAGCACGACTGGCTCTAGAAACTTTACTTGGTAGCTGGGCTTGAGTGAGGTTTTCGTACTTGAAGTGAGTACTCATTCAATCAGCCTGTCATCTTTTATGCTCCAGACTTTACTGGGAATTTAAGATTCAAAAATCGTGCCCGGAAAGGTATAGATATACTGCATAACTTAGTAGTTACAGTTTCAATGAGTTCGGAAACGTCTATGGATGGGATCAATCTGTTGATTGATAGAAGGCTCTCTTTCTTCTTCCTTGATCCTTTTTGACGACTACCGCATTTTGATCACTAGAAGTTCTCCTATCGTCCGCAAGAATATCGATGGGAGTCATCCCACCTATAACAAAAACTGCTTCGTCCGAAATTGTTCTCAATCCACCAATTACTCTTACTGCGATTAGTCAATATGTTGATGATAGCTTTTTCCTTGTGTAGTGTTACAATGCAAGCACAAGGCAATTATGCTAACACTCATTGCTCTACGCACAAAGCCAGTGGTGAAGCTTAAATTAGCATACTCGTAGTAAGCAAATAGAACTACGAATGAGCGTGAAATTATTTGTAAACATTTGGAGCTGACGATTGAAGTATATATACTCCGGTGGTTAAAAATAAAATTTAATCTTAGCCTAACTCTGGTCTTCGACTAATAGCGGCAATCTTGCCACACTCTTTTAGCGTGCTGCGATTTGCAACAGCAACAGTAAGAACAGTCATTAGATGGCGATCCTGCCAACTTCGTAAAAATAAGCAGGACGAAGGAGTGGGCCGAAACCGGATGTCGACGTATTCAAAACAGCAGCCTGTTAAGATGTTTGCCAGCCTGAACGAACCACTACAATACGCAGTGGAACACATACAAGCATCAATATGCGTACCAACGTCAAAGAAAGCTGAGCCTAGAGAAAAAACAGTAGAACAATTTCAGTTTACTGGTTTGAAAAGGCAATCAGGGGCAAATCAGGTTGCTGACGAAGGGTTTCAGCCATTCACACAATATGGCAGATAAGATCTCGTATACGATGCCGAGGCGATTTATATCTCTATAGTTGGAGCAGTTCAGTAGCCCTCATTTTTCGTGGATCGGGCAAGCGATGCTGATATTCTATTCATCCATGGTCGTTCATAGACCTCGATAGAGGACAGATGTGTTTCGGCTTCTTTGCAAGTGATATAATAATTAAAAAAAACAATTAAAAACTTTTTGGCCAAGTGTTTCGGTGGCGCAATAACAGTGGTGTCCGACCGACAAAACAGGGGTCGTGGGTTCGATTCCCGAAACAGTTGCATCTTTTTATTTTTAAAAGTAAACAAAACAAAAAAAAAAACAATAAAGTTAAAGTGGTGGTGAAGTGTTGTTTATCACGTGATGGATTGTGACGAGCGGTCCGCTATGCCTATAGCGGGACCTGCTGAAGTGTCAGGTGAGGCGTCGAGTGGTTCGAGCCAAACGCCAAAACCAAAGAGAAGGAGGAAGCTTCCAACTTCCAACTTGATAAAACGACCCACCCTATCAACGGTAAACAACTTCGCTTCATTGGCAGCAAGCGAATCTGATGATGAAGAGGAAGAAATGAAGGCCATAAGTAGCAGCATCAAAATGCTACAACAAAGAGTGCTGGCCATAAAAGAAAGGCAAATGGCAAGAAGGAAGAGGGAAGAGCAGGAGCAATCCCAACAACAGCAGCTTGCTCAAAAGCAGACACAACAACAACAGTCACAACACCGGCAACAGCTAAAACAGCAGCAGCCACAAAAACGGCAACAGCAAAAACAGCAGCAGCAGCAGAAACAACAACAGCAGCAGCAGCAACAACAACAACAACAACAACAACAACAACAACAACAACAACAACAACAACAACAACAACAACAACAACAGCAGCAGCAGCAGCAGCAGAAGAAGAAGGAGAAGGTGCCTCCTATCAACACCCATAAACTAGAGGTAAATGCTACCAAGGACCTGTGCAGGCTGGTCATTGGTAATAACTTTAATATTAAGAGATTGGGGAATGATCGCCATGCCATCCACTGTAATACAGTGGAGGGCTACGCGAAAGTTAAAGAGCTCCTAAAGGAAACGACGACGGAGCACTACTCATTCACACCGAAGTGTGAAAAGCGGCAATCGATGCTGCTGAAGGGGTTGGAACCGTCTTCTGATCCTGAGGAGATCCTGGCACTGCTCAAAGAGAAGGAGTGCGAAGGACTCAAGTTTGTGGGGGTCAAGCCATTTACCACAGCTAGAGCCAGGCGGGAGAAACGGAGTCTGCCGTTCTTCCTGGTGCAGCTCAGTCCCGAAAGCCGTCTGGATAGTCTAAGGAGTATCAATGTTCTAGACTACCAGGTGGTTCACTGGGAAAAATTAAAAAGGAGCGAAGGCGTTATACAATGCGTTCGCTGCCAGAGGTTCGGGCACGCCGCGTCGAACTGCCAAATGCAGCCTCGATGCGTGAAGTGCGCAAAGAACCACAGTTCCGAGGAGTGTGCTCTGGGTAGGGACGGAGTATCCGATAGGGCGCAACTCTCGTGCGTGTTATGTGGGAACGTGGGACACACCGCAAACTATCGGGGTTGTCCTAAGTTCGCTGACATCAAAAAAGCAAAACTGACTCGACAGCAGAAGGTGGAGGTCAAACGTTCACCTGTGAGGTTTCAAACACCAGCCGTCACGCCCCAAATTTCCTACGCCCAAATGGCGGCAGGTACGGGGGCTACGGTACAGCAAGCGACTGTTGCTTCTCCGGCGCCAATGCCGAGAACAACGGAAGCTGCACCTAACATGCTGGCCATCTTGCTCGCAATCCAAGGGCAGATGGCTCAGCTGCAAAAGCAGGTGCAAGAACAGGCCAAGCGGGTGGACCAGATCTACGCGCTGCTGCCGGGCCTAACGCAACACATGTCGTAATGGGTACGCACATGGTGGAGCAAACTTTGAAGGTCCTTGCGGTGAATGTTAATTCACTGATTAGGATCGAACGAAGAGCCGCGATGTTTAAATTACTACAAGACCAAACTCCTGATGTGCTTTTCGCTAGCGAAACCAAGCTAACCGATAAGCACAAACTGGAGTACAATAATTATATTGTTAGAAGAAGAAACCGGCCCCGTTCCAAATGTGGAGGCGGTGTCGCGATCTTCATTAAACAAGGTATAAAATTTCACAGAGTGTACAAGGGAGTGTTGCGCAAGTTCCGGGTGCTGGAGGCAGTCGTCATTTACATCCCGCTCCGCAGTGGAAAGCGGCTGTACTTGGCTTCTGTTTACGCACCTGAGACTTCACAATCCACTTTATTCATTACAGAGCTCGATACGCTTTTTCGACTCTTGAGGCTGGAATCGGGGGAGAATTATTTTATAATCGGCGGGGATTTCAACGCTAAACACAAAGATTGGGGAAATAATTTGCCAAATACTAGAGGGAACCAACTACTCGATTGGTGGGGTCAGCACGATGTCATGTACAGACTCGGTCTTAAAGCGACGGATAACCCGTCGTTTCCCAGAGGCGGGTCTTATTTGGATCTACTGCTGTATGACGAACGTATACGACTGACAGGTACGAATTTACAAACGCTTAACTGTCTGCGCACATTCGTGTATGACAGTGACCATTGCGGTTTTAGCACCGAAATTACAGTTCCCAACGAAATTGCGGAATTGGAGGAGTTTGTCCAAAGATATTCTTACAACTACAGTAAGACTCGATGGACACGCTTCTCCACAACCATGACAAGTGCGCTCTCCTCGAATACGCTCCACCCACCGTCCAATAGGAATTTGTCAAACGATTAGATCGACAATTACCTAAAACAAATGGACGAGACAATTAAACAAACTATGGACGCTACAATACCGCGCTATCGACATACGACTAACGAAGACCTGTTCCGCAATCCTACTATTGACGCACTGCACCGACAGAAAAGTAGACTTCTGTCAAGACTCAAAAACTTGTACAGACAGTTTACTGAGAGACAAGACCCGGAGATTAGGACACTGAAGGCGTCGATTAAAAATATTCAAACGTTAATAAAAGAGAATTACAGAATTTCTGTAAGTTCATATTGGAACAACAGGGTTCGGGCTGTAAACACCAGCAACCCGAATATGTTCCCGCAAATAAACAAACTATTTCGGAGAAAAAATCAAAACGACCTTCAGTGTCTTAAAATAGCCCGGACAACAGACAACGAACGGTTACTGACAATAGCAGGTATTGATCCAAATGAGGCCGCTGATGATGACGACTTCTTTGTGATCGAGGATCCACAGGAGAAGGTTGAGACCATAGGAGCGACTTTCCAGGAAATATACAAGGCCAATGATACCATTGGCCCTAATTATGACCTGGACAATCGCGTCTTGGTGCGCGACCTCTACATTCGAAATGAAGTAGGGAACTGGCGATCCGAGGGTTCTGGTTTCACCCGGTTCAGCGACGAAAATATGGCAAATAATGTCATTACCAGAGAGGGTGACCTACCCCCGTTCATTTCGAAGGAAGAGCTCCATGAGATCTTCGACACAATCAGGGCTAAGAAATCAGTGGGGACCGATGGTATTCCGAACATCGTGCTTCGACATCTTCCTCTAGAAGCGGTGGACATTTACACCACCCTGTTTAATAATGCAATGAATAATGCACATTATCCAGCGCATTGGAAAACGGCGGTGGTGCAACCTATCCCCAAAAAGGGAAAGGATGTATCCAATCCAGCGAATCTCCGGTCGATAAGTCTCCTTCCGAATATCAGTAAGGTGTTTGAAAAAGTAATCAATAGAGCTCTCTCTAGGTGGGTTGAGGACAAACATATAGTTCCGGATAATCAATTCGGTTTTAAGGCGGGACATGATATCTCACATGCCGCGTCTAAACTGGTGTCCGATATCCAATGGAATAAAGGCAAAAACCAATGTACTGGTGCCTGCCTTGTTGACTTGGAGAAGGCCTTCGACACCGTATGGTTAGAGGGTCTTTTCTATAAGCTGACTAGGCTGGGGATCAGTAAACCACTCTTGTACATTCTTTATAATACGTTAACCAACAGACAGTTCATCGTGAAAAATGGTGATGTGACTTCTGTTGGAATATTTCAAATGAAAAATGGTCTTCAGCAAGGCGCTGTCAATTCGCCGATCCTATTCAACATTTATACAAGCGACTTGATAGGTTCACTTCCCCATACTATTGCGTACGCAGACGATTTGATAGCGTACAGAGCAGGTCCAAAAATCGAGGTCATTAATACTCTCTTGCAGCGTGACTTCGATAAGATAAGACGATTTTGCGATGACTGGAAGTTGAAAATCAACTTTCAGAAGTCGGAAACCATTCTCTTTAGGACGCCGTTGTCTGGAGCCTCTAGGGATACCAGAAAAAATTGGCGAAAGTTCTCGATCATTGGACAACACGGACAGCCTCTTGCCTGTCGAAATGTAGTCAGATACCTTGGGATCTGGCTAGATCAGTTTCTGTATTTTGACAAAAATGTAGATGCTGCTCTGGCCAGAGCCAAAGGAGCTTTTGCCCTTACAAAGAGACTGTTTTATAGCAGCCAACTCGATGCGAGGGTAAAGGTAATCTGCTACATGGCCCTTATCAGGCCCATGCTGGTATTTGGTTGTCCCGTGTGGTTCAATGTGCGAGCAAGCTTAATGGAAAAGATTCGGGTGTTTGAGAGGGCTTGCCTTAGGGCTTGCCTTCGCTTGTACAGAACACCAGAGTCGGAATACAAAAAATTTTATCGTAATGAGGTCCTTTACAACAGGGCGAACCTAATACGAGTGGACAACTTCGTAATTAAGCTGACTCGAAGGCACATTGCAAGAGCAATGACCTCGACGAATAACCTGATATATGGGGCTTACTACCCCAACTACCTTTACCACGAGAGAGTGCGCTCTGACGGCTTCGTTCCACCGGAAGCATTCCTCTACCTAGATCAGATAGGGTTGATCCAGGATAGATCAGCGGCCCCGTTAATCTTCCATGTCGCTCGAAAAGCTGGGGACAGGCGACTCAACTACAACAGAGACGTCGCACACGGCAGTGTGGATCGTCTCAGGTTCAGTAGGGCGGTGGGGAATCGCGATAAGAGGGATGCCGTTCAGCAGCACTAGCATTTCTGGTGGTTGAATGATGGAGAAGATGTTACGTCGTCGTTTCCGTCAATTACAGACCAGCCTCACTAATGAGGCAGAGCTGACCAGTCTATTTGTTCTGTAAATAGCGATGGCCAGCTTGCATAGGTTTAGGTTAGCATTTAAGGAATACATATATATATTAGTATATATAAAGGTATATACTGGTATATGTATGTATTGTGTATAATGTCTATATGTGTGTATTGTGTAGATAGGTTAGGTAGACTAAGGTTTATTTTAAGTTAGATATTAAGTTTTTATAAGAAATAAAAAATTATGTCCATATGCTAAGTTTTTTGTTAAATTTTTTCTTAGCCTTAAGCATAGAAAATAAGTATTAATAAATAAAATGTAATCAAAGTCGAAAGACATATATATAAGAGTTTAGAGTAGCTTAGAGTGCCTGTGTGGGGCCAGTAAGTTAGTATAAGTTTGTTAAGTAATTTTAAGCTAGCATTTAAGCATTTTTTGTTAGTATGTAAGAGTTAATGATTTAGAAAATAAAAATGCGTTTAAAACTAAAACTAACTCTATTCATCCATTCGTCACACTTCTGACCAGATCTGAGGAAGGAGTTGGTGCATGCTCTCCGTAAAGTCACTTCCAGCAGCTTTCGATACCTCGGCCGCTAAAGCGACAGGTCAAGTTACTGTGTTGAATTTAAGTTTAGATATGGCTATCCGTACTTCGCTTTTGGTCATATGGACGGACATTTTGGCTATCATCGTCTACGTTGGATAGCCTATTCTGTCTGACTGCGGAATGAATTGAATTATAATTTATTTTCTCATATATGTGTACTATACATGTATCAAATTACGTCACAATTCATAGAACTAAAATAAATCATTTGTTTATAAGATGATTATATGGTATATGAAAGTTATCTAAAAAGTTTCCGACCGAACAATGATACAAGACATTTTTTCTCAATTTTTTTTTTTATTTTTGTACATAGTCTCCCTGTAACTCTACACACTTTGCCCACCGCTGCTTCCATATCCATTCTCCTCATTTGATGAAAATCTCTATCCTCCGAGCGCAGTTTTTAGATGAGGGAACAAAAAGAAATCGCTTGGGGCAAGATCTGTTGAATAAGGATGGTCAAGCAGTTCAAACCGTAATTCATAGATTTTCGCTATGGGAACCGCTGAGGTGTGAGACGGCGCGTTGTGTTGGTGAAACAGGATTTTCTTTTTCAGCAAATGTGGCCGTTTTACCGTAATTTCTGCCTTCAGCTTGGCAAGTAATGATGCGCAGTATGCTTCTGTAATGGTTTTTCCTTTTTGAAGATAATCGATTAAGATAACTCCTTTGCTATCCTAAAAAACAGTCGCCATCACTTTCCCGAAAAAAACAGTTTTTGCTTTTTTTGGAGCCAGCTCGCCCTTTGCAGTCCACTGTTTTGACTGAATTTATATATCGCGCGTATAATGATGTATCCCAGTTTCGCCTACAGTAATTAATCGGCGCCAAAACTTGGGTTTGTTGCGCCTAAACTGCGCCAACAGAGCGTTGGGAATGTTCATTCGAACACGTTTTTGGTCTTACGCAGGCAAACGCTGCACCCAACGCGCGGACAGCTTTCTCATGCCTAAATCTTGATTTAATATATAACAAGCACGATCTTTGGACATTTTCATAACCTCTACTATCTCTCTCACTTTAATTCGGCGAGCGTCTAACACCATTTGGTGAACTTTAGCAGTGGTTGCAGTTTTTGTACGTCCCGAACGTTTATCATCTCCCAAGCTCTTACAGAGTCCAACTCATTTTTGATTTGCGTAGGCGTATTGCCTTTCAAAAACAAGAACTTAATAATACTCGTAGATCGATACTCAGTTTTTTCCATTTTCACAAAAAACACTCACATCGACTCTCTCAAACGACTGTCAACTAAAAACTGCGCGTCCAAAATGCAAAATGACTGAAACTTCGGTAAGTAACTGTCAAAAGATGCACAACTAGCATTCACTAGCTTTTATTGACGAGTACAGCTATCTTTAAAAATTAGTAGCATTCTACATATTTTTACAAAAGTAAAAAAAATAGTGTTGAATGCTACTTCAATTGTAGGAAATTCAAAAGCTTAGCTAGGTGGGATGGACCTACTTAAAATAAACTGTATACAAATTGTAAACCTTGTAATATATAAAAGAGAGTGACGTTAGTTACTACGCGTATAACTCAAGAACGCCTGGACCGATTTCGATGATTTGCACCAATTCGGACTGGTATCCGGGCAAACAAGAAAAATACTCAAGAAAATTCCCGAAAAATCCTCGAAAAAAAATCATGAAGAAAATTCGTTTTCCATACATTGTGTATGGAGCGATTTTACGACGCCATCTTTATGATAGATGACGTTTATGTTTTATCAAGTTTTATCAAATTTTTATTAGTTTTCGACAGTTATAGTAATTCAATTTGATTTCATACATCGCTTTGAAACGATTTTTTGTAAAAATTACCAGCGAAAAGTGATTTCATAGAGGTGAGTTCAGTTTGATGAAGTGCAGATTGTGAATGGTTATGTTCTTTGTGATTGCGTGCCCATCGACAATCAACTCCAACGTTAATTTCGGATTGTGCAATTCATTTTTAGGTGGATTACTTTGAAAATCAATTCGAATTCGCTGTTCATTTCATTCTGATTGATCATTTTGGTGTGGAATTCTATTTTCAACCGGTAAGTTGCCAACGAAGGTGTTTATTTTGTGAGGTTATGACATTTGAGCACATGTATGTATCGATATTTCCTTAATTGCTTTTGTGACATTCATTTCTCAGTATTATTCACAATGCCGCGAGCTAGAACATTAAATCTTTCGCATCGAACCCGTAATGCAAGTAGAGTTCGGAATATCGCAAGTCAATTGAATACGGATGACGAAATCGCACGCAGTGAAACGGCCCAGTTAACAATGAGAAATCATAGAGGAAATCAAACAACTTAACAACGTGAAAATCGAAATCAACGAGTAAGAGGAAGTCCTTCAAGTGTTGATTTGAATCGAGTAGCGTTTCATTATGGTTGCTCAATTGACTACAGCTCGCATCCTTCCATTCAAAATGGCCCAATGGAGGTCGTGTGCAACCATTGCGCTGCATTAAAGTTCGCTGGAGAAACGCTTGGATTGTGCTGTCTCAGTGGCAAGGTTAAATTACCACCATTGCTCTTGCCTCCAGAGACATTGCATTCTTTACTTTGTGGTGAAACAAAAGAATCACGACATTTTCTATCGAACACTCAGAAATATAACGGACGCTTTCAAATGACCTCATTTGGAGCAGATATTATTGAGGAACGCATATTCAATCCGACATTCAAGGTAATAAAAGATTAAAGAAATTAAGATTAAATAAATTAAAGAAAATCATTGATTCTAATTTCCTCATCGGCTCTACAGATCCAAGGCCAAATTTACCATCGAATTGGCGAATTGCTATCACTTGAAGACGCACAACACAAGTCTTCTTCATGGGTAATGTGGAAAATCAACTTGATCAGCGCCAAACAATCAATACGGCACTGAGAAGAGGAATTCTTCGAGATCTGCAGCAGCTACTTCATGAACACCATGCATTGGTCCAGTTATTCAAAACTGCGTTGGATCGCATGCCAAATGATGACTATAAAGTCGTGATCAGAGATGATAAACAACCTGCTGGAACGCACTAACGCCAATTTAACGCTCCAACAATAGATGCAGTCGCAGTTGTGATTATTGGCGAAAATCTTGAATCACGTCGGGACTCGGGGCAATTGCAACGAATATCCGAAATATATCGTTCATACGATGCATTGCAATACCCACTGATATTTTGCCAAGGAGACGATGATATCAACATCAAGATGATAAATCCATTGACCGGTGAGTATCGATGTCATAATAATTTTAATTTCAATATGACACTAATGTCACTGATATCATTTTAGGTGAGGAAACCACCAAGAAGGTCAGCGCAATGAATTTTTACGCGTATCGTTTGATGATTCGCCAAAATGTCGATAACTATTTGCTTCGATTTCGCCGGTTGTTTCAGCAATTCTACGACGATATGTATGCCAAGCCTCCTTTATATCAATTGAAATCAAACCAAACTACGTACGGAGGAGTACATTTATTTATGCAATTTCACCGAACGAAATGCAGCTGATATTGGTCGGTTGGCCATTTTACCGGCGACGTTCGTTGGCAGCCCACGTCATATGCATGAATATGCGCAAGATGTAATGACACATGTAAGTGATTACGGCCGTCCAGACCTGTTCATCACATTCACGTGCAATCCAAAGTGGATAGAAATTGTTCAACTGGTGCTTCTTGGCCAAACATCAAGTGATCGGTACGATATAACCGCACGTGTATTCAAGCAAAAAATCCGGTTGCTTATGGACTATATGGTTAAGCATCGTGTCTTTGGGGATACTCGATGTTGGATGTATTCGATTAAATGGCAAAAAAGAGGCTTGTCGCACGCGCACATTCTCATTTGATTAGTCGAAGGAATGCAACCAGACCAAATTGATGACATCAATTGATGCATGATGTCGTAATTACAAACACTATTCATGGACCGTGTCGCGCCATTAACCCACAATCACCGTGCATGGTCGACGGCAAATTTTCCAAGCGTTATCCACGAAATTCGACTGATGAGACCATCACTGGCGGTAGAACAATCACAGTCAAAGAGAAAGGAAATGATTTCGTGGTCGACAACTATTTGGTTGTTCCGTATTCGCCACTTCATTCCAAAATATTCAAGGCGCATTGTAACGTGGAGTATTGCAATTCAGTGAAGTCCGTCAAGTACATCTGCAAATATGTCACGAAAGGCAGTGACATGGCGGCTTTTGGTCTTCAAGCTTCAGATCTCAATGATGAAATCACGCGCTGTCAAGTTGGTCGATACGTAAGCTGGAATGAGGCGATTTGGCGTATATTCCCATTCACGAACGCTATCCGACTGTTACACATTTGGCAGTACATCTGGAGAGCGGTCAACGAGTTTATTCCACTGCAGCAAATGCCGCTCAACGTGCTGAAAACCCTCCAGCGACAACCAGTTTCATCTCGATTTGCCAAAGTAATCCGTTTGCACGTACGTTACTTTACTCAGAGATGCCGAGTTATTACACTTGGAATGCTTCATCGAAGAAATTTCAACGTCGAAAGCAAAGCGATGTAGTTCCTGGTCATCCGGATGTGTGTTCTACTGAAGCTCTTGGCCGTATTTATACATATCATTGGTAGAATGATGAATGCTTTTAGTTGCGACTATTGCTAGTGAATGTTCGTGGACCGACACTTCGAATCACTTCGAACTGTCAATGGTGTAGTGTTGCCAACATTTCGTACTGCATGTCAGGGGCTCAATTTGCTTGAAAACGATACGCTTTGGGACACGACAATCGCTGAAGCAACTGTTTCCGCACCTCCAAGTCTGATACGCACATTATTTGCGATCATGTTTTCCATCGAATCTACGTGAATTATGGGACAAGTACAAGCATGACACGTCAGAAGACATTTTGCATCGAGTTCGTGTCCATTCAGTGAATCCCCATCTTGAGATGAATGAAGAGATGCACAACCAGGCTTTGGTTTTGATAGAAGACATGTGTTACCTCATGTGCGGCAGTTTGTATTCAGGGTAGGAATGCCATAGCCAGATCGTGGAATAAGTGACATTTCGAACGATAATTGCAGCGTGAACGTGAATACGACACAAATGCATTAAGTCAATTAGTTCGAACGGATGTACTTTTGTTGAATCAAGCAAAATCATTATCTGGGACGAATGCACAATATCGCATAAACGTGCGTTAGAAGCTCTGAACCGCACTATGAAAGATCTGCGTAATGACTCAAGACGTTTTGGGGGTGCATTGATTTTACTCTCTGGCGATTTCCGGCAAACACTACCAGTAATACGAGGGCGGGTCAATAATTCCGTGCATTTTTGAATTTCTCACCTCTTTACTGAAACAGCCTGTCAACAGGCATCTGTCAGTTGACTCCTGTCAAAATTTAAACTTGCTGCGTCAGTTAGTTTGTGTTTGACAACTATTTTTATCAGACTACTCACTAATTTGAGGAGAAAATGGAAAAAAGTGAATTTCGTGTGCTTATTAAGCATTATTTCTTGCGAAAAAAAACCATTACCGAGACCAAGGCTAAGCTTGATAAATACTATGGGGACTCTGCACCATCGATTTCAATGGTAAAAAAGTGGTTTACTGAATTTCGTTGTGGCCGTACAAGCACTGAAGATGCCGAACGTCCTGGACGCCCAGTTGAGGTCTCTACACCCGATACAATCGAAAAAATTCACGATATGGTGTTGGCCGACCGAAGATTGAAAGTGCGAGAGATTGTGGAAGCCGTAGGGATCTCGCATGGCTCAGTGGTTTCAATTTTGAATGATCACTTGGGCATGAGAAAGCTTTCCGCAAGATGGGTGCCGCGTTTGCTCACAGTCGACCACAAACGCAATCGTGTAACAACTTCACAGGAAGGTTTGGCGTTGTTTAATCGCAATATGGAGGAGTTTTTGGGCCGTTTTGTAACCGTGGACGAAACATGGATCCATCACAACACACCAGAGAACAAACAACAGTCAAAACAGTGGGTTTCTAAGGATGAATCGGCGCCAAAGAAGGCCAAGGTGGGTTTGTCAGCCAATAAAGTTATGGCGACTGTTTTTTGGGATGCACGCGGGATAATCCACATTGACTACCTTCAAAAGGGAAGAACAATTAATGGGGAATATTATGCCAACTTATTGGACCGATTCAATGACGATTTGAAAAAAAAACGACCTCATTTGGCCAAGAAAAAAGTTCTTTTCCACCAAGACAATGCAAGGGTGCACACATGTGCAGTTGCCATGGCAAAAATCCATGAATTGGGCTATGAATTGCTACCTCATCCACCCTATTCTCCAGATTTGGCTCCGAGCGACTACTTCTTGTTCCCAAACCTGAAGAAATGGCTTGGTGGAAAAAGATTTGACTCCAATGATGAAGTCATCTCGTCATTTTGAGGACCTCGACAAATCATTTTTTTTGGAAGGGATAAAAAAGTTGGAGAAGCATTGGACAAAGTGTATAGAGCTCAAGGGAGACTACGTTGAAAAATAAAATTATTTTTTTATCAAAAAATCTGTTTTTAATCCAAAAGTCACGGACTTATTGACCCGCCCTCGTACCACGGTCGACCGATGCCGATGAGATCAATGCTTTCCTCGAATCATCGACATTGTGGCATTATGTGAAGAAACTTCAGCTGACGGCAAACATGCAAGTTGCATTGCTAAACGATCCATCTGTCGAAGTGTTCCCCAATCAACTGCTAATCGGTAATGGTCGAGTTACGGTCGACGCACGAAAGAGGAGCTCATCAACAAAGTGTTTCCGAATATCATTGTTAACCACAAAAACTACAATTGGTTGAGTGAAAGAACAATTTTAGCGGCAAAGAACAAGGATGTGGATCACTTAAACTGCACAATTCAAAATCACCCTGCATTCCTTCAAATCTATCGACTGTGTAACAAACGAAGACGAAGCAACCAACTATCTAACTGAGTTTTTGAATTCATTGGATGTGCCTGGCTTGCCACTGCACAATTTACAATTGAAGGTTGGTTCAGTCGTCATCATGCTTTGCAATCTCAATCAACCAAAATTATGCAACGGAACGCGTTTAGCAGTCACAAAACTCATGAGCAATGTGATTCACGCGAGAGATCAAAGGAGAGGAAGTTCTCATTCAAAGAATTCTAATGATCTCAACCGATATGCCATTCGAGTTTAAGCGAATCCAATTTCCAATTCGTCTCGCATTCGCCATGACAATCAATAAATCACAAGGCCAATAATTGAGTGTTTGTGGCCCGAATCTTGAAAATGAATATTTTTCACACGGACAACTGTATATCGCATGTTCCCGTGTCGAAAAACCATCCGCTTTGATCGTTTTCGCACCTGACAACAAAACGAATAATATCGTTTATCACAGAGTGCTTCAATGAGGAGAAATACAATTCAAAATCGACCCGAACACAACCCATTCAGCAAATATTTCAACACAAATCATCAATTGCAATGGACAATTGACCACAGATTTTCTGAAATTTGAAATGACGCAGGCCAACGCCTGCGAGGTCAGCTAGTAATTCAAATAATTTAAAAAAAGTAACATAAAATATTAATTTATGAGTTGTACAAATTCAAAATATTTATAAATATACTAGCTGACCCGGCAGACTTCGTACTGCCTCAATCGATAAATAAAAGACCTAAACTTTTGTATAAAATAAACTTAAATTAAACAAAAGGAATCCATAATTAATAAAAAAAATGCTCGGTATGAATGAAGTTTTATTATTATTTTCGATTAATTACACATGATGTTGCTTACTTACAAAACAGAGTTTTCCTGAAATACTGGCTATTTATAAGGTTTCAATTTGATATTGACAAACACACACAGTTATGATACAGTCTGTTAATCAATTTAAAGCTTTCTGATAAACTATATTTTTTGTTTTGTTTTGTGGTACGTAAATAAACATGACGGTTTTCCGATGCACGAACACGCGACTTATAATTGTCCATGTCCAGGGAAACTCCAAGTTGATTCCGCAAACTTCCAACGACTGACCTTGCGATTTATTTATGGTCATCGCAAAGGCCAGACGTACTGGAAATTGTAAACGCTTAAAATCGAATGGTATATCCGTTGGAATCATCGGTATACGCGGGATCAAGACATTCTCTCCTTTGTATTTTCCTTTTATGATTGTTGCCTCAATGACGTTATTCATCACCTTTCTCACAGCCAGTCTTGTTCCATTGCACAGCCGAGGTTGATTAATGTTACGCAACATGATGACAACTTTTAACTGCAAATTGTGAGGTGGTAATCTAGGCAATTCCAGTGAATTTAAAAACTCCATGGGATAGTTGACTACGTGATCCTGGTTCATAACGGAGTCGACTAATTTGAAGGAAACCAACTGTCTCGGAAGAAAATTCAGAATGGTCGCATTGAGATCCTCGACATCTTTATTTTTCGCAGCCAATATTGCTCGTCCACCCAGCCAATTATGATTATTGAGCTGTTGCGCTATATCTGGGAAAACACGCTGAATAAGCTCCTCTTTTGAGTCTGTGATGTGACAGAAATCTGTGGGTAATGTGATGAATCCGGTCGAGGTGCCCACTTTGACTTTATTATTTCCAATGTCTAACAACTGCTTCGCAAACACATTTGCAGTTTCATCTTGTTGCAAAAATACTCGCATGTTAGTTTTTAATTGGAGTGTCTTTACGTACCGCCACATATTCGATGATTTTAGGCATGCGTTTAGTTCATCAGCAACAATTGATCGGGGAATAACTGGAAGAGTCTGACGAAAATCACCTGACAACAGAATCATGGCCCCACCAAAAATATTTTGGTTGTCACGAAGATCTTTCAACGTTCTGTCCAGTGCCTCCAGTGACCTCTAATGGGCCATTGTGTATTCATCCCAAACAATCAATTTGCATACCTGTAGGATCTTGGCCATTGCGCTATTTTTGGCGATGTTGCAAATTGGTGTTTCGTTTATTTGCATGTTTAATGGTAATTTCAAGGCAGAATGTGCAGTTCGCCCACCTTCTAGCAGAGCCGCAGCTATTCCAGATGAAGCCAACGCTAGAGCTACATCATTTCGCGATCTGATCCTCGCCAAAAGCAATGAAATTAAGAAAGTTTTTCTGGTTCCTCCGGGAGCATCAAGGAAATAAATTCCACCAGATCCACTGTTCACAGTTTCTATCAAAGTGTCGTACGCAATTCTTTGTTTTCGATTTAATTGTTGAACATTTGTACGAACTGTTTCGGTCAATGCTTCAATGCTTCAATGTCGTACTGTTGTTCTCTTTGCAACTCGTGCATACAACGATTGGGTGCTGTCATTCCCAAACACGACAATACTTTATTTGCCATCAATAAACACATATCTTCTATCATGATCAATATCTCATTGTAAATTTCTGCAGTCATTTGTAATGTAGGATTCAAAGTTTGACGGCGTATACGATGCAAAACATCCTCAGACATGTCATCTCTATACTTAACCCACAAATCTTTTGGATTCGAGGGGAAACTTGTCGATATGATAATCGTAAACAATGTACGAATTTGATATGGCGATGAAGATATTACAGAATCCTTGAGCGTATCATCCCAGTGCGAATCGTTCTCGAGTAAATGTAATAGTTGACATACCTCACGGTAAGTCGCACACAGCTGTCCATTAACTGTTCTCAGTTGTTTAAATGATGTCGGACCACGAACATTCAACAACAACAACTGCAAATAATAACATTCATCGTTATTTGGATGTACTATGTAGATGCGACCCAGAGCGTCTGAATCAAATACATTTGGATATCCTTCAACGGGTGTTCCTTGTTTTCGACGCTGAAACGATTTCGATGATGTATTCCATGTGTAATAGCGTGGCATGTCAGCATACAGCAAAGTGCGGGCAAAATCATCAGTTGGACAGACTGTGAAGAAACTTGTTAATGTTGTAATGTTAACGGTGGACGTGCCGCTCTGTCTGCCGCGTTCGATTCATTAAAATAAACTCGTTGACCATTTTCTAAATGGACTGCCAAATGGACTACTGTAGGGTGTCTTTCATGGATCGCAAATGAAAAGATACGCCAAATTGCTTCGTTGCTACTTATCGACCCATCTGGTACTGTGATACTTCGTCATTTGCATTGGTTACAGCGAAGACGGCCATATCGCTACCTTTGTTAACATATTTACATATGTACTTTATCGACTTCACAGAGTTACAATATTCCACATTGATGTGAGTCTCATAAGCTTTCGACAATATTAGCGAGTATGGCACAATCCAACGATTGTCTACACCAACATTTTGTCCTCTTAGCTTCACAACTACAGATCGCCCATTGTCCGCAACTGATCGCCGACGATACAATGGGTATCCATCATTTCCCGTTATGGTTTCAGCAATCAGGTCTCTTGGGTATCGCTTGGAACACTTGCCGTCGACCATACAGGGTGAATTGTAGTTGAAAACTCCGCAAGGTCCATGTATCATGTGTTTGGTAACTACTGCATGCAATTTTGGGTCAACTGTTTCATCAGGAATTTCAGCTGAAATTATGGAATCAATCTCATCTGGCCTTATTTTGTCCACTAACCAGACTAAAATGTGCGCATGTGGCAGACCACGCTTTTGCCATTCTACAGAGTACATCCAACAACGGACTTGGCCATACACGCGATGCTTTATGAAGAAATTCATGAAAAAATTAAATTTTATAAATTTTTAATTTGTTACTTAGATGAATTGAATTTAAAAATATTATTTAACCTTGTTCAATCTAGTTACCTGTTACTTGATTTACCATTTTAATATTAAAATGGTATCCAACTTCCCCCTGCCAGAAGATCAAAGAAGATCATTATTCCAACGATGAAGCACAATACTCGTATCTCTAGATTGTAAATTTTCTCCCACAATGACAACAGCCACTTCGTCAATGGTAGGTGAATTAAACCTCCTTGTGTGTTCACCGGCAGGTGTTTTGTCAGCTCGAATGACAATATTATGGCTGTCAGATGGCATCCGATCCAATGCTATTTTGAACATGTTTACTAAATTGTTGTTCTGATGAAGTAACATTTGTAATTCCTGGACAATGGTTCTCTTCACTGTTGGATTGTGAGCACAACGCTTATGAACTTCCGCATCTGAATTGAACATAAATAAATTTGTAAAAATTGATGATCTGCATCTGGTAGTGGTAACAGCGCCCACAGTAAGTAATAAATTTGTCCTTGTATCTGTAATTTTTAAAGATTTGTCCAATAATTATTTCCGTTATATATTTTAATACAAACTTGAATATTATAAAAAAATATTATGGTATAATATCTTGAAAGTGGGCATGAAATTGTCTTGTATAATATGTGTAGCGCCAACGATGTCATCTGGAAACAGCTGTTATATTTCTGAATGTTGGCCAAGAAGTGCTTAGAATCATTTCCAATCCCAGAAACTAAAGAGCGTAAAGGATTTGGTGGTGGGACCAATTGTGGCAATTTTACTTTGCCTCCAGCACAACATAATCTAGTAGATTCACCATTATATTTTAACGCCTTACAATATTTACAAATTATTGTCATTTCCTCAATTGTTACCGATTTTTCGGCACAATAATGTATTGCCGGATCATAGTGAAATGCAGCTCGTTCCAGAATCACAGGAGCACTGTGTCTGCGGAATCGCTCAATTTCATTATGTCGTGCTCGCTGTTGCTGTGTTTGATGTGCACGAACTCGTTGCATAAGCCTATCTACTTCATTGTCACTCACTAAAAAACGCAATTCTGACATAGCAATACGACTATTTTCTTGATCTGTCTCTCTCTGGTCATCAGTGCGGTTAGCTCTTCTCACATTTGATTGATTGGATTGGAAATACTTTCTCAGAGATTGAATATGATTTGAAAAGCTCATCCTTGAGTCAATAATTAGTTCAAGATATTTAAATTCATGTACTTGCACGATTTAGAAACACCTATCGCTACAACTGAAATTGCCACAGTAAATAGGGTGAACAGAACTGTAATTACAAAAGCAATTGGTCAATCTGTGTGTTTGACAGTCAGATACATGATAGTAAAACTCCGCATTTAAATTATGGACAGAGGACATGCTAAAGAACATTATTTTAGTTTCGCAGCTTATAACCAATCTATGAGCAGAAAACCAATTTCTCAACAAATTTAAATCCCAACTAATATTAGCGATAAGATCCAGGGGAAAATTCAGACCAATGAAAAATCTATGTCATCTGCAAAATCAGTAGGTGAACCTTTCCAGGGTAGAGCAAAAAGTGAGTTGATGTAAACAAGAAATAAAACTGGTCCCAAAAGAGAACCTTGGGGCACACCTAAATTAAAAGTTTTGACAGTACTCCTTACATCGTCTATCTTCACTCTCTGTGACCGGGTGGGTCAAAGTTACACAGTTCGTTAGCAAACCCTTTTTTTAATGTTGGTACAACATCAGCACATTTAAGCGTCTCTGGAAAGACGCCTCCCAATACGAAACGATCAAAAAGATTTGCCAATACTTCCATGAAGAAGAAGGAGATGTTCTTTAAAAGTTGATTAGGTATACCATCAGAACTACAAGAATTAGATTTTTTTAAGGAACGGATGGTCTTTAACACTTCGTGTGGAGTAATGGGAGTAAAAAAAAAATCTATTTCTTTGAGACAAATCAGCACAGCTAGTAATGGCAGTGCAGAGAGTAATGCCTGGGTGGACTTCACCTGGTTTTAGACGACCTACTGTGTTAGTGAAATATTCATTAAATTCATTCGCAATAAGTAAATTATCCGAAACCTTACTGTCTTCTACAAAAATTGCGGTAGGTCTTTTTGAAGAAAATGATAGTTTAGTTTTAGTTTTAAACGCATTTTTATTTTCTAAATCATTAACTCTTACATACTAACAAAAAATGCTTAAATGCTAGCTTAAAATTACTTAACAAACTTATACTAACTTACTGGCCCCACACAGGCACTCTAAGCTACTCTAAACTCTTATATATATGTCTTTCGACTTTGATTACATTTTATTTATTAATACTTATTTTCTATGCTTAAGGCTAAGAAAAAATTTAACAAAAAACTTAGCATATGGACATAATTTTTTATTTCTTATAAAAACTTAATATCTAACTTAAAATAAACCTTAGTCTACCTAACCTATCTACACAATACACACATATAGACATTATACACAATACATACATATACCAGTATATACCTTTATATATACTAATATATATATGTATTCCTTAAATGCTAACCTAAACCTATGCAAGCTGGCCATCGCTATTTACAGAACAAATAGACTGGTCAGCTCTGCCTCATTAGTGAGGCTGGTCTGTAATTGACGGAAACGACGACGTAACATCTTCTCCATCATTCAACCACCAGAAATGCTAGTGCTGCTGAACGGCATCCCTCTTATCGCGATTCCCCACCGCCCTACTGAACCTGAGACGATCCACACTGCCGTGTGCGACGTCTCTGTTGTAGTTGAGTCGCCTGTCCCCAGCTTTTCGAGCGACATGGAAGATTAACGGGGCCGCTGATCTATCCTGGATCAACCCTATCTGATCTAGGTAGAGGAATGCTTCCGGTGGAACGAAGCCGTCAGAGCGCACTCTCTCGTGGTAAAGGTAGTTGGGGTAGTAAGCCCCATATATCAGGTTATTCGTCGAGGTCATTGCTCTTGCAATGTGCCTTCGAGTCAGCTTAATTACGAAGTTGTCCACTCGTATTAGGTTCGCCCTGTTGTAAAGGACCTCATTACGATAAAATTTTTTGTATTCCGACTCTGGTGTTCTGTACAAGCGAAGGCAAGCCCTAAGGCAAGCCCTCTCAAACACCCGAATCTTTTCCATTAAGCTTGCTCGCACATTGAACCACACGGGACAACCAAATACCAGCATGGGCCTGATAAGGGCCATGTAGCAGATTACCTTTACCCTCGCATCGAGTTGGCTGCTATAAAACAGTCTCTTTGTAAGGGCAAAAGCTCCTTTGGCTCTGGCCAGAGCAGCATCTACATTTTTGTCAAAATACAGAAACTGATCTAGCCAGATCCCAAGGTATCTGACTACATTTCGACAGGCAAGAGGCTGTCCGTGTTGTCCAATGATCGAGAACTTTCGCCAATTTTTTCTGGTATCCCTAGAGGCTCCAGACAACGGCGTCCTAAAGAGAATGGTTTCCGACTTCTGAAAGTTGATTTTCAACTTCCAGTCATCGCAAAATCGTCTTATCTTATCGAAGTCACGCTGCAAGAGAGTATTAATGACCTCGATTTTTGGACCTGCTCTGTACGCTATCAAATCGTCTGCGTACGCAATAGTATGGGGAAGTGAACCTATCAAGTCGCTTGTATAAATGTTGAATAGGATCGGCGAATTGACAGCGCCTTGCTGAAGACCATTTTTAATTTGAAATATTCCAACAGAAGTCACATCACCATTTTTCACGATGAACTGTCTGTTGGTTAACGTATTATAAAGAATGTACAAGAGTGGTTTACTGATCCCCAGCCTAGTCAGCTTATAGAAAAGACCCTCTAACCATACGGTGTCGAAGGCCTTCTCCAAGTCAACAAGGCAGGCACCAGTACATTGGTTTTTGCCTTTATTCCATTGGATATCGGACACCAGTTTAGACGCGGCATGTGAGATATCATGTCCCGCCTTAAAACCGAATTGATTATCCGGAACTATATGTTTGTCCTCAACCCACCTAGAGAGAGCTCTATTGATTACTTTTTCAAACACCTTACTGATATTCGGAAGGAGACTTATCGACCGGAGATTCGCTGGATTGGATACATCCTTTCCCTTTTTGGGGATAGGTTGCACCACCGCCGTTTTCCAATGCGCTGGATAATGTGCATTATTCATTGCATTATTAAACAGGGTGGTGTAAATGTCCACCGCTTCTAGAGGAAGATGTCGAAGCACGATGTTCGGAATACCATCGGTCCCCACTGATTTCTTAGCCCTGATTGTGTCGAAGATCTCATGGAGCTCTTCCTTCGAAATGAACGGGGGTAGGTCACCCTCTCTGGTAATGACATTGTTTGCCATATTTTCTTCGCTGAACCGAGTAAAACCAGAGCCCTCGGATCGCCAGTTCTCTACTTCATTTCGAATGAAGAAGTCGTGCACCAAGACGCGATTGTCCAGGTCATAATTAGGTCCAATGGTATCAGTGGCCTTGTATATTTCCTGGAAAGTCGCCCCTATGGCTTCAACCTTCTCCTGTGGATCCTCGATCACAAAGAAGTCGTCATCATCAGCGGCCTCATTTGGATCAATACCTGCTATTGTCAGTAACCGTTCGTTGTCTGTTGTCCGCGCTATTTTAAGACACTGAAGGTCGTTTTGATTTTTTCTCCGAAATAGTTTGTTTATTTGAGGGAACATATTCGGGTTGCTGGTGTTTACAGCCCGAACCCTGTTGTTCCAATATGAACTTACAGAAATTCTGTAATTGAATATTTGAATATTTTTAATCGACGCCTTCAGTGTCCTAATCTCCGGGTCTTGTCTGTCAGTAAACTGTCTGTACAAGTTTTTGAGTCTTGACAGAAGTCTACTTTTCTGTCGGTGCAGTGCGTCAATAGTAGGATTGCGGAACAGGTCTTCGTTAGTCGTATGTCGATAGCGCGGTATTGTAGCGTCCATAGTTTGTTTAATTGTCTCGTCCATTTGTTTTAGGTAATTGTCGATCTAATCGTTTGACAAATTCCTATTGGACGGTGGGTGGAGCGTATTCGAGGAGAGCGCACTTGTCATGGTTGTGGAGAAGCGTGTCCATCGAGTCTTACTGTAGTTGTAAGAATATCTTTGGACAAACTCCTCCAATTCCGCTATTTCGTTGGGAACTGTAATTTCGGTGCTAAAACCGCAATGGTCACTGTCATACACGAATGTGCGCAGACAGTTAAGCGTTTGTAAATTCGTACCTGTCAGTCGTATACGTTCGTCATACAGCAGTAGATCCAAATAAGACCCGCCTCTGGGAAACGACGGGTTATCCGTCGCTTTAAGACCGAGTCTGTACATGACATCGTGCTGACCCCACCAATCGAGTAGTTGGTTCCCTCTAGTATTTGGCAAATTATTTCCCCAATCTTTGTGTTTAGCGTTGAAATCCCCGCCGATTATAAAATAATTCTCCCCCGATTCCAGCCTCAAGAGTCGAAAAAGCGTATCGAGCTCTGTAATGAATAAAGTGGATTGTGAAGTCTCAGGTGCGTAAACAGAAGCCAAGTACAGCCGCTTTCCACTGCGGAGCGGGATGTAAATGACGACTGCCTCCAGCACCCGGAACTTGCGCAACACTCCCTTGTACACTCTGTGAAATTTTATACCTTGTTTAATGAAGATCGCGACACCGCCTCCACATTTGGAACGGGGCCGGTTTCTTCTTCTAACAATATAATTATTGTACTCCAGTTTGTGCTTATCGGTTAGCTTGGTTTCGCTAGCGAAAAGCACATCAGGAGTTTGGTCTTGTAGTAATTTAAACATCGCGGCTCTTCGTTCGATCCTAATCAGTGAATTAACATTCACCGCAAGGACCTTCAAAGTTTGCTCCACCATGTGCGTACCCATTACGACATGTGTTGCGTTAGGCCCGGCAGCAGCGCGTAGATCTGGTCCACCCGCTTGGCCTGTTCTTGCACCTGCTTTTGCAGCTGAGCCATCTGCCCTTGGATTGCGAGCAAGATGGCCAGCATGTTAGGTGCAGCTTCCGTTGTTCTCGGCATTGGCGCCGGAGAAGCAACAGTCGCTTGCTGTACCGTAGCCCCCGTACCTGCCGCCATTTGGGCGTAGGAAATTTGGGGCGTGACGGCTGGTGTTTGAAACCTCACAGGTGAACGTTTGACCTCCACCTTCTGCTGTCGAGTCAGTTTTGCTTTTTTGATGTCAGCGAACTTAGGACAACCCCGATAGTTTGCGGTGTGTCCCACGTTCCCACATAACACGCACGAGAGTTGCGCCCTATCGGATACTCCGTCCCTACCCAGAGCACACTCCTCGGAACTGTGGTTCTTTGCGCACTTCACGCATCGAGGCTGCATTTGGCAGTTCGACGCGGCGTGTCCGAACCTCTGGCAGCGAACGCATTGTATAACGCCTTCGCTCCTTTTTAATTTTTCCCTGTGAACCACCTGTTAGTCTAGAACATTGATACTCCTTAGACTATCCAGACGGCTTTCGGGACTGAGCTGCACCAGGAAGAACGGCAGACTCCGTTTCTCCCGCCTGGCTCTAGCTGTGGTAAATGGCTTGACCCCCACAAACTTGAGTCCTTCGCACTCCTTCTCTTTGAGCAGTGCCAGGATCTCCTCAGGATCAGAAGACGGTTCCAACCCCTTCAGCAGCATCGATTGCCGCTTTTCACACTTCGGTGTGAATGAGTAATGCTCCGTCGTCGTTTCCTTTAGGAGCTCTTTAACTTTCGCGTAGCCCTCCACTGTATTACAGTGGATGGCATGGCGATCATTCCCCAATCTCTTAATATTAAAGTTATTACCAATGACCAGCCTGCACAGGTCCTTGGTAGCATTTACCTCTAGTTTATAGGTGTTGATAGGAGGCACCTTCTCCTTCTTCTTCTGCTGCTGCTGCTGTTGTTGTTGTTGTTGTTGTTGTTGTTGTTGTTGTTGTTGTTGTTGTTGTTGTTGTTGTTGTTGTTGTTGTTGTTGCTGCTGCTGCTGCTGTTGTTGTTTCTGCTGCTGCTGCTGTTTTTGCTGTTGCCGTTTTTGTGGCTGCTGCTGTTTTAGCTGTTGCCGGTGTTGTGACTGTTGTTGTTGTGTCTGCTTTTGAGCAAGCTGCTGTTGTTGGGATTGCTCCTGCTCTTCCCTCTTCCTTCTTGCCATTTGCCTTTCTTTTATGGCCAGCACTCTTTGTTGTAGCATTTTGATGCTGCTACTTATGGCCTTCATTTCTTCCTCTTCATCATCAGATTCGCTTGCTGCCAATGAAGCGAAGTTGTTTACCGTTGATAGGGTGGGTCGTTTTATCAAGTTGGAAGTTGGAAGCTTCCTCCTTCTCTTTGTTTTCGGCGTTTGGCTCGAACCACTCGACGCCTCACCTGACACTTCAGCAGGTCCCGCTATAGGCATAGCGGACCGCTCGTCACAATCCATCACGTGATAAACAACACTTCACCACCACTTTAACTTTATTGTTTTTTTTTTTTGTTTTGTTTACTTTTAAAAATAAAAAGATGCAACTGTTTCGGGAATCGAACCCACGACTCTTGTTTTGTCGGTCGGACACCACTGTTATTGCGCCACCGAAGCACTTGGCCAAAAAGTTTTTAATTGTTTTTTTAATTATTATATCACTTGCAAAGAAGCCGAAACACATCTGTCCTCTATCGAGGTCTATGAACGACTGATGAAGAAAATGATTTATTGAGCAGGCTGTCCACTAAATCCCATTCATATTTAAGATTCCCCTTAGCAGAATTAAAATGGCAGCGGTAATAATTATCCCGACAAAGTGCAACCTCGTTTTTCAGTTCAACACACAATTTTTTGTATTTACTTTTTAATGCCCGATTTTTTGGATGTTTGAAACCTTTGACACCAAGCTTATTTTTAAACCTAATTTTTTTCAACAGAACTCTAGAGATCCATGGCTTAAGTCTACTATCGGTCTTCATGACGGGCACGGAATAAAAACAACTAATTATATGACTCGATAGACGATTAATAAAGATGGTGTAAGAATTCGAAACATGATTACATATGTAAACATCCCATAACTCAAAAGCTTCGGTTTCGTGAAATCCATTTTGGTTACCTGTTTTGGGGATCGCATTTGCATGTTGGAATACTTATAAGCAGACGCGTCATACTGTGGTCCGTAATCATAAGATTAAGAACACATTTCTCACAATATTTCGACGAAGTGTTGCTGAACTGACCATAAATGTGATCCAAACATCTTTCTGAACTAATTCTAGTGGGCTCGTTTATGAAACTATCTAAGCCGTGTGATGTGAGAATAGCCAAGTTAGACGAAACTATATTGTAACACTCTAAATTGTTTAAATTAGTGCAAGATCATTAAAGATCTTATTGGGTTAACTTTTCCATCCTTAATCTATCTTCGTCGTGTTGAGCTTCCCACTTTCATAGTACAAACTGTGACTCTACTGCCAGATCGCCTCGTTCATCTCTGTACGGGTCATTTTATCTTCATCATAGCGAAACTTCCGTACGCTATTCATCGTGTACAAACTCTCAAAATCTTCGATAGCGCGCTTATCGTAAGTCATACGTTCCAGTTTTGCTATCTGTACCATCTGCTTGCATCGGATGTTTTTTTTTTCTCGACGAACCGTTCTGTCGCCTAGGCTTCCTTTGGAAAAGCCGATGTTCTTCCCGTCTCTTCTGCACGTATAGATCACGAGCAGCTTTCCTCCTTCCTTGCAGCGCCGCCTTGTAGGCTGGTTGTTTAAGTGCATGTGTTTGCCGGCATTCGTCATCAAACTAGAGATTTCTTGGTTGGGGTTTGGTGAAACTCCACACATCAGGTTGTGGGTCTCTCGTGGCTCGTTGGCGGCGTTACCACTTGCCTTTGGTACATCATTCTGACCACATTACGAGTTATTGAGAGATTTCGGCATACGCGTTTGGCGAAAATTCTAGCGGTTGCTTGCGACAACGGTCGCAATAGTACAACAGTAGTTCGTCTTTGACATGGCGCTTGAAATATCCGCATTTGCAACTTAGCTGCAACAAATGGTGACACGAGTCAAAGTTGTCTGAGTGGAAGGTTCGTATGTACAGAATGTTGGTGGCATACCTTACAGAAATCGCAAAATGATCGATTTTATTTAGAATTTGATGATCCAGAGACCGCGCCCTAAGTATATTGAGATGAGGAAACCGCATGCTTACTTTAGTGATATTTCGAGCCGTCGCAAAGTCAATAAGCCTTTCGCCAGACGTGATGCGGTCTGCGCTATGCTCACCAATTGTCCTACTAAAGATGTTTTCCTTTTCTTTCCTGGACAATACTTATTAACGGCAGCGTATGTCAAGCTGATATTAACAGCATATCTACTTAATTGGGGAACCACTAACAGAGTAGAATTTAATGCTTCCAAAACACAATGCTGTCTGCTGTCGTTAAAGCGAAATTTAAACAGCCAGCCATTATCTATGAATGGCACTTGCATCATCGAAACCGATAAACCTTTCATTCTCGGTATGTGTGTCAATGACAAGTTACGTTAGAATGACCACATATTCGGTGTCGTCAAAAATGCTGCGAAATGTCTAGGTTTCCTCAAACGATGTAAGAAATTCACCACCCCCTCTGATCAGGTCTCAATATATAAAGTGTTTATCCGCCCGAAATTGGAGTACTTACAATGCCCACATCTGGCCGGACGCGCCCAAAACATCTAGGCACCTGCTAGATAGGATTCAAAACCGTGCGATAAAACTCATAGGCGGTACTAATATCACTCAAACAATGGACACCCTCGAGCACCAATAGTGCTTGTAGAAATCGCCAGTAGCATCCCGCCTTTTAAAACGTTTAACCGTAACACCCGTCTCGATGTGAATGCTCATCAGTATACCCTCAAGCCCACTTTCGGACGTACTCTGAAATATCGTGATTCGTTCCTAAACCGAACACCTCGTTTGTGGAATGCCCTGCAGAGCTCTCTATTTTCTAGCCATTATAACATTCAGACATTTAAAACCAACATTCACCGGTACCTCTCTTTCTATCCTCCCTGATTTTCCTTCGCCCGCACTGTGAGCAAAATTTTAAGCGTACCTAAATCCCTCGAGTGCGTTCAAATTAAAACAAAACAAAAAAAAATGTTCACTCACATGTCGGAAGCTTAAGCCTTCTTGCTAAAGTCTACCGCATATGGTAAATCTGCATCCGAGTAAGCGCTGTTTTCTTTCCCTATAGGAATCACCACAGTATATATCACAATTTTTCATCCTCCTTATGCTCGACCCAACCCACCGCATTTCCTGGATGGCGGTGATCATGATAACATTCAAGGATCTGTGCTAATTGTTCGGCTACACGAGGCCTGCTTAGGGTCCGAAGATTCCACGTGCAGATACGAAGGTCTTTGTCCTATAAACGTTTGCAAATGTCGTCAACAGTTACACCGTTTTTATCCGAGGTCATTAGGTCGTTCGTCTCATCTTTTTAATTTCGTCCGTATCGAGTTGTGAGCCCTATGGTGGCATAGGCCGATATTATGCCACTGGTCGAGCATACACTTGCCATTTTATGGTAGCTCGCATGAATATGGATTTACTCAAGGTGTTACCGGAAACCATCATTGGCTTGCGTTGCTAGCCCAATGCAAGTTATCGGACAGTCAGCAGTTTCCTGATCAATGGGCCCTCATAACATCACGACCATAAAATTTGCCGGTAATGCCATGGATAGTTGCACCAAAAAACAGGATAAAGTCAAAAATTATATATATGTATGTATGTGGACCCGAGATCACTCGCCTTTGATTTCGCAGATGTACATACTTATGTAAGTGTCCATATGCACCCATAGTCTATCTATTTTTTACTGTGAATTGCTATAAAAGAGGTGCTGGCAGAGGGTACTTGTATAATTTTACAAAAAAATTCCTGATGCTACTTGGTCTATTCTGGGATACAGTGCGTTCGCCTTAGCCATTCTCTCCTCCTCTCTCTATTAGTGATGATTCTTTTATGTTAGATTTCAACAACATAATAGACAATTACTGGGAATGTTCCTCATATTTCCACTTAACAATGCTTCACAAAAGCCAAAGAAGAAGGTACTCTATGATACTTGGGATGTAGCTAGGAACGGTTATCATTGTCCATTACATCATTTCAATTTCACCCCCAAGTACAATTCGTATACTCCTACAGCACCACTACACTAACCTGGTACACTTTTCTTGCAGCAATAATTATTTTTATTGTTAAAACTTTCTAACCGTTATTGTTGCAAGAATATATACAACAACACAATGCAAAGGATTACAATAAAAACAGCAACAGTGGTGCCACTGAGATTACTGTTAGAATCACTAGCTGCGGAGAGCAGACGAAATGAAATGAAGAAAAGGAATCCATGCATGAATTATTCAGGAGTTTGGCATTCATCTCCTTCCGAGGATGAAACTTCTATCTAAAAGCTGCCCATCCATCCCGAGCTGTTATAATTCGAGGCTTTTACTGGAAAAAACAAAAATAGAGAAAACAAAATACCAAAGAAGAAATATAAAAAGTGGCCAAGAAGAAGTGCAATCCGGTGTGGAATGACTTAGAATGTGGCATGTCTTGATGGAAGGAACGTTTTAATTATTTATTATGTGAAGAGCAATGCAGTGTGCTTTCCACACCGTCGGGCACGAACGTTTATAAATAATGTGCGATGGAAATTGCTACTCGGCAGAGGCACCTTTGCCATTGAAAGAACTGAACTAAGAATCCAAGACGAACTCAGGACAGAGAACTAAGAGAACTATGAATTGAGAACCAAGAACTGGGAACTACAATTGGATTAAAGTTTGTGGAAGATGCAGTGCGAATCCTTCCTTTATGAGTTTTACTTAATATTGTCTTCTTTTTCGTTTTCATGTTCTTTTGTTTTTTGTTGTAATTGAGAGAGAAGTTACAACGGAGCATAACTTTGGTGCATTCTTCCAGAAGAAGGAGAAGTTTAATTGGTTCCCGAGAAGTTATGGACATGGAGCTATGTTATTCCTTAATATTCACACGGATATTGAAATAATTTTACGTTGCTTAATGTATCTGAACGGTTTGTTTGTACGTACATACTTATACAACTCTCTTTGCATCATTCTAAGGAGCTTAAGCCCCTTTGAAATTGCTTTATCCAAACGCAGATGAAGCTTAATTAATTCAATTGTCTCTGAAAAGGATAATTCGAAATGTTATACTTTCAAGCGCCACTTCTTCAAGGGCTGTACACACATCTAAATATGTATTAAGTACTCATTCATAGAGTTTGATATTATAATTGAAAATCGCATGTGTCCTTATTGAAAGCTCTGCCGAGCGACCATATGCGTAATGACTTTTATAGTCTGGACATGACATGATAAGAGGATCTGGGCAACGATTGATCTGTCCTTAAAATTGGATTAGACGAGCAGCGCAATAATCGAGTTCATGGAGTAGTGCTAGTCTTGCCTCCCAGTTGTGGTCGCCGGTTCCAGGATGAGCAAACCCTTGCAGGTTCATATGGCAAGTGCTTGTTCAAAGATTTGGAAGAGATATAAATAAATGTGACCAACCAGCTAATAAGCTCGACAGCGACCTTCGGAACTTCATGCAACCTAGCAAGTAGTACAGGCTTCTGACCGCTATCGCGCAGATATGGGCCGAGCATAGAGAGGATGAAAAGCCGTGATACTATTATGGTGGTTGCTATGGGGAACAGAAATAACGCTTATTCGGATTTGTCATATGCGGCAGGTTTATGATAGAAGTTTTGAGCTTCTAATACACGAGCAAGAGTTTTATGGCAATCTGCATCAAGGCTGAATTCGCTAACATAAGCCTAATATGCACCCATGGTGTTATGGAATATAAGGACGACGTCAACAAGGAATATTTCTACGAGCTACTGAACACGATATATGAGCAATGTCCTATTACCCTTTCAGAATAAGGAATTAGTACGTCTTTGGTAAGATAGTTATTAGGCATAGCCTACACGACACCGCGTCTGGCAATGGACTGGGCTTATATCACTATAGCAAGCACAGCGTTTCCTCATCTCAATATGCGGTCGACTCAGTGCATGCCTCCATTATTCTGGATGTCTGAACACTCCGTATAAATGAGGGTTTCCCAAACACCATGTTAAAGAAGAACTACTGTAAGATGTTATAACATAGAAAACTGCAATCGCAAAAGATAACGCGTATCCCGAATCAATAACTCTTAAGTACCGAATATCAGTTTCACCGCTGCCAACGTGCTATCATAGACCCCGCAGCTAATGTGCGGGGTTTCACTCGACCACCCTGGTTTAATGAAGAATGCGGAAGGCGACGATGCAACGAAGTACAGGAGCCGCTCTTGAGCTCTAAGAGCAAAAGCGACGGGAAGAACATCGGCTTCTTCCGAGGAAGAAAAACGAGTTTGATAAGCTCTTGATCGAAGATATTGAAGCTTGTGCTCCAGGAATAACCTATGAAACTTTTAACAGCAAGTAAGAAGTACGTGCCAAGGCAGCAGTACCCGCACAGAAACCTGTACAGATGAAGAATGAAACTTTATAGAAGAGTCACAGTTGACGATGATATTTGTGTACCTGACCACAGCGAAGTAAAGATAGTAATATTGAAGCTTAAGTCCAGTAAAGCTGCTGGACCTGATGGTTTGCCTGCCGAGGTTTTCAAACCTATTGAAAGCAACTATGTAGAGAACGCGCCAGCTCATTTGTCAGATCTGGTCAGAAGGGACCTGATGAATGGAATCGCAGTATCGATTGGCCGAATGTTCCGACGCTCTGAACACTCTATAGTGTGTTTCCGGCCAGCAAAGTCCACAATCTATTACTCCGACAGATCTTTGAAAAAACACAAGAAGTCCAAATCGATACGATACCCACCACATTCTCATCGGTGTTAAGGCTGCATTACTGATAACAGTGTGAAATCTGTCCTTAAGTCATATTTTCCGTCTATTTCTGACACTCTTAGTGCCTTAAGATCAGACCTTGATATCTATTTACAAGGTTAATCAACCTCAAGTGCTCCTCCACCAGATTCATTAATAGCTCACGTCATAACCAAAATAAATGTAGGTAACGACGTTGAAGCATCCCATCTACTTCTTGGCTATATCGTTGATGACATTAGAACGGCGCCCAACAAAGTTGACGATGTTCTTGTACAACTCCAGCCCCAATCTGACGCAATTTATAATACATCCCTACTAGCTGAAATGGTCGAGAACGCTATCATCGTACCTTCTGAGACATACTTACCAACACCTTACTCTCTATCTCCAACTCAAGTAATCGCAGTCGACCCACCGAAAACCGAGCCGAAAATTCCTCGATTTGGTACTTCTTGGACATCCTCGGAATGGAAACAACGTCTTCAAAAACTCGACAGCTACAGCAAGTCTAAGTGTGTAACATTCATTCTCGATTCTTTATCTGTAGCCACTGACTCAATCCAATCAAACATTCCCCGTAAATACGTATGGCTCTTTCGTAACCTATCCTCAGAGATCTTCCGACTTGATGGAATGAAGATACAGATTTTTAAAGACAACAAGTCCAAGGACAAAAGGACCCTTAAGTCCAGGGTTAACTTCGCTAATATTCCTAATTCTCCAAACCAACCCAAACTCCCTGAAAAAAGCAATACAACAGATAACCATAAGTGCAATAAACAATACAAGTCCTCCAATCGAGACCCCAACTGGAGCTTTAATTTTGGCTTATTTCCCTCGTTTTCTCCACAGAATCATTTTCTTTCCCCACCTCATGTCATCCACCCAAAAGAGCATAAAAATGTCTCGCTCCCACCCAAACGTGTCTCTAAATATTACACAAATTCCACGACCTGCAAAAATCCAAACCTCACATCTTAAACTACAATCACTTTCCGCTCCCATAAACTTAATCCTCCTTCATCCACGTTGGCTATTGACAATAATTGCTTTAATACTCTCGAAATCCCATCCTCCACAATTCCTGATCCCTTGCTCCCAACTGCAGTTAAACTAACCAAGATGCTAGCCGATGTTGGAAATGACGATCGTTATGTCCTTTCCCGCCTGAGGAACCGTCGGCTATATCAACACGTGCAACTTTACCTTGCTTACTTGCACGATAAGCCCGATTCTATCTGCATCGATGGTACAACTCGTACAAATGTCATGGTTTCAATCCAACAGGAAGGACTCCGCACTGATTCCAAAGATCTTCGACGAAGTTTTGCCGATTTTCACAACAATTTCAATATCTCTTCTACAGACGTCGACAACGATCTCCTCATACGTCTCTCATGTCATATCAAGGATTCGGAACTATTCACACCTTAATTCAGTTTATTTCGCAACGATGGACGTGAAACAAAGATGATTCTATAGGACGAGGTGAAATTCTGGCAATCCAAATTCGTTTGAACCTTGATTTCGTAAAAAAGTCATCTACTGTCGATTTCGAATTCATCTGTGTTAAAGACACACAAACTTTATATCTTCTGTTGCAATGGTCACCTCTCCCAACCAATACACAGTTATCAATTCGCGACTAATGTGATCGATTCCCTCTTCGAAATCAGCGTTGCCTGTGATAAAATCATTGTTCTCGGCGATTTTAATCTCCCCCATCTCTAATCGACTCACTCGGATGAGGAATCCTATCTTGTTGCCATAAATGCAGCTTCTGACAAAGAAATCCTCTTCACAGATTATCTCCCAAACTCTGGCCTTTTTCAAATAAATCAAATTTCTAACTTCATGGGTCGTAAACTAGATCTGATCTTTTCATCCGACACTATGAACTGACTTGCTCTCGAGTGTGAACTTCTTTTTTCGAAATTAGACCATCCCCACCCGCCTCTCCTCATTATTTATTCATATGATAACAATAATTCCTTGAGGCTTTCCGAACTTCTTTCCACTTCGATAACAATCTTCTCAAAAAGGTTGACTTTAGTTTTCTACAAAACAGTAACGTAACTGCAGGTTCTGCTGTAATAATCTTCTACAATAAGATCTTCACTACAAACTACTCCTTTAATTTGACGCAGAAATCCATCGTCATCTCCTCCCTGATATAACAAAGAACTTCGTACACTTCGTAATTAGAGTAAGAGGTTATGGCACCAATACGTTAAATCTAGTTATGACTTTGACCAGCAAAACTACCTCCTAGCTTATAATCCCTTCTCCCTAGTTGCTGAATCCCTTTACCAAAGGTATATCAGCCAAATGCAATCTACCATCATCTCAGACCCTAAAAATGTTTATCAGTTTATTAATCCAAAAACAAAACCCGATTGCTATCCATCAACTCTCAAATTTTCTAATATGTCTTCGGATGACTCAACAACCATCGCTAATCTATTTGCGAACTTTTTAGTCAATCGTTTTAGGCCCAATCTGATGACCCCGTTCCTGAATACTTTTGTTACTTGAACGATTGTTGTCAAATATCTCACTCGTCAGTTAAAATTACTTCAGCGTAGTTACTAGACAAACTACATAAACTGAAAGACAATCTTTTCCAGGTCCTGATGGATTGCCCGCAGTTGTCTTAAAAAAATGCGCGAATAATTTAATTCATCCACTCACTAGTATTTTCAAACTATCTTTATCTGAAGGGCTCTTTCCTCATCTCTGGAAAAGCGCTTTTATTACACCTATTCACAAAAAAGGGCGAAAGCACGATATCACCAATTATCGTCCCATTGCTAAACTATCCTGCATCCCCAAGGTTTTTGAAATCATCAGTTATGATGAACCATATTTTCAATGTAAATCTACATATATTTTCAACCAACCAACATGAGAACAAAGGTAGATTAACGATCATCAACCATATGGTTGGTTGGTTGGAGCAAAGGAAAGAAATTGATGTAAGCGCCTAAAAAATCTGGCAGAAGTTAACTCAAACTCAAACCTCTTGGTTTCGAACCTAGACTGACCTCTTGGATTAATTCCTACATTAAATTACGCTATTATCTCGTCCATTTTCGTTCGCTTTTTCGAATTTCTGATCGAATTCTTACCACCGGGTGTTCCACATGGCAGTCATTTTGGTCCATTAGTTTTTATCTTGGCTATTAGTGATGTTGTTAACATCATAAAGTACTCCCACATATCTAACTTTGCTGTTGATATAAAAAGCTATGGACAGCTTTCAAGCCTCTCTGACTCTCAATCTTTACAAGATGATCTTAATAGGTTCTCTATATGGTGCCATAAAGACTTACTCGAGCTCAACATTGAAAAAAGCCAAGCCATTTCTTATTCCCGGAGGCAGTAACACTTCCAAATACCAATTCTAACTCGGCTCTCTGATGATCTAAGGAATTCTTCGACCCCTATGTCATCAAATCCCAGTACGAAACTTTTGTTCGTCTACTGCTCGAGTATGACAGCGAGATATGGTCACCATACTACGATTTACATTTTCTGCGCATTAAAGCTGAACAACGGAGATTTCTACGTTCCGCATTACGCGGGCTACCATGGGCTGACCACAATATTCTACCGTCCTATGTTAATCGACTTAAACTACTCGGTCACCTGTATTTGGAAAAAACGTTGGGAGTCCGCCGATATTCCCTTCATCCACAAGCTCTTAACCGGCATCGGTACTCATTTTTTCATTTCATTTATTGATAAAAAAGTGGTAATACAATAAGAACGATATCTTTTCTAGTATTTAGATACAATACTATAAGATGGATGGTTTAACATAACTTAAAAACTACGATACACAGAGATATATGTAGGTATAAAAATTAGCTTAATCGAATACTACAATATTATACAATTTGCAAGGGAAAGTGGAGGGCTGAGGCTTAGGGTTGGATTGTTGAGGAAGAGAAGTGAAGGAGGACTGCACTTTTAAAGTTTGCACCGTTAGATATTTATTTGATTCGCGGTGGGAGTGAATTCCATAGTTTGACAGCATGAATGAAAAATAAACGTGAGGAATTGAAATATTGGCGACGATGGGGAACGACGAAAAAATTTCTTACGGAATGATTAAAGACAAGCATGTTAAATAAATAGGATGGAGATTTAATGTTTATAATTTTATGTGAAAATATACGATTCATTCATTGATAATATATTGTTGCAGTGTGCAACCTGTAGCTTTTTAGAGTGTTCAGAGACATGGTCGTATCTTTTAAGGCCACATACTAACTGCGTTAGTATGACTATAGCTTGAAAGGTTACCTGTTCAACAGGTGTAATTTAATATTAGTTAAGCACGCAGGGTGTCGCAGCTAAGATTTCGAGCTGATAGCTGAAGATTCTTGAAGCTATTGCAAAAAAAAGTTGTATGGCGGGGGGGTTAATTTTCACCCCTCACCAAGTTATAGGCCGTTAAAGTGAGGATCCTCAGATTTCGAGGTAAAACTTCTTAAAAGGCCGTATCTTCCTAACGGATTTAGCTTAAGAAACCGTTGTATATATTTTTGAAAGGGAATTTCAGTGTGCATAAGATACTAAAATTCCGTCGAGTTCGATGAACGCCATTAAGGCATTTTAAAGCTAAAATTTTGAAATTGGACCGATTTCATCAGAAAAATGCGTTTATCTCGAAATTTTGAACTTTTAGGTTACCTTTTTTTTATCAAAACTTTTGTCTCCTCTTCATTATCTACGATTTCGATGTATGACTTTTCCACCTACGAACAACGGAAGTTATTGCAAACCACTATTTTATTCAGGTAAATGGGTCACAAAACAAATTTAATATCCCTTTAAATAGTTTTTGTGGTCTTAAAAAAGACCGTAACGCTTTAAGATTTCAAAACGCTTTTATAGTAAATTTTCGAAATGTTGCCGTGCCTTTGGATGCACGTTCTAGCGCGTTTGATGATTTTAGACTGCAAATTAATGTTTGGTAAAACGCCTCTTAGCTCCTCTGCGACTGTATTTATTCTCTCCTGGAGCTCTTCCCGACTTGAAATCTCAATCAAATACACCCTTTCTTTTATATCTCCCCAGAAAAAGAAATCAAATGGTGTTAAGTCAGGAGATCTAGCCAAGGAAAAGGACCACCGCCCATTAAATTTTTGATTTGAAAAGGAAGTTACTTTATTGCTACAATGGCAAGGAGCTCCATCGTGTTGGAAAACCATTCTTTGCCTCTGAGCAAGAGGAACATTTTCCAGGAGTTCCAGTAACTGGTCTCTCAAAAATTCTAAATAGAATGTTGAATTTAGGACATGTGGAAGTATGAATGGCCCGATTAAAGTACTACCCAATATGCCGGCCCAGACATTCACGCTAAACCTTCTGTAAAATGATATACAGTTAAGAAAAACATCTGCATTTCAACGGAATCTTTACCTTTGATAAGATATTGTTTGTGTTAAGTGAGGATTAGACACTGCCCAATAGTGGGAATTTCGTTGGTTGGTAATGTAGATTCTCGTAAACTGGGCTTCGTCAGTCCATACAATTTTTTGAATAAACTGTTCATTCTTATCTTGTTGATGCAGCAGCCTTTGGCAAATTTCAACCCTTTTTTGGAAGTCCCCTGGCAAAAGTTCCTGTACGGGCGTATAATGAAAGGGGTAAACGCCGTTGGCTTGAAGACCTCTATGGATTGTAGTTCTTGGAGTTTGCAACTGTGCTGTAAGCTTTTGGTGCTAAGTAATAGATGGCTGCATTCTTACAACATTTAAAATTCTTTTTTCCTCTTCTGTTGCTGTTATGTTAGAAAATCTTTCTCTTCTTAACCAATATGCTGAACCGACAGTTGAAAGGCAGTGAAAAGCATTGGCCTAGAGCGGATCCTCTGTTTAGAATATCGCCGTTGGTACTCTAATCTAGCTAACCCTGCATCACCATTACGGTTTGTAAAGGAAAATTTATATCGGCGTATTCGCGAATCGAAAACATTTTTTCTTAAACATTTGCTAAACACTTTACTCGTTCGCTCTTAATCAGTAAATAAAGTAACATCGGCACATTTCAAAGGTTGTCACCGAATTAAAGAAAAATATTCCACAAAATAGCAGAAAATTTACCGTTGGCTTAATGCTTCAACTTTGTTTTACTTGCTAACTGACAGCTTTTAGTCAATTTTTTTTTATTTGAACACACTATTTATTTTGTGACCCATTTGCCTGAATAAAATAGTGATTTGCAATAACTTCCGTTATTCGTAGGTGAAAAAGTCATGCACAAAAATCGTAGATAATGAGGAGAAGACAAAAGTTTTGAAAAAAAAAGTTAACCTAAAAGTGGAAAATTTTGAGATAATCGTGTTTTTCTGATGAAATTGGTCCAACTATTTTTTTTAAATTTTAGCTTTAAAATGCCATAATTTTGGCTGTCGTTCATTGAATTCGACAAAATTTTAGTATTTTATGCACACTGAAATTTTCTTTCAAAAGTGAGCACAATGGTTTCTTGAGATAAATCCGTTAGGAAGCTATGGCCTTTTAAGAAGTTTTACCTCGAAATCAGAGGTTCCTCACTTTAACGGCCTATAACTTGAAGAGGGGTGGAAATAGCCCTCGACCTGCAATAAAATTTTTTGTTTGCCTTAACTTCACGATTCTTCAGCTATCAGGATGAAAACCTAAACTGGGACACCCTGTATGTCTGGCAAGATATTGAGATATTGGTATTACTTGGGATTTTGTTGAGTTTAGTGAGAAGAGATTTGGGTAAGATCCTCATTAACCAAGAGAGCCAGTTCATCAAGCTTGCTAAATGGTCTGCCTAAATGGAGTTGTATGATATCTGCATAAAATGCACAGAAGTGTGGGTACAGACTGATGTGACATCGTTGATGAACAAGCAGAACAGTGTTGGACCAAAAATTGACCTTTGTGGAATACCTTGACTTAAGGCCTTCATTGAAGAGGATTTGTCACCAGAAGTGACTCTCTAGAATCTACTTTATAAATAGCTCCCGATAAGTTGTACTTCCAGCTTAGAATGTTCTGCTCTACCCTGTCAAAGGCCTTCGAGAAATCAAGCAAACAAAGTAAGCATGACCCTTATCGTAATCTTGCCGTATTTCATCAAGTAGGTTTATCATAGCCGTAGAGCAACTATGATTTGCTCTAAAGCCTGATTGTTTCGGGTAAAGCAAGTTGTTGATGATGTTGATGCTGAAGTTGACATGGATTAGTATTTGTTTCTCTATGACTTTTTCAAAGACTTTCGATAGACAAGGTAGGATGCTTATTGGTCACTACTCTCCCAAATTCCATTCAATCCCAACCCGTGACATTTAAGATTTGTCCACCTTTTTCGTCCGAATAATCACAGCAAAACTTATGGCCTTAACGAGCCACTGTGAAACAAATTGGATACGTCAAGTGTTCGATTTCCACTGCAGTAGTTTAGCCCTTCGAAATTCCCTGAACCACAATTTTTTCCACCATTAGACCGTAGTTAAAGTGGAAAAAAATAGTTTTTACTTATAAGTCATAGTTTTAAATTTACTTTGTTAAGTTATATGTTTATATTAAACCTTTCAATAAACTGTCCGGGGTTACCCCGGGCCACAATCAGCAGTAAATCAGGCCAAAACCAAGCATATGCTGTCAAGAGGAAGAAACACACAATATTGAACAAATGGAATTAACGTCACAGTATACAGCTATAACTTGGAGGTAGTTAGGGATTTTATCAACCTTGGTATAGATTTATTATATTGTACCAACAACACCTCAGTATAAATAAACCAAAGAACTACTCTTGCCAATCGGTGCTTCTTTCGGTCCTGCTTTATGGCCCTGAGGCACGGATTCTATCGAAAGGGGATGAACATATCTGCGGTCTATATAGTCAGAAATCTTCTTATCAGTCGCCTGAGGATATGTTTTTAGATCGAATGGACAGTAATTAACCGGCCCGCAGAGTACCCGAATCTAAACCTCAGGGACAATGCAGTAGACGAAAACTTCAATTTAAGTGGCGCGCACAAATATTGTAGAATGGGACCTCAGCCGACTGGGAGAAACTTGGAGTGCCGAAGAAGTATCGGTCTAAGTGAAGAGGCTTGTTAGTTGAGGCCCAGGTTCACTCCGAACTGTAACTCTACCTAAGCAAGTAAGTACAGAGAATTTAAAGATTCTTTTGTATTAATGTTGATATGCTTTTAGCCAAACGAACTATACTAGAGCCTGTAACGCTAAAAGCTGAGAGATGAGATGTGGTGGATGGATTGCAAGACACTAAAGATTAAATCTATCGAACCCACTTACTATGAATGCGAAGGAAGCTTGTAACTACATACTCGTAATTTGAATAACATCTTATAGTTTATAGATAGTCAACGAATATTACAGGAAGTGAGAGTTTTATTATTATATAATGTTCGCTCCGCTTAACAAGATACCATCAACAACCAACTATTTCAGTTGAAGTCATGTCGCTATTCTTCACGATGAACTGTCTACTGGTGGGCATATTAAAAAGAATGTACTACACCCAACCTGTTTGGCTTGAAGAATTGATCATCTAACCAGACGGTGGCAAAAACCTTCTCAAACTCAATCAAATAGGCACCCGTGCATAGTTTATTGCTTTTGTTCCACTGGATATCAGACACCAGTTTAGACTAGTCATGTGGTATATCATGTCGGACTTTAAAACTGATTTGATTATCCGGGACTATATTTCTGTCCTCAACGCACTTAGTCGGATAGAATGCTACTATTGATAACCGGAAGGAAATCTATCGACCGAAGATTCGCCGGATTGAACGCGTTTCTATCCCCATTGGAAGTGGGATTCACCACCTCAGTTTTCCGAGGTGTTGGATAATGGGTATTATTTGTTTAAAATTATTTCTTCTCCCCATGACTCTGCCCTCCTTGATCGCTTACCAACCTGGTGCCTCAAAAACTGCATAGAACTTAAAATACCCAAATGCCAATCTATAGCCCGTCTCCTGCCCTACTTTATTTTGTCTATGGACAACCTATTCCCCTGGTTCAATCTTTTCAAGACCCTGGCATATTATTCGACTGTAAGCTTAATTTTTGTCCGCTTATGAGATGGTCCTTAACGTCCACTCATCACATGGCTTTATTAAACGATGGTCCAAGAAATTTTCCAACCCGTACGTAACCAGATCTTTTTAAGGTTACCTTTGTTCGCCCCCTTTCACCGAGTTTATGTTTTCCAAATCGAGGGTATTCAATGCCGATTCCTTCGATTTGCTCTCCGCGGTTTGCCCTGGAACCTTTGACCCTTTAATCTTACCTCCCTAGCGTAGAAATATGCTGACATCCTTTTGATTCATCGACTGCTCTCAGGATCCATCAACTGCACATCCCTTTTCAGCCATATTTCATTCAACGCCAACCCTAGTGATCTACGTTGTCTATTCTATCTGCCGGTCCACTGGCTCCAACGAACCAATCACGCAAAGGTCAACTCAAACCTCTGCGTTTTTGATTTCAACCTGAACACTCCTCGTCTCAAACAAGATCTCCTCCAACATTCTCTTGATTCCCAGCTTTTAAGTCTTTCTGTTTTTAAGTTAGATTAAGCCTCAGCCAACCAAAATTAAGAATTAAAATTATTCATGTCGTTATTAAACAGTGTGGTATAAATGTCGACCGCTTCACAATGTTTGGTATGCCATTCGTCCCACTGATTTCTTACTTCTCAGTGATTTGAAGTTCGTTTGGAGTTCTTCCTTCGAAATGACCGAGTGTAGTTCTCTCTCGTCGACGATTATATTATTTGCCATATTTTCGTTATTGAACTCAGTAAAACCCGGGTTCTCGAATCGATAGTTCTGCATATCACTTCGAAGGCAGGAACTGCGCAATAGGACCCAATTTTCCAGGTCGTATTTCGGGCTAAACAGATCGTTCGCCTTGTACACTTAAACGTACACTGGAAAGCGCTCCTATAGCCTTGACATCATCGACTGCTTCTACTGGATATATGCCTGTTGTTATAAGTAAGAAGTGGAAGGTCGTTTTGAACATATTAGAGTCGCTGGGGCATATACTCGTAGCCCGAATTTTATTGTTCCAATACAAACTTACAGAAGCTCTGTAATTTTCTTTTATTGAAGGTTTTTTTTAACCATGACGTCATTGTTGGGACCTCCGTGTTATTCTAGTCAGTAAATTATCTTTATCGTACCGTCTATCATTCTCTGTCCACTTGCTTAAGGCACAGTTCAGTTTTTCAGTTTATATGCATTTTTATTTATATCACTTATTTTACTCTTAAATGCTATACAAAAAAACGCTTAAAAATTAGCTTAATTAACTTAAAATAATCTTATTCTAACTTACTGGCCCCATGCGGGCACTCTAAGTTAAACCTAACACTTAAACTATGTCTTTCGACGAATCTTACGTTACACGTTTACACTATCTCTATTAATTATTAAAACTAAGAAAACATTTTTTAACAAAAACTTAGTAACCTGACTTTTTTTTTTTTACTATATTATAAAACTTAAAACTAAAATCCTACAAACTACCTAAGAATAAATCTTAATCTACTTAACCTACTTACATCTAATACATAACATACACATACAAATATATATATATACATAATATATATATACGTAATATATAAATATATGCACATATATATATATATATTTTTTTTTTTTTTTAATTTTTTAGTTTATTTATATTTTTTTTTTTGTTTTTATATTTTTTCTTTTTTACTTAAATCTAACCAAATTCTACCTAAAACTATGTAAGCCGGCCATGGCTAAAAAAAAAACAAATTAGGCTGACCGACTTTGCTTCACAAGAAGCTACCTATTGCTAGAGGAATTCGAAGACGACGCATCCTCTTCTTCAACAAGCCACCAAAATTGCTGGTGCTGATGAGCAACATCCCTCATGTCGCGACTCCCTACCGCCCTACTGAACCGGAGACGCTCCGCACTGCCGTGTGCGACGTCTCTGTCGTAGTTGAGTCGCCTGTCCGCAGCTGTTCGAGCAACGTGGAAGATTAGCGGCACAGCCAATCTGTCCTGGATCAGACCTTTGCTATCAAGGTAGAGGAACGCTTCTGGAGGAACATAGCCGTCAAAGCGAACTCTCTCATGATACATATAATTAGGGTAGTAAGCCCCAGAGATCAGGTTGTTCGACGATGTCATTGCTCTTGCAATGTGCCTTCGAGTCAACTTAATAACAAAATTGTCCACTCTTATTAGGTTCGCCCTATTGTACAAGACCTCATTGCGATAGAATTTTATGTACTCAGACTCTGGTGTCCTGTATAAGCGATGACAAGCCCTAAGGCAAGCCCTCTCAAACACCCGAATCTTTTCCAATAAACTTGCTCTCACGTTGAACCACACGGGACATCCAAATACAAGCATAGGCCGGATAAGGGCCATGTAGCAGATCACCTTCACCCTCGCATCGAGTTGACTGTTATAAAACAGTCTCCTTGTAAGGGTAAAAGCACCTCTGGCTCTGGCCAGAGCAACATCTATATGCTTGTTAAAATACAGATATTGATCTAGCCAGATCCCAAGGTATCTGACTACATTTCGACAAGCAAGTGGCTGTCCATGTTGTCCGACGATAGAGAACTTTCGCCAATTCTTTCTGGTATCCCTAGAGGCCCCAGACAAAGGCGTCCTAAACAGAATGGTTTCCGACTTCTGAAAGTTGATTTTCAACTTCCAGTCATCGCAATATCGCTTAATTTTGTCGAAGTCACGTTGCAAAAGTGTATTAATGACCTCAATCTTTGGACCTGATCTGTACGCAATTAAGTCGTCTGCGTACGCTATGGCATGGTGAAGTGAACCTATCAGATCACTTGTGTAAATGTTGAATAGGATCGGCGAATTTACCGCACCTTGTTGCAGACCGTTTTTAATGTTAAATGTTCCAGCAGAAGTCACATCGCCATTCTTCACGATGAACTGTCTACTGGAGAGCATATCAAAGAGAATATACAGCAGTGGTTTACTAATGCCCAACCTGTCCAGCTTGAAGAAGAGTCCCTCTAACCATACGGTGTCGAAGGCCTTTTCCAAGTCAATCAGGCAGGCACCAGTGCACTGTTTCTTGCCTTTGTTCCATTGGATATCAGAAACCAGTTTAGACGCAGCATGAATGATATCATGCCCCGCCTTGAAACCGAATTGATTATCCGGAACTATATCTTTGTCCTCAACCCACTTAGTCAGGACTCTATTGATCACCTTCTCGAAAACCTTACTGATGTTTGGAAGAAGACTGATCGAGCGGAGATTCGCCGGATTGGAAGTATCTTTATTCCTTTTGGGAATGGGATGTACCACCGCTGTTTTCCAACGCGCTGGATAATGTGCATTATTCATTGCATTATTAAACAGGGTGGTATAAATGTTCACCGCTTCTAGTGGGAGATGTCGAAGCACAATGTTCGGTATTTCATCGGTTCCCACTGATTTCTTACTTCTAAGTGATTCGAAGATCGTTTGGAGCTCTTCCTTCGAAATGAACGGTGGTAATACCCTTTCGTTGGTGATGACATTATTTGCCATATTCTCGTCACTGAACTGGGTGAAACCCGAGCTCTCGAATCGCCAATTCGCAATTTCATTTCGAAGGCAGGAGTTGTGCACAAGGACTCGACTCTCCAGGTCGTGGTTCGGGCTAATGATATAATTCGCCTTGTACACTTCCTGGAAAGTCGCTCCTATAGCCTCTACCTTCTCCTGAGGATAATCGACCACAAAGAAGTTGTCATCATCAACGGCCTCATTTGGATCAATGCCTGCTGCTACAAGTATTTGTTCGTTGTTCGTCGTCCGGGCGATTCTAAGACATGGAAGGTCGTTCTGATTATTTCTCCGAAATATTTTATTTATTTGCGGGAACATATTCGGGTTGCTGGTGTTTACAGCCCGAATTTTGTTGTTCCAATACAAACTTACAGAGTTTCTGTAATTTTCCTTTATTAATGTTTGGAGGTTTTTAATCGACGACTTCAATGTCATGATCTCCGGGTTATGTCTGTCAGTAAACTGTCTGTACAAGGTTTTTAGTCTTGACAGCAGTCTACTTTTATGTCGGTGCAGTGCGTCAATGGTTGCGTTGCGGAATAAGTCTTCGTCGTCAGTGTGTTGATACCGTGGTATCGTTTTGTCCATAGTTCGTTTGATTGTCTCGTCCATTAGTCTAAGATACCTGTCAATCTCCTCGTTTGACAGATTTCTGTTGGACGGTGGGTAGAGCGAATTCGAGGAGAGTGCTCTCGTCAGTATTCTTGAGAAGTGTGTCCAACGCACCCTACTATAATTGTAGGAATGCCTTTGCACAAACTCATCCAATTCCGCAATTTCGTTGGGAACGGTTATTTCGGTGCTGAGACCGCAATGGTCACTGTCATACACGAAAGTGCGTAGACAGTTTGTAGTTTGTTGGTTAGTGCACGTCAGTTGTATTCGTGAGTCGAACAGCAGGAGATCCAAGTAGGACCCGTGTCTGGGAAACGACGGACTATCCGTCGCTTTGAGGCCGAGTCGATACATCACACTGTGCTGACCCCACCAATTGAATAGTAGGTTCCCTCTAGTATTTGGTATATTGTTTCCCCAATCACTGTGTTTGGCGTTGAAATCTCCACCGATAATAAAATAGTTGTCTTCCAATTCCAGCCTTAGGAATCGAAAAAGTGTCTCGAGCTCTGAGATGAATAAGGTGGATTGAGTAGCCTTAGGTGCATAGACAGACACCATGTACAACCGCTTTCCACTACGGAGAGGAATGTACATGACGCATGCTTCCAGCACCTGAAACCTACGTACCACACGACTGTATACTCTTTTGAAACGCAGTCCCTTTCTTACAAAGATCGCAACACCTCCTCCTTGAATGGAATTGGGTCGGTTTCTTCGTAATATTTCATATCTTCTGTGCCTCATTTTGTGTCTTTTGGTAAGCTTAGTTTCGCTAACCAAAAGCACATCAGGGGCTTGGTCTTTAAGCAACTTAAATAGTGTGGCTCTTCGTTCGAACCTAATCAGTGAATTAACATTCACTGCAAGGACCTTCAGGGTTTGCTCCGCCATGTACGTACCCATTACGACTGGAGGTGCGCTAGGCCCGGCAGCAGCGTGTATATTTGATTTACCCGCGTAGCCTGTTCCTGTATTTGACGCTGGAGCTGAGCCATCTGCCCCTGAATAGAGAGCAAGATAGCCAGCATGTCAGGTACAGGTTCTGGTGCTCTAGGCGCTGGGGTCTGAGAAGCAACCTTCGCTTGTTGTGCCGTATTTCCCCTGCCTGCTGCCATTTGGGCATAGGTAACTTGGGGAGTAACGGCTGGTGTTTGTGCCTGTACGAGTGGACGTTTAACTTCCACTTTCTGCTGCCGAGCCAGATTTACTCTTTTGATGTATTGGAATTTGGGACAACCCCGATAATTTGCGGTGTGTCCCGTGTTCCTACATAAGGCACAAGAGAGTTGGCTTTTTTCTGTCGCTCCGTCCTTGCCTAGAGCGCATTCCTCTGACTTGTGGTTCTTTCCGCACTTCACACATCGAGGCTGCATTTCGCAGTTCGACGCGGCGTGCCCGAACCTTTGGCAGCGAACACATTGTAAAATGTTATCGCTCCTCTTTAATTTTTCCCAGTGTACAACCTGGTAGTCTAGGACTTTGATGCTCCTTAGACCATCCAGTTTGCTGTTGGGACTTAGCTGGACCAGGAAGAACGGTAGTTTCCGCTTCTCCCTTTTGGCTTTAGCCGTGACAAATGGCTTGACCCCCACGAATTTGAGCCCTTCGCACTCCTTCTCTTTCAGCAGTGCAAGGAGCTCCTCCGGATCAGTCGACGGTTCTAACCCCCTCAGCAGCATTGTCTGCAGCTTCTCCCCCTTCGGGGTGTAGGAGAAGAACTCCGTCGTTGAATCCCTCAATAAATTTCTTACTTTGTGATAGCGCTCCACTGTGTTACAGTGGATCGCATGCCTATCTAATGATAATCTTTTTATAAAAAAATTGCTGCCTATGGCCGACTTACATAGTTCTATCGTCTCCTTGAGTTCCATCTTATAAGTATTTATAGGTGGAACCCTTACTTTTGAAGTATTTTTTTGTTGTTGTTATTTTTGTTGCTGCTGCTGCTGTTGTTGTTGTTGTTGTTGCTGTTGTTGTGGTTGCTTTTGTTGTTGTTGTTGTTGCTGGCTGTTCTGCTGCTGTTGTTGTCGTTGTTGTTGTGGTGCCTGCTGACATCTTTTTTGAGCCTGTGTAGATTTAGGCTGCTGGTTTGATTTTTGTTGTTTTTGTTGCTGTGGCTGCCGAGAGTCGTGAAGTTCTCCCAGCCGCTCTTTCTCCCTCCTTGCTATTTGCTTAGCTTTAATTGCTAGCACTCTTTGCTGGAGCTGTTTAATATTGGAGTGAATTCTTTCCACCTCCTCTTCTTCATCATCTGACTCAGAAGCCGCCAGAGATGCGAACATGTTGCCAGCTTCATTATCTTGGCCTTTTCTACCATCAGGCATGAGTGCCTTTTGTATTTTTTGCTGCCGTGCTGCTGCCCTAGTTGTTATGGCGCGCGCCTCTTCCCTCGCTTCGTCAGGCAGCTTTTCTTTTGATGCTGAGAGGGAAGTGCGCTTCAATGGGTTCGGAGCAGGCTTCATCTTCCTCCTCCTCTTCATCTTTGGCTCAACCACTGCTGCTGGTTAGCTTGACCCACTGGAAATATCACCAGACTTTTCAGCTGGTCCCGCTATTAGAATAGTGGGACGCTCTTCCGAAGACATCGCGTGATGTTAATCTCTCACTTTTTATTATTTTTAAATTAAAAATAAAAAACAAAGAAAAAAAAAAAATAAAAAAAATTTATACTCCACTCGGAGTCGAACCCACGACCTAATATATGTCGATCGAACACACTGCCACTGTGCTAATTGGAGCCTATGTAACACTCCTCAAATGTTTTCCTTATAGAAGTTACTAAGCAATCGCAAACCGAAACACGTTTAAACACCGGGAAGGTCTATGAACAACTGGGACTTGCTTAAGGCACCTTTTCTTTGTGATTCGCGTGCGCTCAAGGGATTTGAGCACCTAATGCTTGCAAGCAGCATCTAAATTAAGTTACCGATGAACGTTGGTTTTAAATGTTTAAATGTTATAATGACTAGGAAGTAAAAAGCCCGGCAGGGCATTCCATAAGCTAGTTGTACGGCTTAGGAACGAATCACGATATTTCAGACTACGTCCGAAAGTGGGCTTGAGTTTATACTGATGAGCATTCATAGGGAGACGGGTGTAACGATCAGTGCCGAGCTGACCCCCGACGAGTGCACACGAGACATAGTGCACTCGTACTTTCGATTTGGATTTGTGCAAACAAGCAACAACTTGATTAAGGCGCCTGTAAATTTTTTATCGTTCGATAGGTTCCTGTTGGACGGTGGGTAAAGAGAGTGGGGAGGAGAGTGCTCTCGTCAATATTCTAGAGCAGTGCATCCAACGTACCTTACTTTAATTATAAGAATATCGTTGAGCAAATTTCGGTTCCGAAATTTCGTTTGGAACCGTTATTTCGCAATGGTCACTGTCATATAGTGCCTCGACAGTTTATAGCATGTTGGCTAATGCCTAACACTTATATCCGTGTGTCGAACAGTAGAATATCCAGATCGGAGCCATGACTAGGAAATGACGGACTATCCGTAGCCTTTAAACCGGGTCGGCACATAATACTGTGCCGATCTTTATATCTACGTTGTGAATTTAAATTGTCGCCGATTTTAGCCTTACTTGCTGTCATACGGGGCCTCAAAACCGATGAAAAGGTGATGTATACCGAGTATAGCTCATGGGTTATTCCTAAGATCTGACGTAGTGTGAATATGTAGTCGATGGTGGACTTTAGTGGCCTGAGAGCACACTAATATGAACCAATCGGGTTGATGATGAACGGTGAACGGTGTTCACATAATACACCAGATAGGATCTTGTTGGCGATGTTAAGAAGACTGATGCCTCTGTAATTGGTGCAGATCACAGGTCCTCCTATCTTGAGGATCGGACAAAAATGCAGATGTTCCTTTCAACGGGCATTCTCTCGTTCGACCATATTTTACCTATGAGTTGGTGTGTGTTCCTTATCAAGTCATTAACTGCTGCATGTTCTTTTTGCTTTTGGTAAAACTTCCGAATTTCATTCGTAGAGCAGCATCTCTCAATTTCCTCGACCACGTGTTTCTCATGCTCCTTCTTTTTCCTCTTCATCACGTACGCATCGTGAGCAGATCTAGTCCTTCTGTGCAGCGCCGCTATGTGTTCATCTTGCTCAGTTGCATGTACTTGCTGGCCGAGTGGAACACCTCCTTTAAGAGACAGCATCTTCGATGGATTTTTGGCAATGTTGCCACTGGTTTTCGATATTTGATGCTCATAAGAGATTAAGGGGGACTCGATCGGAAAATGATTTGGTGATCTCTTGCGATTCCGTCCGACGTCAAATTTTCTCACAGTATTAGCTTGTCCTTTCGGTGTTCGGTATATCCTCCAGTCCACATATCCTATATCCACCGCAAAGTCAATTAGCCTAAATTCTCTCTCTAGCTTTGCATTAAAATCACCGTGAACAATTTTAATGCCATAGGTGAGATACTGCTCGTAGGTCCTGTGCAAAAGCACGTAGAAGCTACCTTTGGTGTTGTCATTTTTCTCTTCTGTAAGAGCGTGCGCGCACATAAGGCTAATGTTGGAAAGTTTAGCCTTAATATGGATTGTTACGAAGCGTTCGTTAACATGACGGAAACTCAAGTCTGCCTCTAACTACAAATCTGCATCCAAATCGGCGCTGCTTTTGCCGTCGATAATCATCGCCATAGTAAATGTAACAGATTATCATTCTCTTTTTTTTTCACATCACATTTCTTGGATGGCGGTAACATCTGTTTTGCAGCAGGCCAGGGCATACGCTAGTTGTTCGGCTGCACGTGGCCTATTAAGGGACCTAATATTCCACGTACAGATCCGAAGTTCGTTGTCCTTATTTCGTTTGCAGTGGTTGTCAAGAGTACATCCGTCCGCATCCGAGGGTTGTTGTTTCTTGGTGAGTGCGGATTTTTTCCCAACTACAATTAATTAACTCTGACGATAGAACCACCAACCTAGAGGGCTAGTTGAATTATAGATACCAATAGGACGAGAAGTCGGTTAGACCGAACCCAGTAATCCGTTCGGTGATGCGAGCGTTACCGTTGAGCCATTAAGCACTCGTTTGCCAACATATCTTTTCCAAGAGCCTGACCTAATCTCGGAAATCCTTACCGGCCTGGGCTCCAAATATGTCGGAGTAACCCGGATAATATCTTATTTGTTTTATTTCGAGATTTTACTTCACCACTGATTCCATCTGGGAAACTCATCCGCGGTCCTGTTTGTAGTGCTGCTAATTTTGCCTGCTGGTTAGCGTTCGCGCTTATAAGTGTGACAATTCGAGTCCCACTGGACACCGACCAGTACCCGATAAGACTTTCGAATGGCATTCCTGAATTTTCTCATGTCTCTCCATTTACACGATCGTGCGACCGAGAAGCCTGTGCTTTTCCATTCTTTTCTGCTCGTAGAGCTCAGAAACTCTCGTGCTTCGTCACTTCCTGGTTTACTAAACCCATATGTTACGATGTTTTTATAAGTTATCCTTATAGGCACCATCACCAATGTTATTTTGTACTTACTACGAATTTGTTCTTAAGGTCTTAAGGTCTTGTAGGATGAGATTTAAAAATTCCAGTCTGTTGCCCTTATTTAAAAACTGTCGGCCTTTGTGGGATTTGTTAATGCTGCGTAGCCAGAATTCTTCAATCGAGAACTCTACCACCATTTCGATTTGCTGCCACTGGCATTGTACATTTCGAGAGAATCAATGGAAGGCGGGACCATTTCAGACTCAGAAAGAGAGAGAATAGCAGCCAGAAAAAAAAAACATTCTTCACTAAATAAAAAAGTTAGTAAAAATTTTAAATATATCCCAGATATCCAGAGTACTTTATTCTTTTTAAAGAATACCATTATAAACCTTTGGGTTCAACCCCTCAGCGGCGAATGCCCGGAACCTTAAAGACTCCTTGTAACCGGAACATTTCATATTGTAATTATTGAGTTCATTAAAATGATTTTCTCTCAATTTCCTATTGCATTGAACATTCATGATTGGCAATTAAATGAACATCCTTTGGCCCTTTTGTTTATGTGTCATCCCGTCTCTCAACAAAGAAAAAAAATTAAAATAACAAAATAGGAAACAACAGAAATACCAACAAAAAAGTCGCAAAAAACGAAACGTTAATTTATATCCTTAAGGGACACCCACAAGCAACAACAAAAAAAAAAGAAGAAAAATACAACTTCTATTGCGTTCGTGACCCTTGTCAGAGAAAAAAAAGAACACTCCCAGGGACGGGAAAGCATCGTTAAAAATTCGTTGCTTCGTATATTAATATTAATTTGTGGCAGCCCGAAACTGTCGTTTGCTGGCCTAGCTGCTGTTGTTTTGTTTTGTTTTGTTGTTATCGATAACAAAACCATTGAACAGCCAAGATAACCGCCATCCCATAAAGTATAAATCAAAATCGAATAAAGCGGAAACAAAAGGAAAGAAAAACATTTTTATTCACCATTTGATTTCCCATAAGTGTAACAGTGGGGCTAACAGGGGTGGAAAAGCAAAGTAAAAAAGTTTAAAGTGAATATTTCAGATCAGGGTAAATCCTGGTTGAATTAGGCCAGTTTGACTTTGCTATAAAAGAACTGATAGACAACCCGCAACTCCGATGGGTTCCGGATCAGCTAATCGTTATTTGTCACTCTATTAGATATCTAGTGGAAACCGTTAGTCCACAATATGCCTTACCAAACATCTGGCGAATGGGCACATTTAAATGGGAATACCACTTGCACAAATCACATCAAAGTGGTGTAAATCCAAATTGCCAAAAAGACACGCGCCAACTGCCATATGGAAAGGAAACCGATCAAAAGAAAGAAGGGAAAGCGTGTTAAAATTTGATCTGACAACAACAATCTACAAACCCGGTTGCAATCAAGAACCAGATCAACAAATCGTTATCCCACTCTACCAACGTCTCACTAAGACGTTGCTCATCTAACCCCAAGATCGTTCCAATTAGGAATTTTGGACCATCTCATTGTTGCCAAGTCTAGGTACTACAAACTCCTTCATTTACACCATGTATGCACGTATTTCTTTGCAATAAGTGATCTGCTGAGCCAAAACACCTATTGTCGCATATCGCACCCTTTTATAGATAGGCTTTGACAAACTCTACGAGTACACTTATTTACTTAGTTAGTTAGCGTTATTGTTCGGGATGAATCTGAATCTCGACCAACAAGCGTCTTCAGTTAGCACGATCCTTAACTAACTGCCTTCAGTTGCACATCCCTAGTGGGCTGATGTATCCTTCTATTTGTGCGCGCCAGCTAATCTGAGGTCTTTCTCTACTACCTTGTCCCTCCGGGTTAAATTCGAAGACCCTAAGGGCCGGAACATTGGTGTCCATTCGCTCTACATGTCCTAGCCATGTTATGCGATTCATACGCTGTTCTCCGACTAGGTCGAAATTGCTGTACAGGTCCTAAATCTTCCCCTCCAAACACCGTCAACGCAAACGAGACCGATTATTTTTCGAAGGATTTTTCTCTAAAAACGACTGGGGATATCTTCATTCGCTTTCGTTAGGGTCCATAATTTTGTACCATAAATAGGACTATGTAGTATGAACAAGGGTTTATATAAATATACTCCTTACTGCTCCATTGCCTTCTTAGAACAAAGAAACAGCAGTGATGTTGTCAGAATTCGTAGCAGAGCCAAGGTGGACAAAGTCATTCACTACCTCGAAATTATAGCTTTTGACTTCGAGAATCTGTCGAATTCATCGATGTTGTGTGTCCTTTCTATACCGCTAAACATATTCCCGTCTCAGTGGTGACAGCCCGCTGAGTACTCCCAATTATGTCAATATCATCGGCGTACGCTAGTTGGTGAACAGATTTTTGAAAGATTGTGCCTCCAGTGTTCACTGCACAATTCCTTCAAATATGACGTTAAAGGAGTCAGATAACAGTGCTAAAAATTTTTTTGACATTAGAGCAGCGAGCGTTCTCAATCGTCATTCTGTACAGACGGACGAGTGACATTGTAGAGAGACATGGCTCTATATAGCTCATCTCCATAAATGCTGTCATATGCGAACTTCTTGAAATTTTTCCCAAGATCCCCCGGAGTGTGAACTTTTGATCCATGATGGACTTTCCTGGCCTAAAACTGCACTGATATGAACCATCCAAGTTAGCTATGAATGGTTTCAGGCGATTACATAATATAGCAAAGAAGATCTGATAGCCGATGTTTAAGAGACTTATCACTATACAGTTAATGCAATCAAAAGAGCCTACTTACTTGTGGATCATAATTCTAAGATTCCATGATTCGGGTGTTATTTGCTCTGACAATTTCTGACAGATGAGCTGGTGTCTGTTCTTAACCACGTCATCTTCAGCTACTTTTAATGTCTCAGTTCGATATTGGTACTATCACTTCGTCTGAGAGAAGGGGATGAGATTCTCTGTCAGGTAGCTCAATATGCTTCTTATTTGGTTGAATGTGTCTGCATACATTCATCGTCAAACCAGAGACTTCATATTCGGGACTCTATAAAATTAAGCACATCAGAAGCAGCTTCTTTGATGGCTCGGTGACAACATTCCCATTGGTATCCTATGGCTTGTGGGAATCGCGATCTGCAAAGTTTCTAGCGGCCTTTTGCGATTGTGGCAGTTCAACGTTAAAGTTTGGTGCCTTTACTGGCCTCCGTTGTGCTTGTGATGTCCGCATTCGTACTCTGACTCTTTCTTACCTAGTCTTGCGTTAAAATCACTTAGCACTATTTTGATGCTATAGCTGAGGATTATAGCATATGTTCAGTTTAGGACGTCATGGAATATGTCTTAGAAGCTGACTTCAGATTCGTCGTTTCCCTATTAAAATTTTTACGCTGCCATCTCTACTCTAGGTTCCCAACAGAACAATGAAGCTCTCTTTAGACCTGGGTTTCGACAAGAGCGAAGTAGATCGAAAGGGAGAGGTGCACTAAGCTGGCTAGATTTGTGGACGCCTCCACTGATCCATATATGGGATTTCTTCACCGCCGTACTGATATTGGAGAAGTGCAATAGTGCAAACACTATTCATCCCCCTTTTTTTCTGTAGCTTTAAGTATACAAATATTTCAATAAAATGTAAATAAAGTCGAAAGACATAGATATAAGAATTTAGAGTAGCTTAGAGTGCCTGTGTGGGGCCAGTAAGTTAGTATAAGATTGTTAAGTAATTTTAAGCTAGCATTTAAGCATTTTTTGTTAGTATGTAAGAATTAATGATTTAAGAAATAAAATGCATTTAAAACTAAAATCTAAACTAACCCCTTTTTTTCTCGTCTGCATGTATACCGATGTATAACGGTAAAATTGTCTTAGGCGACTTTAATTCCAAACTTGGAAAGCGGTACATCTTTGGTAGCACAATCAGAAGACATAGCCTACACGATACCACGTCTGGAAACAGACCTATTCTAATCAATTTCACTACGAGACGTGACGTTACTATAGCAAGCACACGGTTTCCTCACCTCAATATGCACGACAGAACATGGCAGACATCAGATCAACAAACTGTCAACAAGATTGATCATGTTGCAATCGACGTAAGACACTCGTCAAATACTTTAGTTGTTCAAACATTCCGAGCGGTCAACATAGGCTCGGACCACTACCTAGTTGCAGCCAAGGTACGTCTACGGATATCTCAGACGCCACAACAACGGGGAAATACTATGAAGAGATATAACGTTGAACGGTTGCAATCGTAACAAGCCGCCAGAATTTTTGCCGACCGCGTATGCCTCAACCTCTCGAGAAGTCCTTTGCAGCCAGCATCAAGTGCTTAGATGCCAGGGAGCCGAGACTCCTGGTTTGATGAAGAATGCCGGCAGGTACATGCAGCAAAACATCATTCCTGCAAAGTGGCGCTCCACAATAAGACAATAGCGGCTCGTGAGCTCTACGAGCAAAAGAGAAGTAATGAACATCGGCTTCTTTGGATAAAAAAGAAAGAGCATGAGAAGCGTGCGATCGAGGAAATAGAGGAATAATGTTCGGAAGTTTTACCAAAAGGTAAAAAATATGTCAGGGTAATAGGACCCGAACGGAAACCTGTAGAGATGAACAAGGAAACCCTGTAGTAGAGTCACAGTCGGTGCTGAGGATATGGAAAAACCATTTCTGTAGACTCCGCTGTTTGGCAGAGCGAATCATACAATATTGACGATGCAAATCAAGTACGAGTATTCCGTCCACCCGACCAAAATAAAGTGAGGATAGCAATATCTAAACTGAAGGCTGCCGGCCCGGATGATCTACCCGACGAACTATTCAAGCCAGCAGGAAATGACCTGGTAGAGAGCGTACACCAACTTATTTTCAAGATTTGGTCGGATGAGTGTATGCCTGATGAATGGAACCCCAGAATCATTTGGCCAGTTCACAAGAAAGGAGACCCTCTAAGCTGCGCCAACTATAGAGGTATCAGTCTCCCAAATATCGCATATAAGATCTTGTCTGCTGTAATGGGCGAGCGCCTGAAACCATTTGTCAACGAACTAATTGGACCATATCAGTGCGGTTTTAGGCCAGATATGTCCACAATTAACCAGATATTCACACTACGGCAGATGCTGGAGAAAACCCAAGAAGTTCAGATCGATATTCACAGCGTTTTTATCGATTTCATAGCCGCATATGACAGAATCTACAGAGATGAGCTATACAGAGGCATGACTAGTTTTGGCATCCTTGCCAAACTCGTCCGCTTTTCCAAGATGACTGGAATCAAGGTCGGTAACGACTTAACTGAGACATTTGATGTCAAAAAAAGGATTTATTCAAGGCGGCGACCTGTCATGTGACTTCTTCAACATCATACTTGAAAGAATTGTGCAAAACTCACAAGCCAACACACGAGGTATGAACTTTCAAAAGTCTGTTCAATTGCTTGCATACGCCGACGATATTGATATTATTGGTAGAACACAGCAAGGTGTCACTGGTGTGTTTGCGAGTATAGGGATGGAAGCTGCAAAAATGCGTCTAACTGTAAACGTGGGTGAAACAAAGTACATGCTGTCAACAAGAAGGGACACCCAATCGAATCGACCAGAATGCCACAGTCGACAGCTATAACTTTGAGGTAGTAAAGGACTTTGTCTATCTCGGTTCTGATGTCACACCTGAAATCGATATCTCTTCAGAATAGAACGAGGAATAACGCTTTCCAATCGCTGTTTCTTTGGGTTGAGAAGACAACTGTGTAGTAAGGCCCTCTCCCGAACAACCAAGGAAACTCAATATAAAACCCTAGTAACCCCGGTTCTGCTCCATGGTTCTGAAGCATGGACCCCTTGGTCGTTTTGAGAGAAAAACTCTTCGTAAGATATTTGGCCCCATATGCGTTGATGGGTTTTGGAGGAAACGATTCAACGATGAAATCTACGAGCTGTACAATGGCATCGACCTGATCAAAAAACTGCTCATGGCTAGGACATGTAGAGCGAATGAACACCAACGCTCCAGCCCGCTGAGTCTTCGTAGAGGAAGTCCTTGCTTTAGGTGACTAGGGCAGGTGAAAGGGGACCTCAACCAACTTGGAGTGCGCAACAGGAGGCAGTTAGCCAAAAACCGCGCTAATTGCAGAGGTTTATTGGTTGAGGCCCAGGTTCATCCCGGACTGTAGCGCCACCTTCACTAAGTAAGTAAGTGTGTAGTGCAAATTCTAAAATTATGTATATAATAGCTGCGCTTTTTGGAAGACAATATTTCACTTTTATTAGTAAAAGTAAAAATATACGTTAGCTTGTTTCTTGTCAAACATACTGTATTAGTATTGGGTGTGGATTTGATGTAACCTCCAATTAATTGTACACACAGACCATTCAATAAATTGTTTGTTGTTTAAACAAATAATAGGACTGCACAATGGGGGCACTCACTTCTTTTAATTAGCAACATACACGAAATTTGCCCTCTCGCCTCCATTCACCTTCCATTCACATCATGTCCTTCTGATGTATATTATATTTTGTTCAAATTTTCACAGTTTATTTCAGTAAGCAAACAACAAAAAAATAACTACTCCCCCTCTAGAAAAAAAAGTTAAAACAAAAACATACCCTCAACTGTTACCTTTCTATCGATGTAGCAGCTAATAACAATAATAACCATAATGTACCGTTAAAGAGATTGCATGACAGAGTCATTTCACATACACAAACTTTCTACCTTTTGACCTGGCCGGTCAAACTAGGCCGCACGAATAAATTTGCGCCGCACGCCAATGAAACACCAAAAAAATAAAAACCGCGCGCAAAATACCTAACGTACTCGTGGTAGGTAGCATGGCACCTTTATTCCCATAAACCAATTCGATTGAAGGATTTTCCTTTTTTGTTTGCGCTTTTTTGCACCACACTAAATACCAATGAGTACAAGGGTGGTAAAATGACCTAGCCCGCACCCTTAAAGCCGTCAACGAGGGATAATTCATCTTTGCGAAGCCAAGAAGTAATTGCGTTGAAAAATTTACGACTATAGGAGTGGCCACCAATGGCCAGCGCGGCGTTGGTCCTAAATCGCACATAGTCGTACCTAGTCACTGAGCTGGTTTGGTAGTACTCGTAGTAACTGTCGAAGATTAATGGCAGAATAATCCGTTCCAAATTCAGAGCCCCTCAATGGGGGTGATTGCTAACGGTAGGTGGATGTTAGTAGAATCCTATTCCGACGTCACTTATCGGTAAGTATTTGGTGCGCCCAAGCACACTGAAAGGACACTGACTAGGGGAATTACTCATAAAACCGCCGCCGCCGGCAAAGAATTCATTGGCCGGGTTGTGTAATGACAAGAGAACCGTTATTTTTAATTCAAAAATGAATTTAATTGCCCATTTGGTGGTAATTCACATTCTGTATGTGTTACGGGGTGCTACTGTGGCTGTGCCAAGAATTTCTAATTACAAAACCTGCCAACAAAATGTCATCGCTGAGAATGTATGCTTGAATATGCGGGTGAGGGTGTGCGTGATGTGCGTATGAAGGACGAGATCTTTGCGTTAGATTTACTACTTTTCTATCGGCTCTTTGGAGGTGGCCCAGCGGTTGTTGGGCTGTTTAATTACTCATGAGCCGTTTCACTTTCTTTTTTTTTTTGGATTTCTTTTCCCCTGCTGTTGTTTGTTCCATTGTTCCAACGATATGGTAGTCCTGCCAATGTAAGAGAAACTAACAGTTTACAGAGAGAATGACAAAAGGTATTACATGGTACGTACATACGAGTATGTAGTAGGTAATAGGGTTGAGAAGTGTGTCAAACGTTGATGTCTATCGCTGTTGGGGTGGAATTACAGTGTCGAGGGTTTAAGTTGTTGATTGCATGGCTGGCAATAGCAAACAAACTGAGAATAGTGATCCCGTTTTTTGTTGATGTTATTGTTTGGGGTGAAATCGTGTTACGAGGGAGGCATTTGGAAATGCGAGCACATTAATGAAGCAATTTTAACGTTTCTCTAGCCGGTTACATCGTTTTGTTTTGATTCTAACGGAACTTGGAAAAAACATATCTATGTATTGTATTTACATATGCATAAGATGTGTATCTGCGAATAATTTACTTTCTGAATCAGCAATACTTGGTGCTATTGTAGGAAAATTAAGAACACACTTGAAATGGAAGTTAATTACGATAGTACAGAGCATTTGTAAAATCTAATTTGTAATTCAAGTGCTCGTATGTATTATAAATGCACGTGTCATGTTTGATTTGATTGCAGTTTTTATGATTTCTAAACATTTTTGTAGATACATACTTGCAAAGTAAGTGGCCATGGAACTCAGGCCTGTCAGGCATGTGGACTCTGGGAGTACTAAAAACCTCGACTGCAACCTTATCCTTGCTGAACCTCAATTCAGAACTAATACATTCATACCCAGAAAAGCTAAACAATACTTGAACCGAGTGTAGTGACCTTATGAAGAAGGGATAAATATATACAGGGTGTTCATTGAATTTAAACAAAACTTAATAAACCCTTCTTGTTTTTCTTTTATTTATATCATTTATTTGGTCTTAGTTTCGGCTCTTACAGTTTATTTAGTGACTTCTTGAAAAGCATACTCGTATCTTTCAAACTGACAAAGATTGATGGCATTTCGCTTTATTCTTTGAAAAGATTCTTGTGAAATTCAGGCAAGTTTGTTGCGAATGTTGATATTAAGATGTTTAAGGGATTCTATTGTTGGCATACACGGTATTTACAAAAAATCTCCACAAGAAAAAGCCAGGCAGAGTTAAATCAGGTGATTGTGGTGCCCAATGGAAAGCACTATTTTTTTTCAATAAATCGATTGTATCATGAACATGACTCTTAAAAATTTTTCGAATGTAGAGACACTTCAAAAATAAGTTCTGGATTTTGAGTAGCACAAAATCGAAAATTGGGCTTATTGACGTAACAATGATACATACCTGGTCATGATCACATGGTCCCAGCAATTAGGTTCACCAGCAAAGAAAGTTAACATGTTTCAAGTGTATTGAAAGCGGCAATAATTTTTAATCCATAAGCATTCGGTATTTCTTACCGACCTTGGTGGAGTATTATATTCTCCATCGTCATCCTGCGAATGAGTTTGGCAGGGATGCCAGAACTAAACGTTGCTCTGTATAACTTGTCTGTAGATTAGGGTGCGCCGTATTTGAATCAAAAAATTTTGTTGTTGAATTTTGACCGTTCCAACCCGCCATTTTGTTCTTTCTCGTGAAAAAAAAAATTCTTTGAAAATTGTATACAAATCGGATAATATTTAGAAGTTGCTACCGCCAACCAAACTTTGCAGGGTTGGATATAATTATAAAAAATTACAATTAAAATTTGGTTTACAAATTTGATTTTATTTATTGAAAAAACATAAATACAAGTAATAAATTAATGGATAAATATAAATTAAGATTATTACTTCACTTTAGCAATGTTGATTTCTTACTGTCAGGATACTTCTTTCTATAGTCTTTAACTGCCAATAATAGAAATTGCTTCTGTTCTTCGTTATTAGTGTGTAGCTTGTTGTACTCATCCATAAGCTTTATTCCTCTCTAAGCTATGTCATGTTGCATATTCCATATTCTACTTCATTATATACCTTGTCCTTGGGCCACTCATCCACATCCTTAGTCAAGAACTCTGGCAAAACTCCTGTGATATTGAAGAATCCGCGGAATCGACGAAATGCTCCAAACCTTTTGATTGAATATTGGCGATCCCACCAACAGTTATTCGCTTTAAGGCGTTCTCTACTTCATCAATTTCGAGGGCGCAAATCATCTTCTTTTTGGTTTCATTGGACACTCTTTCATCGAAAAACCCAAAAGCCACAAGACAAAGATTGATGGCATTTCGCTTTATTCTTTGAAAAGATTCTTGTGAAATTCAGGCAAGTTTGTTGCGAATGTTGATATTAAGATGTTTAAGGGATTCTATTGTTGGCATACACGGTATTTACAAAAAATCTCCACAAGAAAAAGCCAGGCAGAGTTAAATCAGGTGATTGTGGTGCCCAATGGAAAGCACTATTTTTTTTCAATAAATCGATTGTATCATGAACATGACTCTTAAAAATTTTTCGAATGTAGAGACACTTCAAAAATAAGTTCTGGATTTTGAGTAGCACAAAATCGAAAATTGGGCTTATTGACGTAACAATGATACATACCTGGTCATGATCACATGGTCCCAGCAATTAGGTTCACCAGCAAAGAAAGTTAACATGTTTCAAGTGTATTGAAAGCGGCAATAATTTTTAATCCATAAGCATTCGGTATTTCTTACCGACCTTGGTGGAGTATTATATTCTCCATCGTCATCCTGCGAATGAGTTTGGCAGGGATGCCAGAACTAAACGTTGCTCTGTATAACTTGTCTGTAGATTAGGGTGCGCCGTATTTGAATCAAAAAATTTTGTTGTTGAATTTTGACCGTTCCAACCCGCCATTTTGTTCTTTCTCGTGAAAAAAAAAATTCTTTGAAAATTGTATACAAATCGGATAATATTTAGAAGTTGCTACCGCCAACCAAACTTTGCAGGGTTGGATATAATTATAAAAAATTACAATTAAAATTTGGTTTACAAATTTGATTTTATTTATTGAAAAAACATAAATACAAGTAATAAATTAATGGATAAATATAAATTAAGATTATTACTTCACTTTAGCAATGTTGATTTCTTACTGTCAGGATACTTCTTTCTATAGTCTTTAACTGCCAATAATAGAAATTGCTTCTGTTCTTCGTTATTAGTGTGTAGCTTGTTGTACTCATCCATAAGCTTTATTCCTCTCTAAGCTATGTCATATTCTACTTCATTATATACCTTGTCCTTGGGCCACTCATCCACATCCTTAGTCAAGAACTCTGGCAAAACTCCTGTGATATTGAAGAATCCGCGGAATCGACGAAATGCTCCAAACCTTTTAATTGAATATTGGCGATCCCACCAACAGTTATTCGCTTTAAGGCGTTCTCTACTTCATCAATTTCGAGGGCGCAAATCATCTTCTTTTTGGTTTCATTGGACACTCTTTCATCGAAAAACCCAAAAGCCACAAGTTCTTCCGACAAGTACCAGAGGTGTCCAAGGAACTTTTGAAGAGCAATTCTTGAAATTACATCATTTACTTTTTTGAAGCTGTCAAGGTTTTGGATCAGCTCAAGATCATTTTGTGGAGCTGACGTACAATCGGGGGCAGTCATCCAGACCCTGACATACAGTTTAGCAACAAAGAGGCAAATGTCAAGAATTTCATGTTCTTCTCTCTTTGTTAGCTTGAACTGAGTACGGAACATCCATATCTTTAATGAGTAGATAGCTTTGGACATCCATCTAGCACAGTGTGGTCCAGCCGGAGGTTTAAATGATACTCCTTTCAGAGGAACTCCTCCAAAGAATATTACTGTCAGTTCCAGAAGTTCTTTATAGCCATCTCGAGGTTAGATTTCTTTCGGCTGAGAATCAGCAATCATTTCTTCCGAGACTTCAATAAGTGCGGCTGTGGCAACTTCATTGGACAAGACTGTTTCGTAGTTTTACTGATCGATGTTGGACCAGGATTTCTTGAAATATTTAAAAATAAGAATGTCTGGACCTGTTGATAGCCCTAGTACTGTCCTGCTACTGCTACTGCTTCCAACATGATTTCGTATATGTGGTGGAGGCATGCCAACCACAGCATATCTTTGTCCATTTTTTCTTCCAAATGAATACATTCTTCTTCCCGTATTCACTGATGTAGTGTCAAATCCTAGACACTTTACTTTATCCATTTTGCTGCCGCCTCATAGACTGCTGTTGCAACACCCTCACCTGTGCCAGAACTTATCTTTGGGATTGTTAAAAATTATGCAGTGGCAACATTTAGTTTTCTTTAAATTAAAACTATCCTTATTATTTCATTGTTGTACTTTTCATTGATTTATCTTGGTATTTATAATGTAACACATAACATGTTATCTCTTTCTTCAACATACATATTAATATTGTATAACTTACATTTCATTTTTTGAATTACTGGTCAGTTGGCTTTTATCTTTCGTTAATTACGTACTTGGAATAAAGTTGTATTTCTTTAACTCGGTATTTCGTTTCATAAAAGTTTTAATATTTGGTGCCGAAGCCCGGGAACGGAATACGGTCGGAGAGAAGAAATAAGAAATATACATATGTAAATAAGGTATATTCGCGAATCCTAAAATGTAAGTCTCTGCGCGCGCTGCCTACAGGGGCCAAGTTACTAGAATCGTTAAAGCTGCAACCGATTATCTTAATGGTGAAGACTCGCTGCTCACGAATGAAGATGAGCTAGAAGACATTGAGGAAGAACTTGTTGCCTACATACAGCGATTAACCGCAGCCCACGAAAGTCTGAATATCGCAAATCAAGAAATTCGCAAACAGTGCTTGATCAAGCCGGAAGGTATCGAGAAAGACGTTTAAAAAAACTGCAGAGTATGAAGATTTCGCTATTGGTATACTCGTACTTGCATGTTTCAATTCTCGCCTAAAAAATTGCGACAAAAGCTAAATCCTTTTACCCTGAAATCGAATTATTCTACCCAGGATGCATCTGAAATTATTTAAAGCTTCCAAAATTGGCCCTCAAAAGATTCGATGGCAATTACCAAGAGTGGTTACCGTTTTGGAATCATCAGTGACAGCAGACAAAATCGACGAAAGAGACAAGACAATAATTCATCACACGCCGAATCAAACAGTTCATCCCTTTTACAGATTAGAGACGCACAAATAAAGGGGATAATGAAATTTTTGAAACGGGAGGTCGAATCGTTGGAAAGAGGCCGAGTCAGCCTTGTCACTCCAATCACGAAATCGTCTTCAGCAGCGACAACTACAGCAGCAAGTCTAGTGTCATTAGCACAAAAGGACACATGTTTCTTTTGTGAATCAGATAAACATCCTACAAAGGACTGTGATAGCAACATTCCTCTTGCAGTAAAAAGAGAAAAGCTACGTAAAAACGGCCGTTGTTTTAGATGTTCCAAACGAGGGCATTCATCGAAGAAGTGTCGAAGTGCAAAATTTATTTCTTGCAAAAAATGTCGCGGTAGACATTTGACATCAATGTGCGACCCTTCGTTTGCGAAACAACAAAAAGAAGATTTGCCAGCTGTGACAAAGGAATGTGCCTCTATGGGTAGTGCATTAAATTTGTGCGCGTACAATTCTTTTTCCAATACCGCAAACGTCTTTTTAAAGACGGTTCGAGGTATTGTCGCAGCACCGTGCAAAAACAAAAACAAAAATATTTAAATACGTCTGATTATTGATGGCGGTAGTCAACATTCGTACATATGCGGAAGCCTGGTGCAAAAACTTGGTTTAATTTCCACGGGAGATGTGTATATATCTGTCATTCCCTTCGGAAGTAAGGAAAAATTACCTTGTCAACAGCTAAGGAAAGTCAAGATCACAATATAAAGTCAGTTTACCGATCGAAGTGTGGATATCGAAGTTGTGGTTGTACCCAATATATGTGTGAATGTGTTACCAGTTCCGGACAGTTCTTGCCCCGCTCTTGATGGGATGCGATTAGCCGATAGTGATAATACATCACTCGAATCAGAAGACGGATTAAATGTGCTAATTGGATCTGACTACTATTGGTCAGTTGTCACTGGAAAGCAGCGAAGAATATCACCATCTCTGAGGGCAGTTGGTACCATACTTGGTTGGACGTTGCATGGCTCACATTTCCCTGTTGGTAAGATTGTTTCTAACAAAAACTTGTGTTCTTCGTCCTTTTTTAGTGTATATTTGAATAATCTGGACATCGCTGAAAACGAAATTACCTCCTTCTGGTCTTTGGAAGTCATTGGTATCCGAAGTGAAGATGCCGAAAATAAACAAGTAGCAGAGGATTTAACATCCGCTTGCATCACGAGAAAGGGTCTCCGTTATGCGCTGCCATGGGCGAATCCTGAGGCGTCGTTTGGAAATAATAGGGAAGATGTTCTTAAAAGTCTCCGCTCGCTTATCAGACGGTTATAGAGGAATCCAAGCAAATTTCAAGAGTATGATGCCGCTATAAATCAAATGGTTCTGGATGGTATTGCAGAACCAGTTCCCTGCACGAAAAGTTCAAATTTGTCTCGCGTGTTTTACCTTCCACATCGGCCTGTTTACAAGGCAGAGAGTACCACCACCAAGATGCGTATTGTGTTTAATGCTTCGTTTCGATCAGAAGACAACCTACTACTAATCTGCGAAAATGGAATTCAAACGGTTACCAGTTACGACAGTATTTTAATGCAGATTATCCAGCAAAGCAAAAGGTGTTGGGACTCGAGTGGTTTGTTTTTAGTGATGAACTTACCGTACCTATGCATACAGTTGAAGATTTAGTAACTTCTAACTTCACCAGCTGTACGAAGCGGGTTGTACTCCAAACCATTGCAAGGGTCTTTGATCCATTGGGGATGTTTGGACCTGTAGTAGTTAGGATTAAAATTTTGTTCCAGTCTATATGGAGAAGTAAAGTGTCCCGGGATGAAGCGCTTTCCGAAGATTTAATATCGGAATGGGAAAACTGTGTAAGAAGCCTATTGCAGCTAAAGGATCATATCATACCACGGTCAGCATTGCCATCTTTCCCTATAGGAAAAGTAACGATTCACATATTTGCTGATGCCAGCCTTAAGGCTTATGGGACCATAGCATGCTTGAGGAACATGAATTTCTCAGGCGAAACGAGCATCTACTTTTTATGTGCGAAGACCCGAGTAGCCCAAGCAAGGCTTTGTTCGTACCTTAAGCGCTCTCTAAAGGTTTCTGTTCAGCAATTTTACTTATGGACAGATTCGAAAATAGCTTTGAGCTAGATTGTTGGAGAAGCCGATAGATGGAAACCATACGTCCAAAGTAGAGTGACTGAAATTCGTCGCCTCACTTCAATAGTAAACTGGCGCCATTGTACGGGAAAAGAAAATCCAGCCGACTTGTTGACAAGAGGTATTTCCACAGAGAGTCTCAAAAGCTCTTCTCTATGGGCTCAAGGACCTTCTTGGCTCGAAAACGAAGATTTTAACCAGAATTTTTCGTCGGAAGTGACGATTGCAACACCTTCGATGCTGCTTTCAGATGCGTGTACGAGAGAGGCTGAACCTTTCGAGCCTGTCACCTATTTTCAAGACTTCAGCACGTGGAAGCAGTTATTAAATATTACTGGTTACGTAATGCATTTTTTAAGATGCTGTATGAAGAAAGGCAAACCCTTGTTCACCATTTTGTTTGCAGAGGAACTCAATAACGCTGAGGCGTACTGGTTCAGGTATATTCAACTCAGTATATTTAATAACGAAGTTTGTTCTTTGCAGGCGAATATGTCAGTGCCGAAATCTTCCAAGATTTATCCGCCATCTCCGTTTCTGGACGAGCAAGGAATATTGAGGCTGGGTAGCCGACTCCAGCCTTAAAAGAGTGTGCGGATCTACAACATCCAATTATTTTACCAGCTGATTCGTACACCACACATCTTATTGCTATGGACTATCACCAAAACTCGTTACATGGAGGAGTTACTCTAGTGTTGTCACAGCTCCGGGAAAGGTTTTGGATAATAAGAGGACGACCCTTAATCAAGAATATCGTAAAGCAGTGCGTCGTTTGCAAGAAACTTTGGGGCAAGCCAGGAAATCAGCCAATTGGGCCTTTGCCAATTGAGAGATTGCAATTGTCTAAGCGTTTCGACAATGTAGGTGTTGATTTCGCCGGACCACTTCACTGTTTCGATCGCATAGGAGGGGAAATAAAGAAGACATATATTGTGATATTTACTTGCGCAGCCATTCGCTCAGTTCATTTGGAATTGGTAACGAATATGCATACCGAAAGCTGATTAATAGGAATCAGACGCTTTATCGCCCGTAGAGGTGTCCAATCCACCATATTTTCTGATAACGCTCGCTTTAGAGCTAGAAGGCATCGCATTCGAAGGCAAGTTGCTTCAAAATTTTCTGGCCAGCAATCGTATACGATGGAAGTTCATAGTTGAACGAGCACCATGGTGGGGTGGATTTTGGGAGCGCCTTATTCGTTCTATAAAAAGCATTCTCAAGGTGGTAATTGGGAAGCTGAAACTAACGTTTGAGCAACTAAGAACAATCCTGGTGGAAGCAGAGGCGATGGTAAATGCTTGTCCCCTCACATATATGTCAAGTGATCCATTGGAGATAACTCTTTTGACTCCAGAACACTTTTTATTGAGTTGCAATCATCTTCCTAATACTGTTGGTTATATTAGAGGCAAGCGATATTCTGAATCTGTGGAAGCAACGAGTACGACATACAAACCATCTTCATAGTCGCTATCGTTCGGAATATGTTCAACTTTTAAGATCCTTTCACCACAATAAAGGGCGATCGTCAACGCAGCTTCAACCCAATGATGTTGTTCTTGTCTTTGACTCGGGGAGACCTCGAATCTACTGGAAACTAGCCCTCATAGAGAGAGTCCACGAGGGTCGCGACGGAAAGGTTATAGCTTGTGAAATAAGGTATTCAGACGGCACACGCACACGGAGACCAGGTCCAGCTGTTATATCCATTGGAACTTTTTTCTTATTCTCATATTCCCGGGCCGGAGGATTTTAAAATTATGTAGGGCAACACTTGGTTTTCTTTAAATTATAACTATCCTTATTATTTCATTGTTGTACTTCTCATCCATTTGTCTTGGTCTTTATAATGTAACACATAATACGCTATCTCTTTCTTTAACATACATATTAATATTGTATAACTTACATATCATTTTTTGAATTACTGGTCAGTTGGGTTTTATCTTTCGTTAATTACGTACTTGAAAGTTGTATTTCTTTAACTCGGTATTTCGTGTATTTGACTCCGGTTTCGTAAAAGTTTTTAATAGGGACTCCTAAAAGTTTATCTATTCCTTTCCAATTTACTAAAATTGGAAGGCGATCAACAATGTCACTTCCAACTATATCCTCCAGAAGTTTACCGTTCCAGTGAATTGTCAATTGAACTTCTGGGGTAAATTCAACTTTTAAATTCTCAGCGAATAGAGTTTGGATTCACATTGTACCATATTCTACGGGATCATGTCCGATTACTTATCTTAGCAACGTCAAGACTAGCCGCCAAGTTTTCACCCAATAATTTCTTTCGACCCCTCTTTGAAGGCGGCACTCCGGATGGCGACTGAACTGGTTGATCAACTACCCGACGATATTGGAGATCTACTTCCACCTCTGAATCAAATGATGAAGCAAAAATTACCATATCTTGACAAGACTTTATTCTTTCTCTTCTAGTTGCCGCCTTTTCTTTAACTTTTCTTCTTTTTTCGCCAAGCACAATTTTTTTTTCGCCAATATTACCCATTTATCCGCATAGCCCCTTTTCCCGTTGTGCAGCTAGAAACATCTGGTCCTCTTCAATTTTGATAATTTCTAATGCGTTAGCATGGGCAATATCGAATAGGTTACCTGGTTTTTCCGTCCAGTCATCCTCTTGTTTTTGTAGCCCATCCGAGCGCTTCGCCTTGTTGTCTTCATTTTTTTTTAATTTCTCCCATTCTCTGAAAATGAGTTTCACTTTATCACACACATGATCATACCGTTTTGTTGGAATACGGACATTGTTCCAGATTTCTATTACATTTTTAGCAGTTGAACGACATGCTTCTTTAATGCTTTGTTTTAACACTTGTTTGTAATGGAAAAACCATGAAATAACTTCCTTCTTCGAAGGTAACATTCTTCCATTAAGACTTGATGATATTTCTCCGATTAACCAAATCTCAGTTTTTTTTTTCTAGTGGCAACGTAAGAACTACAACTAGTTGTCGTCATATTCACTATTCAATTCAAAGTTTTACTCGCAAAAACAGAAAACTTATAGAACCGTAATTTAATAAAAATTTATTGAAAAGCGACCGGTCACAGTAGCAGCACTGCAGCAGACTCAAATTAAATTCTTTAACAAAGCATTCAACCGTACAGAACGTGCTAAAACATGCACAAACCATTTCTTTGTTGCATTGGAGTTTTGCTATATTTTATGCCAACGGAAATTTTAAATTTAAAAAAAACAATTTTTTTCTTGAATTTAGCAAGTAAGAACCGATTAACGCGTTGGGAGAAGGTAATTTCTGAAATTTCAAAACAAGGTGCACCCTACTATAGATGCTGTCAATGGTGTGTACTGATATTGGCACATGAGTTTTTGCCAATATCTGCCGTAGTGTGAATATGTGCTCGGTGGTGGACTTTCCTGGGCTGAAGCAACACTAATATGGAACAATCATACATCTGAGTATATTTTACAGATGAGTTGGTGTGTGCTCCTTACCAAGTCATCGCCTGCCGCTTTGAAGAGCTCGGCAGTTATGATGTCCACTCTTGCCTGAGATATGGCTATATTCACTTCATCCAGGTCGAGTGGACCCAATTGTTGATCTACTACATTGTCCGGGTTAAAAGGTGCATTCTGCTTGACAGCGGTATTTGGTTCGTCATCTCTGTTATGCAGTCTACAGAAATGTTCTCTCCAAATCCTCATCATCGACTGCGACTCTACTACGATGTTCCCTCGTTCGTCTCAGGGTTTTCCCATGTCGCTCCATCAGCTGGGACAGGCGACTCAGCTACGACAGAGACGTCGCACGGAGCGTCTCTGGTTCAGTAGGTCGGTAGCGAATCGCGACATGAGGGATGTTGTTCGGCAGCACCAACAATTTTGGTGGCTTGTTGAAGAAGACTCTATGTACTACATGGTAGATTCATTACAGAGCAAATCTGGTCGTATTAGTTTCTAAGCCGCGGTCGGCTTACATAGCTTTAGGTAAGCTTAGACTAGTTTTAAGGAAATAAAAACATAACAATAAAAAATAATCTGAAATCAAAAGATAATCATAAATTAAATAAAAAATACAAAAAAAATATTATAAAAGATTAAAAGTACAACTTCTAATATGGAAATGGGTAATCCATGCAAGAAAATGTGTGATATACGTATGTATGTAATAAGATAGTGTAAGTGTTGTATTTAACTATAAATACACTTAAACGGTTTTGTTTATCAGTTTATCTTCTTTACATATTGTTCGTATTAGTTTGTGCAAATTAATATTCTACATTTTAAAAACAATGCAGAATTGTTGTGTTTATTTTTGCTTGCTCTCCTTTTTATAAGATAAAAATGCATTTAGGAATATTCTTTTCTTTCCTAAAGTTTAACCATAGTAAATTCAAAAACAAAAAGTGCAATAAAGCAAACTTGGAAATCTACAACATAGAATGTTATGTTTATTTGTTACTTTCTTTCTGAACACATGATATTGTTGTTTCTTATTTTTTGTTACCAGTTTTGTCAATTGGTTTTATTTTCATAGTTTTTTTTTTGTTTTTAAACGACACATTTAATTGTTAATTTGTTTTTTTTCAGTCAATTTCGATTTTGTTTAGAAAATAATAATAATAAAGTATTTATCATAATAGAAAAACAAGAAAAGTCCAGTTATGTGCTATATGTAATTTAAATTTGATCAATTTTCGCTGATGTTATCTCCTCTTCGGTGCAGAAGTCCACGTACGTGTACTTCACTTTTTACTCTTAAATTTTTATTTTCGTACGTGGACCTCACTTTTTACTCTTAAATTATTATTTTCGTTAACTTTTCCTGCTTAAATATTTAAATTACGCTAAGAGAACATTGTCACTGACAATTCTCGTTTGAATTTGGCGGTTTTGTGTACTCTGGATGGTTACACAGAAAAAAATGGCATCACCTGCTTTTTCCAAGTCCACGTATGTGTACTTTGGATGTTTATGCAAATGATAATATCAACAATATTCGTTTTTGTTTTGCTATTCTTTTAAAATTTCTTAACAAAAAAAAATTTCTAGATCTTAGCAAAAAGTTAGCGGATGCAGATGAATACTTTTTTAAACAAGTTTTAAATCAAGTGCTAGAAAAAGGTGAAGAGCAAGATCCTTTAGCTGTAAATGTAGAGCACTGTGAAGGTGATGGAGAATCGGAAAACGAAGCGGAACGAGAAATAGTAACAGGGCGAAATATAAAATGCAACAAGTGAGGGAAACAGGAATTATGAAAAAAGTGTATTTATTTGTGATTTTACTAACAATTTTAGATTACCGCTACGAGATATAAGTTAAGATAATTTAATTTCTGACATAGCATTTTAGATGCATTCTTCGAATTTTTAGCTTTATCCTTTTGGGAAGAAACCGCTCGAGTCACAAACTGTAACGGATTCCAAAAAGGGAACACCGATCTCTTAACACATCAGCGGACGAGCTTTTACATTTGACTGGGATACACGTATTGATGGGAACTTTCGGATTCCCTTAACTACAAATGTATTGGTCAAATGGTTTTCGGATTGAAAAAGTTGCTAACTGTATATCGAGGAATCGCTTTTGAAAAATTCGAAAATTCTTGCGTTTTGCTGATGACAACAGTGCGAACAAAGTGGCAGATCGGCTATGGAAAGTAAGACCGTTCGCCGCGGGATTAAGTACCCTTAAAATGTTTGCACACAGCGCGGGCGAAGGAAAATCAGGGAGGATGGAAAGAAAGGTACCGGTGAACGTTGGTGTTAAATGTTTGAAGGTTATAATGACTAGGAAATAAAGAGCTAGGCAGGTCATTCCATAAGCGAGTTGTACGGCTTAAGAACGAATCACGATATTTAAGAGTACGTCAGAAAGTGCGCTTGAGGGTATACTGATGAGCATTCATAGCGAGGCGGGTGTTACGGTTAAAAGTTAGAAGGGGTGGAATGCTAATGGCGATTTCTATAGAGCACTGGTGGTATAAATAGCGATACAACAGAGTGAGACACGAGACATTACGTCGGTGTTCGAGGGTTTCCATTGTTTGAGTGTTAATAGTATCACATATGAGTCTGTTCGCACGGTGAATCCTATCTATCAGGTGCAGAGATATTTTGGGCGCACCCGACCAGATGTGGGCATTGTACTCCAATTTCGGGCGGATAAATGCCTTATATATCGCGGCCAGATCAGAGGGGGTAGAGTATTTCTTAGGAAACCTAGACATTTCGCAGCATTTTTGGTGACACCGAATATGTGGTCATTCCAACGTAAGTTGTCATTGACACACATACCGAGAATAGAAAGTTTATCGGTTTCGACGATGCCAGTGCCATCCATGGATAATGGCTGGGTGTTTAAATTTCGCTTTAACGACAGCAGACAGCATTGTGTTTTGGAAGCATTAAATTCCACTCTGTTGATAGTTCCCCAATTGCTTATGTTGTTGATATCGGAATTTAATGAGCTTAACATACGCTGTCGTTCTGTTCCGTCACGTGAGTCCGGGAACAAATATGAAAAGCAGATAGTACTGTCGTCAGCAAAGGAATATATTGGATTAGAGGTAGCAGGCAAGAGATCGTTGATGAAAATTAAAGAGAGTGTTGGAGACAGAATGAAGCCCTGGGGTACACCAGTATTTATTTTGTGAATATCTGACTTGAAACCATCCAAGACAACTTGAATTGACCGTTCCGAAAGGTAATTTCTAATCCATTGAAGAAGAGAGTCGTCGATCCCAAAAGCACGCATTTTCGACAAAAGAGCCTGATGCCTGATGAAAGATCCTGGATTAGGTGCTTCAATAGTGAAACTCCTAACCAGCGTTATTAGACAAGAAGGCTGTGTCTACACCGACCGTTTCTTTACTAGTGTAAAATGTGTGGAAGCTCTTAAAAAAAAAAACTTGTACCAAACTGGAACTGTTATGAAAAACCGCATTAGAACAGTAATTCAAAAACTAAAGGATGGTAAGGACATGAAAAGAGGTGAGGGGGAGGAGTGGCTGAGTGGCTGAGAAAATAAAAAAATAACAGTTGTTAAATGGAAAGATTTTAATTGAGGTGTGCTTCTTTTCTCATCATATGTTGGAGCTCAGCCCGAAGCTACATGTCAGCGCTGGTCGAAGGAGCAAATTTCAAGAGTTTCGTTGCCGCAGCCTGCCATCGTCAGCTTATACAATAAATATATGGGAGGGGTGGATCTTTGCGACCGATATATCTCGATTTATCGATGCTATGTCCGGACGAATAAGTGGACTGACCGAACCTTTAACCATTTTATAGATTTGATAATCGTCAACTGCTGGACCATGTTTAAAAGGCAGCAAGCTGAGCTAAAAGACAAGAAAATTAATCTTTTGGATTTTAAAGTTCACATTGCCAAAGCTTTATTAAACTATTCAAGTAAAGCCAATGTACTATCTCGAGAAAGTTCTGTATTAACTTCAGGTCCCCATGGTGACCAACATTTACCAGAATCCACCAAAAGGATTAAAGTTAGTTTCTCGCTGATAAATGAGGCACAATTCGATTGGTTTCAACATTTTCCCAAGTTCATAGAAGTGAAAAATGCTTCTAAGTGCCGCAATCCTGGGTGCTCCAAGCGAACTCGTGTCTTGTGCACAAAGTGCCATTTGTATTTGTGCATAAACAGCAACAACTGCTTTCTACAGTACTACACAAAACAATAATTTATTTCACATATTATTATATTATAACTATTTTCAAAGTTCCTTTTTTTAATATGATTATTTATTTTATACTTCTGAGTTTAAGACTGAAAAACTACTTGAATTTCTATGTTTTTTTTTAATTTTTTTTTTTAATGTTTATATATGTAGAATTAAATACAAAAAGCGTTTCAAATAGATTTAAAAAAAAAAATACAAAAAAAAATTGTTTTTATATTGCAGTAATCGACCAAAGTCGACTAGGATTTAGCAAGAAACCAACAAAAAACCTTAAAATTTCATCGCGGTTTTTATTCGATACTGAAGAGGTTAGAGATTGTTCTTTTTTTTGTGTTGTTGAATGGACGGTCTTTTTGGTGGTGATTGGTTTAGACAGCCTTGTAGGTCCTGACGCCGTTGACATCACTGATTGTCATGGCGGCAACCATTGTATCAGCGGTGAATTCACGATTGATGGTGGTTGGTTTGTCACCCTTTTCTTCTTGGGTTAGAATGTCACCTTTCAATGTGATAACGATCTTATCTTTACGTCCATCCAGGGTTTAGAATTCGAATTCCTCACCCAATTTGAAGGTAATGGTTGAGGTCTTGAAGGTTGAAGTGGTGGTGAAGTGGTAGGTGACACCATCAGGCCAAGTCAGCAGTTGGTGAGACAGAGTTGCCCATCTTGCGGGGGACCACACCAACACCGAGTTCCTTCATGTAGGCATCAAAGTTCTCGCTGTTTTCCAATTTGTATTTCTTTCCTGCCCAGACAGCCATTTTTTGGTGATTTATTTAAATTTGTTTGGAAAAAGTAATTCACAAGGGGGAAAAAAAACTCGAGCGACGAGTAACATCGCACAGAACTACAACTATGGTTTTTAGGTAGTTTAAGAGTACGGATTTTAGTTTTAAGATTTTATAGAGAAGTCCATTTACTAAGTTTTTTTTTACATAAAAACAATGGTTTTCTTAGTCTTACTTTTAATAAATATGTAATAAAATAATAAATTATCGCTGTGAGGAACGTCGAAAGTGCCTGCATAGGAACAGTAAATTACAGGGTGCGCGATGCGAATATTGTATATGTGAATATTGAATAAAATAAAAACAACCGTTTTCCATATACGAGTATAAGATATTTTTATTTAATTTGGCCCGTTACAATTTATTTGGACTAGATTTCAAATAGGTACAACATCAATTAATTGGCTGCCTTCACTGACTTTTAGTGCCCTTTTTGCTGCGTTTTCCATAACGTTTTCGAGCATCTCGGGCGATACAGCCATGGTTTCGGCACTAACGTTTGCCGTGAGCTCATCAATGGTCTTGCTTGCTGGTGTACTCTTTGCTCTTCAAATGAATCGGCACAAAATATTCTGTGCTTTTAATTGCTATGCATATCTCATATATCAAACTTTGTTCTTGTGTTATTTTTTTTTTTTGCTACAAATTGCTACCCTAATAACAGTGAGTTTTTTTCAATACAGAACAATTTTTTTCAGTACAATACCCAACGATTTGAAATTACGATTTGGTCGACGGTTGGATTTCAAATCCAAATTCAGAGAAACTGTATAAAGTTATCCATAAACTGAAATCTCTTTTAAATTTGAATGAATTTTTTGATGATGATGAGCAGAAATAGAAACCTCAAATATTTATATAAGCGACATTCAAAGTGGTTACAAAAAGAACTATTGAAAGATAGAAAGCGATCTGCAACCAACACCATCAAGATCCACTGGAGAGCCACAGAAAGAAACTCGTCGCGGAAGATCTTTATTAAAGTTTGAGGAAGCATCAACATATAAAGACAAAAAAATGTAGAGTTCAAGATCTGATAAATTCACGCTCCGTTGAAGAACTTAGTTTTGCATGCAATATTTAAAGAGGCTCAACATCAGCAAGTCAAAATCAGCCTCATCAAGTTCTTGCTTTATATTTTGACCTTAATCTTTCTGAAAGAAACTATAATATTCTATAATAATTTTATGAACAAGCAATCTAACCGTCAAGACTCTGATGCAAGCTAGAAAAATTTTTTTTCTCAAATGTATCTGTAAGTGAAATATCTGCAGAGTTTAACCTACAGGAGCTATTAAACATTACCCTACAAAGCATTTTAAAAATCATTGACATCGATCTCGTCTGAGATCTAGAGCTAACTTGCAAGTGGGGATTTGATGCCAGTGCAGGACACAGCCTTTACAAGCAGAAATTCACGGAAAATACATCTCAAACTGATGAATTTATGTTCTTGATAACTTTTGTTCCTGTCAAATTAGTTACGGGTCAACCCACGTTCCTCCTCCACATTGTTTTGCAGACCCATTAAGTTCATTTTTATGAGGGAGAATCAGCTCTTAGTAAGGGGGCAAGAGTTCTTAATGAAAAATGCTATACGCCAATTATCTGGGTATCAAATTAATGTCGATTGTAGTTCTGTGCTAGCTTAGTACGAATTACATTTTACATTGCTAGAATGAAGTAAATGTAACATTTTATCAGACACTAATTGTTCTGCTAAATGCTACATACATACATACATATGTGGAGTGTTCCCAAAAGATATAAATTTTACTGTGGTTTCTGAAAGGCTACCTAATGCCGTCTAGGTTTATCCACTCTGCAAACGTGGTTAAAGTGTTTTAATGCCTTCTTCATATGTGGCAAGTAAGAGGAGCTGAAAATAAGACTATATTCGCGCAAAATAAAAAAAAAATGCAAGACATTTTTAAGATTCGGATGGCTCTTAGTGGATAAGCCAACACCGGGCTATGGATCCACAAATGATGGAAATACCGCAAGAAGGTTCTTTAAAGACTCAGAAATCACAGGAATAGATTCAATAAAATAGATTTAGTAAGAAAAGCTTTCACACGATTTTAAAAGTTTTATCGTCGTATAAAAATAAATGTTCAGCTGTTTAAAATTTTACTAAAAGAAACAAAAGATTTATATAACATGCCAAGCAGTCCATAAGATCTTAATTCATGGTTGTGACGTCATCGATCCTTTCGACTTACCTATAGGTAAGGATTTAGTGGCTCGATATAAGAAAATAAGAAAAAACCGATTAAAACACACGCGTAAGATGAGTAGGGGTCAGACAAACACAGATCTTATGAATGTTATATTACTTGCATCCGATCCTTTAATTTCGACATATAGAAATATTTCTTCAAGGAAATCAAATAGGAATATCTCAGAAACAAGTATGAACTCATAAATTAAAAATTTGTCAAATAATTTACAAAATATAAGCGCTTCTCCATTTGATGAAATTGATTTAACTGATACAGAGCTTGAGGATAGCGGTGACAGTATGTAGTTTAGTTTCAGAATAATTCTAACTTAACTCAATTGTTTTCTTGATTTTATATTTTATATTTAAGGAAAGATATGTAAATTATAATATTTAAACAGAAAAAATAAAATCTGTACTTTTGAATTTGAATGAAGCTGCCAGCGAAACCGAGGCGGCCATTTGAATGATGCTCTATTTTTTTTATTTTTACTTCGTCAAAAATAATTGTATGCTACTCAGTACTCCGCGTGCTGTTGATAAAACGCCCCACATGGGCATAGTACCCCGGCGTTAAATCCCAGACCCTACAAATTAATTTGTATCGTTCCCTTGATAATAATAATAATAATAATAATAATAATAATAATAATAATAATAATAATAATAATAATAATAATAATAATAATAATAATAATAATAATAATAATAATAATAATAATAATAATAATAATAATAATAATAATAATAATAATAATTTTATGCTATCAATTCAATACATATAGTAAATTATTTATAGGAAAAATTCTTTAGCTATGCTTAAGGCGAAGCTATAAACGAATGCACCATTGAAACAAATTTAAATTAATTAATATACCAAATTATGCGACAGTGGGAAACAACATTTATAGAATGCTGGTATTTTTTGTTTGATCTACAAATAATATTAATATTGTGATTTTAAAATATTTTTAATTTGATTATAGTTATGCTTTCAGATAGCTTGTTAAATTTCTTAACCTTCTGATAAAAAGCGGAAATTTTTTAAAAAGCTTAGGGGCTACTACTGTGAAAAATTTCCTAAAATTTGTTTTATTATGTGAAGGGATATCAACAAAAATACCAGAATTAATACGTAAGTCATGGTGAGCATTTCTTCTTGTAGCAAGAAGCCAAGCCACTTCTTATAAAAAATACTTTTAAGGCTTTATAGTTTTCGAGATGTCTTGTTGCCTGAAACAAAACTAAACTACCATGGAAACGATTTTTTTGGCATATAATATGTACAATATGTTTTTGAGATACGAACAATGGGCTAATTTTATTGAGAGACGTTAAACTTAAGCTGTAAATTTGTCTGGAGCATGACACTAGATATTTTTTTATACAATTCGTGTGGTCGAACCAGTTCAGGTTATTATCCAATATAACTTCAAGATATTTAAAGGATTGTACAAAATTCACCTGGTGGCAATTATCAGCGCATATACTTTGTTAGTAGTTTGGAATTTTAGACAGTTAACAGAATGGTAAAATATTTCACAGTCAGAACCCGTAAGGCTAAAATACATCGTTTTGGTTTTTTTTGCTGAGAATCATTTAGGAGCAACAAACCAGCTTGGGCCTCGTCCTAGAAGATGAAAATCCGGATCATCCAAATCCAAGTAGCGAACTCACGCCATTGTCTATGGTCGCACGGCTTCAATTTTTGCGTCAGCAATATCTTATATAGTTGAAAACGCAAATCCAACTACAAAATAAGCCAGGTTGACTCTCTGGCGATGCCCAACTCTGCTGAACCGCTGAACCGCGCCGAATCGACATTTCTGGGTTTCCTTCGATACTGGCCGCTGTTTTCTTCATTTTGCATCAATATCTATCTGGTTGGTGGCTTGAGATCCAAAATAATGTACTCACGCTCAAACTTTTCTACGGTGCGATGAATTGCCTGCACACTGAATCCATGATGGCGACCAACCTCACAACGAAATTTACCTTGCGTATTTACAACTGAGCCGGAATTTCGATAATATTTTTTTAATAATTTCCGCACGTTCGGGAGGCCTAAAACGATTCAATACTTGCTTATATAGCAAGATTTTGTTTTGTGTGGGCACATTTCAGTTTTTTTCCAGTAAACACTGCATTTTTCTATAAATGTATCTGGTTAAGTTCCTCTTTTTTGTTTTCGAAATGTCCTTTACATTTCAACGTCCAAGGTCATTTCAGGTCACTTTGCATAGGGTACGATTTGATTATTTATATATATCGGAATATTTTTTATCAATTTATTTGCGTAGTTTATGTGAGTTGATTTTGTCTCATTGAGTTTGATATGCCATTGTTGCATCCAATTTCTTAGTTTATGCATTCCGTACTCCCTCTGTTACCATCACAGTGCATTTATCAGGTGCTAATATTTCAGTCACCTGCAAAAACAGCCATCATTGCATTATTGTCCACCTGCATATCGTATGGTATACAGTATACCGTATGGTATACAACAGATACAGGGTTGGACCTAGAACGCTTCCTTGTCGAACATCTGCAACAATTTTCTTTAGTTCCGAATATCGTACTCGTAGAATTTCAGTATTTCGTAATACTGTCTAGGTAAATCTCTATGCAGTTTATAGTGAAGATCCTTATGTCAAACCTTGTCAAAGGCCTGAGCAACATCTAAAAATTGTGCCGAGTAGACTTGCTTTTCCTACAGCGCAGTTGTTCTATTGTACAATGTTTATTTCTAAATCCGAACTGATGATTGGAGATTAGTCGTTGTTGTTCCATGATTTTGTTAAGATTTTCAGTAGCAATCTTTCGGAAAGCCTCTGCCATAATTGGTATAAGCGGTATTAGTCCATAGTATCTTGCATTTGTTGGTGGCTTTTCTTTCAAAACCTGGACTGTTATAAGATCGTAGCCTGGTACTTTTCTATTTGTCAGCTTTTGTTTCATCTGTTACTTCTTACTTCTCTGAGCAGAACTTCGTCCCTTTTATGAACAAATCTAGCTTTTCAGTACCTGCGTTCTGCGCAGTTTAAAAATGTTGGACAGATATCTTGCGAAGAGGTCAGTCTATTGTTTCGGATTTCCCATCCATTTATTGTACCACACAATGGCAGGTGGCTTAATAATTTTTTTTTGAGTTTGAAGAATTTCTTTTGAATCGCAGTGCTAATTTTATGGACCTTGTTGCTTTATTTTCATGCGGGTTCAATTGTGATTTGTTTTTGTTCAATATATTAGAGGACAAATCTGTATGTATCAGTGTCATACCGTAGAGAAGATGAAGTGATATTTTGGCCTCGTAATCGACCAACTAAGCTCGTTATTCATTGTGTTACGGATAAGTTTCGTACCACATATACTCAGCATGTCGCAAGGCTAACAAAACATCGCCAATAAATTCCGATATTAACATCATACCTAGTTTGGGAACCACTGACAGGGTAAAATTTAATGCTTCCAAAACCCAATGTTGAACTGCTGTCGTTAAAGCCATTATCCATGAATGCCACTTGCATCGTTGCAAGTTCTCGGTATGTGTATCCAAGTCAACCTGCGTTTCAAAGACCACATATTCGGTATCAAAAAGATACTGCGAAATGTATAAGCTTCCTCTAGAAACGAGAGAAATATTTTTCTCCCTCTGATTTAGCCTCAATATTTTATATGAGGCACTTATCTGCCAACAATTTAAGTGCAATATCAACATCTGGTCAGGCTAAGACCTCTCTGTGCTGGCTAGATAAGATTCAAAAATATGGGATAAAACTCATAGATGATGTTCATACAGTCAACTGATACCCTCTATGAATGATCAAATGTTTCCTGCCTTACATTGTTCTATCGGCATTTTCATCATTAGCGTTATAATATCAGCAGTATTCCACAACTTTAAACTTTCAACCGCAAAACAAGTATCACTATGAACGCTTATCAACTTACCCTCTCTTTCGGACATACTCTGTAATATCATTACTCTTTTCTAAACCGTACAACTCGTTAATGGAATGCCCTATCGAGTCCTTTATTTTCTAGTGTACCGAAACTTTGAACGGGCGCTACTTTAAGAAAAAGCGTTGTGTGCGTAATAACAGCTATATTCCAACTGCCCATGAAACCAATAATTTTTTTTTGTCTGAACAGAGAATTTCTGGGATTGCTTACCCTTTAGTTATTAAAGTTAGCGCTTCAGTAATAAATTGCCAATATTATACATATCAGCGTCGAGTAGATGCAGCAAGCATAGGCCGGTCACTCACAGTAATAGTGTTCTACGCTGTTGTCATCACTTCCACAGCAAGCGTTTG